>JAUTDX010000139.1:0-635168 GCA_030844895.1 Ambrosia x helenae | reverse complement strand
CAGCTGAACTACAAAGGCAGGCTAGCCTTGATGAGATTGCTGAACAGGATAAAAGACAACAACTGGTGTCTTATATCACCAAGAACAGCAAGACTAAAGCCTTTACACTCAAAAAAAAAAAAAAATGGTGCTCATTGGAAATATAATAAAGCGATCGTTAATTTGGTGTAATTTTTTTTCAAAAAAAAATGTCATACATAAAAGTTACTAACGTTTAAAAATTGTGAGCGGAAAATAAGAATAAAATAAAGATAAAAATATTAATTAACATATTTGAAATTTAAAATAATTAATAGTTCGCTAACATTTAAAAAATGTGAGAGGAAAATAGGGAAAAAATATTAATTAACATATTTGAAATTTTAAGATAATATAGATATAGATTTTATTTTAAAAATACAAAATAAATAAATTAAAATAAAGCTTCACATGATGCCACATGACGGCCTCCATTGAATGTCACCTTATACAAACTCAATTCTTTTATTATAAGTTATTGTTAGGACAAAGAGGATTGGTGAAACCACTTTGTAAACCTTAGTCTAATTCACTTCTGTCATTTTTGGCTAAGTATAGAAGTACTGAATAGAAGACAAGAAACTGCTGATTAGAAGATATGAAGAAGTGCTGAAGCTGCAGAAGTTCTGAAGTCCAAACCAGACAAGTTCACTTCAGAAGTACTGAAGACAAAAACTACTCTTCAGTAGTTGTCCTTCATCAGCACTTAGCAGAAGATATTTCCCACCGCCCTTTTGCATCAGTAGTTTGTTGTTTAATATTACTTTTAGCTTTATTTGTTTCTTTCAATGTTGCAACTTGTGCAACTTGTACTGGAGTTTCTGTACTTGCTTTTCAGGTAAGATACATGCATGTAATCGTCTATAAATAGAAGGCTTCAACCTTCTATTTTAGACATTGATTTTTAACAGAAAATCCTTCAAACACTCTCATTGTTATATTCCATTTCTGTATTTATTGTGAATCTCTCTAAGTATCTAATTCTCATTTACAACTTAGATTCATAATAAATACTTTGTCATTTATTTAGTTTCAAACATCAAGGGGGAGTTATAACTCTGCCTTTGCATAAAAAGTGTTGCTTTAACTTATAACATTCCGCTGTGCTTATAATCTGATTTACAAGGACTTGCTAAACACTTAAGTGTCAAGATAGCAAGTTCTTACTTAGCAAACAAGAGCAAACTGATCCAACAGTTATAGATTATATATACACCTTATGATGACACATGTATGAAATGTGTAACTAACATGTTTGTATGTAGGGCTATTCTAATCGTTCGGCGCTCGTTGATTGCTCGGAATTTGCTCGGAAAATGTCCACTCAATTTTCTGCTCGGTTGTAAATGAGCCGGTCGGTTCGATTCGGTTTGTAACAAGCCAAGCATGAGCAAAGGTTCGCTCGGTTCGGCTCGATATAATTTTGATTAATTTATTATATATATAATTATATATATACATATTAATTACAATTATATTTATAGTTACCGGCCCAGTCAACCCAATGATAGCTTAACACTAAATTTACATATAAAATCCTAAGTCGTGAAAAGACATGCTTGACTTTCTAGTCCTATTAGTTATCCGCCATCAATCGTCTCCCGTTATCAACCTACGCCACAATGCGGCAATCGTTCTCTGTAGTATGTTGATCCCCTCACTGGCCTCAACCTGAGCCTCATTCTCGGACAACTGAACCTCAGACTCAGTGTCATCCTCGGACGGTCGAACCTTAGTCATCACTAGGAAGCGAGAACATTAAAGGAAACTGTCACACCCCAACCGATGGCGGAATACATCGGGGCGAGACTTAGTGGTAGATTGTTCAAAGACTTCATGACACTAGATTTTGTGACAATATAGTTTAAAGATAGAATTTCATTTATTGTCTAAAAATAGAAATACAAGTAGTTCAAATAACGAAAAATACAACAACAAGAATATGATAACTTAAACTAGAGTGAGTTTCTATGTCCAATCCTAAGTAGTTTTCTTGAATGTCCTGCAATAAATATTTCCTGCAACATGTATAAAATATCCGTCAACACATAAAGCATTGGTGAGCATACTAGTTTTGACATACATACATAGTATAATAAAGTTTTGCTTATAGGCATATGCAAGAGAACCATACAAACGGCGACTAGCCACGAAGAATTTTGCTTAACATGACCCATGTAGGGGGCGGATAGCCAATCCTATAGCGCTATACATGCAAGGTGGGTTGTCAACTATATGAACATTTGTATGTTAGAGTAAATAATTCTACATAGCATAGCGTACAAGCATATAATAGACTTTAGATTGCGCATGATAGAATTTAGAATATGATAGACTTTAGACTAAGCATAATAGATTGTAGAGTTTAAAATCGTTTGAGTTTTGATAGTGATACATGTTGAGCCCCAAAGAATAAAGGATAAAAGGGGGACAAGTATGAACTCACCTTTGGGTGCGTTTTAGCAAGGTTCCAAAAGAATAAGTCTTGGGGGATTAGTTCCTTAGCCTTGGTTAACTAGAATTAGAAAAAAATAAAGAGTCTTAGGTTCGAGTTTAGATTATAGATTCAAGAGAGTCAAGCAAGCCTTTTAGGCAAACCAAGCACAAATTGCCTTTAGGGCAATCCGGATGGTCATGAGAGTCAAGTAGTGCCTTTAAGGCTAACCAAAACACAAACCACCATAAAGGTGATTCGGATGGTCAAGAGAGTCAAGTATTGGTAAGGTAGGGATGTATCCACAAACCTTCCAAGTTATTAGATTAGTAGAGTTTTGAACGTATATATTTTAGTATTTACATAATATAACTATAGGGTTAAAGTAGTGTATGGTGACTTAGTTTGGAAGAGCCTTGGCTTTCCTTTGTCAACCATTAACCATAGCACAAGTCCATTAAGTTGTTGGTGAACTTGGTTGGTATCACTTCAGCTAACCTTCTAGTACATAAAAACAATAGAAGATGAACCACCTTTGAGGCCTCATTTTGGTGTCCTACTCATATTTATTTGCCATAGCAAACAAGAGCAAGGTCCTAGAGGTTTCCCCAAGGGGTTAGAAGAAGAGGAGAAATGAAGAAAGAAAAGGGAAGTGAGAGTTTAAAATGAGAAAACTCACTTAGAAGTGGGCTTCCATCACTTAGGATTTCTTGAAGAATTTAGATGTTTAGAGAGGATTTGAGATTGAGCAAGTGATTAAGGTGTAGGGAGAGGTTGTATTTTATAGTTGAGGTAAAGAGTTGGGTATTAAATGGAGTTAATAAGGTGGTTAGGAGTGAGTTAAGTGGGGGGTTAGGAGTGATTAATATGGGATGGTTTAATATTGTTGTGATGATGCTATTGTCGAAAAAAAAAGTGAACGACAAATTTGAAATGTGTGCATGTTTGTTGTTATCATGTGAAGATAAAGGTCAAAGTCTAATAACGTTTTATATGTTTTGTTTTGTTTTTTTTTTTAACTAAAAGTATTATTATTGTAATAAAAATATATGTTTTAAAAAAGTAAATAAATATATATTAAGATCTTAACTAAATGAGTTTCTAGTTATAACGCCTAAATTAAATAGAATAAAATTATAATGACGACTTGTCACGAATTGGTAAGAGTACCATAAAATGAAGCGAATAAAGGCAAACTTGGAATTTGTTAAGTAAAGAATTTAAAATAAATGTAAAAGTTAAAATCACGCGATGTTACAGTCTCCCCTACTTTAGGAAATTTCGTCTCGAAATTTAATTAAGAGCCAACCTTTAAAATAAAATAGGTAAGTGATTTGATATGGGTTTAATAAGAACAAAAACTTGTTAGTTTATTATGTTTAAATCAACTATAGTATCTAGTCACTTGTGTGATAATTATGTTCATACGAAAAGTACTTTTAAAATTTTAACTAAGGTTGTAGGTAGAAATTTGAGAACTTAACTGACATAAGCATTTTGTAAATAGTGAAATAAGGGGTACGTATAAATAGGTTTGTATATGGAGTTGATGCAGCAAATTTTGGAAAAGTAAGTAAATGTACAGTATAACATACATGAAATAGTAAAAAAAAAAAAATCTTGTGAAGGTAGGTAAGTATACTGTGTATAAGAAATAGTAAGAATTTTAGGAAAGTAAGTATTTATACGGTATGAAATAGTGAAAATTGAAGGTAGGTAAGTATATTTGTATAAAATATAGAAATTTTGGGAAAATAAGTAGTTATACGGTATATCATATATGAAATAGTAGAATTTGTTGGCTTGTAAAAAGAAGTGTCATTGGGTAATTTGGGTGGAATAGTAAATATGTGAGCATAATAAGTGACTAGATGTGGGAATGAGTAGTTTTTAGTAAAAGATATTTCGTTTGCACAAGGTCGATAATTTTACTAGAGATTTTTTTTAGGCGACTAAAATAAACGGGAAATTGGAGTATTTGAAAACAACTTTTTAGTGATATAAATTGTATTTATTTAGTTTTGAAATCTAGTATATAAGTAGTCAAAAAAAAAATATATATGAAAGCCAGGAATAAATCTTGTTTTAAATGTATAAATGCTTTTAGAGATTAAGGCCAGAGCTTACGAAATTTAGAAATAGATCTTGATAATGGAAGGATTGCTGATTAAGTAAGGAAAGCACGAGGAAGGAACGAAGTTTGATGGAGATTGCAAGTATAGATTATTCATGGCAAAGGATAATGTTGCATAGTAGAGAGTATGGTTCAAAACAAGTTTATAATATGCATAAAGATAAATAATGTAAGCGTAATTAGACTAGTAAACTATAACATAAATGGCAAAATTTAAACTCGACACCCAAAACTTCTCATGGCACGAATAACTCTACTTTTGGTAGTATGATAGGACATTTATGTATAGGATGTACCGGCGGCGTATCCACCATGTCGTTATCATACCTCATCCGTTTTGTTATTCAAGTCATGATAGGTTACACACACTGGGACTTGTTATGTTTTCCATGCGCCCAATTTTTGTAATTACGTGTGCACCCGTAATTAGTCCAATTGTCGTATGGTCCACATAATTTGTCTTAGTTATGTGTGGGTCGCTAGTGGACACATAATATTTATACACAAAGGAAAAGACATTAAACAGCTTTGATGTTGTAACCATAGCAAGCAACGTGACATGCAAGGACATAATGTGAAAAGGCATTAAATTTTTTTTTTATGGTGTTAACCGTACGTGTTTTTGGCGTAGATGTATTGTTTCATGACATAACGGTGTAGACTTGTGCATATGTGGTTACATTCAGATGTATAAAATCAAACAAAAGAATGGACAATTGGATTCCTAATGGAAACGTGTAAAATGTTTTGACTGAGGGTGACATAAAATTCGAGTTCATTACAAATTGAGTTTATGGGTTCGCAAGCAACTTTAGCTTTTCAAGATTAAGGGTCAAGTTTGATGGTAGAAGAATTTAGTCCGTTGGATGTTAAAGAAAAAAACAAATTTAATTGAAGTGGGAAATTTTAGTGTAAAGGTTTTATCGAAGATGGTCATTTGATGTATGAAAAATCCATTTTATTAAGCGAGAAAAATAGTTTATTGACAATTTTAGTTTGACGTTGATGAATATTTTGACTCGTGTTACGATTTCAAGAGAAAAGGTTTTTGGGATTATAAAGAAGTAGGTTATTTGATTTAGCTCACAAGTCCTGTTTGTAAAAGAAAATTTATTTTAAACAGTTTTACCATTTAGAATCTTGTTTGTCGTATAGACTCGACGCACACATTTGTTAGTGGTTTGAAAGTTTAAAGTGAGGATTTTATAGAAGAATAGGTATCCTCTTAGGAATAGTAGGAAGAATTTTGCTCAAAAATTTTGAAAAAGTTTGTGCGCGAGAAGAAAAGGGTTTTGCGATATTTGGATTTTGCCGATAAATTATGATTGTAAACTAAGATAACGATGGTATTTCATTATTCGTAAAAGAAAATTTTACATCTGAACAATTTCTTGAAAAACATTACATAAAGAAATTATCATTTTTTTTAAAAGAAAAGAAAAATCACTTTTCCTTAGTGCGGTGAGTGGGTCTTCCAGCATCGTAGATCACCGTGGAAAATGTTGGGCATTGGTTGGGTTGGTTTTAGTGGGTGAGGTACTACTAGTAGTTTCATCGGGTCGTGGTTTAGCGGTATGGCGACAAGTTTTGGTTAAATGACCATATGCACCACATTTGGCGCATATGTAGCATGGTGTGTGAGTGGGATGGTGGAATTTACAACTCTTGCATAATGGATAGGTCCCACGGTACTGCTTTTTGTTGGGGATCGGAGTCTCAGGGGTTGTCGAAGTGTGGCTTCGTTTGAGGTTCTTGCGTTTTCGGTTATCTTTTTTTTTTTCGTTTGTTTGGTAAGGGTATGGGTAGATGGTTTAGTATCTACATGGTTTGTGTTGTCTTGGATGGTATCGCCGGAGTTTGAAATTTGGGTTTGTTGGTGTTTCTAGGTTAGAGGAGAATCTTGTCTAGTTCTTGGTCAATAAAGCTTGCCAGTTGGTTGAGATCGATGTTGTTGAGACGGAAAGACATGTTCGAGAATCATACATAGGAAAATTTGCATAAGCGGTTTTAAACAAGGTGACTTTTGAATTTAGAAAATAAGTTACTAGAATTTTGGTTAACAATAAAAAGCTTACGGGTAAGATTAGATCGGTGAAATTGATGCAAATTTAGATAAACAAAATACATACGCTCAAGTTGTTCTCATAGATTTAGTATGCACGTTCAAGTTACACGTATAGAATGCAAGTTTCACATTGTTCAAATAGCGTAACACGTATGTATAGCAAGTATAGTGCACTTAGTTAACATAAAGGAGTTTTGATTTATGTTGGTTTGCGATTATTAGTATTGTTTGGAGATTACGAGAGTAGCTTGTAATGCGAGTCTTGAGATTGTATGCGAGTGAAATAAATCGAATATATAATGAAAACATAGCATGGAAACATAATTGAAAGTAGTATTAGCATAAAAAGAGAGACTTGTTTTAAACAAGCAATTGGAGTGTTCCAGTATGGAACTAAGACTAACCAAAGTGATTCGAATTTACATTTGAGTTTGGAAACATGCTTTGGCCTAATAGGTGGAAATACTCTCGCCGAAGCTTTCGGTTAACGGTATTCACCCTTCCAGTTACTACATGTTCCTTGTCATTAGTAAATTTGAGACTTTGGCGAGATAAAAAAAATATCAATGATTGAAACTAGTCGCTAAGTTGCGGATTTCACTCCTATCTTAGCGAGGTCGTTTCTTGAGTGTGGTTTGTACACTTTTTCCAACGTGGTAAGAAAATTAATTCTAACCTTCAATTGGTATGTGTCCACTAGAACGAAAATTGTGAAATTTCCACCAAGGTGAGGATATCACTCCTATCTTGGTGTAGTTTCAAAAATACAAAGAATTTACGCGGATCGAAAGTTATCACCAAAGTGAGGGTTTCACGCCTATTTCGGTGATTTCCTTTCGTTTGTGTTATACGAGCGTCTTCGAGTGTAGAGAAATCCACAAATAGGAAGGTAAATTTTAATGACCAAGAGAATGGAGTAAAAGCAAGATAGGGAGAACAAGTATTTTAAGCATGATAAAAGGAATGGTCAAAAGGGTTCTTAACTATAGTCTAGGTCAAAAATGGCAATTTTTCCTAGATCCCTATAGTCATGGCTCTGATACCAATCTGTCACACCCCAACCGATGGCGGAATACATCGGGGCGAGACTTAGTGGTAGATTGTTCAAAGACTTCATGACACTAGATTTTGTGACAATATAGTTTAAAGATAGAATTTCATTTATTGTCTAAAAATAGAAATACAAGTAGTTCAAATAACGAAAAATACAACAACAAGAATATGATAACTTAAACTAGAGTGAGTTTCTATGTCCAATCCTAAGTAGTTTTCTTGAATGTCCTGCAATAAATATTTCCTGCAACATGTATAAAATATCCGTCAACACATAAAGCATTGGTGAGCATACTAGTTGTAACATTTCGTGTTCACTAATTGTACGTTACGATTAAAAACGACAAGTCATATTATTTTATATAGTATATTTTAAAAAAAAAAAAAAAAAAAAACCCTAATACTATGCACCATATAATACAAATAATAATATTCATTGGGTATTTAGTTTAACCCATCCAGCCCACTCCTTTGAATTCTGGAAGCCCAGGCGACCGGCCCACTAAACCCAGCCCACAACCAAGGCCCAATACCCCTCCCCTTGTGTCAGTCTTAATCAAAAAAAAAAAATGTTTGTCCCAGCCGGGTATCGAACCAGGGACCCTTCGCACACACACACACGAGCTAACCAACTGGGCTGGACCATCTTTCTGGAATTAACCCGACTTAAATTAATTATATACACACATTAAAACCTTCACAGTTGACAAGGAAAGTCAACTGTGGGTTACCTTGTTGATCAATCCAGCAAATTAACTCGTGATTGATCTTTGTTTGGTAAATTTGGGTGATTACCGGCCTATTACAACTCGTTTACACATCAATCACACGTCAATCGTTGACCAATTGATCAATTATACGCGTATGATAATTATCGAAGGTCAACTTTCCAATTAACCATAACCATCAACCCTCTGTATAAATAGATGTATTCCGAACCTTGATCACTCGCTCACAACTCTCTCTCAACCTCCCATTCTCTCTGTAACACTCTAATTGTTATAATCAAGCTCGTTGTTTGACTTTTGCTTTGACCCGACGATTATCATCAATTCATAACTGTGAGTCTTCGTTCTTTTGTGGGTTTCATTAGTCGGCTATCAAACAACAATAGCCCTAACATTAATCGGGCTCTAGTTTTTTGAATTGTTTGATTGCAATTTCTAGGGCTCGTTCATATGAAATTGGGGATAATCTTGTTTTCGCGTATTGTATATAATAAATTTTAAACAGAAGATATCACAACCACCGGCCTAGGCCAAGTGGTTGTGACCTTGTTCCACCACAGTGGTCACCCGGTTCGAGTCCCGGCTCTGACCTTGCTTTTTGTTCTTTTCTTTTCTTTTCTTTTTTTAAACAAACCATTAAATATATATATATATATATATATATTAAAACCTTTTAATCTTGTAAATTCCTTTTTAAATATTAAAACTATTTTATAAATTCCAAAAAAATTATATTTATTAAATCTGGGTTAAAAGTTTTATTTACAATTTTTATTTTTCTAAAATTCATTTATTTAATATTTATAATAATTAAATCAATTTTATACTATTATATTTATAAAAATCCATTAAAATATCAAAACAACTTTATTAAATTCTACAAAAATTATCCTAAGTTTTTATAACATTAAGCTATTCAGAAATGATTTTTATTTCTGAAAAATCATTTATTTAATATTTTTAAGCAATTTTTGTTAGATTTAATCATAATTAAATCATAATAAATCCAATTTTTGGTATTTTTGCACCAAAATTTTATACAATTTATTTTTAAACATTTAGAACAGAAATATGATTTTTAAAATAATAATTCTTTAATTTTAGTATTTTTGAATATTAAAGTTAAGTTTTGACAATTTGTAATAAATAGATTTAATAATCTATTTTAAAGAAAATAATTTTATAAAAATTATTTTTATACTTTATACATATTATTGTGACCATCTTAAATTTAAATTTCATAAAAAGATTTTTAGTTATTATTTACTAAATTTCTCTCGATTGGCGAATATTTTTAATAATAATCAAACAAGCATTTATCCCCAATTCGAAGCCCTACAACTTATACATTTGTATGCTAGATAGACTTAGACTTATTTGTTACCTTATTATAGGGTGATACTTGATACATTTGGGCAACACCATTATCCAATTTTTCAACAGATATAACATTTTACCAAGGTGAGTTTTACATAGCCCCTTTTATTTATCACCATTTTTGGGGTGAAACATGTTATAACATTATCATTGCAATTCAATCATCAATGTGTCTATGTGTTTTCTATGTTGCATTATGTCTTGAGTATGATTAGAGTAAGCACCATTCTAGCATAATCATTAACATTGATCAGCCGACGGTATACATTGATAGATCTATTGGACTGACAATCCCACCCGGATACGTGCCTCCTACAAAGGTTACGTGGGTGTTTGTTATCGCATAACATATTCAATTGGACCATGAGCGTATGGTATGTATCATTTTATAACAGTCATCAGGGTTGATTATGCACTCGATTTATTTCTAGTATGTTCTCACATATGGGCTAGATTGACATGACACATGAATTGCACAACATTTTATTCATTTTATTATCAAAAACCTATGTAATTCTCACCAACTTATGTTGACCCAAAATACTTTCAAAATTAACATGTTTCAGGTAACAATGAAGCTGAGGCTTGAGTTAGCATGAGGATTTTTCTTGAAGTTTATTTGAAGTTATTGAAGTTGCTATTTGATATTATGTATTTGAATTCTTAGACATTATTTCACATTTTGGATATTATGTTTGAATAAATTATTTAAAATTTATATTATACCATGTGCTACTGAAAACAATCATCAATACGTGGCACCCGATGTTTCCGCCATCGGTTGGGGTGTTACACTAGTTTTGACATACATACATAGTATATAAAGTTTTGCTTATAGGCATATGCAAGAGAACCATACAAACGGCGACTAGCCACGAAGAATTTTGCTTAACATGACCCATGTAGGGGGCGGATAGCCAATCCTATAGCGCTATACATGCAAGGTGGGTTGTCAACTATATGAACATTTGTATGTTAGAGTAAATAATTCTACATAGCATAGCGTACAAGCATATAATAGACTTTAGATTGCGCATGATAGAATTTAGAATATGATAGACTTTAGACTAAGCATAATAGATTGTAGAGTTTAAAATCGTTTTAGTTTTGATAGTGATACATGTTGAGCCCCAAAGAATAAAGGATAAAAGGGGGACAAGTATGAACTCACCTTTGGGTGCGTTTTAGCAAGGTTCCAAAAGAATGAGTCTTGGGGGATTAGTTCCTTAGCCTTGTTAACTAGAATTAGAAAAAAATAAAGAGTCTTAGGTTCGAGTTTAGATTATAGATTCAAGAGAGTCAAGCAAGCCTTTTAGGCAAACCAAGCACAAATTGCCTTTAGGGCAATCCGGATGGTCATGAGAGTCAAGTAGTGCCTTTAAGGCTAACCAAAACACAAACCACCATAAAGGTGATTCGGATGGTCAAGAGAGTCAAGTATTGGTAAGGTAGGGATGTATCCACAAACCTTCCAAGTTATTAGATTAGTAGAGTTTTGAAAGTATATATTTTAGTATTTACATAATATAACTATAGGGTTAAAGTAGTGTATGGTGACTTAGTTTGGAAGAGCCTTGGCTTTCCTTTGTCAACCATTAACCATAGCACAAGTCCATTAAGTTGTTGGTGAACTTGGTTGGTATCACTTCAGCTAACCTTCTAGTACATAAAAACAATAGAAGATGAACCACCTTTGAGGCCTCATTTTGGTGTCCTACTCATATTTATTTGCCATAGCAAACAAGAGCAAGGTCCTAGAGGTTTCCCCAAGGGGTTAGAAGAAGAGGAGAAATGAAGAAAGAAAGGGAAGTGAGAGTTTAAAATGAGAAAACTCACTTAGAAGTAGGCTTCCATCACTTAGGATTTCTTGAAGAATTTAGATGTTTAGAGAGGATTTGAGATTGAGCAAGTGATTAAGGTGTAGGGAGAGGTTGTATTTATAGTTGAGGTAAAGAGTTGGGTATTAAATGGAGTTAATAAGGTGGTTAGGAGTGAGTTAAGTGGGGGGGGGGGGGTAGGAGTGATTAATATGGGATGGTTTAATATTGTTGTGATGATGCTATTGTCGAAAAAAAAAAGTGAACGACAAATTTGAAATGGTGTGCATGTTTGTTGTTATCATGTGAAGATAAAGGTCAAAGTCTAATAACGTTTTATATGTTTTGTTTTTTTGTTTTTTTTTAAAACTAAAAGTATTATTATTATTGTAATAAAAATATATGTTTTAAAAAAGTAAATAAATATATATTAAGATCTTAACTAAATGAGTTTCTAGTTATAACGCCTAAATTAAATAGAATAAAATTATAATAACGACTTGTCACGAATGGTAAGAGTACCATAAAATGAAGTGAATAAAGGCAAACTTGGAATTTGTTAAGTAAAGAATTTAAAATAAATGTAAAAGTTAAAATCACGCGATGTTACAGAAACATCCCAAATTTTCGGTTGTCTGAAAAACTTGTTGCTCGTCGCTCGCTCGAAAAATGTGCGCTTGACAAATGCTCACTCGGTTTTCCGGCTCGGTTGTAAACGAGCTAATCGGCTCGGTTCAGTTTGTAAATGAGCCAGGCACAAACAAAGATCCGCTCGGTTCGGTTCGGCTCGGCTCATGAACAGCCCTATTTGTATGTGATGTCATTTTTGTCGAAATATGAAATTTGATGCTTACTTTGATTTAGTGTTTTGGTAACGAACAAATTGTAAGGTGAATTCATTTTGAGCAGTGGTGGATCCAGAAAAATTTTTTCAGGGGTTCACTGTTTTAGATGCTCCAATTTCATTTGATGGAACATAAAAATTTCGTGTCGGTTTGACGGTTCGGGACGGGTAAAATTCATACAAAATAATAAAAATACGATACAATAAAAAAAATACGACACAATCATTGAAACAAGACCGCTAAAAATTGATGCCACTAATTAGGGGTTTACAGAAAACCGAATTAACCGACCCATAACTGAATTAATCGATGAAACTGAACCAATATAAAACCAGTGGGCCGGTTTAATGATTTTCTGAAAACCGACAATAATGGGTTGGTTATGGTTAATTAGATTTCAATACCCATCAAAACCGAACCAAACCGATTATATGTATTTTTTAATATTATAGATTTATAAATATCACCCATATAGTAATAGAGAAGCTATAACTTACCATGATCTCTATGAAAAACTAAACACTAGTTATGTCCTGTGTAAAGCTTAGTTCTTAGTGTTATGTGCAAATATTGTGAAGACTCAAGACTATATATGATGTTCATTGGCAGATTAATGCTCATATATTAGTTATTAGGTGTGATCTATTTGGTGCAACCATGTTTAGTTTTATTGCTAACAAAAATCTAACACCTGATATGCATCTTATTATTCTCACCCAATGAGGATGAGGGGTGGAGGTGTAGGTCATGAGGGGAGGAATGAGGAGTGAGGAAGGAGAAGGGGCTCTGATTTTGAAGTCTAGAAACCCATCTTCGTTTAAAAATACAAGAAAAGAATAAAGTTGTGAGGTGTGGACGGATTTTGAACCTCTAATTTGTAAGCTAGAAATGGAGGGAGATACCATTGGAGCACCCAGTTTATTTTGTTATGGGTTCCTTTGTAATATATTTAGAGATTCCTACACTATTTTCTACATATAATAAATCCGAACGGTTTCCTGGAAACCCGACTTTGAACCATAGATCCGCCCTGATTTTGAGTTAAGGATATAAAAATAAAAACTTTTATATTAAAATCATAATAATCGTGGAGCCGTTTGCAAATAATTGTCTTAAAACGGTCGAATTATTAAATGACATTTTTAAATAGTTTTAGGATATAAAAATAAAAACTTTTATATATATTTAGTGTTTACAAGTTGTAAATATCATTTCTTTTATCATGCGCACCAATCAACCATTTCCGCGTTATTTTAAATACTCAAATTAAATTATTAATATTATTAGTGGGCCCACAATCACAGATAACTGAAAAGATAAAGGGTCTGTTTGGTATGGGGTAATGGAATGGATGAGGGAATGGAATGGACGAGGTAATGGAATGGACAAGGTAATGGAATGGATCATTACCATTCCATGTCTTGTTTGGTTGCCACGTGGGAATGAAACAAAACATTACTTTGTGTTGTTGGATAGCCAAGAAAAGACAAAGGAATAAAATCTGTGGTTAGTGGCGGTGGTGGGTGGTGGTCAATGGCGGTGATGGTGGGTGGTGATATGTGGCGGCAGCGGCGGTGGCGGTGGTCGGTGGCAGCGGTGGAGGCGACGATGGAAGGTGGAGGTGGATAGCCGTAATGGTGGGTGGGTGACGTTGGTGAGTAGTGGCGGTGGTGGTGGGTGGTGGTTGGTGGTAATGGTAGGTGGTGGTGTGTGGCGGTAGCGTGGTGGTGGATGGCGACGGCGGTGATAGGTGGTGGTGACGACGGTGGTGGGTGGCGACAACGGTGGCGATGGGTGAAGATGGATGGGGTGATGGTGGGTGGGTGACGATGGTGAGTAGTGGCGGTAGTGGGTGGAGGAGACGGCGGTGATGGGTGGTGGTGGGTGGTGGCGGTAGTGGTGGGTAAAGGAAATTGTGGTGAGTGACGGTGGTAGGTGGTGGAGGCGGCGGTGGGTGGATGATGGTGGTGGGCGACGGTGGGTGGTGTTGGATGTGTGACGGTGGTGGGTGGGTGAAGGTAGTGGTTGGTGGCGGTGGTGGTGGGTGGTGACGACGATGGTGGTGGGTGGTGGTGGCGGGTGGTGACGGTGGTGGTGGTGGCGGTGGTGACGGTGGTGACGGTGGTGGTGGTGGTGGGTGGTGGTGATAACGGTGGTGGGTGGTGGTGGTGGGTTATGCTTTTGTTAGTAAAGGGTGAATGAGGGATGGAATGAAAAAAAAACATGGGGGGTGGATGGAATGGTTTTGAGGGAATGGAATGCCTTGTGGAATGGGTGATTCCATTCCTTTAACCAACCAAACACACTATTTTTCATTACCTCGTAATGGTCCATTCCATTCCCCTTTCATTCCATCATACCAAACGCTACCAAATTAAAAATATCTTTTTGAAAAGCATCTTAAGATTATTCTAAGAAAGTTTAAATAATATAGGGCTGGCAAATCGTGTCCCTAACAGGTTAACAGGTCTCTGACGCGCGCGAACAAATCAAGTTCTAAGCATGAACACGACTCATTTAACTCATTTATATCTCATGTTTATAACACAGTTTTATGTTTTATGTACCAAAAAAGGGAAATGAAAGATTTTTGACTCTTAATTCTAAGTATTAAAAAAAGTCAAAAAATCAAATAGTGTACTTTTCAGTCAAACAGGTCTTATCGTGTCTTAACAGGTTACCCATTGCCAGCCCTAAAATAATATATGCCCAATGCCTCCCTCAGGTGTTTTTCTAAAGAGTAATTTGCGGCTAATTAACGTAATTTATGTTTAAAAACATGACTTATAATAAAACTAGATTATACCCCGGGAGCGTCCCGAGTTGAGAAATTTTAATATGATACATTAATTTTACATATGAAATAGACTGATATATAACTCTAATATTAATATCTAACCTAAAACAAATTAACAATGTACAACTCCAATCCTAACACTTAACCTAAAAGAATGTAGAACTTTAATGTAACTCTAATATTAACACCTATCCTAAAGACTAAACAAATGTACAACTCTAACATACTAATATTGATACCTAACTTAAAACAACTTATAACTCTATTAACCTATTCGGCTCTGTTTGAAAAAAAAAATCATATTTACTGATTTAAACATAATTAGTGACTTGTCTATACATGTTTAATGATTTACTTGAACACTTTGTGTTTTCTTTTCTTGTATGAACAAAACCCCACAAAAAAAAAATTCTCCGTTTTTATATAGCACTATGGTACTCGTTGGAAAGATAATAAAACGCTCGTTAATTTGGTGTAATTTTTTTATTTAAAAAATCTCGTATATTAAAGATATTAACGTTTAAAAAATTATGGGAGGAAACATGAAGATGAAAAATCCAATTTGTTTTTAAATTATTTTTTTCCTAAAATATCTCAATGCCACATGGGATGACACATGACACACTCAAGGAAGAGAATGTCTCTTTGAGTGTCATGTCATTAAAATGACTTTGGTTTATTATATGTATAGACTAGCTGATTACCCCGGGAAGATCCCGGGGTTGAAAAACCTATTATGACTTAATAAAAAAATGATAAAAGAAGAAAACATACCAAACGTATTAAAAAATGAATAATTCATTATGTTTTGCAAAAGCTCCAATACAATTATATTATACCCCGGGAGCGTCCCGGATTGACAAATAAAAGTAGAACAAAGATAGAGTGAATATATCTAATATCATAACATAATTAATGATTTGCCAATACATGATTAATGAATAATAATAATAATATTTATTTATTTTGAACAAATCTCTGCCATAAGTTATCATATTCAAATAAAAAAAGGAATCTCTGCCTATGAAGTTATGTTTATCGTTTCTTATTCAAATATAAAAAACCCTAAGTAGTGATTTATTAGTCGAGTAAAATATATTTGAAAACAAAACCTCACAAAAATAGTCGTTTTTTTCTCCGTTTTTATCTAGCACTATGGTACTCGTTGGAAAGATAATAAAACGCTCGTTAATTTGGTGTAATTTTTTTCTATAAAAAATCTCGTATATAAAAGATATTAACGTTTAAAAGTTATGGAAGAAAACATGAGAGAGAAATTTAATTTTGTTTTTAAATTCTTATTTTTTCCTAAAATAATTATCTATAACTATATATATAGATTTACTAAAAAAAAACTTAAAAATTAAAAAATCTCACATGATGTCATGTGGCACATTCAAGGAGTGGTTGAGGCCTCCATTGAATGACACATCATCATAATTCAATTCTTTTATATATATTAATAGATAGATGTTTATATGTTTTGTGGATCTACCGATATATCGTTTATAACAAATCTTCACATGTTTGGCTGTTCTAACAACAAATGTTACTTTTACTCTACTTTACACCAAATATTCATAGCTACTTATTTTTCCATGCTTGAACTAGTTGTGACAATTCTTTAAGAGACATATGCCTTTATCAAGCGGGTTAGCCCCGCGTTAGCATGTATGTGTGTGTATGTGTACTGTGTGATTACATGAATATGTCTACTACATATACATTTGCGAGGGTTCATGTGTTCTAGCGAGCATAGCTTTTCAAATTACATATAATTTTATAAAATCAACTGTGTTACAGACTTACAGAGAACTCATTGTTAGTTGGTACATCCTTGTTATCAATGGTTGGTATCTGGGGCGGATCTAGAGTGTAAGTAGGGGTAACTTTCGTTTTCCCTCAACTTTTTTGGCGTAGTGTATTTTTAATTTTTTTTTACGTGTTTTATATTACGTTACCCGTAAAAATTATATAACGTTACCCCTGAAATTTTGGTCTAGATCCGCCACTAGTTGATATGATATTAAATCTAAAAATATCAAGGACTAAGTTATGAAAACGACTTAAATTTGATGCATGATTTCAATCTTGTAATGAAATGGCCACGAATTCACCGGACATTTCACTTGTAACAAAGTTCCTCTATGGCTCTATTCGCAATCGCGTTCGGTGTTCAGGGCCGGCTTAACCTTTTTGTGGGCTTGTGGCCTAAGGCGAGATAAAATTTCGGGGCCCTTACTGAACGAAAACTCAAATTTTCAATTAACACCGGCTTTAAATAATCACCAAACAATGAGAAGAACAAGAGAATAGTCACCTGAAGTTGAAAAAAAATGTAAGCCTTTTTCCCGAACCAACATGTCAATAAAAACTCACAACATTATCATACAATTGTATAACTGAGCACTTTAAACAATACAACCATATCATACAGTACAAATGGTTGCAAAATGTGTGTATAAACATTCAATTGAACCATATCAAAACAAATTTTACCGATTAAGCCACAACAAAAGATACATACACCTAAGATTTTTGCCTCTTTGTATGTGACATTTCATTGCTCAATACGTCAAGATTTTTGCCCTAATTTACAACTTTACATACCTAGATCGCAATATGTTTATTTCTTTGAATTTAAACTAAAACTTGATAATGTGCTTAAAACTATCTGTTGTTGGCCGCTAGCGAGCAGGCGCGACCACCACACTTGACTCTCATGTAACCCTGTCACTTGACCCCGTTGTGGCTGAGGGTGAGCAACTGCGCGACCAAAGGTCAGTTTCTGCCGTTAACGCTCGCGATCACCATCTCATGTGCTCGCGTCGGGCTGTTCGCCTGTTCGCGTGGAGCCGTTGCGGATAGGGGTGAGCACCGGGTTGAAACCTCGCTCGCGGCCCACAACAGATAGTCTAAGTCGTATAAAAGGTTATGAAATTAACTACTTTTAATGTGTTGATTTTTTACAGTAATATCAAAGAAATTTGCGTATATATATTATCATGACATACGAAAGTACTTATTCTTCTAAGTTCTATACTCGTGTAATTCATGACTTAGACCATCGGGTATGGGGGCCGTCCCCAGCCCGTTGTCACCGTCCCAGCCCGTCCAACACCGTCCCCCCGTGCTTCATCCGTTCAAACCGTCCAAAATTGGACGTTCAAGCCGGGCTTGTTGATTGGTGGGGCTAGCTAGCTTCTTCCTCTTCCTCGCCGCTAGCTTCTCCGTCAACCACACCCTAGGCCCGTCAAGCGGTGATGACCCGGCCCGACGTCTTACGTGGTGGTGATGGTCGGTCCGTCAACCACCGTCAACCACACCGGTCAGCCTTAATGACTTATGTACTACTATCATAATGCTAAAAAGATAATTACATAGTTAAAACTCAATGAGTTAATCGCCAATTTAGTCCCTAAGGTTTGTCACAATTTGCCACTTTCATCCAAATCTTTTTTTTGTTACATCTGTGTCCCTGTGGTTTCATTTTTTTGTCATTTTAGTCCAACCCTCTAACTCCGTTAAAAAAAGTCAGTTAACTCAGGGGTATTTTTGTCAATACACACAAAATGTTTTTCTTTTGCTATTTTCATCCAAAAAATATTTAATTAATAAAAATAATAATAATAATAATAATAATAATAATAAACATAAACAAGTATATACAAAAAAAACATCAAACCTGTAAATATACACGCACATAACAGAAGTACCCCACCTTAGAGTATGCGTAGTCGAGCGCCATGGGAGGGCATTTTGGATATTTTATTCCCCCATAGCGCCCGGCACACCGCCCCCGCCGGCGCTATGGGGGCGTTTTGGCAGCGCCGGCCATGGATATAACTAGCGTTGTGGATGGAGAGTTTAATATTTATTATTATTATTATTATTGTTGTTGTTGTTGTTGTTGTTGTGTTTGTGTGTGTAAAGAGGAAGAGAGAGAAGTGAAGAGGAGGAGGAAGAAGAAGAAGTGAAGAAATGAAGAAGAAGAAGAAGGGAAGAAGAAGATGATGGAGAAGAAGAAGTAGGTTGGGAAGGGGTAGGTGGGGTGGGTTATTATTTTTTATTTTAATTAATATTATTTTTAATAGTAAATCTTATTTTTTATTATTGTTTTTTAACTTAATAAATTTCTTTTATTATTATTATTATTATTATTATTATTATTATTATTTTTATTATTATTAGGTATTTAATATATTCTTATTTAAATAAAAAACAATAATTAACCAATCATTACCAATCATTTATAACCCCTACATAACCCCCCTTCCCACTACACCCTCTTTTTCCATAACCCCAACATAACCCATTTTCTATTACTTTTTAATATTTTAATCCTATAACCCACACATACCCTTAATCTTCTCACACATAACCCACCTGCTCTTTTTTATAAACCAATTCGATGGGGTTCCGACAACAGAGAGGGAGGGAGGGAGGGAGAGAGAAGGTCGCTGATTATGATCGGTTGGGTTCTGATGGGTTTCAAGGTTGTAGCTCAGACAACAGAGAGAGAGAAGGTCACCGGCTATGATCGGTGGGGTTCTAGTGGGTTTCGAGGTTGCAGCGGCGGCGCTGATTTGGAGTAAGCTTTTATTTGGGGGTTAGGGTTTGCTCCGAGTTTTGGTTAGACGGTGGTGGTGACGATGACGGTGGTGGTTGTGTTAGACGGTGGAGGTGATGGTGACGGTGACGATGACGGTGGTGGTAGGTTAGAGAGAGGGGATACAGTGGGTTTTATCTCTCTTCAGTTCTCCCTTTTTCTCTATCGGGTCTCTCTCTGGACATAAACCGGTTATGTGTGTGTGTATTAGTTGACGTTGGAGGCCACCGTAAATGGTGGTGGCAGGAAGTTTCCTTTAGATGGACAAAAATATTTTTTTTTATTAATTAAATATTTTTTGGATGAAAATGGCAAAAGAAAAAACATTTTGTGTGTATTGACAAAAATACCCCTGAGTTAACTGACTTTTTTTAACGGAGTTAGAGGGTTGGACTAAAATGACAAAAAAATGAAACCACAGGGACACAGATGTAACAAAAAAAAGATTTGGATAAAAGTGGCAATTTTATAACAAACCTCATGGACTAAATTGACAATTAACTCAAACTCAATATATAATTATGAATTTATGATGCAGTGTAAATCGTTACTATACACATTGTTTTATTTAAAAATAAATATAACTAAATTTTATAAAAGAAGTCGAATAAATTATGTGTATTGAATTAAAATGATTAAAAAATGGCAATATACATAAAACCATCCAAACGTTTGTGGGCAACAATCATCGGCACCTAATTGTGTGTCATCTCTCACAGACTACGATAGCAAATACGCGTGCTAACGTTCTTTTATGTGTTTATTTACTATTTGTCCCATCGACTTTTGCTTAATGGCCATTTAGTCCTTTTGAAGTAGAAGATGTGGAAATGGAATTTGGATGGTTAATCTTAGTCTCATATTAGTTGCTAAAAACGTGTCCTATATTCAGTCTCATACCCGTTGGATATGTTTAGAAAAATTACCCTTCAGACATCAGGTATGACAGCTATATACTTTTATGTTTTTTTTACGTACGAAAATTCAAAAAAAGTTCCCTTGATTCAAAACATAATTCCAAAGATAGGCTCACACAAATTCAAAAGTTCTATTGTATCCAAATTTCAAGATAATATAACTCAAGAAAGATAAGTTTATACAAAATATGTATAGTATCATCAAACATCATTTCGTTATCTCATTGACCTAAAAATTACCATAGTATCGGGTATTACAAAACATTTGTTTTTCACCAAACTAGTATGTGAAGATCTATGTTTGGTAAACAAACTTTATCTAATACAGTACCCCATTGGATCATTTAATGAAGTTGTCAATATTATTTGAACATGAATACAATAACGTAGTATACTAAATACATACCATACCTGATGTGTTTCCTTCGCAACATATTTGAAGTTGACTTATGACATTCGTTCTTTGTATTTCCATGATCTTTTGTTTTATAGAATTATTATAGTCTTCAAACAACTCACATATCACTTATAATTCCCTTTGGTTTTCAATTTCAGCCTTCACTTTCTTCAAAATTATGAAGGATTGGAAAAAAAAAAAAAAAAAACTTTATTTTTATCAGGTATCTAAGTAATCAGTGGCGGATCCAAGATTTTTTTCCAGTGAGTTCACGGTTTTAGGTGCTCAATTTTCATAGGATCGGAAAAAAAAATCGGGTCGGTTCGATGGTTCGGGTTGGATAAGGTTTATGACATAATACAAAACAGTATAATAAAAAAAGAGTAAATAGCCATTTTCGTCTCTGTGGTTTGGTCCAGTTTGTCACTCCAGTACAAAAGTTTTTTTTTTGCAATCTCTTACCTGTGGTTTGGATTTTTTTGCCAAATTCGTCCTTTTCAGTTTTCACTAACCCAATTAAAAAATCTCGTTAGTGTCAGGGGTAGGGTTGTCTTTTTACCAGTCAGGGACGAATTTGACATTTAAAATTCAGTTAACCTTGAGGGACTAAATTTGCCTAAATTTTTATAATTAAATATCGAGCTTAAATATAAACCGAGACTTATTATGTTAAAACGGGTTTGAACACGCGGTATACTTCACCTACACCAAATCCTAACTATAAAAGGCATAATATCTTCTTCCTCACTTCCTTTGTTGTGCAGCCAAAAACACCAACCCGCCTCTTTCTCTTTCTCTCTCTACTCTCTCTCTCTCTCTAAACACGAGTGTTCCTCCCATCTCCCTCCCTCATCTCGTGCTCACTCCCTGCTCTCTCTTTCTCTCTATCGACGGCCGACCACCATGGTGGTGGTGGCACTACTATAATACGGCCGGGGTGGGGTGGATTGGAGGTGATAAGCTGGGTTTTGTTTTAATCATGGTGAGGGTTGGTGGTCGTGGTCTGATTGTGTCAGATTTGGGGTTTTTTTTGGTGGCTACGGTGGTCAGTCCAGGTGATTATAGCAGCAGATCTTGGGTGGTTGCAGCGTTAATTCAGATCGGGCCTGGTCTGACGGGTTCACGTTGGAGGATGTGGTGGTTTGGTTGGCCATGGTGGTGATCGGGTTCAGTTTGGATGGCACGATGGGTCAGGTATTGGCCCGATTATTGTGACTCAGATGGTGGTCCGATTATGGCGAGGATAAACGTTTTGGGAACATTTAAACGAATTAAAACATTCTTATAACCGGGTTTTGGGTTGGCCGGAATAAAATCCGGTGGTCGGATTCTGGCAAGAACCTACCGGAAATTTCAGGGGAGGGAAGAGCAAGTTTGAAATGCCAAATTCGTCCCTGACTTGTAAAAAGACAACTCTACCCTGACACTAACGAGATTTTTTAACTGAGTTAGTGAAAAGGACGAATTGGCAAAAAAATCCAAACCACAGGTAAGGAATTGCAAAAAAAAAAACTTTTGTACTGGAGTGGCAAACTAGACCAAACCACAGGGGCGAAAATGGCTATTAACTCTAAAAAAACATCGTCAAGTATAACAAATTAATAAAACATATTCAACAAATTAACAATTGAAAATCACTAATTGTGTAATTCATATTCAGATTTTCACATAATCAAGTTCATAAATTAACAATAACAACACATATTCCTCATAGTATAGATTATACAATGAAAGAAATTATAACGATGTTCACCCTCATTTGTGAGAACTGCTTTTCAGAGTAAAAGAAGAAAAAATTGAAATAAAACGAAAGGAGGCGGGTTCGACCCTAGGATGTCATGGTTGAAAGTGGAAGTTCTAACTTGTAAGTTCTAACCATCAGAGTAACTAAACATGCCGATGACCCCAGCCCAGCTGGGGTGAGGTACGCAGGTTTTCCCCACAGGCGGAGGTTCGACTCCGGTTTGTGACGGTTTCCTGCGCTGGGGGTTGGGGGTTCGTTCCACGCGTCTTTACGCGGGCTTGCAAACGTTGGAGCCGGGGTTCGAACTTGCGCGGTTTGGGTGTTCTTATGGGTGGTTCTCCGTTCCGTCTAGCCGTTCAAAAAAAAAAACTAAACATTTTTGTTAATGGGTTCATCCCAATTTTACTTATGGGTTTATGGAAAGTCTTTTATATACATTTCTACTAAAAATTAGAAACCAAGTGGGTTCGTCTAAACCCGTATGGCATTGCCTAAATCTGCCCCTGTAAGTGACATTGATATTAATTGGAAAAAAAACTTTAATTTTAATAGTAGGGGCAATTTGGTATTTTCACAAAATCTAACTAGGAAAATCTAACAGAGTTAGTTTGCAACCATTGGGACTCAGATCAAGACAGGTTTAGTTTTTAGACTCAAGTAGTTAAAATGAGCAAACCACGGGGACTCAAATAGGACTTCACTCTAAACCTAATTTTCCCTCTATTTCTCTCCTTAATAAGGCCAGTGGGTGTGGTTGAGCACAGGCATCTTTGCCGGACCGCCACCTCTGCATCCACGTCATCGGCGACGTTGCCGGAGCTCCTCATGCCGGGCCAAGGGTGTGGTTGAGCACCGGCTTCATCCTCCACTATCACAAACCCACCAATCAAGAGACTCGGCATATCCGGCGAAGGGTTGCGGGCCATGTCCCTGGCGCCCCAAGGGGGGGGGGGTGTTTGCCGGACCTATCGGCCCTCATGCCGGTTCCACACCCACCGGCCTAATAAAACCGTAGAACATTATTTTTCCTAACATCCTTCCAAATATCTTATTTTCCTTTATTAAGTGAAACTCAGGAACAGAACGTAAAAATCAAAGTATATTGGTCGGTTCAGCCTACCTAACTAACCAAGTTAGTTTGGCCTCTTGTTATACGAATTGTACTTATACTAACACAGAAAACCACATCTATTTCCCGTCCGCAAGACCTTCCCCAATAACTCAAGGGTCCAAACCAACATTCTCTCAAAACTCCAAGGACTAAACAACCATCCCCAATTCCCCATCCTTCAACAATCTCTCTCCTTTAAAAACCCATCCTCTCTCTCTCTCTCTCTCTCATCACTCATTAATATTATTATTCACTCACCCTGCCATCTTTCTTCATCTCCTCACACCCACAAACCCAAACCCTAGAGAGAGAAACAAACTCTAGAGAGAGAACCACATCACAAAATGTCAAACCACTCAATACCCACCATTCCCCTGCTCCTCCTCGCCTCCATCCTCCTCTTCCACACCATCGCCGTCGCCGCCGTCAACAACCACCACATCACCTTCTTTCCAACCACCGGCTGCAACGGATCTACAGCTGAGTGTCTATCCGAAGGCCTAGATCTGGGTCTTGAAGATGATAATGAGTTCTTAATGGACAGTGAAAGCAATCGGCGCATTTTAGCAACGAGGCGGCGTTACATAAGCTACGGTGCGCTGAGCAAGAATAATGTCCCGTGTTCGCGACGCGGCGCGTCGTATTATAATTGTAGGTCTGGTGGTCAGGCTAATCCGTACACGCGCGGCTGTAGTGCCATCACGCGCTGCCGTCGTTGAACGGTGATTGTGGTTGTTTTTTTCTGTTTTGGTAAAGAATATTATTATTATTATTATTAATATTGTTATTACAATTTTAATGTGAGCTAATTAAATTTTTATGTTAGTTTGATGGGAATAATAAGATCTGGATGTAATTTTGAATTGATTTGGTCATATATACCAGTTTTGTGTGTAAAACCTTTGACTTGTACATCATGCATTGGAGGTTGTACCTTGTTTGGTTTGTTTTTGCTGTGCAATTATTGAGTGTACATCGTGCAGTAGATATTGTACTTTGACAATAATGTTATATCATTATCATTTCGCCGTATTGTGATTAATCATGCCTAATGACTTGTACATTATGCAGTAGAGGGTGTACGTTGTTTGGTTTTGGGTAGGCTTGGGATAAGTAGGTGTACAGACTGGCATGTATATGATCCCTATACTTGTATACAAGTCAATGCTACGCGAGCGAGCCCCGGAGCTAGCAAGGTTTCAGTCCGGTGCTCACCTCCAGCCACAACAGCCCTGGCACGTGATTGTGCTTGCGTGCGTTAACGGGAGAAAGTGAGCATAGGTCGCGCCGGTGCTCACCCCTAACCACAATGGGGTCAGGTGAGCACATGCGATGGGGTTAGTTGAGAGTGAAGTCGGTGGCTCGCGTCTGCTCGCTCGCGGCACACGACGGATGGTCTAAGGGAATGTCCGAGTGTGCTTGGTTTGAAAATATACGAGTCTTATATATGACCAGTGTTATGTATACGCTAAGCAGTCAATATCGGTGATATCTCGGTGAGATATCGGTGCTATCTCGGTTATCGGCCATAAGAGCTTATCTCGGTCACAAATATCGGTCCCTATCTCGGTTCCGATAATCTCGGCCGAAATCAGTGATATATCGGCCGATATTGGCTTCCAAAATATCGGTTTTATCAGTGAGATTATCGGTTTGCTGTTTTTTTGCCCCTTTTTGATAGCAATTAGGATAGAACAGAGATATATAATCAGGAATACAAGGGAGTATAAATAGAAGGGAGAATGTAAAAAAGCTTCATCAGAATTTTTCCGGCTGGTTTGAATGTTGCAGCGGCAGACAAGAGATGTAGGAGAAAGAAAAGATAAATATAAAGACAATGGGTATTGTTTTATAGATTAAACTAGTACAGATTCCCTAAAAAGCTGTGCACTTTATATCAATTCAAACAAAAGCTTCTTTTTTCTTTTCTTTTATCAATCAATTTTAAAGTATAAAAATATAATAATCATAATAATCTACGGAAAAGTTAAAGCAAGATATTATGTTGTACATTATTTATTTGTTCATTATTTTCTATTTTTTCATGTATTTTTCAATCATTAAAAAATATTATATCAAATATCAAAGTGTTTTACGTGGTTATATATATATATATACACACACACTATAATTACCGATATCTCACCGATATCTCATCGCGATAACCGATATCCTAAATATCGGTCATTGACCGATAACCGATATTTTACCGCATTAACTGCTTAGTGTATACGAGTCTTATACTTGCGCGCCAACACACTTTGACATCTCCTTGCTAGTAGTGACTTGTATACAAAAGTATATGGGTGTAAAGATAATTGCCCCGTTCGGTATTTGGTTTGTTTGAGCTGCATTTATCTAGTGTACATTGTGCAGTAGATGTTGTACTTCGATAGTAATGGTATGTATGTATGTCTTTAACTTCAGGATATGCATATATATGTAATGTGGCTAAGTGATTTAGAACCAATCATTGATGCTTCAAAAGATAGTAAGATACAGACACCATCATGGTCACGGGCCAGGGTTATATGTAATAGGATAACATGGGTCGGGTCTAATGGTTGGTTCGGGTGTAAAACTAGGTTTTTTTTAACAGCTAATTTCTTCCCTATTTTTTTACACCCCTTAGCACACCTTTTTATTACGCCCCTTAAGAAACTTAGAACCAAGAGTATATATTAAACTAAAAGATTAGATCTTTATTTCATACTTTGGGTATGTTTGGCAAGGAACTTTTAAGAGCTTTTAGGAGCTTCAAGCTTTTAAGAAAAAGCTCATACTTAATAAAAAGCCTTGTTTGGTTGAAAGGGCTGGAAACTTTTAGGTTAGAGAAAAAAAACTCTACAGTGAAAAACTACTAGTAGTAGTTTTTAAGAAAAAGCTCTACTAGCTACAAACTTTTAGTTAGTAAATGACACAAATACCCATTCTATTTTAAAAATAAAATAAAAACCTTCTTTACAATCTTTTAATTGTGACCATTTTGGTCATTTTATACATTTTATTAAAAGCTCCAGCTACTCTGTCAAACACCAAAATATATTTAAAAAGCTTTCAGCTTGCAGCTTCCAGCTACCAGCCTCCAGCTAGCTTTGCCAAACATACCCTTTGTCACATGTATATAAATAAATAGCTATTAATCATACAAGTAAAATATAAATTATTGGTAGAACATGTCAATGTTAGCTTCTTGCAGGTCATACAGCTAGTTTTCCCCCCTCCCTTTATTTTAGGGTAGTTGTGCTACATATGGATGTTTGTTATTGCGTACTAGTGGGGAACCCGCGCGTTGCAGCGGGATGGACAATACGAAGCAAGAACATAATTCAAACATTAAAAATGACAAAACCCGCAAGTAAGAAGAGAAGCATGCATTTTGCTGCCCCGCCGCTCGCTGCCGCACCGCTGCTCGACGGCTGCCGAAAACTGATCGGCCATCGAATCCCCAGAATTAGAGCAGCCACTATCTATTCTGATAAAAACACACCGACCACCACTTCCAAAACCCATATTCGTCGTCATCTTCCCTGCTCTCGTCTCTCTCTCATATGTGTGTGAGTGTAATATGAAAGGCAAGATATGACCAGACGAATTCCAAACATTTATAAATAAAGAAGCGCACCTCTTTATCAGATGAAGGCATGAGACGAATTCCAAACATTTATACCATTTAATTGATGAATTAAACTAAAATATTAAACGTGGAAATCATCAGTTTCAATCATGATTTCAGTTTCGAACGACTATGCTATTATAAATGTGAAAGGCTGATGGCTTAGAGCAGGGGCATGAAGGATCGATTATTAATTGCCATTAGCTATAACGGTTTTAAAAAGAATGGCTTTATCTTTCTAGAATGAATTGCACAACAAGGTGATTTAATGGGCAATTATAAAAATAGAGACTCTTGAACTTGCCCTATTCTTAATAACCATTAACCTCAACATTGACAAGTAAAAGACTAATTTACCCTTCATCAAATGCATCAAATATTTGTACTTTAAGCAATCAAACTTGTAATTACTTAACTTTGGCGGTCATCCCTCCCTCATGCTTTATATATAGTATAGATATAATATCAAGTAGAGTAAAATGCATGCTTCTTTGCTCTTAAAAAAAGGCGAGTGTAAAAGGTAAAAATGACTTGTATACGTGAATACACAATGACGCGTTCTATTTAGAACCCATAATATGTTGAGATTGAGAACAACATAATCAGTTGTATGTAGCATTATGGTTAACACTTAAGAAACAAACCATACAATTATACAAACTAGTGTGTTTACGTTGTGATGAAGCCACAGTCTCCAAGCTGTTGTCAAATATATAGCATCAAACCTATAATATTCATCTTGTTTGAGAGCTAGCCTTATCAAAACAGGGCAGCAACAATTTAATCTTAGACCACGTGTTAACGGCAACACAAACCAAGAAAATAACATGACTAATAAGCTTAATTATTAGTATATAAAAAATTCCCCTACCCTAATTCCACCATTGTGGTCTGTGGATACAGTTTTCATATAATAAACAAAACTCTTCCCTATATACACTTGTCCTTCACTCATTTAAAGTTCAATTGTTATCACCTCCATATTGTGCCACATGACACAACCATGTAATTTATAAGAATTTTTTTTTTTAAAATAGAAAATCATTAATTAAAGAGAGAATTATACAAATTGTCCTTTAGTTATTACTGAAATTGCATCCTCTGTCCTTTATGGAAATTTTTCACTCCTTATATCCTTTATTTTATCAATTTGTTACACGCTTTATCCTTTAGCCTAACTTAGTTAAAAAACATGGTTAACTTTATTTTCTAAGTTTACACTTTTAGCCCATATAGTTTTGATCGAACCATAACTCTTGATTGACCTCGAATTCAACCACGGCAATTAATGAAATCATAGGGCTATTATAGAACATCAAATTCCGATCAAAAGCATGTATAATAATCGTACTGACCTGATCGTTTTCGAGGCTAAATCGAACGATTAAAATTGCGACTGCTTGATCTTCAAATTGCGAATGATTTGGTGAATGTTTATGGTATATTTTTGCACAGAAACGGTCAACTAAGGCATAAGTTTGTTTCATTCAGAAAATTGGCACAGAAACGGTCAACTAAGGCAACATTACCATTAAACATATGCTGCTAATTAATGACTGGATTAACCTGTCCATTAAATACGTCAAATTTGCTCGCTAGAAGGATGTAATTATGTGTTCTACAGGTTAACAGTTAACTAACATGTAATAGGCCGCATCGACTACTCATTCCAGAAGTTTAAAACATAACAGAGCAACTGATTAACAAAAGGTTTAAAAAGACGAAAAATAGAAAGTGAAACAGCACACCTGTTGAACTGCGGAAGTAGATGCTGTATTTTGATTGGAATTCTGAGGAGGATTCATGATTAACTACACTATGGTCAAATTTCATAAATATTATTCGTTGAGTACTTATTCGAAAAAACGCATTGGACGAAAACTGATTTGTTAAGAAAAAAACAAATAAAAAGAAAATCAAGAAAGATAATAGGTAGAGATTTGATAACAGAAAGGCTTTATAATCTTAGTTAATAACCAGAATATTTAAATAAGATAATGACAAAACCTTAAGTTTTTGTTACACTTTAGGTTTTCTAAAATATAAATTGAAGCCACCCAACCCAAACTCATGAACCAAGTAAACAATATCAACACATTTACCAACAGTTAATTCCATGAACAGTACAAAATGACATTTAGACTATCCCCATTAGCAACCATTACAACCCAACCTTTTAATTAAAAAAATATTATCTCTTTCTTTCACCTACACAACCCAACCCTACTCACAATTTAACACCCATTCACAACCCAACCCAACCTAAAAATATTTTTTTTGAACGTACTCAGTTTTTAATAAAATTTATATCAGGATGTTCACAAAAAAAAAGTTAAGAAATACAGTGTTTTTAGTTTTATTTTTTAACTTAAATATTTTAAGTTATTTACGAAAATAGGTTGGTGGGGGGTTTAATTTGGTTGCAACCATGGTTGTTCCACCAACCTTGGTTGTCAAAATTAATATCTTTTTTAATTTTTTAAATGAATTTTTCTTTGTCTTCTTGTGCTTTATTGGTGAACAACCAAACTGTCATTTTTATGGTCCTTTTCACTGCAGGCCCATTGACCAGGTTGACTTCTGTTGGAGAGTATGACCGAATTCTCCCAAGCACCCCTGTTGTCACTTGTCACCACCGCAGCAGCCTCCTTCGTCATCACCTTACGCCATCATTACTGTTACAGCAACCTACCATAAGACCACCTTAAGTCATCACCAGTTAACATCACCTAGCAACACTATCTCAACCTTTCAAAGCCCAATCGATATTATTCAAGAGAAAATAACAAGGATTAATAATCTTACCACAATTTGGGGTGGTTGAAGGTGGTTGGGGTTGTGCCGCCGTGGACGGTGGCCGGAGATCCTCCTCCGGCTGCTTTCTCTCTCTGTCCGGCTCCCTCTATCTTCATCCTTCTCTCTCTTTGGTTCCCTCTCAGATCTCTATTTCTCTTTATAAGAATCAGGTATGGGTATGGTTTGAAACAACATCGGAGGGTAGGGATGTTGATTTACCGGTTGTTGTCGCCCTCGGCCATCGTAGGGGTGGTGGCCGGATGCTCCCCTCAGCCTTTCTCTCTCTCTGGCTCAAACTCTCTCTCTCTCTCTCTCTCTCTCTCTCTAACTTTCTGTATGTGTGGTGTTATGTTATGCAGAGAATCCAAGTAAAATGACAATATTACCCTCACATGACAGGCATGTGAGGGAACTTAACGTCTAAATGGACGGCCGTTTGACTTGAAACCCATCCGAGTGCAAAAGTATTAACCTCCAGGACCATACGTGTTATTCGGGGTGTAACACCCCAACCGATGGCGGAAACATCGAGGTGTCACGTAGTGACGATTGTTCAATAGCTCATGGACTAAAGTGTAAATTTGATTACATTGATTAAATAATTTATTACATTGAAATGAAATACAACGATTCTAACTGCCAACTAAATTGAAATACAATGAATCAAAATCTAAATATAAATCCGAAAGCTTAAAGGATGCATCTCAAAACAACCTGAAACATGTACAAAATAATTTGGTCAATACAAAAATTGTATTGGTGAGCATACCCTGTTTAAATAAATATAGTAGAAAAGTGTTTAGCAATTCATGTGCGGTACCATTTGCAATTATGTAATAAGTAATATCCGTTCAAAACCAAACCTGAAGAATAATGACTAACACATGACTAACCAACTGAATAATGAATTAACAAGACAATGACCAAGATTCTCTCAACAGAGTCTCAAGGGGGTATACCATAGTACTATTCATTGAAAAGCTAGGCCGCCCAGCGGTTAATGATTTTGACAAGTCATAGACACACCAATTAACATAAAGCAAACACACATGAGAATTGCATTAAGTATAAGAAATTGAAACTTGATTAATATATAGGTACATGAGTCACCCCAAAGTAGTAAAACAGTAAAAAGGGGAAAGATATACTCACATCGATTGTGACGATGAACTTGCAGGAAGTTGTCAAGAATTAGTTAATTATGCTTGAACCTATATTTTCATTACTAAGATTTATGAGAAATAATTCGGCTTTAAAATTCTTTGACTCGTTGATTAATTAGCGACAAGACTTTTAGGACTCGGTGATCACCATCAAACTCTTATATAGTCACGCGAGTAGATGCATAACTTTTTAGGGAAAAAAATAATCCTCACATGTTCGTTGTGAATAACCTTGTAAATCTAAAGAAAAACTTATAGAATTTCATTTAATAAAGAAACCATTCTTTAGTGAATTTCCAATTCTAGTCATTTAACTTTGCTTGTCAAATGAATTACAATTATATCAGTACGTAATGACTTAAAATTTTGTAAAAATACCCTATATAATATTGACATACATGATACATGTAAAATTTGGAATTCAGAAAAGAAAAGGAAAAGTTTGATCAAAATTAATTAGTTTAGAAAAAAATATATTCAAAAGTTGTAGGAAAGCAAATGGTCAAATTTATGTGAGTGGAGGAATCTAACTTGGACCTTTGTGTTAAGAGCAGAGCCACGTGTATTTCAAAAAGATATAAAAATCTTTCAGATCATTTTCTACATTACGTATAGACCGTCGGAACCAAATATAACTGTATCATCGATTTATGTTAATAGAAAACAACACCCATTTGGCTTCAATAATAGTAATAAACGTGCAGGTTAGATCGTTACCTTAGTTTCAAGTTAAAACACCGTATCGTTTTGATATTAAACGACTGTTGGGCTCGATCACATGACGGCGACGATAGTTCACATGATGCGTTGCGTGGTTGTTTCAGTTTCAGCGTAGATATATGGTGTGGTTGTGACGGTTTTGTCGAAGAGGAAAGGGAAGCTATGGTGTCGAGCACAAAAGTTCACAGGGGACTCGAATCTCAGTGAATGGTTGTAAGAGATTCAAAAGAAAGAAGTTGAAAATGCTTCTAAGTTGAGTTTAGAATACGATTAGAAAAAAAATGAAGCTTATAATTGATTTGGTTACAAAGGCTCGACGGTTACCAAACACGGGTCTTAATTGACGGGTTTAATCTTCATAATTCGCGTGATTAATTATTGTAACAGTCAAACAAATAATGGAGACGTAAGGATTATGAACTGAAAACTGAAAACAAGCATTAAAACTCGTTTTTATGATTCGCCGGAGATTGGCCGGACCATTGGCCGGAATTCCTCACATGTTGACCGGAACAAGGCTGTGAAAGGATAAGTGTTTCAAAAAAAAAAATGTGAACTTTCAGAAGTTTCTACTATTAGTCCCTCAAATTTCTAACTTGGTTAACTATATTAAGATTTGGCTAAGTTTTCCTATATAAAACTTAACCAAGTTAAGTTAATTTAACCAAAAACTTTCTAAAACTTTATAAAACTTGAAATTTTTATAATATCCATTCCGGATGACGTTTCAAAATACACCTTTGATAAAAACGTATATCCGATCCAAAATAAATTTTAATGATAAATTTTTAGTTCGCTCTAAAATAAATTTTGAAAACGACGAAACTAATAGGGACTATAATGGAAATATTTGAAAATCTATTATTGTCAATTTGACGAAAGACGAAGGTGACGGATGTCACAGTCTCCCTACTTTAGAAAATTTCGTCTCGAAATTCCTTTCAAGTAGAAGCTACTATGAAACAAAGGTGTGGTAAAAGTCAAGTAGATTTTTAAAAGAAAATTCCATCAGTTATGATTTGACAAAATTTAAAATAGTTGTCTAATACCCATAGTAAAAGTTTCAAAATCCTTGACAGTGACCCAAGGCTAGAAAGTTAAGAATTTAAATGAGAAAGGTTTTGGGAACGTGTAACGGGCGAAGGCAAAGGCACTAATGAAGGTAGTCTCCCCTACTTTAGAAAGGTTTCTGACTGAACGTTATTAGAGTATGCAACAAGAATTTCGACTAATAGAGAGTGTAAGAGTATACAAAGTTTAAAGTTTTCTGTAGAGGTGGTCAAAAAGGAAGGCTCCAACAAAACCAATTGAAACTTATGTAAAATGTTCTTATCGAAAATGCTAGCTATTAGTCAACGATCTAATGAAGAGGTAATTATAAAGTAATGGGTAGGTTCCTGGCCAGACTCCTAGTCCGCTCCCGCAGTATCGTTTATGCTTATATATAGGGTGTACCGCAGCTAACCCACCACACTCCCGATACTTTGGACTCGTACTGATTGTCTACCAACAACCTAAATAGAATTACACACCGCCCTCATGTACCTGTAAACCCATGATTGCGTTCCGGACCGTAATCACCGATTTACCTTACACTAGGGTGTTATGCTTTTCCATAACACTAACATAAATAATACCAGAAAAAAAATGTGTGCAACCCATATGTAATAGCCACTGTAATGAAATAATGTTCAATCATAACATGGTTAGAGGTCCTTCCCTTCCGGGTTTTCCCTTTAACCGTAATGTGAATAACATGTAAGTATAAGACATGGTTAGAGGTTCTTCCCTTTCGGGTTTACCATTAACCGGTAACTCCTGTCCACATCGTTGGCTTTAAACACCCATATTGATAACCCTGAGGTTTACACCGTTCCCCTTGGATTAAAGAAATACTCTAACCCGAGTCGTACGTGGGCACCGGCTTAGATCTCACACGAGTTATCAACTAGTATGTTCGTTGGCCATGATGATGAACAAAATAATGTAAAGTATAACAGGGTTTTGCTCAAAACAGGAAAAAATATGCATACCAAATATGCGTTCAAGTAAGTATATAAGTATAGCATAAAATTTTCGATTGAAAGAATGGTATAACATAAATCGAGTAAATCGCATAATTGCACAAAATGAAAGTAAACGAGTTGTATTAATGCAAATAGGCAATGTGAAAATAATCACAACTATCGTGTCAGAAATGACTATGAATAAAAATGATGCAAGATTAAAATAATGAAATTTACGGCAAACGAATGTGCACGGGACGGGTGTATAGCCTAATGGCATGTGAGTTTAAAATCTAATAATTTTACATATATGCGTTATACTATAAAAGACATTTAGCAGCATTCTGATAGAAAGATATGTCCATTGTTTTGTTAAACCAAAAGTTTTGCAACTGAAAAAGTATAAGTGTAAAAGGTAAATTTTCGCAGTTTACTCGACTTTGTGATATTGTTGAAAGAATAGTAGTGATGCATGAGAATAAATTTTTAGAAATCGAAGTGTGTTTTAGATTCAGAACAGGTTCATTTGCAAAATCTTCGTAAATACACATTTTCATGTGTTTACGAGAAGTCGAGTTTGAAAAATGTTATAAGGCTTATTATTAGTTGTAAATTTCTCTCGAAAATATATATTGGTTATGTCATATGAAAACAAAGGGTTACATTTGTCCTTTAAAATATGCAGTACAAGTTTGCAAAATGAAACCATTTCATGAACTATGTGTAAATTCTAATGTGCTTTAAAAGACCATGATTTAAAATGACGTGAATGATAAGATTAAAGTATGTAATAGATTACCAACATTTAAGAAAATTCATAATCAACGAGATGTAGAAATAGATCCTTGAGATGTGGATTTCACTCCTAACTCAAAGATGTATTTCAAAATTGAAAACGATTGTGGAATGAAACCGATCACTAAGTTAAGGATATCACTCCCAGCTTAGTGGTTAAGTTTCGTTTTGAAGGAAATACTCTTTGAGGTGTGGATGTCACTCCTATCTCAAAGTTATATTTCTAAGATAAATAACCTATAGAGGAGTGAAACTAATCACCAAGGTATGGATGTCACTCCTAACTTGATGATATCGTTTCGTTTGTGAAATACGAGCGTCTTCTTCGCCAAGCAAAATATCGAAAGAATAATGAGGAATAATCATAACGAAAATATCTTGAAAGAAAATAATAGGAAATAAGAGAAATATAAACGAGAGGACTCGTGAAAGTAAGCTTAGTTATAGACTAGGCTAAAAGGCATTCTAATAACCTAATTCCCTATAACCATGGCTCTGATACCAATCTGTAACACCCCAACCGATGGCGGAAACATCGAGGTGTCACGTAGTGACGATTGTTCAATAGCTCATGGACTAAAGTGTAAATTTGATTACATTGATTAAATAATTTATTACATTGAAATGAAATACAACGATTCTAACTGCCAACTAAATTGAAATACAATGAATCAAAATCTAAATATAAATCCGAAAGCTTAAAGGATGCATCTCAAAACAACCTGAAACATGTACAAAATAATTTGGTCAATACAAAAATTGTATTGGTGAGCATACCCTGTTTAAATAAATATAGTAGAAAAGTGTTTAGCAATTCATGTGCGGTACCATTTGCAATTATGTAATAAGTAATATCCGTTCAAAACCAAACCTGAAGAATAATGACTAACACATGACTAACCAACTGAATAATGAATTAACAAGACAATGACCAAGATTCTCTCAACAGAGTCTCAAGGGGGTATACCATAGTACTATTCATTGAAAAGCTAGGCCGCCCAGCGGTTAATGATTTTGACAAGTCATAGACACACCAATTAACATAAAGCAAACACACATGAGAATTGCATTAAGTATAAGAAATTGAAACTTGATTAATATATAGGTACATGAGTCACCCCAAAGTAGTAAAACAGTAAAAAGGGGAAAGATATACTCACATCGATTGTGACGATGAACTTGCAGGAAGTTGTCAAGAATTAGTTAATTATGCTTGAACCTATATTTTCATTACTAAGATTTATGAGAAATAATTCGGCTTTAAAATTCTTTGACTCGTTGATTAATTAGCGACAAGACTTTTAGGACTCGGTGATCACCATCAAACTCTTATATAGTCACGCGAGTAGATGCATAACTTTTTAGGGAAAAAAATAATCCTCACATGTTCGTTGTGAATAACCTTGTAAATCTAAAGAAAAACTTATAGAATTTCATTTAATAAAGAAACCATTCTTTAGTGAATTTCCAATTCTAGTCATTTAACTTTGCTTGTCAAATGAATTACAATTATATCAGTACGTAATGACTTAAAATTTTGTAAAAATACCCTATATAATATTGACATACATGATACATGTAAAATTTGGAATTCAGAAAAGAAAAGGAAAAGTTTGATCAAAATTAATTAGTTTAGAAAAAAATATATTCAAAAGTTGTAGGAAAGCAAATGGTCAAATTTATGTGAGTGGAGGAATCTAACTTGGACCTTTGTGTTAAGAGCAGAGCCACGTGTATTTCAAAAAGATATAAAAATCTTTCAGATCATTTTCTACATTACGTATAGACCGTCGGAACCAAATATAACTGTATCATCGATTTATGTTAATAGAAAACAACACCCATTTGGCTTCAATAATAGTAATAAACGTGCAGGTTAGATCGTTACCTTAGTTTCAAGTTAAAACACCGTATCGTTTTGATATTAAACGACTGTTGGGCTCGATCACATGACGGCGACGATAGTTCACATGATGCGTTGCGTGGTTGTTTCAGTTTCAGCGTAGATATATGGTGTGGTTGTGACGGTTTTGTCGAAGAGGAAAGGGAAGCTATGGTGTCGAGCACAAAAGTTCACAGGGGACTCGAATCTCAGTGAATGGTTGTAAGAGATTCAAAAGAAAGAAGTTGAAAATGCTTCTAAGTTGAGTTTAGAATACGATTAGAAAAAAAATGAAGCTTATAATTGATTTGGTTACAAAGGCTCGACGGTTACCAAACACGGGTCTTAATTGACGGGTTTAATCTTCATAATTCGCGTGATTAATTATTGTAACAGTCAAACAAATAATGGAGACGTAAGGATTATGAACTGAAAACTGAAAACAAGCATTAAAACTCGTTTTTATGATTCGCCGGAGATTGGCCGGACCATTGGCCGGAATTCCTCACATGTTGACCGGAACAAGGCTGTGAAAGGATAAGTGTTTCAAAAAAAAAAATGTGAACTTTCAGAAGTTTCTACTATTAGTCCCTCAAATTTCTAACTTGGTTAACTATATTAAGATTTGGCTAAGTTTTCCTATATAAAACTTAACCAAGTTAAGTTAATTTAACCAAAAACTTTCTAAAACTTTATAAAACTTGAAATTTTTATAATATCCATTCCGGATGACGTTTCAAAATACACCTTTGATAAAAACGTATATCCGATCCAAAATAAATTTTAATGATAAATTTTTAGTTCGCTCTAAAATAAATTTTGAAAACGACGAAACTAATAGGGACTATAATGGAAATATTTGAAAATCTATTATTGTCAATTTGACGAAAGACGAAGGTGACGGATGTCACACGGGGGCATCAGTGTTATTCTTGAAAACCACAGGGAGCATCCGTGTAATTAACTCTTACAGTTACTGAAACTAATAAAGTAACAACACAACGAAATTTACCAGCAAGAGCTGCCGGAAGATATTCCAAAAACTTTGACCAATTTAGGATAATAATTCAAGTGATCTGGTAAGTTTACATACTGTTTACAAATATTGAAAATTGTTTATGGTATATATCTGTTCTTATGCCTTAGTTGACCGTTTCTGTGCAAAAAAATATACCATAAACACTCACCAAATCGTTCGCAATTTGAAGAACAAGATCAACCAGTCGCAATTTTAATCGTTCGATTTAGCCTCGAAAACGATCAGGTCAGTACGATTATTATACATGCTTTTGATCGGAATTTGATATTTTATAATAGCCCTATGATTTCGTTAATTGCCGTGGTTGAATTCGAGGTCAATCAAGAGTTATGGTTCGATCAAAACTATATGGGCTAAAAGTGTAAACTTAGAAAGTAAAGTTAACCATGTTTTTTTTAACTAAGTTAGGCTAAAAGATAAGGGGTGTAACAAATTGATAAAATAAAGGATATAAGGAGTGAAAAATTTCCATAAAGGACAAAGGATGCAATTTCAGTAATAACTAAAGGATAATTTGTGTAATTCTCTCTTAATTAAATTAAATTAAATTAGGTAATTTATTATGTTTATTTTGGTCAAAATCGGTCAAGGCACATTAACTTTCTTATACACCTAATTTTGGTGAGATTATATTCCAAAAACAATCTCCTTTAACACCATCATTGTCCATTCTTCTAAACAACCGATCATTCTCCTAAATACAAATCATGAGAAAATGGGTCCCTTGTTGCAGGAACGAGTTATTCTTTATGTTGGTGATTTTATACATTTGTCAAATGTATAAAGACATCCAAAATTTGTTGATTTTCTTGTGTAGGTACACTTTGGTAAGAGCCAGAGAGATGTTCTGCTACTGTAAGAGTGTAAGGTGGTGTTTGTTTTTTCCTTAGAAGCACTTCTGGTCTCTTTTGTCTGCGTCGCGCAGACGCGGGCAGACGTTTTAGATCTGCGGATTGTTTGTTTTTGGAAGATCTTTCACTAAAAAATGTCTTCATGACCTCTTCTTGGTGCATACATAGGCCTATGTCTTCCCACCTCTTCTCCTCTTTTTCTTTTCTTCTTCTTCTTGTTCTCTTCTCAACATCATCATTAGCAGACCTTTCTTCTTCCTCCCCTCTCCTCTTCTCCTCCTCTTGTCGTACTCCCCCTCCCCCTCCGCCTCCTCCCTCCGTCGTCCTCTCCCCTTCCCCCGTTGTTCCCTCCTCAATCTTCTCTCCTCCCCTCGTTGTTCCCTCCTCCCTCCCCATAGCGTCAGCTACATCATCAGAAAACATATTGACGACGTTGCCTGAGGATCTGGAAAGGTGAGTCGTATGCTTTAAGGATCTGGAATTTATTCGAGATGTATTGTTCGTGGACCGCGAAGACGGGTGCCGGCCGGATAACTAGCACTTGCAGTTGAGACGATTGTGAATGATGATCTTTTGGATTCATTAGGATAATGATATAAACTAGTGATATATCTTCTGGTTTTATTGCATAGCCACACCATAAAAGGGGATCGAATATTCTTCAAAAGCTAATTGATAACTTGTTAAATTAAAAAAGTATGATACATCTTGCCGTAGAAATTGGTGTCATGACAATTATTATCTTCATTTATATGAAAATAAGTTACAGTTATTTTATGGTTAGTTATGGTTATTGTGGGTTGTGGTGCTTCACGGTGTTTGATGCAGAAGCATTTTAAATGAAAAAGATCAAGTTTATATTTTAAATGGAAAAGATCAAGATTATCTTTTATTTATTATTTGAAATAATTTCCATGTTTATCTTTTAATTGTTTAGTATAAATAGGATCTCTAGGGTTCACTGTTAGGGAGTTTTTATTGATTATTGAATATAAAGAACTTTGTTCTTGGAACCTTTGGTTCGATTTATCGTCTTTGATTTATCAATTGTTCTTGACCCATTTGATGCGCTTCCGAAACTGCATCAATTGGTATCAGAGCTCTTGGTTTTCAAATGGCTCTACGTGAAGACGAGTGTTTTCTTGTTCGAAGATTCGCCGCCAGAGGCATCGACAAGAACATTGGTGGTTCACGTGTCGGGGGAAAAAATAGATTTTCTATTTGCAGAGTCGCCGCGCGAGGCAGCAATTGTGTCTATTCCAACCATCGGGATCTTAAGATCGAAAGACTTCATGAACAAGTCCAAGATCTTAAGGTATCGTCGACTTGGAAGGAAACGGAACCGGAAGAACCCGTCAGGGATGAGTTAACCGGGGATGAGGAGCATCCTACCAATGGCGACACTATCTATGATTTGCTTCCCGTGTATGATGAATACGAGGACGAACAATGGTATTCTTGGTTTACCGGTGGTGATCGAAACTTATCGGGTTCCAAAAGTCGTAATGTCGAAAGTGATGCGGTTACTTTTGTTGGTGATACGGTGAGTTCTGGTGGCCGTGTGGAACCAAATGGTGACATTGTTTTGGATGTTTGTGGTGTTTCGATATTGGAAACTCAAGCAAAAGATCCGACAAACATGGGGAAATTGATTTTTTATTTAATAAATACTAGGTTTGAGACCCGTGGGGACCCACGGTGCAAACCATAGTAAATAAAAAATATATTAAACTAAGAGTTGTATTATTCAAGTTTAGTGGCTACAACGTAAAGTCTTAAGAATAACGGTTAGCCTGATATTTTTTTTCTTATATAAACTTCATGTTTCAATGTTGCGTTGATATGAAATGGGTATTAAAATTAAAACTAATATATAACTATGGTTTTCATGTCAAAGTGGATATTTTTTGTAAGTTATAAGTAACGTTAATAATGAAAACCGATTACCTATTATGATCAGTACTCAACCAAAGTATAAACTTTAACAAAAAATAACAAAAGGTATGAATACATTGTGTTTTTGTAAATTACTTTTTATCATATTTTTATTTTTAATGTAATTGTAATTAGGACATAACTTGTTTTATTGACTAATGGCAACACACTGTTCAAAGCACAAAAAAATTTTTAAATAATACTTTATTATTGAAGTTTTATATACATAACGTCAATAAAGATAAGTAAAAAATTGCATCAAAATTACTCACATTATTCATAAATCCTGAAAGACTTCTTTGTACACAACGTTTGATGTTTTGTTCGTCAATTCACCATTTTCATCTACTATAACTATCTTCAGTCCATCTCGACTTCTGACTCTTGATAGCGCAACATACAACTGCCCGTGTGAAAAAACTGGATCCTTCAAATACAACCCAACTCTGGATAAGGATTGTCCTTGACTTTTTTTTATTGTCATTGCGAAAGAAACAGCAAGTGGAAATTGCCTTCTGTTAAATTTAAAAGGATTTTTTTTATCTGAGGGGGATAAAGTAATTCTTGGAATAAAAGTTCGCATTCCAATGTTACTTCCTGATATGATTTTCGCTTCAATGACACGTTTCTCATTTTAACAACTTGTAACCTTGTCCCATTGCACAAACCGCTTTTCTGATCAATGTTTCTAAGTAACATTATGGAAACGCCAACTTTCAAAACCAAACGATGGTTTGGTATTCCAGAAAACTTAAGACCATTAAGGACATCAGGAGAAACTAATCTTTCATCAACCTGTTTGTTAATATCTTCGGACTGGTAAACACTATCCGAACTTAGATACTCAACTTCGTCACCGGGAAACATTGAAAGTAATATATCATTAATTTTATGAACAACTTCATTCTTCGGTGCCAATATAGCTCGATCTTGAAAATAAGTCGGAATGTGGATGTTATCCAAAAGTGACGGATAAACAAAGGCTATCGAATCAGAAACATGATCCGAAGATTGAGAAATAAGTAAGTCATCAGGTATCAAAATAACATCCTGATCATCGCTTATTGTATCAACCTTTCCTTCTCCTATATCCAGAAGCCAATATGCAAACTTTTTAGTTTCCTCAATATCAGAACTGCAGCTTCCTGAAAGCAACCTCATATTTTTTGTTAATTCTAAAACAGTGCATTTGTGCCAAATGTATGATGAACTTAAAGAGGCATTAACAATGTCATGCCTAGTTCCATTTGGTACAACTGGTAGAATTTGCCTAAAGTCACCCCCAAACACAACAACCTTTCCACCAAATAACAAATCAGACGACTCATCAGCATGTACACCAAATACATCTTTTAAACTTCGATCTAGTGCTTCAAAAGCATGTTTAGGAGTCATGGGTGCTTCATCCCATATAATCAAGTCAGTTTGTTTAACCAGCTGTGCAACATCACTATTAGGTGGTATGTAGCACATAGAATCTTCAGTTAGGTTTATAGGAATACGAAACCTGGAATGTGTTATCCTACCACCGGCCAATAGCAAAGATACGATACCACTCGAAGCACCATTCAAAACAATCTTTCTTTTACATCTTATGTTTGAGTCATAGCCCAACTCCTCACAAATAAGACGATTGTCTAATTGTAACATTCACCATATTTCCAATAATTTAATTATGAAATTAGTGACTTAAAGTGATTTACATTTAGAAACAATTAATTTAAATGTCTTAATTTATAGAGTGTAAACTTAAAATGGTTTATTGTTTTAAATAAAGAGAATTTAATATGTATTTAAATTAGTAAATGTGTGTGTGTGAAATGTAAAAAATGAATTTATGGTATTAAAACCAATTGTGAAGAAACCTTCACAAAAGACTTTTCCATTCCAAATAAATTAATAACACATTTATGGAGCAATTTTAATTCCCTATAAATCTATTTGATCAATACAACCAAAGAGGAATGAAAACATTTTATGTTCTAACTCCGATAATATTCCCTCGACTTCATCACTACCTATATTGTCCTAAATAACCAAAATAGTTTTCCGATTATCTTCACGTTCGGTTATCACCAAGCATGTTTGAAACTCCGTACGTAGTCGAGCAAACTCCATTACAAAACCATTTGAGCGCACGCTTTTGGATTAGTTATTTCATCATGATTAAGGTAATAATCTATATTTACATTTTTTTTTTCGTTTTATAACTCTACCGAAAAGAAGCCATTGTTTTTATAAAGGTCTCTAGATATTGAACAAGGAAGCTTACACGCTAACTTCTTTTTATTTTATTTCTTCTAGTCCATACTAAAAAAAACATTATCATTTGTAATTAACCCTTATATTTACCTAATATATGTATATATACGTTTCTATCGATGGCTTCAAGTTAGATTATATAAAACTTATAATCCAATAATTGTTTTGTTAGTAAAGGGAAAATGTTTCTAATCTGTAAACTTAATTTTTTTTTCATTCATTATTGAATATAATATAAGAGAATTTGAATAATGATAAAAAGATTAATGTGTTTTATGTTTGAAGATTGTAGTACTACATATTTATTTGAATTAAATGGAACATCATTTTTTTAGCACTTTTTAATAACATGGTGCTTTATATTGAAAATATTTAGAGAAATGTACAATTTCTATGATCTCACCATAGAAATCGTATTACAAAACGAACTAGTGTCTAATACTAGAAACCTTGAACATTTAAGGTCTTTTATTCATAGATTTATAAATAATTATTTAGGTTGAATTCCTTGGAGTCCCCTTGTTCATTCGCTCAATACGCTAGTGAAATTATTCCTACTTGTTGGAGGTGAGTATATCTTTTCCCCTTTTTCATGTTTTACTATTTTGGGGTGACTCATGTACGTATTAATCAAGTTTCAATTTCTTATACTTAATGCAATTCTCATGTGTGTTTGCTTTATGTTAATTGGTGTGTCTATGACTTGTCAAAATCATTAACCGCTGGGCGGCCTAGCTTTTCAATGAATAGTACTATGGTATACCCCCTTGAGACTCTGTTGAGAGAATCTTGGTCATTGTCTTGTTAATTCATTATTCAGTTGGTTAGTCATGTGTTAGTCATTATTCTCAGGTTTGGTTTTGAACGGATATTACTTATTACATAATTGCAAATTGGTACCGCACATGAATTGCTAAACACTTTTCTTACTATATGTATTCAAATCAGGGTATGCTCACCAATACATTTTTGTATTGACATATACTATTTTCGTACATGTTTCAGGTTATTTTGCGACGCTTCTTTTTAGCTTTTGGATTTATATTTAAGCTTTGACTTTATTGTATTTTAGTTAGATTTGACGCTTTAGAACTATTGTATACTGTAATTTCCTTTCAATGTAAAATTATTCAAATCAATGTATTCAAATTTACACTTTAGTACCATGAGCTATTGAACAATCGTCACTACGTGACACCTCGATGTTTCCGCCATCGGTTGGGGTGTTACACTAATAATGATAGAAACTCATTCTCAGGATATGGCATACCTACGAAATGTCGTAGACTGCAACTATTACGCAATAAAAACAAAAGTAGAAATTGTTCAAATTTATTTAAAAAAACAAAAGATAAAGCAATAAAACTGGTAGACCATAAGCATAGCAAACAAATCCTCTTCATTTTGGGTTTAGGAAGACGGGAGGCTCAACGGAATTTTAAGTTACTCCATACTACCACCACTTCCAATCTTAGTTGAAGGAATTGGTGTGCTTTCATCATCAGAAATCGCGTCAATCAGTTTACGCTTAACCATTTGATACTTGGAACTGATAGAACATTGTTCTCCTTCAGCATAAACTTTCTTATCAACAAAGTTATCAGCAATGGAAATTGGCGTATCATTATCGCCTGTGTCTGATTCCTAAAGAAAAAATAGTTACAAACATATGTTGCAAATTCATCAGTGATTGTGTATGAAAGAAAAAATGAGTAAAATGTATTAATATGAATTTAAGTGTTTGTGAAAATGGTACCTTGGAAACAGAAATAACATTAGACGGCGTTGCCAGGAGAGACGTGTGAAGTGATTCTGATTCAGCAGGCTGTTTTTACAAAAAAACATGAAAAAAATTTGTAATGTAATAAAGTCTTACGTAAATAAAATTTGCTAAGTTATAGCAAATGGAATTCGATTATGTACCTGTCCTACGTACAACTTTTTCTTAAGATGCGAGATAATTGTTGGATCATCACTTATCTTAGTTACACCATAAACATCATATTTGTTGTTTAAATTGAAGCCAGACACAAAGATCTTAAAAGCAAACTCTCTGTCTAACAAAGTCTTAATCTCTTCAGGATATTCAACTGTATCACCAACCTATTTAAAAGGAATAACCAAATACATAAATATTACAAAACTATAATTAAAGAATTATTAAAAATAAATTTATATTTAAAATTTAGTTAAAAATATGGAATACCGTATTCAAATCAAGCAATTCAGAAGCACTTTTACTAATAAGTTGTGCAACGTCACGATGAAACAACGTAAGAGATACAGCACCTTTAACGTCTTGTACACGAACCTGAATTTTAAACCTAGAAAAAAAAATCAAAAATAGAATAAAAATTATAACTAAATCTTTAAAATCAAACTATATTTGTGTATATTAAAACTGATGTTACAAATATATCTGACCTTGGTGTAGGCTCAACTTGTTTGGCACTACAACTAACATTCAAACACTCGTAAACCTTTTCTTCCTCAAAATCTGAACTTCCTTCACCAACCTGTTTGATTATATAATCAATACTACATTTTCTGGTGCATTTGGGGCATCCCATGTAGTACCAGCCAATTTCGGTAAACAGGTCTTTAATAGTACCCAATAATACCAGAGCCTGCTCCTGTATGAATATTATAATTTGTTACCGAAATAAGATAGTATATGGTATACAATGGGTATTAATATTAAATAAAACTAATTTTTTTAATAACAGTACACTTTTTATATTTAATTATAAACATCGTATTTAAGTATTAACATTATACTTACCTCTTGAATCTCACAAATGTCGCCAATGTTACTAAAAGGAGTGTTATGGACAAATTCATCTTCATCAGAACAGAACATAGAAGTTCCATATGGTCGACGAGAAGAGGAAGGATTATCAGCGATTTTCTTACCCAACCTGATAAAAATAATTTGATTTACACATTACATATTTATTAATACTTTTTATAAAGATTTTGTAATTCGTATTGAAAAACGTAATAGTACATACCCTTTTTTGTACAGGTTTATATCTTCAATATCTCCATTGATGAACAGTCGACTAACTCGATCTCCAAAAGAGTTAGAAACATACGGTTTTCCTATATAAAACAAATATTAGGGAAAAAAATTGAAATATTTAATAATAAGAAACTTTAGAAGTTAGAACATAATTTATAATGCAAAATATAATGTAGCTATAAATATAAATATAAATATTTATTAACATTATACAACCATTATAAAACTTCAAACGGCCAAACTGCATTATTATTATAAATTCTTTCTCCGTTTGATGAGTTGCATCATATTTAGACATCTCCATGGCATAACTATCCCACAACGTTAAATAGATGCTCAAGCCCCTTCAAAAAAGTACAAATTATTTTAGTAAAAAATAAATAAACAATTTATAAAGCTACGTAATTTTTGTTTGTATATAAAATGCAAACAAAAAAATAAATAAATAAAGAATACATACTCGATATCTTGGATTTCCATTGTTAACCTCTTTTTATCAGCGACAACCTTTTTATCTTTATCATCATTGCTGAAGAACTTGTTAACATGTCTTATAACATCTAAGATCAAGTATAAAATAAACATTAATGAAACATAACACCAAACACTATTATTATGGTTTGGCTGTAATGAAAAAAAAAAGACTATACTAACGAAATATACCTATTGTAACATATTTATCAACCTCCCTATCCAAAATTCTTTGATAGGGCACAAAAGAGAAACCAAAATCTAGACCTTGGAAACCATCATATTCGGAAACTTGAGTATTCATATTCAAGCAGAGTTTGTTTGGGTTTGGAGCATACTTGTATTTAGAAGAATTGACCCCAACTCCTGTATTTCTTATAATAAGAGAAGCATTTTCAGTCAAAAACCTCTCAAATCTAAAAAACAACCGCTTAAATACATTCGCTTGAATCCTGTCACCCTGTTAATTATAAAAAAAAATAAAAAAACACTATAGATATGTATCTACGTAATTTTATTTTTTAGTGTACGAATATAAGAAAATTCATATACATTAAAATTAAAAACATCAATATCTAAAAAAAAAGTTATGAAATTTAAAAATAAGAGGCTATAAAAAAAACGTGTTGTTGAGTTTTACATTTTCATCACATAGGATCATTTCAATTGAGTACACATCATTAGGATTGCGACGATCGGGTAGACGCCAAACCCGAATAATCTTTAGCTTTAACGCCACACCGTTTCGGTTGACATGAATTTGGTTAACCATGGTAAACTCATTTGCATCTACAGCAGCCATTGATCTTTGTAACTGGAAAAAAATAATGTAAAAACCAATAGATTACTTCAATAACACAAATTGTAGACAACATAATAATATTGAAACTTATATTATAGTTAGGTAATAAGTTTCAAATGTATTGTAGCATAAATGTCTAGATTGATCACTCCAGAATGTATGCAAAACATCAGCATAATCGATTGGTTAATAACAAATCAAAAGAAATAATGTTTATGTATTTACAGATGAGAAACAGAAATTAACCTAAGAATATATCTTTGCGATTACTCAAAGTGCATTCAACGTGTCTTATTACAATCGTATGTGAATTGCTTTGACTTGTTTATATAGGTATTCAATCAATAAGAAATGGATGAAATAGTGGAGTCTAATTAGCATTCGAATTAGCATATTGTTATTATTGAGATTTAAAGATATAAAATATATTTGCAATACATTCAACAATGGAGTAGAAGGAGACCATCAATTTCGCCTCAACATGTATGAAATTGGACCCGTAAATTCGTATTGAAAGTCAATATGTTATTGAAGAAGTATACCATAAATTTCGCCTTAACATGTATCAATTCCTTATGAATAATGTGAGTAAATTCGTATACATTATGTATTCAAAGTCAACGTTAGATAATCAAGGAATATAACTATTTATCTTAATGTATATTTATTGACAGTAAATTCGTATTCAAAGTCAAGGTCAATAAACATATTGACTTTCCTTATACATTCAACAATGGAGTAGAAGGAGACCATCAATTTCGCCTTAACATGCTTGAAAATTGGACCCGTAAATTTGTATTCAAAGTCAATATGTTATTGTAGAAGGAGACCATAAATTTCTCCTTAACATGTATCAATTCCTTATGAATAATGTGAGTAAATTCGTATACATTATGTATTCAAAGTCAACTTTAGATAATCAAGGAATATAACTATTTACCTTAATGTATATTTATTGACAGTAAATTCGTATTCAAAGTCAAGGTCAATAAACATATTGACTTTCCTTATACATTCAACAATGGAGTAGAAGGAGACCATCAATTTCGCCTTAACATGCTTGAAAATTGGACCCGTAAATTCGTATTCAAAGTCAATATGTTATTGTAGAAGGAGACCATAAATTTCGCCTTAACATGTATCAATTCCTTATGAATAATGTGAGTAAATTCGTATACATTATGTATTCAAAGTCAACTTTAGATAATCAAGGAATATAACTATTTATCTTAATGTATATTTATTGACAGTAAATTCGTATTCAAAGTCAAGGTCTATAAACATATTGACTTTCCTTATACATTATGTGTTTACATATTTATAAGATAAATGTTATATAAGGAAGTCAAAGTCAATAAACATAATGGTTTTTCTAATACATTATGCATTTTGAGTCAATACATAATTAATGGTCTAATTACATTTGCTGCATATAAATGTGCTTACATTTTTATAACGAAGAATAAACATATATAAGGCAGTCAAAGTCAATACACATATTTAACATCATTAAATTTTAGTCAAATTATATAATTATATGTTTTCCAAATTTCCGAATAACAAATGTTTATATTAGGAAGTCAATTTCAATTCTTAAGTTAATATCAAATGGAGGAATTTCAATTCCTAAATAATCGCGTCTTGCCAACACTGATTAACGTATACACATTCTAACAATTACAACATACCAAATATTATGTAAAAATCTAAATGCTATTGTATATAATAATGGAATATAGTTATGATTTTAATGATTATTGACTCACGGTCAATTCGTACTCATTTACACATATTGACCATAATTAAATTTTAGTCAGCTGCATAATTACACGTTTAAATTCCAATTAATACCAAAGTCGAAAATTTATAGCACAGTCAAAGGTCAACTTGTATGTAATAAGCAGTAAAATTGATTTAAAAGAACAAACCAAGATTGACCATGGTATGTGGAAACTTTAATGTTGTTGTTGCGTAAGTTTCTAGATAACAAAAAACTGTTCATGGATTTCGGCAATGTCTGGACGAACACGTAAAAAACAATTATAATAAGGAATAACTTTTTTTATTTAAAAAAAATTAGAAAGACTCATAACAAAACTCGTGCGGAAGGGTCATGAATAACCTTGAAGAATTTGTCACCCTTGTGATAAGCCATAATCAAGTTCTTTGTCCTAATGAAATCCTGTTCTTCAAATGCAAAACAAATATTTGTTAATGTAACCATAAACTCAAGCAAGTTTTTTTTTTTCATTTTCACGAAAACTATAAACTGATTTCATTTGAATCATGTTATTAATACCACAATCATATTACATCAATTATTTGGACAATAATACAATGATTAAACCTGATTGTAAACAGTTGTGTATCCATTTCATCCAATTCAGAAACTTGATACTAAACAGTTTATATACTTATGTTAATAAAAAAACGTTTTGATCATTACAAAAAAACCGATTTTATTTGGTAGAATATTGATGTAATACGATGTTGATTTTTCTTTGCAGAAAAAATGAATATATAAACCGATTGTATTTCTGTTTGATGTAATATGATCGTAAACAGCTATGTATGCATCTCATCCAAATCAGAAACTTTATCGTAAACAGTTTAGATAATTATGTTAATAGAAAAACGCGGTGATCATTACAAAAAAAAAAACAGATTATATTTTTTACAAGTTTGATGTAATACCATTCTGATTTTTCTGTGTATTAAAAAGAAAATACATAACCGATTGTATTTGTCACACCCTCAAATTTCCACGTGCGGGGTTTTACCGCGAGGCGCGTGACACACCAGGATCCAAGTCAACGGTCACAATAAACAACACTATATGATACGTAAAAATGACATAATCAACTATTAAGTTTTCATAAATGATCCAACGCTGCGGAAGCGTAAAACTTTATTACAACGTGAAATCAAAAGTACGAAAGTCTGAAAATACTAAATGAGATGCACATGAATCCTAGACGCCGTGAGACTCCGTGCGCCTATCGACAGCTGCTACCTTAGCGACCTGAGACAAACATGCTAAATACGTCAGCAAATAATGCCGGTGAGTTCACAGGTTTTTAATGAATACCGACTCCAAATGTATACCAATTCCAAGTGAAAATCGACTCCAACTGAATACTAACTCCCAAATGAATACCCATGATCAATCCAGACCACATGCATACAAATCATATGAATACCTGTTACTACTGCGATTGGAAAACCATTACTGGACTCGAATACTGTGAATACTGAATACGTGCCCGAATGAATACTGAATACTGCATACTGAATACTGAATACCTAAGAGACAATATGCACCCGTCCGACCTCCAGTCGACGAGTGGGGCGGGTCAAGCCCAAATAGCGCTATCCACATTTCCCCCGTTGTGCATCCCCGCACATTCATGGTTTCCCCCGGGACTTCCAAAGATCGCATAGTAATATAATGAATACTCTAAAACATAATGAATACGTGAAAACATAATGAATACTCCAAACCCAATGAATTCATGAATACCAAAACGTAGTTGACACATCTTTCCTGAAAACTTAGTTGAAACGCCTTTTATGAAAACATAGTTGAAACGCCCTTTATGAAAACATAGTTGACACACGTTTAAAGGACACAGCATGTTTTCTCCCCCGAAAATGTAAAACCAGTAAAAGAGTGGGGCCGTGAAACTCACCTTAGAGTGCGTCTTCTGATAACTAGAATTCCAACACGTGTATGATAATCCCAACTAATGACAACCTATCAATGAGTTTACATAAGTGTGATGACTACTAACCCGAAGGCTAACTAGTCCCCGATTGTCCAGATCTTGACTACGTGTGTTAAAAAGTGTGTTTAAACGTTAACCGGACATCCCAGACCGACCCGACATCCCGTTGGTGACCCATTACATCAATTAGTCATGCACATAAGTTTAACACATAAGTTTCAAGCATAAAACACTTAGTTTGTATCAAAAATCCCATTTCTGCATCAGAACGGTCGAACCAGTCAGTTTTAAGTCTCCTTCGCACCTTTTCAGTCTCCTTCGCCCGTTTGAGCCACGTTCGCCCGTTTTTCCCACGTTCGCCCGTTTTTCCTACGTTCGCCCGTTTTTCCTACGTTCGCCCGTTTTTCCTACGTTCGCCCGTTTTTCCACGTTCGCCCATATTTTATTCCACGTTCGCCCATTCGAACCAATTTTATTCCACGTTCGCCCGTTTTCATCAGCATTTTATAAAACGCACCAAAACGCATCTAAACGGTCCGAAAACATCACGAAACATTACCAATCACAGCAGTCAACTATCATTAACATATTCCTACATAACCCTACCAATTTTATCCCGAAATCCGTCCGTTTTACAAGTTACCCGAAATAGCAAATTATGGAGATGTCACATCAAACGCATGCAATCTTTACCCAATTAGGAAACTTTATGAAATCAATCAATAATCAACTTAATATACTCAGATTATCATGAACAATAAACCCCCCAATCATATCCTTATCACTATCATCATGAACAAGCCCTAGATTTAACCCAAAATCCCCAAAATGAACATAACATCATCAATAATCAATTGTAACCTATCTCAATCATAAATCATCATCAATAACAGTCCTAGATCATTGTCATTACATCTATACAGCAATCAATCATCAAACAATGCATAACATCACATAAAACACCATTAACACATGTTATTTTGTATGAAAACTCATTGGTTATGAATAGGTTTTGTTTAGAAAGATATTAGGAAGGTTTTTATTCATGAAAACATGTTTGAATCAGATCTGGACTCTTGGGGTTCAATGAAAATGAATTGAAATGCTTTAAAATTGATTTAGAATGAAGAACACACCTTAGATCTTTGTGTAGAAGATGTTTGTAGGTTAGATTATAGAAAACAAGGGCAAAAACTCCTTCCCCAATGTTTAAAGTTGCTAGAGAGTGTTTTGAGGCGTTTAGGGTTTGTGAAATGTTGAAAAATGACAAAGTGTGGTATTTATACTAATCCTCCTTCGCACCATTTCAATGGTCGAAGGTGGTCTCCTTCGACCCTTTCACAGGGTCGAATGAGCCCTGTTCTGGTCGAAGGGAATTCCTTTAATTCCACTTCCCTGGTTCGCCCATTTACAAAGGGTCGAACCAAACAAAATCCCTCCTTCGACCACTCGAAGTGGTCGAACCAGAACCCTTTCATCTAGTTTTCCAGTTCGTCGTGTTTAACGCATTCTAACACATTTTAACACATGAGCATGCAACCTTAGTCTATGTTTATCATATTTAAGCATGGATGATTATCTACACATCATTTAAACACATCTAAGCATATAATCCACCATACGACAATTAGCCTACACATACACTTAATTAGTTTATGTAATTCACCAACAACGGGACTCGTATCGTGTGTGTGTGTGACTAATCCCAATGATCTCCCGAATCATTGGAACCCTGGACAATACGGACTGTGTTCCGACTCTACTGACCCCGTCAAGTATGTTTAATAAACGTTTTTCGCTAAGGTAGACTTATGTGTTTATAAAATGTTGACCCAAACATGCCGGGTGTCACATCATCCCCCTGTTGAAAGAATTTTCGTCCCGAAAATTTCCCGAAGTCAAAGAGAACGAAGCGATAAAAAGAAAAATTTTCCCGGTCGTCACATCATCCCCCTGTTGAAAGGAATCTCGCCCCGAGATTCACTCTTCGACAGTAATGAGTGTCGACCTAACCCAAGTAACGTTTCCCAGAACACAAACGAAATGATAACCACGAACGAAAGATGATATCAACGAATACTCTATGCCGGGGAACCGCCCTCCCCAAAGTGAATACAGAACAATGAATCCTCCTGATCGAAGGCCTACTAGAGACTACTGTGATCGGTATAAATGACACACCGGTACCGTCCAAGTAGCATCTCTAAAGGACCCACATCAGATCCATGAATGCAAAACGATGACCAAATACCAGACTGAATGCATACAATGAATACGAATCGCCAAACAATGTGAATGAGAATGAATACGAGCATAACGAAAATCAAGAAAAGAATACTCACCAGTAACAGTGTCAGGATCCTCCTGGTTCTCCCTAGCGCCAATGACGTAAACATGACCACGAGTAGTTCGACCGCCACCTTCATTCCCAGCACCACCTGCAGTCCCTTGCTTCAGCTTAGGACAATCTCTCTTGAAGTGTCCATTATCCCCACAGTGATAACATCCCTGCCTCCCCTGAGGAGCAGTAGCAGTGGTAGTAGTAGTAGTGGCCTGTGCCGGTTGTAGCTGAAGAGTAGTCCTACAGTCCTTAGCATGATGACCAAAACGCTGGCACCGACGACAGCGAAACTTCTCACAATCACCCGTATGATGAAATCCACACTCACCACACTTCGGGAGTTTCCCGGTATAACCCCCAGACCTCTGCTCGGATGATGCTCCCACAACTTCTTGCTTCTTTGTCTGCGGCTGGGACGACCCAGCGCTCTTTCCAGCACTCTCCCACTTCCTCTTGTTGTCCGCAGGGGCTTTCACAGCAGCACCCCTCGGAGGTAGAACACCCTCAGCAACCTTCATGTTGGTCAGCTTGTGAGCTGCCCGAACAGTGGCCAACATGGTAGTGTGATCAGCAGCGGCAACAAGTCCAGCAATCTCCGGCACTAACCCAGCAACGTAGTGCTCAATCCTCCGGTACTCCGGTGTAGCCAACCCGGGGCACATCACAGCCAACTCGTTGTGCCTAGCAGTAAACTCCTCGATCTCCGACCCAACCATCTTCAGATTCCAGAACTCATGCTCCAACTTCATGATCTCGTCCCTCGGGCAATACTCCGCTCGCAACATCTGAACGAACTCGGACCACGACATAGCATTGGCCTCACCCAGGCCAAGATTCGCAGTGGTGGAGTTCCACCAGGTCAAAGCGTGTCCCTCTAGAGTAGCAGAAGCATACTTGACACGATCAGCGTCAGGACAGTTACACATAGCAAACACCGACTCGATCTTCTCTAGCCACCGAAGCAGACCCACTGCCCCTTCAGTCCCATTGAAGAAATGGGGCTTACAGTCCATAAACTTCTTGTACGTGCACCCAGTCTGCATCTGATTAGTATTTCCCAGGGTCTGCTGAGCAGCCTGGAAAGCAGCCAACGCAACATTCAACTGCTGCTGCAACATGTTCTCCAACTCCGCCTGAGTCATGGTAATGTTCCCACCACCTCGTCCACCGCCATTGCGACCCCCGCCGCCACCACGGCGTCCACCAGCACGTCCACCAGCGCGACCAGACATGTTCTGCCAAACATGAGATAAGATACGCAAAATCACCAACAAATCGAGCTACAAGTGACCAAACGAATTCAGAACATGGTTCCAGCATGACCATTAGTCCGAACACGAAGTCCACCAAGATTTTCATGCATTTCGATTTATGATTTCGTGTGCACCCGAAATAACAAATCGCTCTACATGGTCCTCTAGGCGTGCTCCTAGCTAGAACTTCAAATCACCCGATACACACATTCCTAAAAGAAACTGTTATCGCACGAAGATCCCAAAGTGAACAGTCACTCAGGAGTGTACTATGACAAGTACTAGTGCATGATAGTGTGTGTGCAGGCAAGTATGTACATTAGAGCATAGAGGGGAGATATCCAAAACCCGGAAAGATCTCAAGAATGCGCCGAAGCCACCCCAATGTACACTACTGCCAAGTATAAGCGATAAGCCCCTTCATCTTCAAACCCGAAGAGGAAGATAGAACCCAGGTAGGAATAACAAAAGATGGATAATGTGATACTGTGTGATGAGGACACTGACACCCCGACAAGGTTTGTATGTTTACCAAATGATACGACTCGTAACTATGTGTGACCGTCTAACGTGTGTGATACTCGGCTATAGACTAGACTCTACATGCAGTCCTAGTTCACTATAACCATTGGCTCTGATACCAATCTGTCACACCCTCAAATTTCCACGTGCGGGGTTTTACCGCGAGGCGCGTGACACACCAGGATCCAAGTCAACGGTCACAATAAACAACACTATATGATACGTAAAAATGACATAATCAACTATTAAGTTTTCATAAATGATCCAACGCTGCGGAAGCGTAAAACTTTATTACAACGTGAAATCAAAAGTACGAAAGTCTGAAAATACTAAATGAGATGCACATGAATCCTAGACGCCGTGAGACTCCGTGCGCCTATCGACAGCTGCTACCTTAGCGACCTGAGACAAACATGCTAAATACGTCAGCAAATAATGCCGGTGAGTTCACAGGTTTTTAATGAATACCGACTCCAAATGTATACCAATTCCAAGTGAAAATCGACTCCAACTGAATACTAACTCCCAAATGAATACCCATGATCAATCCAGACCACATGCATACAAATCATATGAATACCTGTTACTACTGCGATTGGAAAACCATTACTGGACTCGAATACTGTGAATACTGAATACGTGCCCGAATGAATACTGAATACTGCATACTGAATACTGAATACCTAAGAGACAATATGCACCCGTCCGACCTCCAGTCGACGAGTGGGGCGGGTCAAGCCCAAATAGCGCTATCCACATTTCCCCCGTTGTGCATCCCCGCACATTCATGGTTTCCCCCGGGACTTCCAAAGATCGCATAGTAATATAATGAATACTCTAAAACATAATGAATACGTGAAAACATAATGAATACTCCAAACCCAATGAATTCATGAATACCAAAACGTAGTTGACACATCTTTCCTGAAAACTTAGTTGAAACGCCTTTTATGAAAACATAGTTGAAACGCCCTTTATGAAAACATAGTTGACACACGTTTAAAGGACACAGCATGTTTTCTCCCCCGAAAATGTAAAACCAGTAAAAGAGTGGGGCCGTGAAACTCACCTTAGAGTGCGTCTTCTGATAACTAGAATTCCAACACGTGTATGATAATCCCAACTAATGACAACCTATCAATGAGTTTACATAAGTGTGATGACTACTAACCCGAAGGCTAACTAGTCCCCGATTGTCCAGATCTTGACTACGTGTGTTAAAAAGTGTGTTTAAACGTTAACCGGACATCCCAGACCGACCCGACATCCCGTTGGTGACCCATTACATCAATTAGTCATGCACATAAGTTTAACACATAAGTTTCAAGCATAAAACACTTAGTTTGTATCAAAAATCCCATTTCTGCATCAGAACGGTCGAACCAGTCAGTTTTAAGTCTCCTTCGCACCTTTTCAGTCTCCTTCGCCCGTTTGAGCCACGTTCGCCCGTTTTTCCCACGTTCGCCCGTTTTTCCTACGTTCGCCCGTTTTTCCTACGTTCGCCCGTTTTTCCTACGTTCGCCCGTTTTTCCACGTTCGCCCATATTTTATTCCACGTTCGCCCATTCGAACCAATTTTATTCCACGTTCGCCCGTTTTCATCAGCATTTTATAAAACGCACCAAAACGCATCTAAACGGTCCGAAAACATCACGAAACATTACCAATCACAGCAGTCAACTATCATTAACATATTCCTACATAACCCTACCAATTTTATCCCGAAATCCGTCCGTTTTACAAGTTACCCGAAATAGCAAATTATGGAGATGTCACATCAAACGCATGCAATCTTTACCCAATTAGGAAACTTTATGAAATCAATCAATAATCAACTTAATATACTCAGATTATCATGAACAATAAACCCCCCAATCATATCCTTATCACTATCATCATGAACAAGCCCTAGATTTAACCCAAAATCCCCAAAATGAACATAACATCATCAATAATCAATTGTAACCTATCTCAATCATAAATCATCATCAATAACAGTCCTAGATCATTGTCATAACATCTATACAGCAATCAATCATCAAACAATGCATAACATCACATAAAACACCATTAACACATGTTATTTTGTATGAAAACTCATTGGTTATGAATAGGTTTTGTTTAGAAAGATATTAGGAAGGTTTTTATTCATGAAAACATGTTTGAATCAGATCTGGACTCTTGGGGTTCAATGAAAACGAATTGAAATGCTTTAAAATTGATTTAGAATGAAGAACACACCTTAGATCTTTGTGTAGAAGATGTTTGTAGGTTAGATTATAGAAAACAAGGGCAAAAACTCCTTCCCCAATGTTTAAAGTTGCTAGAGAGTGTTTTGAGGCGTTTAGGGTTTGTGAAATGGTGAAAAATGACAAAGTGTGGTATTTATACTAATCCTCCTTCGCACCATTTCAATGGTCGAAGGTGGTCTCCTTCGACCCTTTCACAGGGTCGAATGAGCCCTGTTCTGGTCGAAGGGAATTCCTTTAATTCCACTTCCCTGGTTCGCCCATTTACAAAGGGTCGAACCAAACAAAATCCCTCCTTCGACCACTCGAAGTGGTCGAACCAGAACCCTTTCATCTAGTTTTCCAGTTCGTCGTGTTTAACGCATTCTAACACATTTTAACACATGAGCATGCAACCTTAGTCTATGTTTATCATATTTAAGCATGGATGATTATCTACACATCATTTAAACACATCTAAGCATATAATCCACCATACGACAATTAGCCTACACATACACTTAATTAGTTTATGTAATTCACCAACAACGGGACTCGTATCGTGTGTGTGTGTGACTAATCCCAATGATCTCCCGAATCATTGGAACCCTGGACAATACGGACTGTGTTCCGACTCTACTGACCCCGTCAAGTATGTTTAATAAACGTTTTTCGCTAAGGTAGACTTATGTGTTTATAAAATGTTGACCCAAACATGTCGGGTGTCACAGTATTCCTCTTTGATGTAATATGATTGTAAGCAGATATGTATCAATCTCATCCAAATCAGAAAAATGATAATAAAACAATTTCGTGACTTATATTAATCGTAAAACGTTTTGATCATTACCAAAAAAATCGATTGTTTTTCATTCATGATTGATGTAAAATGATAAATATAAGATTAGGTGGACAACATACCTTGTAAAAAGAACAATTAGAAAGGAATGAGGAATGAGAAAGGAATTAGGATATGAAGGATGAACAATGTATTAGGCTAGGAAGGGGGAAGAATGTTTTAACATTAGGATATGAAGGATGAACAATGTATTAGGCTAGGAAGGAGGAAGAATGTTTTAACATACAAATGGATGGTGAGAAAACAAAAAAAGAAGAGGTTTATATACTAAGAACACATGGAGCTCCATTTAACATTTGGATCTTAGGAGACCCTCTCAAAAGCTAGGATTCAACCCTAGTGTTTTCATTTATTATATAGATAGAATAGATGTGTTCCACGCTTTTTAAAATTCAAAGTAACGAGGTTAATGAGGATTCCAAATTTGCGGATATGCTTCCTGCAATGACCGACAATGGGTATGTTTGGCAAAACTAGTTGGAGGCTGATAGCTGGAAGCTGGTAGCTGTTAGCTGTAGGCTGATAGCTGGAAGCTGGTAGCTGAAAGCTTTTTAAATATATTTTGGTGTTTGGCAGAGTAGCTGGAGCTTTTAATAAAATGTATAAAATGACCAAAATGGGCATAATTAAAAGCTTGTAAAGAAAGTTTTTATTTTATTTTTAAAATAGAATGGGTATTTGTGTCATTTACTACTTAAAAGCTTGTAGCTAGTAGAGCTTTTTCTTAAAAGCTACTACTAGTAGCTTTTCACTGTAGAGCTTTTTCTCTAACCTAAAAGCTTCCAGCCTCTTCAACCAAACAAGGCTTTTCATTAAGTAGGAGTTTTTTTCTTAAAAGCTTGAAGCTTGAAGCTCCTAAAAGCTCTTAAAAGCTCCTTGCCAAACATACCCTATATTTCAAATGAGGGGGTCAACCAATTGTTTTTTGAGTTTGAACATGATATAGTGGGCCTCAAAGTCAACGATGATTACATGGATTTAGGTGGACTAAATGAAGTGATAGCTATATGTGATGGGCCAATACAAACAGCACCTAAAGGACAAAGTGGGATGAAATTAGATGGGCTGCATTTTGCTGCTGTTCACGTAGAAGTCCAAAGAGTTGATGGTCAATTTAATTTCAACTAGGTATTAGTTGCCCGCGCTTCGCCGCGGGTGCGTCTGTTGTGCGAAACGCGGCGGGAGCTCCTGTTGCGCTGAGTGTTTGGCGGACGTTAAAGATACCGCGTCGCTGTGGGAGCTCCTGCTGCGTGGAGGGTTTCGTGGACATAAAAGATAATATTAAGTGACTGTTATTCTTGCGTGAGCTTCAAAAAAATACTTGCGGCTAAAAGCTAAAATTTTGGCCAAAGTGTAATGCAAGTTTAAAAAAGTTGAGTGGTCAAAGTTTGAAATCCTAAAAGCAAAAAGTTTGGTGGTCAAAGTTTGAAATCCCAAAACCTAAAAGTTTGGTGGTCAAATTGGAAGAAAATAAAGTTAAGCTAAAAGTTAGTGGCCAAAGTTTTAAATCCTAAAAGCTAAAAGTTTGTTCGTCTAAGTTTGGTGGTCAAATTAGAAGAAAATAAAGTTAACCTAAAAGTTAGTAGCAGAAATAAAGTTAACGTAAAAGTTAGTGGCCAATATATATATATATATATATTAGGTGATCAAATTGGAAGAAAATAAAGTTAAGCTAAAAGTTAGTGGCTAAAGTTTTAAATCCTAAAGGCTAAAAGTTTGTTGGTCTAAGTTTGGTGGTCAAATTAGAAGAAAATAAAGTTAACCTAAAAGTTAGTGACAGAATTAAAGTTAACGTAAAAGTTAGTGGCCAATATATATATTAAAACAAAGACACTGTTGAAGTGTCTTTGAATTAATATATATAGATAATAGTTGTTTACCAAACAGTGTGGCAAAAGATATCGTGTTGAACAATGCCCCATTCGATCCTGGTGGTACATGTCTTGAGTTGGGCGAGATGACAAGTGAAGTTGAAGTTCTTAGGTGGGTCGTGATAATAATGCAAAAGAATCGGGTTGATGTCCCTTTTGATCCGGGTGGTTTTGGTTCGGAAGCAAAACTCGAGGACGAGTTTTTTTTAAAGAGGGGAGAATGATGCAGAAGCATTTTAAATGAAAAAGATCAAGTTTATCTTTTAAATGGAAAAGATCAAGATTATCTTTTATTTATTATTTGAAATAATTTCAATGTTTATCTTTTAATTGTTTAGTATAAATAGGATCTCTAGGGTTCATTGTTAGGGAGTTTTTATTGATTATTGAATATAAAGAACTTTGTTCTTGGAACCTTTGGTTTGATCTATCGTCTTTGATTTATCAATTGTTCTTGACCCATTTGATGCGCTTCCGAAACTGCATCAGTGTTTATGGTGGGTTGTGGATGGTTATGGTTATGGTTATGGTGGGTTGTGGTGGTTCACGGAGGTTCTGGTGGGTGTTGGTGGGTTTTGGTTATGATGGGTTGTGGTTGGTTATAGTTATGGTTAGGTTACACTACAGACGAAAACAAACAAACAGTCTTCTTCTTGCAGACTGCAGACCTTTGGTCCACCTCTTCTCCTGCAGATGTGGTCCGTAGACTGCAGACCTTTTGCCTCTTAAAAAACAAACATCACTTAAGTCTTTGGTATTATCCTATATATTAATATAGGAACTTTCATGAACAGTAGCTGCCACGTGTGGCAGGTTGCTGTTGTTTTTTTTTTTATTCCACTACTGGATGAAGTTTCTGTATTTAGCATATTGCGTTTGATTTTCGTTTGGAAAGAAGTTGCAGTCTAGCTGGTTAAATTATTGTGTTGTTAGATATTGTACCCGGGTTCGAGTATTAATATAGGAACTTTCATGAACAGTAGCTGCCACGTGTGGCAGGTTGCTGTTGTTTTTTTTTTTTATTCCACTACTGGATGAAGTTTCTGTATTTAGCATATTGCGTTTGATTTTCGTTGGAAAGAAGTTGCAGTCTAGCTGGTTAAATTATTGTGTTGTTAGATATTGTACCCGGGTTCGAGTATTGTAGCAGTTTTTTTTTTCCTCTCATAAAACGTGGTGAGGTGGATGTTATGTGGTTGTCTCTGAATGGGTGATTTGGACGGTTGTCGGTGGAAGACAGCTGTCCGACCTAATTGGTGTGTCTTCTCAAGGTACACGCGTCAGCTTACCCCCACCCTCATGTTTTCTTTCAAAGCCTTTGTTGGCTTATTTTGAAAAATTGACTGCCTTTTTATTTCCAGAAGAGAGAAAGAGAACTAGAGAAGAGAGAGACCGGAGGCGGTGATGGGGCTGCGACTTCCCTGTTGGCCTTCATCCAGCTTGCTCATTCCGGTTACCCACTTTGGTCGTGTGGGGGTGTCTGCATGCGATGACCGAACGAATATGAAGAAGAACCGGCGAGTCTTCGGTAAGCGGCGGAGACAAAAAAAACTAGGGTTCCGACTAATGAAGAAGAACCGGTGTCTACGGTGAGCTTCAGGTTTGTTTTTTCTCCTTCAATTGTTTACAAACAAATTGTTTCTGCAACTTCAATTGTTCCCCTATATCTATCTTTTTTTTTTATTATTGTGAAAAATTATGGCTTTAATTGATGAACCTGATTGTTGCGTAGTAGAATGATTACCATTTTGTGTTTGTGGTTGCTTTTGATTTTTGATGCACAAGGAATTCCCCACTTCCCATTTTTACATCAGGAGGAAAAAGGTTTGGAGCATTGATTCCTTCTTAGATAAGCCATGATGTTTTTTTTCTTTAAATAATTTTTAAATAACTTACAATTTTCATATAATTCAAAGTGAAAAAAATCCTACGTTTTATGTACAGAATGGTTTAGGATTTATAGGTTTTACGGATATATAAGATATGGAATCTATACTTATAACCATTGATTTTGAAAGGGTGAGTCTTACCATGACAAGCATATATAATTTACCAATCATCAAATAGTTTAATTGTTCTTTTTAATTTGTTCACAATTTAGCTTTTCATTTGTTCAATGTTCCATTCAAAACTTAGCTGTTGTATATTGTTAACTTTGTGAACCTCTTATAATGCCTTTTTTCCCAAGTTTATTGGACATAATATCAGTAATTTAGGTTGTATTTTAAATGGTCAAATGCTATTTATTTGTGCTTATGAATCAGTAAATTAAACTGCAGATGTTGATCTCCGGTTTCGCTGTAGTTGATTTAGAAACTTGGTGATGATGGCGGTGGCTCATGCTCTTCCAACATCCATCGACATATGTGGCTGTGCAAACTAATTTGTGTTTGTTATTCCAACATCCATGGACATATGTAGCATTGTTCTTGATAGGTAAGCATGTATGTTTGTTGTATTGATGACAGTCAAAAAACATGTTGCACATTTGCCCAGTAAGAGTACACTTCTATTAACAAATTGAATTTTCTTTTCAATTTACACACATATTAGTTAATTTTAATATGCCGCAAGGCTTTATAGATATGAAAGTGTTGTTTCTATGATTAGTATACACACTATACGGCACCTTTAATTGATGAATGAAATGAATGCGCAATACCAGTATTACAGTCGCGCTACGCGCGAACCTAAAACAAAATATTGTTTATTTTTGCTTTTTTTTTTTTGCTTTGGATGCTAACAAGTAATAATCCTCTCTGATTATGTTTTGTTTTGTTGCAGGATACACAACCTTTTGTTATCTCTTAAGAGGTTAGCATTTGCTTCTGTTTGTATGGTGTTGCTGCTGAATTTGGTTTTACTCTTGTACTACCTATATACTTGGATAACATATGTGTTTTTTGTTGAGAAAATAAACTTATCTTCAATAAAATATTGTAAAAGTCAACCAACATGTCTGTTACCAAGTATTTTGCAAGTAAATTATCATATAATTGTAAACATGAACTATGACACTGAATATGATCTGCCAATGATTTGACTAATATAGTTTTTGTGATTCTTTTGAAACGCCTCAACTATATTAGTTTAGGTGTTTCAAAAGAAACGCCTAAACTAATATAGTTTTGGCGTTTCTTTTGAAATGCCTAAACTATATAGTTTTGGCGCTTCTTTTGAAACGACTCAACTATATTAGTTTAGGTGTTTCTTTTTCATATATGTTTGTCGTACTCTATGACAAATGCTTTATGCAAAGCACATTTGATTTTTAATTTTTGTTGGAATTTTTTTAATTACAATTTGGTATTCTTTTTACCCAATGGATTTGTAAACAAAAATTTTGTTTACAGATGGTGGCAAATTATACAACATCATGGTGCATCCCCAATGTGGTCATTAACCCCTTCAAAGAAGACGTGGCCTAGGTTAGTAATTTACCTCTCCATCCGAGAATGAATTGAACTTCTTTTACTAAATATTTCTAAAAACAGGTTGGGTTGTTGCCTGCCTCACCAGACCTGCACATGTTAGTGAATCGATCCATTCGTTGAGCATTATAACAACAATCATAGCACGCCTGCAGGTACAGTGTCTTGAATATTGTAGCACCTTTTGTAGTATTAGTTATGCAGATACCTTTGTTAACTTCTACTGAAACTGAGTTCTCACTTCTGTGTTTTTTTTAAATTAGTACTTTTTTAGTTTTTTATAGCCAATTGCTCTCTATGTACATCGCATATTAGGTATGATTGACTTTAGTTATAATCATATTGAGGAAGTCTGAATTAGATCTATTACAGATTTGTATACAAACTATATGTGAGTCTTAAATCAGGAGGTTTAGTCTTAAATCACGAGGTTTAAATCAATGGTGTTGGATATGATCTTTTGATTAAAAAGAGGAAAGACGCAGGTTAAAGTTGCTACACAAGCGCGAAGATCAGTTCGTTAACGGTGTTTTCATGTGTTAGTTGCAGCGCACAGTTTTTCTAAGCTCTAATTTGATCCTCGAACTACAATTTCTTGTCTTTTTGTTGCTTATTTATTTGCTTGCATTAATTATTTTAACCTCTTAATCAATTTCTTTATTCTTCAATATGTTATGGTATTTGCAGATTTTGCTTGCTGATGTAGGCTATCTTTTTATCATTTTACTTGTGTGGTGGCATAGAAAGTAGGTTACACTTTTATTTGGAAACTTATTATGTTTTACTTTGTTCATGATTTCAGTGTTGAGGCCTGTGTACCAATCAAACTCGGATGGTCATCGGCTTTTGAGCCCGAAAACGTCTTGGACGGTCAAGATTCTTATTAAATCAAGACAGCCTCTTATGTAACCCACTTATACTACATGAAATTTATATAAGTCCTCATCAAATTATACATAGAACATTGGTATTCGGCTTGAAAAAGAAAACTTGGAAGTCTCAAATCTAAACTTTTAGTAGCTGAAGACTACTTTCAAGAATTCACTCAGTATTTAAGCTTGACTTTTGAGGTTCAAGTCGCCTAACTTTTGCAACTTTTGTTTTATCTGCATGTTAATCGCCTGCCGTTTTGAAGCGCCCCGCGCACTGTAACACGTTTTAAACCTCTAGAACGATAGCTTGATGTATGACTGTTTTTAGGTTAAGCTGCAAGTCAATGATCCGATATATAAGTGTTTTTTTTGGTCCATAAGACACCTTTATTATTTGTTCTATTTGCTCATAAACATACTCAAAGGTTGCGCAACGCGCAACACGGCATCCACCTAGTTGATATTAGTTATGCAATTTATATGATTTGAGTAATGTATGATTTTCTATTTACTTAGGAAATGAATAGGAACCCAACTAATATTGATCTATTTTGTTTGTTAATGCTCTAGATTATTACAAATATTGCTTCAAGTGTCAACTTTCAAAGTTGATTTTCTTTTTTATTCGTTAATCTTTCTTTTTTTGATTCTTTAATTTTGAATCTATTTAATAATTAAGGTTTATTTCTTTTCATCGGTTTTCTATGTTGATTTCAAATTTTGATAACAAATTGTAGTTGTGACTCTATTATTAAGGTTTATATCTCAACCGTTTTTGGAGAGACGACTTACAGGTCCTAAGGCATCACTTAGAGGCTTCGGTGGTGGACCAATAGCTAGCTGAGTGACAAGTGTTCAAAAATATAATAAAAAAATCTACTCATATACCTACCTTGAAAGGGACTTGGTTTCAGTCTGATTTCACTAGGCCTGTAAATGAACCGAACGAACATGAACACATGCATGCTCGTGTTTGTTCATTTAACTTTAACCGAACACGCACATAATCGAACACAATTTTGTGTTCGTGTTCGTTCATTAAGAAATTTGCCGTGTTCGTTTATGTTCGTTCATTTAAAAGCTAAACGAACAGTTCATGAACATAAACGAACACAAATGATCAATATGAACGAACACAAATGAACATAAACGAACAAAAATGAACAAAGCTATAGAGAAAAAACCCATAAAGCTATAGAAAAAAACGATAAGAGAAAATGGGTCATACTTGTGGTGCTATGGAGGCTGGAGGCCGGAGAGTGGAGACGGAGCAGTGGATGTGGTCGGTCGGAAGTGAAAGAAGGTAGGGTTGTGGAGTGTGGAGAAGAAGGGAGGTGTGGCTGTGAAGTGTGGAGAGCGGCTGATATGTTTAGAATGTTAAGATTAGGGTTAAGTTTTTAGAACAAATCAGATATATTGTATATAATATAATATAAATTAAGGTTACTTAACAAAAGGGAAATAAAGAATAAAAATAAATTGAAGTTTAATTAAACGAACAAAAATAAACGAACAAACATAAACGGACATAAATGAACGAACATAAATGAACGAACGTTCATGAACATAAATGAACGAACAAAACGTGTATTCATGTTCGTTCGTTTAATTAAACGAACATAAATGAACTTCCCGCTGAACAGTTTACGAACAGTTCATGAACGTTCGGTTCGTTTACAGGCCTAGATTTCACCCACGTGCACGTCCAATCTTATAATAAAGTAATAACTTTTGATGGCGACGGTGGCTTGATGGTGTTGCAGAAGAAACAAGAAAGACAAACATGGTGACGGATGGCGACGGTGTCTCCCACCTCCCACAATTTATCTCCGCCTAACGCCACCGACATCAGCTTTTGGTGACGTTGGTCCATTGTTCGACACAACTTCCGGTGACGTCTATAAGGTTCTCCGAGGTCTCTCCGGTCACCCCTTCCATCTTCGGTGACCGGCAACCAAACCCGACAACCTACACATCCCCGGAGACGTCTTCCAACGCCTAAAACGTCTCTACCGTGATGGAAACGTCTCTGTGACGTCTACCGCATACCGGAGACAAAAGTAAAACAAGTGATAAAATATAAATATGGGTAAAGGTGGGGTAAAGTGTGAAGTAGCTGTGTTTTACAGTTGCTTTCAACACTCATGCCATCCAACCCAACCAGCAACACCAACAAAAGCCAAAACACTGATAGATCCCGCCTCTTTCTCTTTCTCTCTCTCGCTTAAATCTTTTACTCTCTCTCTGGAACCCATAAACCCTAGCTTCCCTTTCACTCACACCCACATTCTACAATCTACACATATGCACACACAGTCTTTTCACTAAAACACACACACACACACACCATGAATAATACTCTTCCTGTTCAAAACCACAGTTTCACTGTTGCTTCCATTACTTTGCTTGAATCTAACCCTCCAAATGTTGTCTCTGGTCCTCTCTCTGCTGTTTTCGGATCCGGGTCTGGGTTCCCGGAGCTCCAGTTTTTTGTTCAGTCTGTTGGGCAACAGTTTCTTCTCTTTGATCTTAGGATCACTCAGGTATGAGTCTTGATGTTGCTTGATTGGGTAAAGTTTGGATTTTTGTTGTTCTTTGAGGTTTTGTTGTTTAATTGGTTGGTTAAAGTTTGGATTTTTATTGTTCTTTGAGGTTTGGTTTGGTTGAAATGGGTTTATATATAGGGGTTTGTGTTGGTGGTGGGTTTGATTATGTGGACGGTTGGACACCACTGGCGTGTCGTACGGGTTGTATGGTTATATGGGTCGGAATCTTTATACGGAGTTTATGAGTTGGTGATCTTGGAAATTGTTCGGGCCATATGATGTGTTAGACTGACGCAGAAGCGATTGATGTGATATGGCATGCTCTTGTGACCCTTTTTTAAACGTTTAATGTCTCGCATGACGAATGGGCCGTATGGTCATAGGGGCTGTATGAGAGTTGGTGCTCTTACAAATCATACGGATGGTATGATGTGTTAGACCGAACGCAGAAATGTGGCAACACAACACTGATAAATACTGTACGGCCCATATGACATTTTTGCCGTCTAACGGGCTGTATGACGAATGGTGGTCGTGTGCGTATGCCATATGGTAGCACCCTTAGTGCTCCTACTGTTAGAATCCACCTTTCAAATTATATGGTATTTAAGCTGTGAATATGTGCACTTTTGTTCATTTGATTACATTGCGTTCCTTAATTTCATTTGTGGGCCCCGTTGGGAGGATTTCTGTATATAGAATCTTGAATAGTGTCGATAAATCGAATGGATGGATAATATGGATTTAAGTTTGATTGTTCTCAATAAGTTTGAGTTCTGGTTGTTCTTTGAGTTTTGGTATGATCACCGTGCTTACTTCTTACTCTTTTGGGGCTTTCAGCTTTTCAGGTTAGGTGAATGCCAATCACTTTGCGTATCAGAAGGTTCTGAAACCGTCAAAGAGTATGCCAATGTGAAGAACATGTATGCTTACATTTTTCGTTTTCTTTAATTGGCATGTATAAACAATGTCTCAAAGTGGATATTTATTTATAATAATTTTCTACTAATCGTTGGAAAGAACACAATTGGTGTTATTATAGGTTCGTAACGTGCACTGTGCACGCGTTAGTAGAACATGACTAACAATAATCTCCTGTTTGAATCAGAAAACTTATTCAAAAGGAATCACTATCCAATTTAAAGACGAGGAAGAAAGTAGCTCCTTTCATGGTGCATTTGACCAATGGAAAAGTAAAGTGGTTAGCCAAGGTCTGTTAACTTATGCAAACATTATATATTATTCATTAATGACAACATTATACTTATTGTTTCCTTTTACAGGATCAGGATTACCAAATGGAACGGTTTCTTCTTCTAAAAGCAAGTTTGATGATAAAATAGAAGCATCTTCTGCTAAAATGTATTTCCATTACTATGGACAACTGGTTCATCAGCAAAATATGCTGCAGGATTATGTGAGAACAGGTTAATATAACACTTTATTGTTTTTGTCTAAATACATGTATCACGTTGTGCTGACAAGATGTATTGACTTAGTGGCGAAGCTTGACCCGTAGGTTCGGGGGTCGGAAGTCACTAGTTTCGGGGGGTCGAAACCCTATATTTCCAAAATTTTCTATACGAATACTATATAATCAGAACTTCTGCGCGGAAATTCGGGGGGGTCGGCCGCCCCCTCCCGCCCCAACTAAGCTGCGCCCATGTATTGACTAGCCTCAACAAGCATCGGTCAAATGAACACATTTGGGATTCTATGGAGCTGAAATGCATGATAAATGTCTCTTTTTTAGGTTCCTATTATGCTGCAGTAATGGAGAATCAAGCCGATTTTGCTGGACGGGTGGTGGTTGATGTCGGTGCTGGAAGTGGCATACTGTCGTTATTTGCTGCTCAGGTATTATACAAGACTGATTTTAACTCTTGAACTAGTCCGAACCAGAGTTTGTTAATCCAAAGATTAAAAACTGATTATTGCGGTGTGAAGTCACAAAATAGGTTGCAAAACGCAAATCCAAACACTCGCTTACACTATCACATACGCTGACCATGTTTTGTGTTGTCACGTTGAATGACTAATCTTGGCACTTGTTAGGCTGGTGCAAAACATGTTTATGCTGTTGAAGCATCTGAAATGGCTGACTATGCTCAGAAGCTTATTGCGGGGAACCCTAGTTTGGGACAAAGAATTACGGTTAGTGCCCTTTCTTGATCATCAATGTCTTATTCTCGAGGGCATGCTGCTATGAAAATATATATGTAGGTTATCAAAGGCAAAGTTGAAGACGTAGAATTGCCTGAGAAAGCCGATATCTTAATCTCAGAGCCTATGGGTGAGTTTATTAATAACTATACCATATTTCTGTTGTCTATTTGTTTATGAGTTAGTTAAGACATAGGCTCGTTCTTATAATTTTTTACTTCTTACAGGCAACTTGTTAATTGATGAAAGAATGCTCGAGTCATATGTCATTGCAAGAGATCGGTTTCTTGTCCCTAATGGGAAAATGTTCCCCACTGTTGGAAGGTGATTTTAACTTATAAATATGCCATTTATGCCCAATTTTAAAATTTCATATTACTTACCTAATTCATCTTTCTTATCTGAATCTTTCAATTTGCAGAATTCACATGGCACCCTTTAGTGATGAGCATTTCTATAATGAAATTGCTAAGATGGTATGAAATTTGTGGTTGCTGTTTGTAGATAATTTCGATTATCATTTGCAAAAAGTGGTCCGTGTATGTAGTATTGCTACAAGAGGTTTACATGGTTCTTGCTCTTCATTATGCAGTCCCAATTTTGGATGCAACAGAACTATTACGGTGTTGATTTGACAGCTTTATATGGAACTGCATTTCAAGGAAATTTTTCACAGGTGCCATTAACGTTCCCACTGTTTTTTGGCGAAGCTTCCCGTGTTCACTTATCTTTTTTTTTTCTTTCTAAATTGCCGCTCTAGGTAGTTGTATTCAGCACTTTTTTTAGATAATATGATCTTCGGAGATTTTACGTATGTCGTTAGTTACTGCATTAATAATAGTTATGATGTGTGCCATTGCATCCAGTTGTGTTACTCGTTAGTTACTGCATTAATTAGTTTTTTTTAATAATTCTTTTATAACAAAAAACTATTCATCAGTTCATCACTTAATCTAAATCTATGAACCGTTACATACTTAGGTTATCAATTTAAAGCTGTCTGTTAGAGAAAGAACGTAAGTTCGCGTTGTTAAGTATATTGATTGACCTTTTTTAATTACGATCGTCATTCTTAACATTTTTGTTTGCAGCCAGTGGTTGATGCCTTTGACCCAAAGTTATTGGTGGCTCCTTCGGTTTCACATGTAATCAATTTTACTACTGTAAAGGTATTGTTTTTTTAATTAATAGTAATTTATATTTTACTGTTTGGTTGGACAGATATTTATGTTTTTTTTTTTCATAATGCCGTTTTTTTTTTCAGGAAGAGGACTTGTATGAAATCAACATACCACTAAAATTCACAGCTTCCGTGGGCACAAAAATACATGGTTTGGCATGTTGGTTTGATGTCCTATTTGATGGCAGGTAACGGATCCTTCATGGCGATTGACTCAATTACCTACAATTGGGTCGATTTGGTTTATGTTTTATTTAGTTTGTGTCAAGCTAAATGTCTAATTTAAAGAAAACTGGTCAAAAGTCACGTGCACCTATGTTGTCAAAAGCACATGGCACAGTCAAAGCGCATAGTATAAAGTGCCAATATATAATGGGGTTAGACGCGTTTTAGGCTTATTTAGGGGTTTCAGAGGATGTTTGGGCTGGAATTTGGCCTGAAACTGTGCTTTTAACTGCGCCTGACATCGCGCCTTTCCAGCCGCAGCGGTTTTGTTTGCTTTTGACAACATAGGTCCGCACTGTATTCAAATGCTTGAAATCTCCTAAAGCGCCTTACTAGGAAGGAGTTGGATTATCATTGTTATAATATAGCTTTCGTTATCATATTTAAAAGTTTATTTATGGTTTAAATTCAATAAGTGGAGAGAAAGCGTTTGTTGCATGCCAATCCGACCATTTGACCTGCATCAAATATTACCCTTTTGACCCATCACCCAATCGCCTCAGTCGCCCATTTTGCCATCTTTAAAATGAAATAATTGTCGACTAATTAAGTTTTGTATTATAATTTATTGACCTACAGCACTGTACAAAGGCGGCTAACCACGGCTCCTGGTGCACCCACAACTCATTGGTACCAGCTACGTTTCGTGTTGTCCAAACCCATATACGTCAAGCAGGGCCAAGAAATTACCGGTCATCTTCACATGATTGCACACAGTGCTCAGAGTTATACAATCAACCTAACCATGTCAGGTTGGTCAAAACAATATTAAAACTAGTATCCTCTTACCCAAACACTAAAAACTATGGGTGTAAACGAAGCCGTTCATAAGATACTAGAGATTGGCTCGCTAAAAGCTTGAATTGAGCTGAACTTAAATATTACAGTAACTATTGTTGTATATAAAATTAACTAAATAGCATTTTTGTCTTATACATAAAAGTTATAATTACAGATTTATTAATATACATTATTTAATAAATAATATATGACTGGAGCTTGAGCTTTAGAAATTGAGCTTGAATCAAGCCGAGCTCGAGTTTGGGTAGCTAAAATTTTATGACTTTTTTGATTTGTGTTATCTAGCTAAAATGTGGGGTCCGGGTGCTGCACAAGGCGAAATACTACAAACATCAAGCTGCAAATTCGATCTTAAAGAACCATATTATCGAATGTACAAAGAGCGCAAACCGGACGCAAAAGAATATTTTTTGGATGTGTCGAGAGATTTTGATGATGTGGAGGGAGCAAGGCAACGTCCCTCCGAGGGTATGAAACCTGAAAGCTGGCTTCGGCCTGATGATCAATTCTGCAGTGAGGAACATAGGAGGAAGTCTGCAACTAACAAAGCCGTCCGTCAAAAACAAACGTCCACATACCGAGGTGGAGCGAGCTCTTTTGCTGGTCACTGTCACAAAAAGGTATATACACACACATACATAGACGATAATGTTTATTTAACTTATAATGTAACTTTTAATGTTAAACAGAGCATCGAGCGGTATGAAGCATACCGTTCTGGACATACAGGAAGGCATGGGACGTTTGATACCCCTCAGAATGAAGAGAATTGTGTAAGCATTTATTTATAATCTATTATATATATAGATAGATAGATCGATAGATAAGGGTTCCGGTACAAATGATGGAATTTGTGAGAAGGATAAGTAGGACTATCAAAGCGACATGTGGCACTAGGGTAGATTAATCTAAAGGGTAATTAGGTAATTATACACGAATCAATCAATTTATTAATTTAATATGTTTTTAATTATTGAGTGATTATAGGGATTTGGTTTTCAAATAATTAACTAATTTACACATATCTTCTCGCCATAATTTGCAACTTCTCTGATTAAAGTTTTCGAATTCTACAAGACAAACAACATACAGCGGTGTGTTCATTCCAATATGTTTTATCACCATCGTCTCAACAATCTAGTGTGTTATATCAACTTTGTGTTTTAACATCATTTGATAAACAAAAAACACATAAAGACAATTTCTTTGAAGATAAAACACACCAATTAAAACAACATATGATACACCCTATTAGGACAAAACACAATGCGGGTTTATATGAACATAAAACACAATAATAATCATATGGATGATTAAACCCTAACACACAATCTTTTACAAATCATAACCCTTGAATATGAATATAAAACACAATAATATGAAGATGGATGACTAATCAAAGTGATAGGAAGTTGTATTTATACGAACAATATTACAATAGAAATACAAGAGAAAATAAACAATGACAATAAATACATCAAAGTGTAATTTTGCTAAAAAAAAAAAACAATTTCAAATCCTGTCTTTATTTTATAATCTCGCATTGTCAGTAGTACAGATTTTCAAATCCAGTCTTTATTTTACTAATCAACAAAAAAAATAAAAAAACACTCAGATAATATTAATCTGATTCCATTTAAGGAGAGATGGAGGAGAGATTATAGTTGATGAAAAATATTTATGAGTTGTTTTCTTGATTATAGTTACCTAAATGGGGGGTTTTTGGATATGGAAGAAGCATGAATGTAGGAAGTGATGGACTATTGTTATTTAAATGTAAAAGGTGTGTTTTTATCATTACACCCTCCAAGCAACTAATCAGTCATTAAAAATTAAACACAATTTACAAAATTGTCATCCATTTAATCTCCACCCTAGCCTTTCAAAAAAAAAACAAATAAATAAAATAATAATAATAATCTCAACCCTAGATTAATCTAATCTAATGGCTATATTTATTTCTTAGGGGGGACGGGGTACTCAACTGAAAAAAATTTCACTTCACTGATTTCTATCAATCTTGTATTGCCACATCATTTTACTGATTCACTTCACTGAAATAGTTTTTTGAAGGCAACACTCCACTGGAAATAAAATAGAGAAAAAGACAAAAGGGGGAGACACAAACCACGGGTACCAGCCCGTTAACTAGAACAAGGATTTGGTTCACGGGAGTACTACCAGCATGGGTGGCGGCGGTGTTACCGTGCTGGTAGTGGGGTACCCGTGACCAATTCTGGTAGCGTCCCGTCCCCCCTTACCCTTCTCACAAAACACATCATTTTTAATCCACCATATATATATATATGTATATATGTATGTATGTAATTCTATTAAATCACTTTTGTAAAATACAGTACAAGTTAAAGTCACAGTTTGAGTCCGAACATCAACGGATCGAAGAGGAAGAAGAAGAGGAGGAGGAGGAGGAGGAGGAGGATGAAGATGAAGATGAAGATGAAGATGAAGATGAAGATGAAGATGAAGATGAAGATGAAGAGGACGGCGAGGGCGAGGGAGAGGGAGAGGGAGGAGGAGGAAGCCTTCCACATTTCACGCCAACGCAACCGCAACCGCAACCGCAACCGCAACTAACAATGGTATGTCTTTATAGTTTAAATGTTAATATTTGACCCGTTTGGTATAAATATGTTTAGTAAGTAGGATATTTGACTAATTTGGTATATATTTGTAGTTTATTGGTTGATAGTTGACCCATTTGGTATAAATGTTTCGTAAATACGATATATATATATATAGGGGCAGGATCAAATACAAAGTAATACAAACGTGCGAAGGATGCGAAGGATCACTTTGTACATGATAATTACGTAATGCCTTCATGAACATACAAAAACATTACGTAATTATCATTACGTAATTATCATGTACAAAGTTCATGATAATTACGTGATGATAATTACATATTGCTTTCATGAACATAAAAAACATTACGTAATTATCATGTACAAAGGTCCTTCGCATCCTTCGCACGTTTCTTTTACTTTGTAGAATAACCGCCTATATATATATATATATATATATATATATATATATATATATATATATATATATATATATATATTTATTGGTAGTTTTAATGTTGATAGTTGACCTATTTGGTATATGTTTGTAGTTTGACCCATTGGTGTATGTATGTTTGCTAAATGTTAATATTTGACCCGTTTGATATATATTGGTAGTTTTAATGTTGATAGTTGACCCATTTGGTGTATGTATGTTTGCTAAATGTTGATATTTGACCTATTTAATATATATATATATATATATATATATATATATATATATATATATTTGTAGGAACAATTTAATGATCCTCATTTCCAAGCACAAATGTTCCAAATGTGTAGTAAATTCTTACAGTCACAAAATCTTAGAAACTTTGAAAATCAAGGCGGTAGCGGCAATAATGGCGATCATGATGAAGACGAAGATATTTAGGCGTTTTTGTAAGAATGATATAATTTATCATGTTTATGCTTGATTGTAAATCTTGGTATGCTTGTAAAATGGAATTTATTAATCCCACCATTTTGCAGTTGCTGATAATAATCTCACCTGAGTTTATTATTCCCATTAGTTCTACCTTTCAGACATTTTGTTCTCAATGCACCCCTCGTTAACTCACACTAATGTTGTTAGCTGAAACTCAGAATTCTAAGCGATTATTCACCAGATTCAATGTATTATATTAGTTTCTTGTATTATAAATATAAATCCTATTTGTACATAGACATGCATATACACGTATAAATAAAAGCATATATCAGTAGTATTCATTTTTCCATTTCATTTGGATAAAATCAAAATCAAATAGAACTAGTCTCCATACCATCTTAATGGACTCATCATACCAAGTCTAAAATTTCGCTCACATACTCCAACACTTGTAGCCCAGTTGGTTGAGGACCTAAAGTTTCCTGTGGGAGGCTTGGGTTTAATTCCCACTAGCTACATTTAGAGGACATTGATGGAGGGGAAATGAGGGATGACCCAGCCATTGGCTTGTGTTCGAGTCCTGATCCCGACCGGTTTTACCGATTATTTCACTGTCGTGCCTTCGGGCGGGTGAGTGGTCAGGTTTTCCCGGGAATTAGTAGCAATTGGTGGCACGGGTACTCTCGAGTACTTGATTCACCAAAAGGGTGCCCGAGATTGCTCGGAAATTGATTCGTTGTCCGTTCAAAAAAAAAAAAAAAAATTCGCTCACATCAAACATGACCCAATTTCCCAAATCAACATTAATTAAGAGCATTCACATCCCCTCCACCAAATCTCTTCAGTCAAATTACACTAAAAATCACTACTCCACCCCTAAATCTTCTCTCTCTTAGTTAAAATAATAATACTTTTTTTATACTTTTATTATTATATTTTCTCTCTCTCCTCACTCACAATCACTTACAAAAATATTAAAATATATATATAGGGGTGAACAGTGGTTTCTCTAAATATTTTCTTCCTCCTTCACTCACAACCACTCACACCCACTCACACCCACCCTAGCTTTTCATATATAGGGGTGAACGGTGGTTTCTCTAAATATTTTCTCCCTCCTTTACTCACAACCACTCACACCCAACCTATATAATTTAAGAGAACCCCTCACATAATTTAATTCTTTAGATGTGAATCCTCTAAGCAGCACAAACTAAAACCAACTCAAATCCAAACTATAAAAAAAATTAAAAAGCTTCCTCGAGAAACTACTTGAGTCAACTCACACACAACACTACCCAAACCATTAGCCACTTACTTAAGCCCTTAACTATCCCGACTAATATTTTCTTTTCAAAAACAAAAATTTTTGTACACCTAAATACCACATAACCTTTCACTTACAAAGATTATAAACTCACACCACCTTTACAAAAAAAAAAAAAAAAAAAAAAAAAAAAAAAAAAAAAAAAAAAAAAAACACCATACCGCTACGTTCATTTTCCTAAGCGACTAAAAATGTCACTTATCCGAAACCGCAAGGACCATTAATGTAACATCCATTTCCTTAATGTTCCCGGCTAGACACCTACTATACCACCACCCTTCCCCACCAACTTTTCTAAATCCATGCCTTTATCAACTCATCAAACTAAACCTAAACCCCTCAAATTCCAATCCACGTAATCTTTTATGGGTGATACTATCTACACAACCAACAAAAAACCCTAAACAACCTTAGGACGGGTCGTCGAGGCCTAGATGGGCCGTTAAGAAAAATTAGGGTTTAAGGACGGGGCGTCCAGGCCTTGACGGGCCGTTTGTTTACAGAAAAGACAAAACTGACGGGCCGTCGAGGCCCAGACGGCCCGTAAAAGTACGAGGTACGAGGTGATCAGTCTGAACTCCTGCAAAAGCAGGCAGTTCAGACTGAAAAGTCTGAAAAAGGTACTTATGGACGGGCCGTCCAGGCCCCGACGGCCCGTTGAAACGTGTTAGGTTAGGGCATTTAATCCCTAGACGGCCCATCGAGGCCTCGACGGCCCGTCGACATTTCCTGATATAACCATTACACGATCAGCTTCTTCCCCATTTGAACCAAACTTTAAAACATCACCACCACCAAAACCCTCGACCCATTTCGACTTCCCGGTCTCACGATGACATATTTACACAGCTTTTCAACCGTTGACCTGTCTGAGAACGAGTCTTACGTCTCTGAAAGCGTAGGGTATGAACCCGAGGTTCAAGTTGGTGAAGATGAGGTTAAATCCGGGGTTCGTGGTAATGACGGGAACATGCTGCCCGATCTCAACGAGGAATATGTAGAGGAACAGGAGTCTTTTTTCGTGCCACCAAGCTACCCGCAGTACACGTACGGGAGTTACCATTCGCGCGGGAATCGTGCTAATGATGACAACCAGGAAGATGCTAACATAAAAGTTGAACCTAACCCGGATGGACCAGTGGGCTACTACTTGCTGCTGGTACAGAGAGGAGGAGCTTGTCCAGGATATGTACACCACGGCCTTGACGACCTTGCCAGACGACATGCTGATGGCCTGGTGGCCCACTATCGGTGGTCAAAAGTATGGGGAGGACGGCGAGAGGTATTATTATTGTTATTCTTTTCATTTAGTACAAATAAAAAAAAAACATTTATAAAAAACCAAACATTTATAAAAACCAAACATTCAAACCCATTTTAAACATCCACACTACACTTACACTTATAAAAAAACAAAATAATCATCACCTAATCATTGCCAATGATTACCAATGATTGGATTTGATTTAAACCATTAGACGGGCCGTCTGGGCCTGGACAACCCGTCCTTTTGCCTTTAGACGGGCCGTCTGGGCCTCGACAGCCCGTCCTTTTGCCTTTTTGGCCCTCCACGGGCTGTCCAGGCCTCGACGACCCGTGGAGGGGTTGTGCAAATAAAAACCCTAGTTGTGCAAATAACCGGACCCTCTTTTATTAACCCGACACGCGTTGTCACTTAATTTAACCGTTCTAAAATAATAAAACATGCTGGACCGAATAATCGAGCCACGCAGTACACGTCGGCTCCATCGTCTCCTCCACAACAACAAGATCACACTCCTCTGTCTAGTCCTCACCATCATCGTCCTACGTGGCAATCTAGGCGCATGAAAATTCAGTACACCGGAACAAGACTTCAAAGACCTCAAAAACACATTCTATCAATACCGAACCAAGCGCGCCTAGCCGCGCCGTGTCCTCGAGGATTTACACACCTCAACTGATCAAACAAGTAACAATTACAATGAGTTTGATATTAATATGTTGTTTGTTGATGAAAAAGATGTTGAATATGATGATGTGACCAATAATAATGTTAATGGGCCTTATAGTATTGGCCCCAAGATTGATAATTGGGATGATTAGAGACACCAATGGCTAAAAAAGAATCATGGGTTTAGTAATTATGTTAATAATAATAAGCCTAAGGTGTTGTTGGTGATAGGGTCATCACCAAAGCCGTGTGAGAATTCTGTAAGTGATCATTATTTGTTGAAGAGTATAAAGAATAAGATAGATTATTGTAGGATACATGGGATATAGGTGTTTTATAACATGGCATTGTTTGATGCCGAAATGGCGGTGTTTTAGGCCAAGCTGCCGTTGATTAAGAAGCTATTGTTGAGCTATCCTGAGGTGGAGTTTTTGTGGTGGATGGATAGCGATGCCATGTTTACGGATATGACGTTTGAGGTGCCGTGGGAGAGGTATAAGGATAGGAATTTGGTTATGCATGGGTGGGATGAGATGGTGTATGTTGGTAAGAATTGGACCGTGTTGAATACATGGAGCTTTTTGTTGAGGAATTGTCAGTGGGCGTTGGATTTGATTGATGTTTGGGGCTTTGGGCTCCAATGGGGCCGAGAGAGAAGGTTAGGGAGGAGGCAGGGAGGTTGTTGACGCAAGAGCATAAGGAAAGGCCGGATTTGAAGCGGGTGATCAGTCTGCGATGGTGTGGATATTGGCGTCGCAGAAGGAAAGATGGGAGGATAATGTTTATTTGGAGAATCATTATTATCTTCATGGGTATTGGGGTATTTTGGTTGATCGGTATGAGGAGATGATAGCGAGTTACCATCCTGGTTTTGGTGATCATAGGTGGCCGCTCGTTACTCATTTTGTCGGGTGCAAGCCTTGTGGAAAGTTCGGTGATTACCCGGTTGAGAGATGTTTGAAACAGATGGATCACGCATTTAATTTTGGGGATAATCAGATCTTGCAGATGTATGGGTTTACGCATAAGTCACTTGCTAGTAGGAGGGTGAAATGGATAAGGAATGATTAGTAGCAATCCTCTTGAAGTGAAGGATGAACTCGGTTTGCTCCACCCTGCATATAAAGCTGTTATGGTATCATCGTCTTGAAATTTCACACGCGAATTGGTATTGCGGTTTATATGATACGTTTGGATTTTGTATCGTTCTTTTATTCGTTGGATGTCATAGGTTGTTGATTGGATTGAATTTTATTACTGTTTTACTGTCATAGCATTTTGAAATTGGAATATTAAAGTTGTCTTTGTCTCCACCGTTGAATTCTCTGCAAAACTATTAAAGTTGTCTTTTTCTCTTTCATGTGCATGGCACATATAGTTTCTCCCACGATTTTTAAACATTAATAACTTTTTAAATGACATTTAATATATATATATATATATATATATACCAAATTATTTTTTTATATTTGATTGGTGTTGCTAGTATAGTAACATTGATTACATAGATTGTTAAGCCAGTTAAATGTAGCTTATGATTTTTAGACACAAGGTAAATCTTTAGCTTATAAGTGATAATTAATCACCCTACCATCACGCCTCTTAGTTTTTAATGTATGTACTTTGAAATCGACTGACATGTGGTGACTATTAAAATAGATATTTAAATTATGTATAGAGAAAATAGTCGAGACACATGAAAAGTTACTATTCTACAATCTTTTTAGTCAATAATAGTTAGATATTTTTATTATCTTTAAAATGGATCTTCACTACTTACCTATTGATTATTTTATTCGGTGTCACCCAAGGTGATCGATTGTATATCCATAATAAAAATTGGACATGTATGTCATTATTTTACATATGCTCAATTTACACATCATAATCGCCTATCATAATCAGCATAACATATCATTCGACACCAATTTGGTGTGTTTTTTTCCCCAGGTTCACATTGCAGCTTTAGAGTGTATTGAGGAAGTGACAAAGTTGCACAAAGACTTCACTTGAGCAAGATGTGCACACGTATAATTAGAAATAGGTTTTATGAGTTATCAAGTGTTGATCATTTACTTTTTTTTCTTCTGAAAAACGGCCTATTCTTTTTGTGATATACACATTTTACCACTTCATATTAGATTTGTCTATCTCGAAAAGCTCCCGAAAGATAAAACTAATATATATATAGGGTTAGGATACTTTGAGAACCCCTATGAGTTGTGAGAACCATAAGAACTTTTTTGGACCATTGATCATATTCATCCAATGGATGAGAATCCAAGTTGAGTTTGTTTTGTCTTGTTGTGATGTTTAAAGTCTGAATGGTTTTTTTTATTATAATAATAGTGAAAAGGGGCAATATGGGTATACAATTCAAATTTATTATCACTCCTCTGACAAACCTCACATTTCATATCACGTCAACAAAAAAACTTTTCTTCTCCCTTCTTCAACTCTCTACCTTCTTCATTCATCAGACAAACCTTTACGAAACCAAAACCCTCAATCATCCCTTTGCACCTCCACGAAAAAAAGACGATTCTCTGCACATTATCATCCCCTTCACGTGGAAAAAGCAGTGTAAGAAACATACAGCCTCATTCGCACAAATTTGTTTTCGTATTTTATTTTTACCCCGATTGTTGCTGTTTGTTGTGTGTATTCTGTTCAAAATGCATGATCATCTGGTAAAAAAATAGTTGAAGACAAAAATAAGGGCATTTTTTTACACTGAAAAATCTATGTATTTTGGGTATATTTTGGTTTGGTGTAGATGAAATTTGATGGTTGTAGGATTTTTTAGTTTGGTGTAATTATTGGGGGCTTTTTTGATTCATGTATGTGTGTGCCGATGTATGTTTATTTTTTACATGCATTTCATCTTTGATTGGAAAAAAGATTCATTAAAGTTTGGGGTATATTTCTGGTGGGTTTTGATTCATGATTTTTTTGCTAAGGGTTTTTGTGTGAAATCTGTTAGTTTTGTGCATTTCCAGTTTACATTGGTGTATCACAAACTTATTATTTTTGGTGTATATTGTATGTCCGCAGCGCTTGTTATTTGTGTGAAACCATAGTTATTGGGACAAGGAGTTATAAAAGACAACACGTAGAATTATCAGCAGCAGGTGCACTTGTTTGCCTCACCTCCAACATTAAAGGTTGGTAAAAATTTTGTACATCAGTGTTTTGTTTTTGGAAAAAAAGGGCCAGTACATGTAATCAGTTTTTTTTATTTTTATTTTATTTTATTATTATTTTATTATTTTTTACAGCCAACACTGTAGACGTCGGTTCATCTACACCAGTGTTTAAAGCGATTAAGAAGCGAAAAAGGAAATTCGAAATCAACTCAGACTCCGAGGGAGACTATGTTGGTGACAGCGAAGAGCCCCCCCCCCCCCCCCAACGGAAGGTAAAGACACCGCAAAAGCAATCGTGGGTCAGCCTAAAAACACGGTCGTCCCCCCGACAGCTTTTCTTAGGTCTTTCTAAGCTTAGTAACAGACAACAAGAGGCAGTCAGGCAGATGGGTTTCACTGATATGTTGGGTTTCGTGGTCGACGGGATCCCAGTGAAACTAGCACACTACGCGGTTGATGCTTTCCAACCGGATAAAATGAGCATGAGGTGTGGGCGACACGAAGTACGCATAGATCCTAGTGTGGTGCAGAAGGTGTTCGGGATTCCATGTGGCAACATCAAGTTTGAAAGTCTTACTGAGGGCAAGCATTTACATCTGTCGTTGCAGGTTTGGCATGATCGCTACCCCCAGCAGGTTACGTTCCACCTACATTGATAGCAAAAAAGATCATGGAGGATGTGTATGAAGATATGTTTATTTTCAAAGTTGATTTCATTATGCTATTCGTCACTACAATGATTACTTCTTACAAAAATGGCCTAACTTCTTCCATATTGTGCACGCAAGACCTAACTTCTTTCAATGTGCGTCCATCGCCCCGGCTAAAGTGCTTTGCATTTCACCACACCATTGAACAACAGGAACCAATGCTTGCTTTAACCCCAACCCCAATGAAGTAGGCACCGCCAACTCGAATTTTGTAGTCTCCACACCAGTGTTCATTGTAACACCCCAAAACCAATTGTTCGTCTAATTATGCCATTAGGCGTGATTAGCAAAATTATTAAAACGAGATACGAACAAAGAAAGAACACAGGTTATGTTCTAACATAGAAATAATCTAGTTAGTGTTATTAATCTTAACAACAAGCTAATAAAATAAGAAAAACTAGCTTGAATAGCTAGTTTCATAAGAAATGACAATTGGGGATTTTTGGAGGGACCATAGTTGCCAAGATGGGAAACTTGTGGGTGCATCATGTTGAAAAGGAAAAAAAACACACACACATAAGTGTGTGTGTCGATTATAATAAGGAGATTTATCTCTTTCAACCTCCAACCCTAATGTGACAACCAGCAAATTCCGTACAACGATTAACGTGATTCTAATCATGTTTTCGAAGTAATTAACATGGTTTAAGGTTAATTATAGTTAGTTGAGCCGTTATGAGTCCTACGATGTCCTTCTTGAAGTTCGTAGAAGCCTTGATGCCTTTAAAGAAAGACTTCGCGTGATTAACGTTAACGAACTGACATCAGTAAATATCCATCAAACTGGAATAACATAAGCTTATTCTATGTAAATACAAAACGTATTTACTATCGATGCGATCAGATGTGAAATCGGCGCGAAAAACGGTCTAAAACGCAGCGTTTTGGATAACGCGGAGAGGAACTGACGTGGAAGTTGGACGTCGAACTGCGTGGTTTGACCGTTATCGAACTATCAGAATAATTATTTATGTTAAATAATGTTATTAATTAAGTTTCAAAAGTTATCGGGTCGATTAAATGAAATGAACCGTGATCGATTCAGTTAACGCTATTTAAACGCGTGTTCTTAATACACGCGTCGGATCATGATAATAATATTTAAGTTGCTCGTTTTAGTTATGGTTCTAATATCGAAAATAACAGACTAGTTTGCCTGATATGTCATCTACCCTAACTGTAAACCGAGACACAAAATGTTATAACGGGTTCGATACTGTAAGTCCAAGATCTTCTCTACCGGGTATCAAACAAACAATCGAGTGCGGAAAACAAGATTGAATGTAAAGAACAAAAGATTAAAACTATGAAAATGATTATATTGCTGCTTCACCTTGCACACAATCTCTAGGATTGTCTGGTACAATGTGGTGGCTCTTATGTTACAAATGAGAGGATTATGAAAGTCTAACCCTAAAATGAACTTAAACAAAACAATATATAGGGTCCACTAAAGCCTTGGCCCACATGGCCTAACCCAAGTCCATTAACTAAACTAAGCCCAACTAACACAAATAGGCTTAATAAAGACAAGCGTAAACCTACTTAAATATAGCCCAACAATATCCCCCTAGGTTTATGCTGTCTTTATCATGGCTTAGTAGGAAGAATCTTCAGATCTTGATCTTCCAATCTTGGGTTCTTTCTTGTTCTCTTGGAGGTAACTTCACAACTTTAATCATCATCAGCTTTTGCTTGAACATATTGCTAAAAGAGAACGTGAGAGGAGGATTCTCAGAAGCTCTTTTCTTTGTTAATCTTCTCTTTCAAGCAACTTCACATGTACTTCTTTAGTTGTACTTTCATTGTCAAAAGATGACTCACTTCAGGTTCTTCTGACTCAGGTACATCTTCTCAGTGTGGTGATTCATGCTTGTCAGCAACTGGAACTCTTTCATTCTTCATCAACCCCTGTTTCTTGATTTGAATAAATTCTGCAAATTCTCAGAACTTTGTAAGCAAATAATTTATGCAACAGAGGGTCCAGTATATACATGAACACCAAGTACATCAGTGTACTTCAATTTTAAAACCTCAAAATCTGAATTTTGTTCGAGATTCGGTCAAATCCTCAAGAATGGTTAAATTTTATAAAAGAAAACAAACAAATTAAAATAAAACTTCAAACTAATTACAATGCATCTTTTTGGTGAGAATCATGTGTAAGAAGATCATATCAGCTTTGTCAAATTGTAACACACCGTTAGTATATTTGTTCTGATAAACTTATAAAAGTGTCAGAAAGTAGTCCAAGACGATTACCAGCATCGTTTATCCACTTAAACAAACATACACACACGTCCTCAAGTCCGATATTTTCTTATTTTCTTAACGTGTGTTAGACCGAAATAACTATGTGTCCCACATCATGACATACCCCCGCGATCAAGGTATGCACAAAGCTTCTTCATAACAGGTGAGTAAATTGCTGACATCTGTATTATTTACAAGGTCTAGATCATCGGTGATCAGGTCTGCATATATCTGGATGCAACAGAGAGACCGATGGATTCCCAACCAGGGTTAGGGCAAATACCAAAAGTTTTGGTATGATCATCGCTTTAGGCTTTTGATTTGTGCCTTTAGCTTGAATTCTCTTTGAGAATTTTGGGTTTTGGCATTTTCCTTATTGCTCTTTTAAGACGTCCTGACTGTGCCTAGGTCAGCATATATCTGGATGCAGCAGAAGGGCAGCCAGGACATCCCCAGATGTATCAACAATTTAAAGACCTGAAATCTCAGACTTTGGCAATCTATCAACGCAAGATTTAAGACCATAAAATCATACGCCGATGATGTGTTCCCCACAAGTTACACAGTCCTTTATATTTATCATTAATTTTGGACTGAGTTCGTAGTGCAGTTTGCCTGCCAGTACATCATATAATGGAGCTGCAATCATACCTGATTTAATTTTCTTTTCGATTTTAAGGTGTAACAGTTCAACAGCTGATGTACTATCATTTCTTCTTTTTCACACCATGAAATTCTCATTTTCTAAATTTTCTATTGTTTTTGTATTTTTCTGAGGATATATATCCCCCTAAATTTGTGCTTAAAATTGAAAATTTAAAGAACAAATTTACAACCTAAAACTAAGAAAAATATTTTTGTGTTTTTCTAAAACCATTCTCGAATTAAAGACCAATTACATTCAAAATTCAATGCATCAGGTTTTGAGTGTACCTCTTTATCTGATTTAACCTCCATTATCTCCTTCAATGGAAACATACTCACTGTTTAAGAATTTAAAATAAACGTATAACAGAGAGATGTCACCTGTCATGTGCGTGGAACAACCATTATCAACATACCAGTGGTCGTCGACAATCCTCCTTGGATGTCCCTGCACTAAGAAAGGAGATTAGTTAAACATTGGTACCCAGGCCATCGCGGTCCTGGGCACTCCTGAAGCATCTACGTAAGACACTTCTCTCAAGCACATGTCCTTTTGCTCATTTGGATCTGGTACTGCTGCCTCCTTTGCTTTCCAAACTTGCTTAGGCTTAATAACCGATTTTGCTACTTTCGGAGTAGCAGCTTTTTGTTTCTCAGGTTGCTTCGACTTCTGTGGTTGAACAACCTTCTGTTTGCTCTTGGCAGCATTCCAGTCTCCATCAGACGGTTTAACTTTGGGATTCATGTTCTTCCTTGCCTTAGGTTTATTACCCTTCATTGGCTTGGAGTAGTAGTTATCCCTAGGTATAACCTTCTGATGTTGTCGATAATAGGGCACATAAGGACGACTTGTGCAATTCCTTGCAATGTGACCGGGTCTTTCACAGTTGTAACATGTCTGCTTCTTTGCAGATGAAGCATATCCCGGTCTGTTCGATCCCACTGATGAATGTGAGTGATGGGATCTGTTGGATGATTTGTTTGCATGCTTCTTAAAGTTTCTGCTCTGCTTAGAACATCTTGAACACCCGTGTGAACAAGATTGTGCTTGTGATGATGACTGTCCTTGAGCTTTCTGTTTAACTTCAGTAACCTGTTCAGAAGAGTTAGCACAGGTAGTTTTTCTATGTGGTGGCACATATTTATCGGTCGTGCCATTAACAGATAGCTCAGAAACAGTCTTTTGCACATATGGTATAGCATTTGCAGACAAATTAGACTGTTTCACACAAACACCTGCATTGTTAGTGCAAACAAGATCATCCCCCTCAACCTTAACTTCTACTTTAACTGAATCCGCACATGAAGTAGAAGTATCAGTAACGTTCACACATTTAAATTCAGTGACTATTGGCTTTACCACACCTGTGCCAACAGTCGTGTATGAGGAATCCTCACATTCTTGTTTAATCTCGACTGGCCTTGAGCACACAGATTCTTCAGATTCTGGCTTAGTCGAGGGTGTTACATTTGATTCAATTGAGCCACTTAATTTAGAAACATGTTGTGGCTCTGCTGAATCCCCTGTTGACTCAGCTGCTCTAGAGGACTCACAGCTGGATTCACTCGATTCAACTGATACTGATTTCTCAGATTCGGTTGTTTCGGGTGATTCACATTTGGAGTCACTTTCAGAAGTTGATGGGGCAGCTGGTTCAACGGTTTGTGGTGCCCTGTACTCTTCATAAATCTTTTTGAATGTTTTCATGAAATCAAACTCAAAGGGCACATTTGAGTCTTATTGGCCGGTCGGTTCAATTTGCTCAATTTTCGGTTCAGTTTCAAAAACGGTTTCTTTTAAGACATTATTCAATTCATTTGTGTCATTTGAAACTGGAACTTCATCTCTCCTCACATCAAAAACTCTGTCAATTTCTTTATTTTTCTCAAAATTTAACGTCTCGGTCTGCTTTGAAGCATCTTGAGACTTGACAAAGGTTTTTGATGGAGCCTGCTCCTTCTTAGGTTGTTTGTTCTTGGGTTTAGAGATTCGGACAGGGACTGATTTAGGTTTGGAGATCTCATCTTGATCCCTCGATGGTCGACTGGTTGGCTCTTCTATTGGAGGACCGTATCCTTTAACAGGCAGAGCCAACAACTCTTCATCCGACATAGGAATTGAAGAATAGTTTTTATTGAAAGGTGGAGGAATTTCCACAAATCCAATTCCCTTATTCCTCACGTCCTTTGGTCTTAACCTTAACTGGGTATTGATCATTTTTTCAACTTTGGGACTAGAGCAATCGAACTTTTTAAAATGAAAATCGGCATTTTCAAATTTAGATTTTAAGTCGATCAATTCCGCGGTCAAAGTATCAGACAGTCGTTTGAAATGTAAATATCGACACTTGTGATCACTCACCTCCTGATGCAAGCGCTTGATATCGAGTTTTTGTTGTTCGACCATTTCTTTATAAGAATTAAATTTCTTTTTAATATCCCAAGTGGCCATTTTCTCGTATTCAAGCTGCTTGTATGCAGAGAGAGTTTCTTCTCTAAAACCTTTAATTTTTAACCTGCATCGTTCAGTGCAACATGATTCAGCTAAAATGTCAGCGTGTACCTCAGATGCGGATGGCACATGGTCATTCTGTTGTGCCATGAAAGATTGAGCGGCAGGAGCAGCAATAATGACAGAAGCAGCAGGAGCGGCAGAAGTGGCAGGAGCAGTAGGAGCAGCGGGAATGGCAGAACAGCTTGAATCTGAATTCGATGATGGAGCAGCAGAATTTGATGAGCATGTTGTAGCAGAGGTGATGTTATCCAATTCTTTGATAAGTGATATTAACTCATCCAGCGTCATTTTAGACCAATTTGTTTCTGCGTAGATCTTCATGACATTCATAAACCAGCTGCATTTCGGTTGATCTGGTAATTTTTTTAAAGCGTCCAGAAGACTCTTGTTGACCCAACGATTTGCTATCACAATCTCTGCATTCTTCATTTCTGACAGCAGTTCGGTAAATCTGTCAAGCAGTGCATATACAGTTTCACCAGGAATGTAACCGAAACTTTCAAGTCTCTGCACAAACACCTCACTCTGAGAAGACATTATTAATTCTCTAGACCGTGATCCCCCAAAGATCTAGACGTTCACACAAATTTTAGAGACGAGCACCGAACGTCCAACCGTAGTCAACTGTCAAAAATAGTACACAGTCTAGTTCACCGTAGTCAACCGAATCAAACCATATGCCGTAAGGTCGATTCCCCCAAATTAATATTTGTACCCACCAAATAATACCACTATTATTATTATTATTATTATTATTATTATTTAAAGTTCACGTGATTTTTGGAAATGCACCAACTCTTTCCCTCTAAAGTCAACAATTCCATCAATGGTTGCACAGTAGGACACAAGTCCAATAAAGCAAAATATTATCTTGATGTTTGAAAGTCTTGTGCAGATTTATATCCCTCTTTCTCTTCATTCGATGAAATCCACAAAACACAAACACATACAACTGTAACCCTCTATCTCTCTCTCTTTCTTTTAACTTTTCTATTCCTGATTTTGAACCCTTCTTCTCAACAAAATCTCTCAAAAGCCCAAAACCCTTTCACTATCCCAATCCCTTAAATTGATCTCTAGGATAGTGTCAAATCGTAGAAGAGGTGAGAGTCCGGTGGTGGTGGGTTTGTGTTGCAGGTGAGAGGTGGCGGCTGAGGTAGGTGTTGGCTGAAGGATGGTTTTCTCGAATGAAGAAGAACCTAGGTGTTCGGTGGGGTCTGGTCGGAGCTATTGTCTGCCGGAGAAGACTTCCGGTGATGAAGGTGAGTCGGGTTAGGTGCAGTTTTTTGGGTGATGTGGGTTTGGTTTCTGGGTTGGGTTTTCTGGGTGTGTTTTGTGTTTCCGGGTCAGGTAGAGTGACCGGTGGTGGTGGTTGACGGGTCAGAGGGTTTTGGTGGTCGGGTAAGATGCAGGTAGGTATGGCGTGGATCTGGGTTTACGGGTAGGGTCCGGGTCAGGTAGGGTGAGTTAGAGTCAGAGATGTGAGTTCGACCAAGACAGATGAGTTCGACCTCAAGAGCTGAGTTCGAGTTGCAGATCTGAGTTCGATAAAGTGGTGAGTTCGACCTTGAAGTTGAGTTCGACGTGGAGTTCGACCTGGAGTAGTGAGTTCGACCTTGAGTTCAACCCTGAGTTCGACCTCAACCCTGAGTTCAACCTTGAGTTCAACCCTGAGTTCAACCTCAACCCTGAGTTCAACCTTCAACCCTGAGTTCAACCTCAACCCTGAGTTCAACCTTCAATTCTGAGTTCAACCTCAACCTTGAGTTCAACCTGATGTGGCGGGTGTTCGAGGTGACGTGGCGGGTGTTCGAGGTGACGTGGCGGGTGTTCGACCAGCTTGTTGGGTTTGGTGTGGTTTCCGGTCAGAGTGTAGTTTCCGGGTGGTTGGGACGGTTTCCGATATTCATTGACCTTTGCACAGCTTTCGATTGAAAATCCATTGAAAGAGATTCGGGGACCACCAATTCCAAAGACTTTTGGCCAATAAAGCTTGAGTACTACGAGATCTTAGCCAAGATTGTACTGCACCAATTTTGAATATTGTAGTAGGGACCACCGAAATTTTTTGTTGAATGAATTTTCCTCTTCTCAAGTTGACCACTGAATTTGTAATTAATACCCACCAATTAATTGGTCAAATTCAAATATTTTGAGATATCTTTCCAAACAAAAAGTCCGAACAAACAGCAAACACATTTAATAATCACTAAACAAGATCAAACAGCCTTTTCTTTCACCATTTTTCGTGTTCTTGATAAAACAAATCTGCAAAAATTCTAAAACACCAAAACGATTAAAATAAATAATATTAAGAAAAAGATGCGAGTAGAACCTGTTCCAAAACACGACGACCAGCAGCGAAAATTCTTCTTTTTGTTCTTCAAATGATACCGAACCGAGCCTTCCAAAGACTACATAGGCTCTGATACCAATTGTAAGTCCAAGATCTTCTCTACCGGGTATCAAACAAACAATCGAGTGCGGAAAACAAGATTGAATGTAAAGAACAAAAGATTAAAACTATGAAAATGATTATATTGCTGCTTCACCTTGCACACAATCTCTAGGATTGTCTGGTACAATGTGGTGGCTCTTATGTTACAAATGAGAGGATTATGAAAGTCTAACCCTAAAATGAACTTAAACAAAACAATATATAGGGTCCACTAAAGCCTTGGCCCACATGGCCTAACCCAAGTCCATTAACTAAACTAAGCCCAACTAACACAAATAGGCTTAATAAAGACAAGCGTAAACCTACTTAAATATAGCCCAACAGATACGCGGTGCACAACCCATCTAACCTAACCCTAAGTATAAAAGGCATAATAATCTTCTCCTTCTTCATTTGTGCAGCCGCAACCCCCCTTTCTCTCTCTACTCTCTCTCTAAAAGCTGATATCTCCCTCTGTCTCTCATCTCTTTCACCTTAAATCCCCTTCCTCCGCTTGCAACAGTCGACCACCACCATGCTCGGTGGTGGCGACGTGGTGGTTCTGAAGCCCGAAAACGGGCAGAAACAGCAGCACAGAGGTGGTTGTTTTGGGTGGCTGCAGAAGACGGTGGTGATGGGGTCTACTAAGACGAAGAAGGTTGAGGTTTTCTTGTCCGATCGTGATGATGGTTGTGGTATGGTGTTGACACGATGGTTCGGTTATGGTGGTTCGTGATTGTGGAGGTCCGATGGCTAGCTTTTGGTGGGTGTTTAGGCCGGAAATGACGGTGATGATGGCTTAGGTGGTTTCGTGGTGGATCTGACGGGTTAGGAGGTGTTTAGTGGTGATTGAGTTACGGTGGTGGTTGTTTTAGGGCTGATCAGCCGGGTTGTGGTGGTTAGCGACAGGATGTAGCAGGTTGTGGATGGTTTTGGTGGTGGTTGTTTCCAGTTGTGGTGGTCCGAGGTGCTTCGGTTTGGTTTTGGTTCAAACTCGTGGTTTTGGTCTGAGCCCAAGTTCGTTTTGTGAGCCGGTTCAATTCGGGTCTTGAGTTTCAGCTCAGATCTGGTTCCGGGTTTGTTTCATTTCGGGTCTCGGGTTGTTTGTTCATTTCCAGTTCTGGTTCAGGTTGTTTTGGTGGTACGGTTCAGGTCTTGGGCCAGATCCGGTCAAACCGAGCCAACTCGGTCGGATCTAGTTAACTCGGTCGAGTAGTCAACCGAGTCAACTCAGTCAATGACGGTCAAATGAGGTCAACGGGTCAGCACCGGTCAACTCGTAGATCGAGACGCGCGCGTAGTATCGGTATAATTATGTTCGTATTAATTTGTTGATATTTTAGAAAGATATATTTATAAGTATAACGATACGACCAAAAATAGTTTTAACTCGCGAAAACGAACCGATAAAAATATTAACGAAAAGTATTGTAAGATAATATTTGTATATTAGTCGTGACTTGCGTTGTTGTTGGACTAATTGTTGGACTATACGTGTATATTTGTATAAATAATATAATTTATAAAATTGTCGAAACGTATAAAGTCTTGTGGATTAGAAATGCGGATACATATGTCATCTTTGTGTTTGTAATTGGTTTTGGGAAAAATTTTAGACGACTTGTGTCGTCTGGTTTATACGAAAACAGAGGAAACTCTGCCGAAATTTTTATAAAATCTGAAGCGCGACAAGTATGATATTGTTATGCGTTCCTATAAATAACTTTCCAAATGTACAAATGAAGTTTTATTACAAAATCGCGACGTTTTTTACAAAGATTATTTGTAACGATAATAGTCTATTTCGGGCAATATTTCAAACAAATATATAGCCTTTTGTTACCAGGCGTCAAATATGACGAGTTTTTAAAGGTTATTCGGTAACTAAAATATGTTTGTTGTTTGGATTAAAAGATGTATAAACGTTTTGTTTTATTTGGAAAACCTTTTGATAAAAAGCAAAGTCTTGAGATTTGTAAGATACTCGGATTCGGGAAAAGAAATAACAAATGTTATTAAACGGATTTTGATAACTATATTATATTTCCGCAAGGTATATTTTCCGAAAATAATTATATAAGACAATTACATTATCTGGATTACGAGACGAGCTATGACTCGGGACGATTTATACGTTTCGTAGTAGTAGTCCAACATGGTTTACACACGAATAGTAACAGGTGCGCGACTTGGGTACTATGTCGTATGTGAACATAAGAATTATGCTAAGTCACGATTGGTTCGTCGAGTTAAAACACTTAAAGACTCGGGTTAGTACACACGAGTCTAGATAGTTGAATAAGCTATCTATTAATCGGAAATCAAGCTAGGCTTATATGCAATAGACTTTAAGGTGTCCGTTAGTGGTAAATAGGGCACGAGGAAGTCGGTCAAAGCTTCGGGATTTGTTTTCTAGCTAAGCAAGGAAATCAAGGTGAGTTTCACGGCCCCATTTTAAACTGTTTAACGTTTTTCGGGGGAAAGATATGTTAGGGAAAATGGTTGACGGGATAATTACTTGAGTTGTGATCGCCACTCGGGGTTGAGTCCTCTCTTCTATAACCATTAATTCAGGGAAATGAAACTGAAGGAATATTTGGATAGTACTATTGGTGCCTGACAAGGCCCACCCCTAATCGATAGCGTCGATTATGCATCGGCGTATGCCAGGGGTGCACGTATTCTGAAATCAAGTCGTTGGATACCGAGTAACGACTTGGAGCGGGGCATTATTATTAGTCTTGGTTTGGTTATAGGCTCAAGTAGATTGTAGGAATTTGCAACTCCTATAATAGTCATAACATGGTATTTCCCAAGAAGTAAAGTTTTGGAAACTAAAACCTGTGAACTCACCAATATTTTATATATTGACGTCTTTTTAAACATATCTTTCAGGTAACTAAGTGCTGAACAGGTATGCGGCTAGTACGGTGGAATTTGGGATGTCGGACACGGGTTGGGGGTTTCATCTATTGTTACCATCGGGTTGGGACATAAACGGAAACACCCCACTTTGAAACTTAATGTTTGTGGTTTCATGTAATGTTTGAAACAAGGTACTCCTTCTTGACATCTTAATAAAATGATCTTTTCTAATTAAATATAGTTTGTGTTAATCTTGACTTTGATATGCTTTCGAGCGTCGCGCCACGTGTTTCCGCCATTGGCGTGGTGTGACACCTAAACACTCAAGAACATGCTTGAATCCAAGCCAAATCAAGGGGCTTTTCAATGCTCTAGCAAGAAACAAGTCATCTAAGGCCTAATGAACATCAAGGTACCTTCTATTTGATGTTAATACCCGTTTTTGATTTGGTCAAAAACTAGGGTTTTGATAAAACACAAAATTTATGGTTAAAAGAGGTTGCTCTAGTCTTGGAGAACCTCAAACATACCTAATTTAGTTACAATCACACTTAATATGTGTCTTTGATTTTGATCATATGGTTATGTTATGTGTAGATTTTGGGGTTTGACCTTTAGGTTGAATCCACTCATATCTAGTAACCTTTTGTGACTCTTAGAAGTTGTTGCATGAGAAGCTTAGGTAAAAAGGGCCTAAATAACATTTTATGATGTCAATTAGACAATCGGTTGTGCTTTGGTTAAACTTAAAATGTTGAAAACTAAGTATATTGGTGGATGCACACCAAATGTTCGATGAAATGCCTAGGTGAGTTAATCTCAACTAGACATGTAAGAAAATGGCTATGGATTTAGCTAGTAATGATAATGAATACATGATGTTATGGATAGTGAACAAAATTCCATGTTATGTATTCTAATAAACAAGTTTGACATGTCCCTAAGTTAGGTACAAGAACTAGGGATGCAAACGGGCCAAACGAATGCAAGTCGGATACTTTTGGAAACAAGAACGGATGCGAGGTAAGTTTACTTACACTACTATACTATGAACATGGGTCAAGTGTTGTATACCTTGGTTTTAAATTTTGACGTGGGAAGAAGGTATGACCCCCAAGGGGTGAAACCTACTAAATGGGCGATTTATGCGTATACATGTTAAAACAAGATTTATGGTAATAAACGAATCAAAGTGTGTTGATCAAATGATGGAAATCATCAATTGGGTCAATAGACAAAACTATGTGGTAATCAAGAATCTAAACTCAAGTTTTGATAAGGAAAACAATCGCGTGAATCCGAAGATATGTGATATGGGTAAATGGGTCAAGTGGGATTGCCACTTGCCTATAGTTAAAGTTGGATTATCATAGGATTATGAACCGCAAGACTTAATATCAAATGGTGAATGATCACCATTGAGTCCCGAGAGACTAACGGGTCAATCTAGAATGTATGCAGGAGATCAATAGGAAGTTGGGCACTCGATGCCTAAGAAATCATAGTGGGTGCAAGTCATGGTTCAATGCCACCCGTTAAGTCCGTAGTTAAATAAACGCCTCTGGGCAAATAAATATGGGTGCTAAAGCAACCCACATGAAGTGTGGGTGCCAAATAGGTAAGTTATTTTCAAAACTATGTCTAATGCGCGCTAATGCGCTTAGAATTGATCAAATTGTGAAAAATCATGTGAAACAGTGAAAATCTAAGTCCGTAAGGACTTAGAATTTTTTAAACAGGTCATTGAGTCAAAAACAATGGATTTCAATCAAGAAGTGTCGCCACGGATGGCCAAATTGAAAGATTTGGCTATAAGGGGCATTTTGGGAATTTAAAGATTTACTAAAGGTTAAATCTAAGAACCAAGTCATAATGACACAAAACGGACAATGCTTTTAGTTGAACATGTGTCCAATAAGATGACAATATTATTTCTATGCCTTTGGTGTGAGTAAGAAGTGTCTTGTATAGTCTAGGGCCTTAACTAGTCAATTTGGGCAAAAATCGACATAAACATTTAAAACCAAGAACCAGGCCATAGGGACATAAACCGGGTGATATTTTTAGTTAAACAAGTGTCAAATGAGTCAACAATATAATTGTTATGCCTGTTGAACGGTCAAATTAGGCTTTGTATAATCCATGGCCTTAACGGGTCGATTTGGGTAAAATCAACATAAGCATTGAATAACCAAAAGGGTGTATTTGATTTTCAGAAATGGTATCTTATATGCATGATAATATGGTATCAATGAGTCTTCAAGTGTTCCCCAAATTGGCTTTAAACATAAGTAAAAGAGATGCGAAAAGTGGGGAAAAACAAGCAAAAACAATGAGTTTTTCAGCCAGTGGCCAACATAAGCTATGTTGGCAGCGTAGCTTACGAACACGGAAGAGCTCGAACGTCTATTCATATGAGTAATTTGACGTAAACCCTCGCATCGGATAGGGACAGGAGACGAAAACTTCCTTGTATAGGAGTTTAATTCCTCCGCACAAAGTTCTTCAAAGGGGCGGACGTACGAGGATGCACTGCCTACCGAAGAGATGAATGCTTGGTACGATGTGTGGAATGCTAAACTTGGAACCCAGTGAAGACCGAGGGTGCGTCCCTGCAAAACCAGTGCGTTTTGAGCACGGGACCCTGTGTGGATCAGTATTGAGACTAGTGGCCCGTGTGCTGCTGTATTATTACTGTGAGTAAGTCATTCTTGATCTAACACATGCCCAAGTTGTCTTCGAGGGTCAGGCGTTTCTTCCCCTATTGGAGGGCAGAATCGACCTTGCTGAGTTAATAGGCTTGATCATCTTTATCTAGAAGGCATGACAGCCCCCGTCTGAATCGACAATGTTGGTTGTTCCTATGTAGTTGTGGACTGATTGCGAAATCATCCAGCCGTATCGCTCTTCCGAGTAGATTTATTTTATAAAATGTATATCACTTTCCTAAGTGTTGGGAAAGCATACATGGGGGAATTAACGTTAAATAATCTATAACGATTACATGTTAAAACTAAGTTAAGTATGCAAACTTAACAAAGTAAAATATGTTGTCGAATCGGCAAGATCCTAGTATATTTATTTAATGGGAAAATAAATATATGGTAAACTGAGTCGAGTCGAGTGTTGAAAACGAAATATCGATCGACAAGATCCTAGTGTAATTATTTAATGGGAAAATAATTATACGGTAAAGTGAGTCGGGTCGATGGTTGTAAAATGTGATATCGAATCGACAAGATCATAGTATATTTATTTAATGGGAAAATAAATATATGGAAAGGTGAGTCGAGTCGAATATGGGAAAAATGAAATCTTGACCGACAAGATCCTAGTATAACTACTTAATGGGAAAGTAATTATATGGTAAAGTGAGTCGAGTCGGAGATAATTTTATCCAAGTTAGTTAATATATATGGAAACATACATATATATATATATTGAATATAAGATCACGACGTGCGTTTTGCGTCTGAATCCGTCATAATACTTGGGGAGTGAAACCACATTTCGGGAGCCAAAATCGTATAGCGTGTGATTCGTAATTGTCAAATGTCGCAGAACGCTTTCTGCTGACATTGAAATCCTCCATGAAAATCAGATGACGGACTACTGGAAGCGATCGCGTTATTCGGTTTAAATAAACTTACCCATAGGATGACAATTCCATTGCTCTTGTTGCAATGTTGAACGTCCGCCACCCTCGTCACGACGACGAGACTGATTATCTATTTGGGGCGGCAATCGATGCGAAGTGTTTTCCATCAATCCCCATAGGTACTGAGACGTTGTGTCCCCTCGTCACGGTGGTTTATAAACTAAGGTTGCGAGATCCGTTCGTTATGGACAATGTGACCTGTCTAATCTTTTGTCGTATTACGATACTCTCACTGCGTGGCCTATCAGGAAGAAAGTCCACCGGCCTCGGTTGGGTGGCGGAGAGGCATTTCAGTTGATGACTATCGGTGCTAGGGCTAAAATAACATGCAAGAGGACCCTAATGAGAAGGACAACTCGGCTGATTTGCCAGAGTCTGTATCGTTTTCATTTTATCGTAGTTTCTCGATAAATCATGATCCTCTACTTGCTATTCTCGTTGTGACCACTATCTTTGATACTGGAAAAGATTTTGGTTGGTTTCTAAGTCCTATGGATACTATTTACCACACATCTAATAACTACGACGAGTCTAAGGGTCCTGCCGAGCCTGATGTTGATGCTGTTATTGTTCTATGGCCCAAGCGAATTATGTCGTCGTTGCTGAGAGTGTAGCTCATACTGAGTGTGTTGAGGATGTTTTTATGGCTTTTGTCAAGTTTGATGTTGCTATTGTTTCGAAGGCTCCTGCTAAGATCACTGTCATTAACATAGACATCTCCATGACCCTTGCCAAGCCGCTATGACCACGTTTGGGTCACGATGGAGTTCGTTGCTGTTAACTCCGTTTTCTTTGTGCTTTCGTTGAACCGCTCGTTATCATTCCCTGGCTCCTGCCAAGACTAATGTTGGCGATGGTTCTCAGGCTTGGGTTGAGTCCGTCAATGCTACAGTTGCAATTATTCGAAGGACTTATATTGAGCCTACGATCGTTCTCCCTAAGAACAATATTGGCCTGATAAGTCTGCTAAATTATGTGGAACCCATCGTTCCCATTTCTGTTACGATTTCAGAAACCTTTGTTGACCCAAATCGTTCCTACCATTGGGCCTATGGAGGATAGGTGTGACACCTGGCAAATTCGGGTTAACAACGTGGTCTAGATGAAAGTCTACCTTAGCGAGTCACGCGTATATTGTACTTAACTGGGTTAGTTAAGTCGGGATATGGTTCGAGAACTATTGGTTAGTCTAGAAGATCATTGGATGTTGGTCTAGAGGTTCGTTAGATGTCGGTCCTTAACCAAGTGTACAAACGGTAACGATTTGTAGGATCGTCAGGGCATACGGAACGTACGAGTCTCGAGTCCCGAGAATTGGTGAACGAGTGTAAATATGTGTATTTACTTGTGTTATGTGTTTACAATCATTATGTGACTTGTCGGTACATGAATATGCATTAACATATGTTAAAACGGGGTTTAACGCGCAAAACACACATAAGGAACCCCTACAGGCGATTAGGAAGCCTAATCGCCCATAGGGGAGGCGAGTAGGGCACATTAGACACGAGTAGGAGGCTACTCGTGTGTACATAGGGGCGATTAGGCCCAATCTCATGCGATTAGCAGCCCTAATCGCATGTAGCTGCTGCATACTCGCCTATAACGTGCTGGACGACTAGAAACGCCTATAAATACAACACTTAACCTCCTAAACTCCCTAATATCAACCCGAGTCGTCCCATAACCGCCCCAAACACTTAAACAACCTCTGGAAGGCGATTTTGATCAAAAACACAAGGTTTCAAGGTCTAACCATCATCCTTTTACAATTCCAAGGTTTGATTCTCATCCATAATACTTTGTAAACGTTTTTAATCAATCCCTAATGGTCCAGACCTGTTCATAAACGAAAAAGCTTTCTGAAAATCGTCAATAAGAGTTATTAATCGGATTATAACTAATAAACATGCGTTATGGGTATGTATGATTAGAAAGATAGGATTTTTATGAATCTTGATGATGTTTTGATATGTTATCATGCTAGGTCAGAATTAATATTGTTAGTATGATGATAGAAATCTCAGTAATTGGATAATAGGGTTATGATTACATGCGTTAATTGAATGTTGCATGCTATGTGTATGTGTTTGGATTGCTTGGGTTGCATGCAGGACTGATTCTACGAGGATGAACGAAGGGTTTTGGGTTAAACATGTTTAGGATAGTGTTTGGGATGATATTGGGTAGTTACACACGCTCTGGATCTGATTTGGAGCGTTAAACGCGCGAAAAACCGGAACAGCAAGGTTACAGGCGAGTAGCCTTGCTAATCGCGTGTATTAGGGGCGAGTAGCCCCCACTCGCGTGTAATAAGGGCGAGTAGGCCCACTCGCCTGACTACAGGGGCGAGTAGCCCAATCGCATGGCCTCAAGGGCGAGTAGCCCTAATCGCCTGACTTAAGGGGCGATTAGCCCTAGTCGTGTGACATTTCATGCGATTAGCCACCCTAATCGCGTGTACTGCTGCTGTAAGTGTAAATTAGCATTCCGAGACCCGATTTGACATGTAGTAACATGCTAGGAACCTCGTAACATGTCTAATAACTTGGTAACATATATTTGGATGTATTTCGGTGATACTTGAACTATGTGCTATAACTTATCGAACGTTAACGTGTGTTAAGTGTACTTGCGTTATTGTATGTTTTGGAACGTAAACATAACACGGGGAGTCTCGGGTCACCAATGGGATGTCGAGTCTTGTACTTTGGGTCAGTTAAACAGTCACGATGTTTTCAAACGAACTTGGTTATGGTCTGGACACCTAGGGACTAATTAACCTGCGGGTTATTAGTCTAAATACTTGTAACTGTCGTATGTTAGGTCGCCACTTTACGGGACTAGCATAACAGCTGAGTTTACTCGGGTTAAGGAGTAAAGGAACTTAAGGTGAGTTTACGGCCCCTCTTTTAAACTGGTTTATACTTTCGGGGGAGAAAACATGTGTTAAAACTATATTTGGGAACTACTGTCATACTATGGGTTTACACTGTGTACTACACGATCTTTGGAAGTCCCGGGGGAACCATGAATGTGCGGGTTTGCACAACGGGGAAATGTGAATAGCGCTATTGGGAGTGACCAACCCCGCTCGTCGACTTGGAGGGTCGGCGGGTGCATATTGTCTCAAACAGGAACAACAGGAACAACAGGAACATACATCGGGCATACTTTTGGTATTCGAGTTAGTAATGGTTTTCCAATCGTGGTAGTAACAAAACGTACGCCTAGCTAGCGTATACTGGTTTTCTATTTGTTATAGTATGGACAGGTTGACTTGGTACTTGAACTGCAAACCTGTAAACTCACCAGCATTTTTGTGCTGACGTAAACTTTTACATGTTTTCTCAGGTCGCTAAGGTAGCACAATGGAACTAGGGCGCACGCGTCTGCACGGCGTCTAGATAGAGTTGCATGATTTCATAAACATTGAACTTTGGTTATTTATGTTGAACTTTATTTTGAATAAGCTTCCGCTGTAAACGGGATTTTAAAACTATGTTTTGGTATTGCATTAATTACATTTAGACTTGTTTATTGTGATCGTTGGTTTGGATCCTGGTTTGTCATGCGCCTCGCGGTAAAACTCCGCAAGTGGATTTTGAGGGTGTGACAGATTGGTATCAGAGCCAATGGTTATAGTGAACTAGGACTGCATGTAGAGTCTAGTCTATAGCCGAGTCGCACACACTAGACGATCACATGGTACTAAACGTTATAGTGGTTTACGTAAGGTCTTGTCGGGGTGTCTCTAAATCGTTGGTCTTTCTACGTTACATCATCCGTTCTATCTTAGGTTGGGTTACTTGTTTCCTAGGCAGTGTGGCCTATTGGGGTAACTCGTGTGCTCTTGAGATTTGTCCAAGGCTCGGACATCTCCCTTTCGCACTCCAATAGAAACACTTGTCATGAACTACCGTAGTATTACGGTGTGTAGCTAAGAGTCTATGTTCGGTGATTTGAACTTTGAACTAGGAGAACACTTGGAGGACCATGTAGAGCGTTTTATCATTTTGGGTGCACACAAAATCATAAAACGAAATGCATGGAAGCACTAGTGAGCTCTGAGTTTGAGGGGATAATCCTGGGTTGGATCTAGCTTTGATCTTGTGAACATTAGTGGTTACCTTTACTGCGAAACTAAATTTTCTCGTTCTTTCTGCCAGAATCATGTCTGGAGTGCGTGGAGGACGAGGAGGTGGTCGCAATGGTGGACGTGGTGGTGGTCGCGGTGGTGCTGGTGGTCGTGGTGGAGGAATTAACCTATCACAGGCTGATCTGAACAACTTGCTCCAGGCTGCCTTTCAGTTAGGGCACAACGGTGGTGGTAAGTTGTTTTATCTGTTTTCTTTACCTCACTGGTGAATCTTGTGTACATTATTCGTGGTTTCTCATACGTTTCATTTCAGGTGGTCCTGTTGACCCACCCCCACCCATGTGCACCTACAAGATGTTCCGGGACTGCAAGCCCCAGGAATTCTCTGGCACCGAGGGTGCGGTCAGTTTGCTTAGGTGGTTGGAGAAAGTGGAGTCGGTATTCCTGATGTGTAACTGTCTCCCAGAAGATCGGGTGAAGTATTCGGCTGCGTTATTTCAGGACGTGGCATTGACTTGGTGGAATGGCATCACCCAGAACATGGGTATTGGGGAGGCATATGCTATGCCATGGGAGAATTTTGTGCAGTTGCTGAAGCGGGAGTATTGCCCGAGAGAGGAGGTACAGAAGCTGGAACATGAGGTGTGGAACCTCAAGATGACTGGATCGGAAATCGAGAAGTATACCGTGAGGAGAAATGAGTTGGCGGTGCTGTGTCCCGATTTGCACGTGCCGGAGTATCGTAAGATTGAACATTATGTCTCAGGGTTAGTGCCGGAAATTGCAGGGTTAGTGGCTGCTGGGAATCATCCTACTTATGCGGAGGTAGTTCGATCGGCACATAGGATGACCAATTTAAAAGTGAATGAGGGGATTTTGCCGGCGAAAGGTTCGACTGCTAAGGCTCCAGAGAACAATAAGCGCAAGTGGGAGAATAACGGGAAAGGATCTGGGTCTACACAGCAGGGTAAAAGGTTTGATAATGGGGGTTCATCGTCTTCGGGTAACAAGCAGGGTGGTTATGCGGGAAAAACTGCCCAAATGCAACAAGTGTGGACGCCATCACCAAGGGAACTGCGACAGTAACCGTTGTCACCGCTGCCAGCGAACTGGGCACTATGCTAAGGATTGTCGGGTTACACTTCCATCGACTCAGGCTCCGACTAACAGCTCAGCTCCGACTACTCAGGGGACTACAGGGAAACAAGGATGCTACAACTGTGGTGACACTGGGCATTACAAGAAAGATTGCCCAAAACTGAAACAGGGTGGAAGCAACGGGAATGGTAACAACGGGGGCGGCGGCAGAAATGCACGTGCCTTCGTCATTGGAGCTGCTGAGGCTAGGCAGGACCCTGATACAGTCACCGGTACGTTTCTTCTCAATAATCACTCAGTTAGCGTGTTGTTTGATTCTGGTGCCGACAAGAGTTTTGTATCCATGAATGCTAGTCGACTGCTAGATGTAGTATCTGTACCATTAGAGACCAAGTATATTATTGAGTTGGCTGACGGTAAAACGATTGAAGCTACTAGTGTTCTTCGGGAGTGTCAGTTAGAGTTGTCGGGTTTATCGTTTCCCATCGACCTTATGCCGGTACCATTGGGTAGTTTTGACGTTGTAGTAGGAATGGATTGGTTATCTTTGTATCGCGCGGAGATCGTCTGTTACGATAAGGTTATTCGGATTCCTCTCCCTGATGGAGAATTTCTTTCTGTATACGGTATCAAGGTGGTGTTTCGCTAAACATCATCTCTAGCATGAAAGCCCTTAAGTGTCTTCGAAAGGGTTATCCAGCCGTTTTGGCGCTCTTATCTGTTTCCACTAGTGATGAGAAGAAGATTGACGACATTCCGGTGGTACGCGAGTTTTCTGATGTTTTTCCCGATGATTTATCTGGTCTTCCTCCTCATCGTCAAGTCGAGTTCGGTATTGATCTTGTACCAGGGGCTGCTCCTATTGCTCGGCCCCCCTATCGTCTTGCACCTCCCGAGATGCAGGAGTTGTCTAGTCAGTTACAGGAACTCTTGGACAAGGGTTTCATCCGGCCAAGTTCTTCCCCTTGGGGAGCACCGATCTTATTTGTCAAGAAGAAGGATGGGAGTTTCCGATTGTGTGTAGACTACAGAGAGCTGAACAAGTTGACCGTCAAGAACCGTTATCCTCTTCCACGTATCGATGATCTATTCGACCAGCTTCAGGGTTCTAGTTATTATTCCAAGATCGACTTGAGGTCCGGTTATCACCAGCTGCGCGTCAGGGAGGCTGACGTTGCAAAAACTGCTTTTCGAACACGTTATGGCCATTTCGAATTCTTGGTCATGCCTTTCGGCCTCACGAACGCACCAGCGGTTTTCATGGACTTGATGAACCGCGTCTGTAAACCATATTTGGACAAATTCGTCATTGTATTTATTGATGACATTCTGATCTACTCCAAGAACGAGACCGAACACGGGGAACATCTGCGATTAGTTTTGGAACTTCTGCGACGGGAGCAACTTTACGCCAAATTCTCAAAGTGTGACTTTTGGTTACGCGAAGTTCAATTCCTAGGACATGTGGTTAATGAACTAGGAATTCATGTCGATCCCGCTAAAATCGAAGCGATCAAGGACTGGGGAGCACCTAAGACGCCAACTGAGGTGCGGCAATTCCTAGGCCTTGCGGGCTATTATCGTCGTTTCATTCAGGGGTTCTCGAAGATTGCTCAACCCCTCACCACTCTCACTCAGAAGGATAGGAAGTTCGACTGGGGTGAATCACAAGAGTCAGCGTTTGAAGACCTGAAGTCTAAACTGTGTTCTGCTCCTATTTTGTCTTTACCTGAGGGTCCTGATGATTTTGTCGTTTACTATGATGCTTCCATTCATGGACTCGGTTGCGTGTTGATGCAACGCGAGAAAGTGATTGCGTATGCTTCTCGTCAACTCAAAGTGCACGAGAAGAACTACACAACTCATGACTTGGAGTTGGGTGCCGTGGTATTCGCGTTGAAAATTTGGAGACATTACTTGTACGGTACCAAATGCACCATCTACACCGATCACAAGAGTCTCCAACATATTTTCGACCAACAACACTTGAACATACGGCAGCGCCGTTGGATCGAACTTTTGAACGACTATGATTGTGCTATTAAGTACCATCCTGGCAAGGCGAATGTTGTAGCAGACGCCTTGAGCAGGAAGGAATCTTCTAAACCTCGTCGCGTTCGGGCGTTGCAGCTCACTATCCATTCGTCGTTACCTGATCAACTCCGTTCTGCCCAATTGGAAGCTTTGAAGGAGGAAAACCTTAAAGCTGAAACCATGCACGGTGCCGACAAGCACCTAGAGCGAAGGCCTGATGGCCAGCACTATTTCGCAGAACGTATATGGGTTCCTTTGTTCGGGGGACTACGGGGGCTTGTCCTTGATGAGGCACATAAGTCTCGGTATTCTATTCACCCTGGTTCGGATAAAATGTACCAAGATCTGAAGGTACTTTACTGGTGGCCAAACATGAGGTCGGACATAGCCTCATACGTGAGCAAATGCTTGACCTGTGCTAAGGTCAAGGTGGAATACCAGAAACCGTCGGGCCTCCTGCAACAACCTGAAATTCCGGAATGGAAATGGGAACGGATTACTATGGATTTTGTCACACAACTTCCTAAGTCACCAAGCGGGAACGACAAGATATGGGTGATTGTCGATCGGTTAACGAAATCAGCCCATTTTCTTGCTATTAAGGAGACCGACACCATGGATCGTTTGGCTCGTCTTTACTTGAAAGAAGTTGTTTCTAAGCACGGGGTACCAGTTTCTATTATCTCAGATCGTGACTCCCATTTCACTTCTCATTTCTGGAAGTCTTTGCACAAGGCTTTGGGTACCCAACTAGACATGAGTACGGCTTATCACCCACAGACTGACGGTCAGAGTGAGCGTACTATTCAAACTTTAGAAGACATGCTGCGGGCATGTGTGATCGATTTTGGCAAGGGTTGGGAAGCTCATCTGCCGTTGGTAGAATTCTCGTACAACAACAGTTACCACACGAGCATCAAGGCTGCTCCGTTCGAAGCACTGTACGGACGGAAATGCCGTTCTCCTCTTTGTTGGGCTGAAGTGGGTGAGAGTCAACTCACTGGGCCCGAACTAGTGTACGAAACTTCGGAAAAGATCGTACAGATTCGTAATCGGTTGGCGGCGGCACGGGACCGGCAAAAGAGTTATGCCGATCAGCGTCGCAAACCACTGGAATTCCAAGTTAATGACAAGGTACTTCTAAAAGTCTCACCGTGGAAGGGCGTCATACGCTTTGGGAAGCGTGGCAAACTTAATCCGCGATATGTCGGCCCATTTACGATCCTGGAACGGATTGGGCCGGTGGCATATCGACTTGATTTACCGACGGAGCTCGGTAACGTACATAACGTCTTTCACGTGTCAAACTTGAAGAAGTGTCTGGCTGACGAGTCTCTCATTGTTCCACTAGAAGAGATCAAGGTTGATGATCGTCTTCGGATTGTGGAAGAACCTGTGGAGATCCTTGATTACAAGATTCGTAGCCTACGTCACAGCAAGATCCGTATCGTTAAGGTTCAGTGGAACTCGAACCGGGGACCGGAATATACGTGGGAACGGGAGGATCAGATGAAGTCTAAATATCCTCATCTCTTTCCTAAGGAAGCGTTCGAGTCGAGGCATGTCTCTTCGGCAGCTGAATGAATCTCGGGTCGAGATTCCTTTTAACGTGGGGATGATGTGACAACTCGGGTAAATCTCTCTTTTGGTTTCTACCTTTTGCTTGTTTCCTTCGTTATTTCTTTTGTTCTTTCTGTACTTGTACAAATTTTCGGGACGAAAATTCTTTTAACGTGGGGATGATGTGACACCTGGCAAATTCGGGTTAACAACGTGGTCTAGATGAAAGTCTACCTTAGCGAGTCACGCGTATATTGTACTTAACTGGGTTAGTTAAGTCGGGATATGGTTCGAGAACTATTGGTTAGTCTAGAAGATCATTAGATGTTGGTCTAGAGGTTCGTTAGATGTCGGTCCTTAACCAAGTGTACAAACGGTAACGATTTGTAGGATCGTCAGGGCATACGGAACGTACGAGTCTCGAGTCCCGGGAATTGGTGAACGAGTGTAAATATGTGTATTTACTTGTGTTATGTGTTTACAATCATTATGTGACTTGTCGGTACATGAATATGCATTAACATATGTTAAAACGGGGTTTAACGCGCAAAACACACACAAGGAACCCCTACAGGCGATTAGGAAGCCTAATCACCCATAGGGGAGGCGAGTAGGGCACATTAGACACGAGTAGGAGGCTACTCGTGTGTACATAGGGGCGATTAGGCCCAATCTCATGCGATTAGCAGCCCTAATCGCATGTAGCTGCTGCATACTCGCCTATAACGTGCTGGACGACTAGAAACGCCTATAAATACAACACTTAACCTCCTAAACTCCCTAATATCAACCCTAGTCGTCCCATAACCGCCCCAAACACTTAAACAACCTCTGGAAGGCGATTTTGATCAAAAACACAAGGTTTCAAGGTCTAACCATCATCCTTTTACAATTCCAAGGTTTGATTCTCATCCATAATACTTTGTAAACGTTTTTAATCAATCCCTAATGGTCCAGACCTGTTCATAAACGAAAAAGCTTTCTGAAAATCGTCAATAAGAGTTATTAATCGGATTATAACTAATAAACATGCGTTATGGGTATGTATGATTAGAAAGATAGGATTTTTATGAATCTTGATGATGTTTTGATATGTTATCATGCTAGGTCAGAATTAATATTGTTAGTATGATGATAGAAATCTCAGTAATTGGATAATAGGGTTATGATTACATGCGTTAATTGAATGTTGCATGCTATGTGTATGTGTTTGGATTGCTTGGGTTGCATGCAGGACTGATTCTACGAGGATGAACGAAGGGTTTTGGGTTAAACATGTTTAGGATAGTGTTTGGGATGATATTGGGTAGTTACACACGCTCTGGATCTGATTTGGAGCGTTAAACGCGCGAAAAACCGGAACAGCAAGGTTACAGGCGAGTAGCCTTGCTAATCGCGTGTATTAGGGGCGAGTAGCCCCCACTCGCGTGTAATAAGGGCGAGTAGGCCCACTCGCCTGACTACAGGGGCGAGTAGCCCAATCGCATGGCCTCAAGGGCGAGTAGCCCTAATCGCCTGACTTAAGGGGCGATTAGCCCTAGTCGTGTGACATTTCATGCGATTAGCCACCCTAATCGCGTGTACTGCTGCTGTAAGTGTAAATTAGCATTCCGAGACCCGATTTGACATGTAGTAACATGCTAGGAACCTCGTAACATGTCTAATAACTTGGTAACATATATTTGGATGTATTTCGGTGATACTTGAACTATGTGCTATAACTTATCGAACGTTAACATGTGTTAAGTGTACTTGCGTTATTGTATGTTTTGGAACGTAAACATAACACGGGGAGTCTCGGGTCACCAATGGGATGTCGAGTCTTGTACTTTGGGTCAGTTAAACAGTCACGATGTTTTCAAACGAACTTGGTTATGGTCTGGACACCTAGGGACTAATTAACCTGCGGGTTATTAGTCTAAATACTTGTAACTGTCGTATGTTAGGTCGCCACTTTACGGGACTAGCATAACAGCTGAGTTTACTCGGGTTAAGGAGTAAAGGAACTTAAGGTGAGTTTACGGCCCCTCTTTTAAACTGGTTTATACTTTCGGGGGAGAAAACATGTGTTAAAACTATATTTGGGAACTACTGTCATACTATGGGTTTACACTGTGTACTACACGATCTTTGGAAGTCCCGGGGGGAACCATGAATGTGCGGGTTTGCACAACGGGGAAATGTGAATAGCGCTATTGGGAGTGACCAACCCCGCTCGTCGACTTGGAGGGTCGGCGGGTGCATATTGTCTCAAACAGGAACAACAGGAACAACAGGAACATACATCGGGCATACTTTTGGTATTCGAGTTAGTAATGGTTTTCCAATCGTGGTAGTAACAAAACGTACGCCTAGCTAGCGTATACTGGTTTTCTATTTGTTATAGTATGGACAGGTTGACTTGGTACTTGAACTGCAAACCTGTAAACTCACCAGCATTTTTGTGCTGACGTAAACTTTTACATGTTTTCTCAGGTCGCTAAGGTAGCACAATGGAACTAGGGCGCACGCGTCTGCACGGCGTCTAGATAGAGTTGCATGATTTCATAAACATTGAACTTTGGTTATTTATGTTGAACTTTATTTTGAATAAGCTTCCGCTGTAAACGGGATTTTAAAACTATGTTTTGGTATTGCATTAATTACATTTAGACTTGTTTATTGTGATCGTTGGTTTGGATCCTGGTTTGTCATGCGCCTCGCGGTAAAACTCCGCAAGTGGATTTTGAGGGTGTGACAATAGGTTTGAGGTCGAAGGCATGGATACAAATCCCGCCCCCACAAGTGAGCTGAGACGCACTGGGATGCGTGCTCACCATAACAGAGCTTTTTGTTGTTGTGGACTATGGATTTTTCCATATTGAGCGTCATATTGTCGTGTGCATTCATATTGTTGTGCTGCTCCTGCAGTAGCGTAGCCTTGCTGTCATGCTTCTCTGTTGTCGAGTTGTTCATGTTGCGGTGTTGCCTTGTTGTCATGCTTCTCTGTCGTCGTGTTGTTCCTGTGCGGTGTTCCCTTGTTGATGTGTTTCGTGGATGTGTTGTTGTCATGTCGTGTTATTCCTACTATCGTGTTGCTCCATGGATGTATTGCTGCAGTTGTTGGATTGCCTTGATGATTTAATGACTTGTCGTTTGCTCCACTCTTGGTTTCCCTCGGGATGGAGACATTACCTAAACCCCTCGTTGCTGTCATTGTTCTATTTGTTTGATTGTGTAGTGTTGACATTGATTATGTAGGATTTTGGGTGTCCAATGGACTTTCTGGAAGTCATACTAAGACACTCTAGTCTGAGTGTTAGCCCATGTATTCCTCTGAGTCTCGTGATTGGTTGAGTAATTGACCGAATCGTGTGTCAACCCCTTGATATGCTCACGTATTTCATGAGCGTTACATCTTCAGGATCTAAGGCATCAGTGACGCCGTGTCCAGGCTTAACCTTTTACGCGCAATTTGGTTGACTAACGATCGGCTATGCAAACCAATGTCGAGAAGAAATCCCGGGATCCACACAAGACGAGGCGAGGCTCGTGATAAGGGATTTCGAATACGTCTCGAACCTGAAGGTATCGAGTAAATGTGAGCGATATTATGACCCATACCTTTGGGACTAGTAAGAGTTGAAAGACTCAATTCATTGTTGCTCATCCCAGTGGATTTGTTTGACTTCATACATGCCGACGTGTCATACAGATGATTATGGAAATACCATTTTGGACCCACCTAAGGCGTGGGCATTGGTGGAGTCCCTGGTACATGATTCGGAGGTCTTATGAAACCCTGAATCTAGAAGGGCGTGTAGCATTCTCTACTCTAAAAGGGTGATACCCTACCGTTATGAGATCTTCGATCAACTCAGCCGTTCGATTAATGTTGTTATTCCTCGGAGGGTAGGTTTATCTTATCTTGGTGTCGCTACGTAGGTTCTTGGAACAATGGAACCATTTCGACCATGAGTCGATACTGGTGTTCCCAGTTATCCTTAGGTAGCATTGCTCGCACTAGAGCAAAATCCCATGTCCTTGACAGACACTGTTGGAGACACCATAGTAATGTGAGCTGCTAGGTCCGTGCGTTTAGTCCATGACTAATCAAGATGAGCTCGAAGGCTTACATGTTGCACCCATGTGTGTGACTACCTGAGTCGTTGAATGGGATGCCTTATGGGAAGGCTCAAGACTACTTCTTGTGGGGCGATCTCGGTCGTTTGTTTGTTTTAAGTGACGACTTTGGCGTATGAAGTTGCCAAGCCCCACACGTGGAATGTGTGCCAAATGCATTCATCTATGACTCGATTTCACCTTTTTCCTCGAAAGATCCCGTAAAGATGGAACCTTTGGCGAGTGAGGGTTCCAGTTTCATGACTCCTTTCACTCAGATCCCTGCATAGGATCGGATAGTCAATTCGAGGGCGAGTGGCCTGTATTATTCATAATTGACTTACTAGGTTGCTAATGCCGATAGGACACCAGTGCTCGTGAGGCACATATAGCAGGACAAGTACTTGGTACCCTTGTTTTGGGTAGCTACCGGTGCTCTGCTTATCGTTTCGGTGGACACCAGCGTGTCGAGATGTTGTCGAGACCCTATCCCCTGTTTGCTACGGCAACCATATTATGATAATTTATATACATCATTCTTGTGTTGACCAATGTGATGAGGTGATGTGAGCCTCTAGACATTTGTGTTTAAGTCGGCTTAAATTCTCGCGTATTGTGGAATTGTACGGCCGTATGTCTAATATACACTGTCTACTGTTTGGGGAGCTAAGGGGTGAAAGTGACGCAAAGACTTTCGACCTCCATTAGTCCATATTAGGCGCCCTAGTACCACTAACCACAATCGCTCATGCGAAAGGTTGTAAGTGGGTGCATAGTGGATTTCAGTCCATGTGAGGACACAGGAATACCATCCGCTACTATAAACAACCTTGAGCGTCCTCAAGAATGTCGACTACTTTGTGATCTGGTAAGATCACCCGGTTAGTGAGATTCGAACGAGCGAACCTAATGGTCATGTAGCCTGAGGTGTCCGGTGGTTGTGATGAGACACAGGCAATGATCGATCGCTGTTTGGAACCTTCTCATCCCCTACTCGTTTGTAGTTATAATATGAGGCATACGGACAGCCACCTATACTCTTGGAGAGTCGTGGCTAGACACTAGGTGCCAACTTTCATAATATCTGATTTTAGTAGTTATCCTACCTCAGGGTTCGCCGAACCTTGAACGCAAGTATGGGATACTCAATTTGAGATGAGTATGGATTACCATTCTCGAACGAATGAATTATTGTCCTGGACGGAAGTGTCCCGTGTGATACGATTGGTGTCGGTGGCAAATCAAATTCGTGTACTTCATCGCCAAAATTTCCTATGTGATAGGAATTATCACCCCAGTGTTCGGGGTGTACTGCTCGAAGTCCTCTGGAGTGCATACGTGTACGTCTCTAGTACATTGAATGACAGATAGAGATATACACATGATCTGGCTTGAGTTCAAGAGATGACCAACAAATCTGGTAGATTCAAATCTGCTTGAATAAGTGGCCAAACCAATCAGGAAGTTGTACTAACAAGGCGTTAGCCTTAGGAACTTCGAATTGGTATAGGACTTTGCTGAGTGTTATACTCTGAAAGGGTGTTGTCAAGCATGAAAACGGTAATGGAGTGACTTCGCTTAGTACTCCAGTGACTCGGAGATATCGGTTAAAATTGGTCTCGCAACGAGTAAGCTCGAACTATCGCAAGAGCTTAGTGGGACTCTTGTTGAATCTCGCAAGTCTGGCCTGAGGAAGCATTGTCAATTCCTCGACCGACGGAATTCAGGTTGACGCAAAACTCTACTATTTCGGGAAAACTGATATATTTGCCGGATTGCGAAATCCAAGAGCTCGGTCGTAGCCATCTCATGATATGGTGTTCGTTAGAACGCTAAGCGTGAACCGGAGATTCACTTAGAAAAGAGGAGATAGCGCGAGTTGCAAACATCCCGCCCTGTTCAAGGATACTAATGTATCGGATGACTTGAACTGAATTCCGGGACGGAATTCTCTTAACGGGGGGAGAATGTGACAACCAGCAAATTCCGTACAACGATTAACGTGATTCTAATCATGTTTTCGAAGTAATTAACATGGTTTAAGGTTAATTATGGTTAGTTGAGCCGTTATAAGTCCTACAATGTCCTTCTTGAAGTTCGTAGAAGCCTTGATGCCTTTAAAGAAAGACTTCGCGTGATTAACGTTAACGAACTGACATCAGTAAATATCCATCAAACTGGAATAACATAAGCTTATTCTATGTAAATACAAAACGTATTTACTATCGATGCGATCAGATGTGAAATCAGCGCGAAAAACGGTCTAAAACGCAGCGTTTTGGATAACGCGGAGAGGAACTGACGTGGAAGTTGGACGTCGAACTGCGTGGTTTAACCGTTATCGAACTATCAGAATAATTATTTATGGTAAATAATGTTATTAATTAAGTTTCAAAAGTTATCGGGTCGATTAAATGAAATGAACCGTGATCGATTCAGTTAACGCTATTTAAACGCGTGTTCTTAATACACGCGTCGGATCATGATAATAATATTTAAGTTGCTCGTTTTAGTTATGGTTCTTATATCGAAAATAACAGACTAGTTTGCCTGATATGTCATCTACCCTAACTGTAAACCGAGACACAAAATGTTATAACGGGTTCGATACGCGGTGCACAACCCATCTAACCTAACCCTAAGTATAAAAGGCATAATAATCTTCTCCTTCTTCATTTGTGCAGCCGCAACCCCCCTTTCTCTCTCTACTCTCTCTCTAAAAGCTGATATCTCCCTCTGTCTCTCATCTCTTTCACCTTAAACCCCCTTCCTCCGCTTGCAACAGTCGACCACCACCATGCTCGGTGGTGGCGACGTGGTGGTTCTGAAGCCCGAAAACGGGCAGAAACAGCAGCACAGAGGTGGTTGTTTTGGGTGGCTGCAGAAGACGGTGGTGATGGGGTCTACTAAGACGAAGAAGGTTGAGGTTTTCTTGTCCGATCGTGATGATGGTTGTGGTATGGTGTTGACACGATGGTTCGGTTATGGTGGTTCGTGATTGTGGAGGTCCGATGGCTAGCTTTTGGTGGGTGTTTAGGCCGGAAATGACGGTGATGATGGCTGAGGTGGTTTCGTGGTGGATCTGACGGGTTAGGAGGTGTTTAGTGGTGATTGAGTTACGGTGGTGGTTGTTTTAGGGCTGATCAGCCGGTTTGTGGTGGTTAGCGACGGGATGTAGCAGGTTGTGGATGGTTTTGGTGGTGGTTGTTTCCAGTTGTGGTGGTCCGAGGTGCTTCGGTTTGGTTTTGGTTCAAACTCGTGGTTTTGGTCTGAGCCCAAGTTCGTTTTGTGAGCCGGTTCAATTCGGGTCTTGAGTTTCAGCTCAGATCTGGTTCCGGGTTTGTTTCATTTCGGGTCTCGGGTTGTTTGTTCATTTCCAGTTCTGGTTCAGGTTGTTTTGGTGGTACGGTTCAGGTCTTGGGCCAGATCCGGTCAAACCGAGCCAACTCGGTCGGATCTAGTTAACTCGGTCGAGTAGTCAACCGAGTCAACTCAGTCAATGACGGTCAAATGAGGTCAACGGGTCAGCACCGGTCAACTCGTAGATCGAGACGCGCGCGTAGTATCGGTATAATTATGTTCGTATTAATTTGTTGATATTTTAGAAAGATATATTTATAAGTATAACGATACGACCAAAAATAGTTTTAACTCGCGAAAACGAACCGATAAAAATATTAACGAAAAGTATTGTAAGATAATATTTGTATATTAGTCGTGACTTGCGTTGTTGTTGGACTAATTGTTGGACTATACGTGTATATTTGTATAAATAATATAATTTATAAAATTGTCGAAACGTATAAAGTCTTGTGGATTAGAAATGCGGATACATATGTCATCTTTGTGTTTGTAATTGGTTTTGGGAAAAATTTTAGACGACTTGTGTCGTCTGGTTTATACGAAAACAGAGGAAACTCTGCCGAAATTTTTATAAAATCTGAAGCGCGACAAGTATGATATTGTTATGCGTTCCTATAAATAACTTTCCAAATGTACAAATGAAGTTTTATACAAAATCGCGACGTTTTTTACAAAGATTATTTGTAACAATAATAGTCTATTTCGGGCAATATTTCAAACAAATATATAGCCTTTTGTTACCAGGCGTCAAATATGACGAGTTTTTAAAGGTTATTCGGTAACTAAAATATGTTTGTTGTTTGGATTAAAAGATGTATAAACGTTTTGTTTTATTTGGAAAACCTTTTGATAAAAAGCAAAGTCTTGAGATTTGTAAGATACTCGGATTCGGGAAAAGAAATAACAAATGTTATTAAACGGATTTTGATAACTATATTATATTTCCGCAAGGTATATTTTCCGAAAATAATTATATAAGACAATTACATTATCTGGATTACGAGACGAGCTATGACTCGGGACGATTTATACGTTTCGTAGTAGTAGTCCAACATGGTTTACACACGAATAGTAACAGGTGCGCGACTTGGGTACTATGTCGTATGTGAACATAAGAATTATGCTAAGTCACGATTGGTTCGTCGAGTTAAAACACTTAAAGACTCGGGTTAGTACACACGAGTCTAGATAGTTGAATAAGCTATCTATTAATCGGAAATCAAGCTAGGCTTATATGCAATAGACTTTAAGGTGTCCGTTAGTGGTAAATAGGGCACGAGGAAGTCGGTCAAAGCTTCGGGCTTTGTTTTCTAGCTAAGCAAGGAAATCAAGGTGAGTTTCACGGCCCCATTTTAAACTGTTTAACGTTTTTCGGGGGAAAGATATGTTAGGGAAAATGGTTGACGGGATAATTACTTGAGTTGTGATCGCCACTCGGGGTTGAGTCCTCTCTTCTATAACCATTAATTCAGGGAAATGAAACTGAAGGAATATTTGGATAGTACTATTGGTGCCTGACAAGGCCCACCCCTAATCGATAGCGTCGATTATGCATCGGCGTATGCCAGGGGTGCACGTATTCTGAAATCAAGTCGTTGGATACCGAGTAACGACTTGGAGCGGGGCATTATTATTAGTCTTGGTTTGGTTATAGGCTCAAGTAGATTGTAGGAATTTGCAACTCCTATAATAGTCATAACATGGTATTTCCCAAGAAGTAAAGTTTTGGAAACTAAAACCTGTGAACTCACCAATATTTTATATATTGACGTCTTTTTAAACATATCTTTCAGGTAACTAAGTGCTGAACAGGTATGCGGCTAGTACGGTGGAATTTGGGATGTCGGACACGGGTTGGGGGTTTCATCTATTGTTACCATCGGGTTGGGACATAAACGGAAACACCCCACTTTGAAACTTAATGTTTGTGGTTTCATGTAATGTTTGAAACAAGGTACTCCTTCTTGACATCTTAATAAAATGATCTTTTCTAATTAAATATAGTTTGTGTTAATCTTGACTTTGATATGCTTTCGAGCGTCGCGCCACGTGTTTCCGCCATTGGCGTGGTGTGACACCTAAACACTCAAGAACATGCTTTAATCCAAGCCAAATCAAGGGGCTTTTCAATGCTCTAGCAAGAAACAAGTCATCTAAGGCCTAATGAACATCAAGGTACCTTCTATTTGATGTTAATACCCGTTTTTGATTTGGTCAAAAACTAGGGTTTTGATAAAACACAAAATTTATGGTTAAAAGAGGTTGCTCTAGTCTTGGAGAACCTCAAACATACCTAATTTAGTTACAATCACACTTAATATGTGTCTTTGATTTTGATCATATGGTTATGTTAATGTGTAGATTTTGGGGTTTGACCTTTAGGTTGAATCCACTCATATCTAGTAACCTTTTGTGACTCTTAGAAGTTGTTGCATGAGAAGCTTAGGTAAAAAGGGCCTAAATAACATTTTATGATGTCAATTAGACAATCGGTTGTGCTTTGGTTAAACTTAAAATGTTGAAAACTAAGTATATTGGTGGATGCACACCAAATGTTCGATGAAATGCCTAGGTGAGTTAATCTCAACTAGACATGTAAGAAAATGGCTATGGATTTAGCTAGTAATGATAATGAATACATGATGTTATGGATAGTGAACAAAATTCCATGTTATGTATTCTAATAAACAAGTTTGACATGTCCCTAAGTTAGGTACAAGAACTAGGGATGCAAACGGGCCAAACGAATGCAAGTCGGATACTTTTGGAAACAAGAACGGATGCGAGGTAAGTTTACTTACACTACTATACTATGAACATGGGTCAAGTGTTGTATACCTTGGTTTTAAATTTTGACGTGGGAAGAAGGTATGACCCCCAAGGGGTGAAACCTACTAAATGGGCGATTTATGCGTATACATGTTAAAACAAGATTTATGGTAATAAACGAATCAAAGTGTGTTGATCAAATGATGGAAATCATCAATTGGGTCAATAGACAAAACTATGTGGTAATCAAGAATCTAAACTCAAGTTTTGATAAGGAAAACAATCGCGTGAATCCGAAGATATGTGATATGGGTAAATGGGTCAAGTGGGATTGCCACTTGCCTATAGTTAAAGTTGGATTATCATAGGATTATGAACCGCAAGACTTAATATCAAATGGTGAATGATCACCATTGAGTCCTGAGAGACTAACGGGTCAATCTAGAATGTATGCAGGAGATCAATAGGAAGTTGGGCACTCGATGCCTAAGAAATCATAGTGGGTGCAAGTCATGGTTCAATGCCACCCGTTAAGTCCGTAGTTAAATAAACGCCTCTGGGCAAATAAATATGGGTGCTAAAGCAACCCACATGAAGTGTGGGTGCCAAATAGGTAAGTTATTTTCAAAACTATGTCTAATGCGCGCTAATGCGCTTAGAATTGATCAAATTGTGAAAAATCATGTGAAACAGTGAAAATCTAAGTCCGTAAGGACTTAGAATTTTTTAAACAGGTCATTGAGTCAAAAACAATGGATTTCAATCAAGAAGTGTCGCCACGGATGGCCAAATTGAAAGATTTGGCTATAAGGGGCATTTTGGGAATTTAAAGATTTACTAAAGGTTAAATCTAAGAACCAAGTCATAATGACACAAAACGGACAATGCTTTTAGTTGAACATGTGTCCAATAAGATGACAATATTATTTCTATGCCTTTGGTGTGAGTAAGAAGTGTCTTGTATAGTCTAGGGCCTTAACTAGTCAATTTGGGCAAAAATCGACATAAACATTTAAAACCAAGAACCAGGCCATAGGGACATAAACCGGGTGATATTTTTAGTTAAACAAGTGTCAAATGAGTCAACAATATAATTGTTATGCCTGTTGAACGGTCAAATTAGGCTTTGTATAATCCATGGCCTTAACGGGTCGATTTGGGTAAAATCAACATAAGCATTGAATAACCAAAAGGGTGTATTTGATTTTCAGAAATGGTATCTTATATGCATGATAATATGGTATCAATGAGTCTTCAAGTGTTCCCCAAATTGGCTTTAAACATAAGTAAAAGAGATGCGAAAAGTGGGGAAAAACAAGCAAAAACAATGAGTTTTTCAGCCAGTGGCCAACATAAGCTATGTTGGCAGCGTAGCTTACGAACACGGAAGAGCTCGAACGTCTATTCATATGAGTAATTTGACGTAAACCCTCGCATCGGATAGGGACAGGAGACGAAAACTTCCTTGTATAGGAGTTTAATTCCTCCGCACAAAGTTCTTCAAAGGGGCGGACGTACGAGGATGCACTGCCTACCGAAGAGATGAATGCTTGGTACGATGTGTGGAATGCTAAACTTGGAACCCAGTGAAGACCGAGGGTGCGTCCCTGCAAAACCAGTGCGTTTTGAGCACGGGACCCTGTGTGGATCAGTATTGAGACTAGTGGCCCGTGTGCTGCTGTATTATTACTGTGAGTAAGTCATTCTTGATCTAACACATGCCCAAGTTGTCTTCGAGGGTCAGGCGTTTCTTCCCCTATTGGAGGGCAGAATCGACCTTGCTGAGTTAATAGGCTTGATCATCTTTATCTAGAAGGCATGACAGCCCCCGTCTGAATCGACAATGTTGGTTGTTCCTATGTAGTTGTGGACTGATTGCGAAATCATCCAGCCGTATCGCTCTTCCGAGTAGATTTATTTTATAAAATGTATATCACTTTCCTAAGTGTTGGGAAAGCATACATGGGGGAATTAACGTTAAATAATCTATAACGATTACATGTTAAAACTAAGTTAAGTATGCAAACTTAACAAAGTAAAATATGTTGTCGAATCGGCAAGATCCTAGTATATTTATTTAATGGGAAAATAAATATATGGTAAACTGAGTCGAGTCGAGTGTTGAAAACGAAATATCGATCGACAAGATCCTAGTGTAATTATTTAATGGGAAAATAATTATACGGTAAAGTGAGTCGGGTCGATGGTTGTAAAATGTGAATACGAATCGACAAGATCATAGTATATTTATTTAATGGGAAAATAAATATATGGAAAGGTGAGTCGAGTCGAATATGGGAAAAATGAAATCTTGACCGACAAGATCCTAGTATAACTACTTAATGGGAAAGTAATTATATGGTAAAGTGAGTCGAGTCGGAGATAATTTTATCCAAGTTAGTTAATATATATGGAAACATACATATATATATATATTGAATATAAGATCACGACGTGCGTTTTGCGTCTGAATCCGTCATAATACTTGGGGAGTGAAACCACATTTCGGGAGCCAAAATCGTATAGCGTGTGATTCGTAATTGTCAAATGTCGCAGAACGCTTTCTGCTGACATTGAAATCCTCCATGAAAATCAGATGACGGACTACTGGAAGCGATCGCGTTATTCGGTTTAAATAAACTTACCCATAGGATGACAATTCCATTGCTCTTGTTGCAATGTTGAACGTCCGCCACCCTCGTCACGACGACGAGACTGATTATCTATTTGGGGCGGCAATCGATGCGAAGTGTTTTCCATCAATCCCATAGGTACTGAGACGTTGTGTCCCCTCGTCACGGTGGTTTATAAACTAAGGTTGCGAGATCCGTTCGTTATGGACAATGTGACCTGTCTAATCTTTTGTCGTATTACGATACTCTCACTGCGTGGCCTATCAGGAAGAAAGTCCACCGGCCTCGGTTGGGTGGCGGAGAGGCATTTCAGTTGATGACTATCGGTGCTAGGGCTAAAATAACATGCAAGAGGACCCTAATGAGAAGGACAACTCGGCTGATTTGCCAGAGTCTGTATCGTTTTCATTTTATCGTAGTTTCTCGATAAATCATGATCCTCTACTTGCTATTCTCGTTGTGACCACTATCTTTGATACTGGAAAAGATTTTGGTTGGTTTCTAAGTCCTATGGATACTATTTACCACACATCTAATAACTACGACGAGTCTAAGGGTCCTGCCGAGCCTGATGTTGATGCTGTTATTGTTCTATGGCCCAAGCGAATTATGTCGTCGTTGCTGAGAGTGTAGCTCATACTGAGTGTGTTGAGGATGTTTTTATGGCTTTTGTCAAGTTTGATGTTGCTATTGTTTCGAAGGCTCCTGCTAAGATCACTGTCATTAACATAGACATCTCCATGACCCTTGCCAAGCCGCTATGACCACGTTTGGGTCACGATGGAGTTCGTTGCTGTTAACTCCGTTTTCTTTGTGCTTTCGTTGAACCGCTCGTTATCATTCCCTGGCTCCTGCCAAGACTAATGTTGGCGATGGTTCTCAGGCTTGGGTTGAGTCCGTCAATGCTACAGTTGCAATTATTCGAAGGACTTATATTGAGCCTACGATCGTTCTCCCTAAGAACAATATTGGCCTGATAAGTCTGCTAAATTATGTGGAACCCATCGTTCCCATTTCTGTTACGATTTCAGAAACCTTTGTTGACCCAAATCGTTCCTACCATTGGGCCTATGGAGGATAGGTTTGAGGTCGAAGGCATGGATACAAATCCCGCCCCCACAAGTGAGCTGAGACGCACCGGGATGCGTGCTCACCATAACAGAGCTTTTTGTTGTTGTGGACTATGGATTTTTCCATATTGAGCGTCATATTGTCGTGTGCATTCATATTGTTGTGCTGCTCCTGCAGTAGCGTAGCCTTGCTGTCATGCTTCTCTGTTGTCGAGTTGTTCATGTTGCGGTGTTGCCTTGTTGTCATGCTTCTCTGTCGTCGTGTTGTTCCTGTGCGGTGTTCCCTTGTTGATGTGTTTCGTGGATGTGTTGTTGTCATGTCGTGTTATTCCTACTATCGTGTTGCTCCATGGATGTATTGCTGCAGTTGTTGGATTGCCTTGATGATTTAATGACTTGTCGTTTGCTCCACTCTTGGTTTCCCTCGGGATGGAGACATTACCTAAACCCCTCGTTGCTGTCATTGTTCTATTTGTTTGATTGTGTAGTGTTGACATTGATTATGTAGGATTTTGGGTGTCCAATGGACTTTCTGGAAGTCATACTAAGACACTCTAGTCTGAGTGTTAGCCCATGTATTCCTCTGAGTCTCGTGATTGGTTGAGTAATTGACCGAATCGTGTGTCAACCCCTTGATATGCTCACGTATTTCATGAGCGTTACATCTTCAGGATCTAAGGCATCAGTGACGCCGTGTCCAGGCTTAACCTTTTACGCGCAATTTGGTTGACTAACGATCGGCTATGCAAACCAATGTCGAGAAGAAATCCCGGGATCCACACAAGACGAGGCGAGGCTCGTGATAAGGGATTTCGAATACGTCTCGAACCTGAAGGTATCGAGTAAATGTGAGCGATATTATGACCCATACCTTTGGGACTAGTAAGAGTTGAAAGACTCAATTCATTGTTGCTCATCCCAGTGGATTTGTTTGACTTCATACATGCCGACGTGTCATACAGATGATTATGGAAATACCATTTTGGACCCACCTAAGGCGTGGGCATTGGTGGAGTCCCTGGTACATGATTCGGAGGTCTTATGAAACCCTGAATCTAGAAGGGCGTGTAGCATTCTCTACTCTAAAAGGGTGCTACCCTACCGTTATGAGATCTTCGATCAACTCAGCCGTTCGATTAATGTTGTTATTCCTCGGAGGGTAGGTTTATCTTATCTTGGTGTCGCTACGTAGGTTCTTGGAACAATGGAACCATTTCGACCATGAGTCGATACTGGTGTTCCCAGTTATCCTTAGGTAGCATTGCTCGCACTAGAGCAAAATCCCATGTCCTTGACAGACACTGTTGGAGACACCATAGTAATGTGAGCTGCTAGGTCCGTGCGTTTAGTCCATGACTAATCAAGATGAGCTCGAAGGCTTACATGTTGCACCCATGTGTGTGACTACCTGAGTCGTTGAATGGGATGCCTTATGGGAAGGCTCAAGACTACTTCTTGTGGGGCGATCTCGGTCGTTTGTTTGTTTTAAGTGACGACTTTGGCGTATGAAGTTGCCAAGCCCCACACGTGGAATGTGTGCCAAATGCATTCATCTATGACTCGATTTCACCTTTTTCCTCGAAAGATCCCGTAAAGATGGAACCTTTGGCGAGTGAGGGTTCCAGTTTCATGACTCCTTTCACTCAGATCCCTGCATAGGATCGGATAGTCAATTCGAGGGCGAGTGGCCTGTATTATTCATAATTGACTTACTAGGTTGCTAATGCCGATAGGACACCAGTGCTCGTGAGGCACATATAGCAGGACAAGTACTTGGTACCCTTGTTTTGGGTAGCTACCGGTGCTCTGCTTATCGTTTCGGTGGACACCAGCGTGTCGAGATGTTGTCGAGACCCTATCCCCTGTTTGCTACGGCAACCATATTATGATAATTTATATACATCATTCTTGTGTTGACCAATGTGATGAGGTGATGTGAGCCTCTAGACATTTGTGTTTAAGTCGGCTTAAATTCTCGCGTATTGTGGAATTGTACGGCCGTATGTCTAATATACACTGTCTACTGTTTGGGGAGCTAAGGGGTGAAAGTGACGCAAAGACTTTCGACCTCCATTAGTCCATATTAGGCGCCCTAGTACCACTAACCACAATCGCTCATGCGAAAGGTTGTAAGTGGGTGCATAGTGGATTTCAGTCCATGTGAGGACACAGGAATACCATCCGCTACTATAAACAACCTTGAGCGTCCTCAAGAATGTCGACTACTTTGTGATCTGGTAAGATCACCCGGTTAGTGAGATTCGAACGAGCGAACCTAATGGTCATGTAGCCTGAGGTGTCCGGTGGTTGTGATGAGACACAGGCAATGATCGATCGCTGTTTGGAACCTTCTCATCCCCTACTCGTTTGTAGTTATAATATGAGGCATACGGACAGCCACCTATACTCTTGGAGAGTCGTGGCTAGACACTAGGTGCCAACTTTCATAATATCTGATTTTAGTAGTTATCCTACCTCAGGGTTCGCCGAACCTTGAACGCAAGTATGGGATACTCAATTTGAGATGAGTATGGATTACCATTCTCGAACGAATGAATTATTGTCCTGGACGGAAGTGTCCCGTGTGATACGATTGGTGTCGGTGGCAAATCAAATTCGTGTACTTCATCGCCAAAATTTCCTATGTGATAGGAATTATCACCCCAGTGTTCGGGGTGTACTGCTCGAAGTCCTCTGGAGTGCATACGTGTACGTCTCTAGTACATTGAATGACAGATAGAGATATACACATGATCTGGCTTGAGTTCAAGAGATGACCAACAAATCTGGTAGATTCAAATCTGCTTGAATAAGTGGCCAAACCAATCAGGAAGTTGTACTAACAAGGCGTTAGCCTTAGGAACTTCGAATTGGTATAGGACTTTGCTGAGTGTTATACTCTGAAAGGGTGTTGTCAAGCATGAAAACGGTAATGGAGTGACTTCGCTTAGTACTCCAGTGACTCGGAGATATCGGTTAAAATTGGTCTCGCAACGAGTAAGCTCGAACTATCGCAAGAGCTTAGTGGGACTCTTGTTGAATCTCGCAAGTCTGGCCTGAGGAAGCATTGTCAATTCCTCGACCGACGGAATTCAGGTTGACGCAAAACTCTACTATTTCGGGAAAACTGATATATTTGCCGGATTGCGAAATCCAAGAGCTCGGTCGTAGCCATCTCATGATATGGTGTTCGTTAGAACGCTAAGCGTGAACCGGAGATTCACTTAGAAAAGAGGAGATAGCGCGAGTTGCAAACATCCCGCCCTGTTCAAGGATACTAATGTATCAGATGACTTGAACTGAATTCCGGGACGGAATTCTCTTAACGGGGGGAGAATGTGACAACCAGCAAATTCCGTACAACGATTAACGTGATTCTAATCATGTTTTCGAAGTAATTAACATGGTTTAAGGTTAATTATGGTTAGTTGAGCCGTTATAAGTCCTACAATGTCCTTCTTGAAGTTCGTAGAAGCCTTGATGCCTTTAAAGAAAGACTTCGCGTGATTAACGTTAACGAACTGACATCAGTAAATATCCATCAAACTGGAATAACATAAGCTTATTCTATGTAAATACAAAACGTATTTACTATCGATGCGATCAGATGTGAAATCAGCGCGAAAAACGGTCTAAAACGCAGCGTTTTGGATAACGCGGAGAGGAACTGACGTGGAAGTTGGACGTCGAACTGCGTGGTTTAACCGTTATCGAACTATCAGAATAATTATTTATGGTAAATAATGTTATTAATTAAGTTTCAAAAGTTATCGGGTCGATTAAATGAAATGAACCGTGATCGATTCAGTTAACGCTATTTAAACGCGTGTTCTTAATACACGCGTCGGATCATGATAATAATATTTAAGTTGCTCGTTTTAGTTATGGTTCTTATATCGAAAATAACAGACTAGTTTGCCTGATATGTCATCTACCCTAACTGTAAACCGAGACACAAAATGTTATAACGGGTTCGATACGCGGTGCACAACCCATCTAACCTAACCCTAAGTATAAAAGGCATAATAATCTTCTCCTTCTTCATTTGTGCAGCCGCAACCCCCCTTTCTCTCTCTACTCTCTCTCTAAAAGCTGATATCTCCCTCTGTCTCTCATCTCTTTCACCTTAAACCCCCTTCCTCCGCTTGCAACAGTCGACCACCACCATGCTCGGTGGTGGCGACGTGGTGGTTCTGAAGCCCGAAAACGGGCAGAAACAGCAGCACAGAGGTGGTTGTTTTGGGTGGCTGCAGAAGACGGTGGTGATGGGGTCTACTAAGACGAAGAAGGTTGAGGTTTTCTTGTCCGATCGTGATGATGGTTGTGGTATGGTGTTGACACGATGGTTCGGTTATGGTGGTTCGTGATTGTGGAGGTCCGATGGCTAGCTTTTGGTGGGTGTTTAGGCCGGAAATGACGGTGATGATGGCTGAGGTGGTTTCGTGGTGGATCTGACGGGTTAGGAGGTGTTTAGTGGTGATTGAGTTACGGTGGTGGTTGTTTTAGGGCTGATCAGCCGGTTTGTGGTGGTTAGCGACGGGATGTAGCAGGTTGTGGATGGTTTTGGTGGTGGTTGTTTCCAGTTGTGGTGGTCCGAGGTGCTTCGGTTTGGTTTTGGTTCAAACTCGTGGTTTTGGTCTGAGCCCAAGTTCGTTTTGTGAGCCGGTTCAATTCGGGTCTTGAGTTTCAGCTCAGATCTGGTTCCGGGTTTGTTTCATTTCGGGTCTCGGGTTGTTTGTTCATTTCCAGTTCTGGTTCAGGTTGTTTTGGTGGTACGGTTCAGGTCTTGGGCCAGATCCGGTCAAACCGAGCCAACTCGGTCGGATCTAGTTAACTCGGTCGAGTAGTCAACCGAGTCAACTCAGTCAATGACGGTCAAATGAGGTCAACGGGTCAGCACCGGTCAACTCGTAGATCGAGACGCGCGCGTAGTATCGGTATAATTATGTTCGTATTAATTTGTTGATATTTTAGAAAGATATATTTATAAGTATAACGATACGACCAAAAATAGTTTTAACTCGCGAAAACGAACCGATAAAAATATTAACGAAAAGTATTGTAAGATAATATTTGTATATTAGTCGTGACTTGCGTTGTTGTTGGACTAATTGTTGGACTATACGTGTATATTTGTATAAATAATATAATTTATAAAATTGTCGAAACGTATAAAGTCTTGTGGATTAGAAATGCGGATACATATGTCATCTTTGTGTTTGTAATTGGTTTTGGGAAAAATTTTAGACGACTTGTGTCGTCTGGTTTATACGAAAACAGAGGAAACTCTGCCGAAATTTTTATAAAATCTGAAGCGCGACAAGTATGATATTGTTATGCGTTCCTATAAATAACTTTCCAAATGTACAAATGAAGTTTTATACAAAATCGCGACGTTTTTTACAAAGATTATTTGTAACAATAATAGTCTATTTCGGGCAATATTTCAAACAAATATATAGCCTTTTGTTACCAGGCGTCAAATATGACGAGTTTTTAAAGGTTATTCGGTAACTAAAATATGTTTGTTGTTTGGATTAAAAGATGTATAAACGTTTTGTTTTATTTGGAAAACCTTTTGATAAAAAGCAAAGTCTTGAGATTTGTAAGATACTCGGATTCGGGAAAAGAAATAACAAATGTTATTAAACGGATTTTGATAACTATATTATATTTCCGCAAGGTATATTTTCCGAAAATAATTATATAAGACAATTACATTATCTGGATTACGAGACGAGCTATGACTCGGGACGATTTATACGTTTCGTAGTAGTAGTCCAACATGGTTTACACACGAATAGTAACAGGTGCGCGACTTGGGTACTATGTCGTATGTGAACATAAGAATTATGCTAAGTCACGATTGGTTCGTCGAGTTAAAACACTTAAAGACTCGGGTTAGTACACACGAGTCTAGATAGTTGAATAAGCTATCTATTAATCGGAAATCAAGCTAGGCTTATATGCAATAGACTTTAAGGTGTCCGTTAGTGGTAAATAGGGCACGAGGAAGTCGGTCAAAGCTTCGGGCTTTGTTTTCTAGCTAAGCAAGGAAATCAAGGTGAGTTTCACGGCCCCATTTTAAACTGTTTAACGTTTTTCGGGGGAAAGATATGTTAGGGAAAATGGTTGACGGGATAATTACTTGAGTTGTGATCGCCACTCGGGGTTGAGTCCTCTCTTCTATAACCATTAATTCAGGGAAATGAAACTGAAGGAATATTTGGATAGTACTATTGGTGCCTGACAAGGCCCACCCCTAATCGATAGCGTCGATTATGCATCGGCGTATGCCAGGGGTGCACGTATTCTGAAATCAAGTCGTTGGATACCGAGTAACGACTTGGAGCGGGGCATTATTATTAGTCTTGGTTTGGTTATAGGCTCAAGTAGATTGTAGGAATTTGCAACTCCTATAATAGTCATAACATGGTATTTCCCAAGAAGTAAAGTTTTGGAAACTAAAACCTGTGAACTCACCAATATTTTATATATTGACGTCTTTTTAAACATATCTTTCAGGTAACTAAGTGCTGAACAGGTATGCGGCTAGTACGGTGGAATTTGGGATGTCGGACACGGGTTGGGGGTTTCATCTATTGTTACCATCGGGTTGGGACATAAACGGAAACACCCCACTTTGAAACTTAATGTTTGTGGTTTCATGTAATGTTTGAAACAAGGTACTCCTTCTTGACATCTTAATAAAATGATCTTTTCTAATTAAATATAGTTTGTGTTAATCTTGACTTTGATATGCTTTCGAGCGTCGCGCCACGTGTTTCCGCCATTGGCGTGGTGTGACACCTAAACACTCAAGAACATGCTTTAATCCAAGCCAAATCAAGGGGCTTTTCAATGCTCTAGCAAGAAACAAGTCATCTAAGGCCTAATGAACATCAAGGTACCTTCTATTTGATGTTAATACCCGTTTTTGATTTGGTCAAAAACTAGGGTTTTGATAAAACACAAAATTTATGGTTAAAAGAGGTTGCTCTAGTCTTGGAGAACCTCAAACATACCTAATTTAGTTACAATCACACTTAATATGTGTCTTTGATTTTGATCATATGGTTATGTTAATGTGTAGATTTTGGGGTTTGACCTTTAGGTTGAATCCACTCATATCTAGTAACCTTTTGTGACTCTTAGAAGTTGTTGCATGAGAAGCTTAGGTAAAAAGGGCCTAAATAACATTTTATGATGTCAATTAGACAATCGGTTGTGCTTTGGTTAAACTTAAAATGTTGAAAACTAAGTATATTGGTGGATGCACACCAAATGTTCGATGAAATGCCTAGGTGAGTTAATCTCAACTAGACATGTAAGAAAATGGCTATGGATTTAGCTAGTAATGATAATGAATACATGATGTTATGGATAGTGAACAAAATTCCATGTTATGTATTCTAATAAACAAGTTTGACATGTCCCTAAGTTAGGTACAAGAACTAGGGATGCAAACGGGCCAAACGAATGCAAGTCGGATACTTTTGGAAACAAGAACGGATGCGAGGTAAGTTTACTTACACTACTATACTATGAACATGGGTCAAGTGTTGTATACCTTGGTTTTAAATTTTTGACGTGGGAAGAAGGTATGACCCCCAAGGGGTGAAACCTACTAAATGGGCGATTTATGCGTATACATGTTAAAACAAGATTTATGGTAATAAACGAATCAAAGTGTGTTGATCAAATGATGGAAATCATCAATTGGGTCAATAGACAAAACTATGTGGTAATCAAGAATCTAAACTCAAGTTTTGATAAGGAAAACAATCGCGTGAATCCGAAGATATGTGATATGGGTAAATGGGTCAAGTGGGATTGCCACTTGCCTATAGTTAAAGTTGGATTATCATAGGATTATGAACCGCAAGACTTAATATCAAATGGTGAATGATCACCATTGAGTCCCGAGAGACTAACGGGTCAATCTAGAATGTATGCAGGAGATCAATAGGAAGTTGGGCACTCGATGCCTAAGAAATCATAGTGGGTGCAAGTCATGGTTCAATGCCACCCGTTAAGTCCGTAGTTAAATAAACGCCTCTGGGCAAATAAATATGGGTGCTAAAGCAACCCACATGAAGTGTGGGTGCCAAATAGGTAAGTTATTTTCAAAACTATGTCTAATGCGCGCTAATGCGCTTAGAATTGATCAAATTGTAAAAAATCATGTGAAACAGTGAAAATCTAAGTCCGTAAGGACTTAGAATTTTTTAAACAGGTCATTGAGTCAAAAACAATGGATTTCAATCAAGAAGTGTCGCCACGGATGGCCAAATTGAAAGATTTGGCTATAAGGGGCATTTTGGGAATTTAAAGATTTACTAAAGGTTAAATCTAAGAACCAAGTCATAATGACACAAAACGGACAATGCTTTTAGTTGAACATGTGTCCAATAAGATGACAATATTATTTCTATGCCTTTGGTGTGAGTAAGAAGTGTCTTGTATAGTCTAGGGCCTTAACTAGTCAATTTGGGCAAAAATCGACATAAACATTTAAAACCAAGAACCAGGCCATAGGGACATAAACCGGGTGATATTTTTAGTTAAACAAGTGTCAAATAAGTCAACAATATAATTGTTATGCCTGTTGAACGGTCAAATTAGGCTTTGTATAATCCATGGCCTTAACGGGTCGATTTGGGTAAAATCAACATAAGCATTGAATAACCAAAAGGGTGTATTTGATTTTCAGAAATGGTATCTTATATGCATGATAATATGGTATCAATGAGTCTTCAAGTGTTCCCCAAATTGGCTTTGAACATAAGTAAAAGAGATGCGAAAAGTGGGGAAAAACAAGCAAAAACAATGAGTTTTTCAGCCAGTGGCCAACATAAGCTATGTTGGCAGCGTAGCTTACGAACACGGAAGAGCTCGAACGTCTATTCATATGAGTAATTTGACGTAAACCCTCGCATCGGATAGGGACAGGAGACGAAAACTTCCTTGTATAGGAGTTTAATTCCTCCGCACAAAGTTCTTCAAAGGGGCGGACGTACGAGGATGCACTGCCTACCGAAGAGATGAATGCTTGGTACGATGCGTGGAATGCTAAACTTGGAACCCAGTGAAGACCGAGGGTGCGTCCCTGCAAAACCAGTGCGTTTTGAACACGGGACCCTGTGTGGATCAGTATTGAGACTAGTGGCCCGTGTGCTGCTGTATTATTACTGTGAGTAAGTCATTCTTGATCTAACACATGCCCAAGTTGTCTTCGAGGGTCAGGAGTTTCTTCCCCTATTGGAGGGCAGAATCGACCTTGCTGAGTTAATAGGCTTGATCATCTTTATCTAGAAGGCATGACAGCCCCCGTCTGAATCGACAATGTTGGTTGTTCCTATGTAGTTGTGGACTGGTTGCGAAATCATCCAGCCGTATCGCTCTTCCGAGTAGATTTATTTTATAAAATGTATATCACGTTCCTAAGTGTTGGGAAAGCATACATGGGGGAATTAACGTTAAATAATCTATAACGATTACATGTTAAAACTAAGTTAAGTATGCAAACTTAACAAAGTAAAATATGTTGTCGAATCGGCAAGATCCTAGTATATTTATTTAATGGGAAAAATAAATATATGGTAAACTGAATCGAGTCGAGTGTTGAAAACGAAATATCGATCGACAAGATCCTAGTGTAATTATTTAATGGGAAAATAATTATACGGTAAAGTGAGTCGGGTCGATGGTTGTAAAATGTGATATCGAATCGACAAGATCATAGTATTCAAAGAACTCTCGACAAAACGCAAAATCTTAGTATATGTTTTAACTATTAAAATGTATAAATAAATGTGAATCGAATATGTATTTGATCACAACGGTTTATGTTTCTCATAATTTAAAAAGTTTTAATCAGGAGTGGTTTTACGTAAGGTCAAAACCCGTAGGATTAGGCGTTGATCGCGTGATTATGGGTTAGGGTCTTACATTCATCGCCACCCTTTTTGACGGGCTTATATTGGACTCAGCATCACCATGAACGGGGTTACCCTGTTTTATAACTCCTGCGGACGTGGAAAATTAAATTTTAAAAAGAAAAATAAAAAAAATGAAACTAAATCAACTAAGTATTGGACAGAATACCAGTAATTGGGACACCATTGGCGCCAACAGCCGAGTGCTTATTTTCAACGACTGGGAGACCACCGGACGGTTGTCCATCTGCCCCGACTTTGGTAAATAACCAATCATTATCTTCGCCCGAATCTGACAAATCCTCGTCGTCTCCCAATGCGTCTCGCCCCAGTGGAATCTCATGACTGTCAACAACCGCTGACTCCACATGCCCCTTGTCGATAGGTCAATGAGCGGTGGGTTTATGGCACTTTAGTAACGGCAGCTTGTGAGCCTACAAATGTAGCTGCGTGACGGGGGACATCAAAGTGTATGGCGGCCAGGATACCAGTTTCTCTGGACAGTGATGTCGAAATACAGACGAAACACACACGGAGGGAAAAAGTTCTATGGGCCTTCCTTTTCAAGCAGACCAGTAAGACCATGCTGATGGAGCAAGCAATTGTCGAGGTTAAGAAAGTGTAAAAAACTACTTTTATCGGCATTTATTTTTTTTGTCTCCCTATTTATTTGTGATAAGGCGGCGACTTAGGGTCCATATGTTGTACTTCGGGGTAGGAGATCAAATGTTGCGTATCATGTTGAGGGAAGCAATGTTGGCCATGAAGATTATGAGTCCTCGGGCATAGATCCCACCGAACATTACCCGTAAGTGTCCCCTGTGTCTTCCCCCCTCCCCTTTACATCAGTGTTTTTTAGTGTAACCGACGCTTTGTTCTATGGCAGATATGTGATGTTTGAGGAAAGTTACGGGTTACGGGCTGAGACTCCACTCCTGCAGTCTTTAGCCATAGGTAGAAGGTTGTACGGGGCAGTGGTGGGTTATGGCACTTTAGTAACGGCAGCTTGTGAGCCTACAAATGTAGCTGCGTGACGGGGGACATCAAAGTGTATGGCGGCCAGGATACCAGTTTCTCTGGACAGTGATGTCGAAATACAGACGAAACACACACGGAGGGAAAAAGTTCTATGGGCATTCCTTTTCAAGCAGACCAGTAAGACCATGCTGATGGAGCAAGCAATTGTCGAGGTTAAGAAAGTGTAAAAAACTACTTTTATCGGCATTTATTTTTTTTGTCTCCCTATTTATTTGTGATAAGGCGGCGACTTAGGGTCCATATGTTGTACTTCGGGGTAGGAGATCAATGTTGCGTATCATGTTGAGGGAAGCAATGTTGGCCATGAAGATTATGAGTCCTCGGGCATAGATCCCACCGAACATTACCCGTAAGTGTCCCCCTGTGTCTTCCCCCTCCCCTTTACATCAGTGTTTTTTAGTGTAACCGACGCTTTGTTCTATGGCAGATATGTGATGTTTGAGGAAAGTTACGGGTTACGGGCTGAGACTCCACTCCTGCAGTCTTTAGCCATAGGTAGAAGGTTGTACGGGGCAGTGGTGGATGCTTGGGTGCATGTCCTTAACACCGACCCAGAGTTCCAGGTTCCTGGCGGACCACGACGCTTATTTGTTGCTTGCTCCGCAATTGTGAGTTACTTATCATGTTTACCGATTCATTTTCCTATTTTTGTCTTGTTGCAAAAAAGAGATACCCTGAAATTGAAAAACAAAAACATTTTAAACCAGGTCGAATGGATGTTAACGGTGAAAGAGGAAAGGGAGGGTAGTCGTGTGGTGGCTTTTAGAAATGGCCTATCGGGCGTGCAATCTAGCGATGATATGAAACTTGATTTAAAGTCATTTGATATGGTTTTTGTGCCTATTCTGGAGTGGGACCACTATTTCGTTGTTGTCTTTGACTTGAAACATGAGGATATATGCGTGATAGATAACAACACCCCAAAAAAGTCAAGCGTGGCACTAACAGACAACCGGGAGTACTTGCGTAAGATCACGCCATACAAAATGGTAAAAATCTCGTATTTTTTAAAGCATTCCTGTATTTTTTTTATTGTTGTTTAGTAACGTTGAAACTGCTAAATTGACGCAGAAAGATATCTTTGTTCAATACCTTCGTGTTATGAGGCACCCAAAGGCGGCTGCGATAGGGCGATGCAATATCAGGCGGCTTGATGTCCCATGGGCTATGCACAAGAACACCGTGGACTGCGGGGTGTTCCTAATGCGGCACATGGAGAAATACATGGGGATTTCAGTTCCTTTCACGCATGGCTTCAACTTGAATGGTAAGAGAAAACAAGCACAAGTAGACGCCTTGAGGAGGAGGTATTCAACGAAGATCTTGCTGGCACGCACAAACATCTACAAGGGGCACATCTCGGACGATATGTTGCGTACGTAAAAAAACATGCCGAAAAAGTGGTCTGTTGTTTTCTAATGACATTCTGGGACGCATATTAGTAGTTTTTTTTTGGGTTGTAACTTTTTAGACATGAACCTTTGCTGGGGTGATGTGGGAGGAGTCAGTAGGATATGATGGGGTGTCACTATGTTTTGTGTGATGTTTCTATTTAAAGTATCTAATATATCGACTGGGTTTATGTTATGTCTTAAAATACCTTGGGACCCATTACACTGGTCTAACACAGAGTACGTATGAACAAAAACCAAAGTTTGTTGAGTCAGGCATATCTAATTAATATCTTTGTGTCCCCATTACACTGGGTGTAAAAAAAAACATGAACAAAAAAGCCTGGCCAGTTGTAGTAAGCCGGCAGGGGGCGCTACGTACACATGAACAAAAACAATTTGTTCATGTGACTTGGGTCCCCCGTTTCACTGGTGTAAAAAATAACTAAAGAAAAGTCGCGTTGTTGTAAAAACAAAAGACTTGTGGCTGCGTTGATCAGCGAATGACGATGCACATGAACAAAACAAACATAGGGAAATGAATCCGTAAAAAACAGTTTGTCCACCTGTTATATATTATTAGTGTATTTGTGTGTGCGCGTGCTACTTGGGTCCCCGTTTCACTGGTGTAAAAACTAACTAAAAAAAGCCGCGTTGTTGTAATAACAAAAGACTTATGACTGCATTGATCAGCGCATGACGATGCATTTTTCGGTTCAGTTTGTTGGATCGCCCGTATGTAATTAATGTATCCGTGTGTCTGCTTGCTGCTTGTGCTGTATGTTTTAATGTCTTTGTCTCCCGGGGGGTTAGTATGTTTTAGTGCCTTGTGTCCCCCCCAATTACACTGGGGTAAAAAAAATTTCAGGTGTGTCCCGCGGACTAAACCCCAAAACATACCCAGTTGTAACGAGAAACATATGGGGGCGCTATGTACATATAAAACAAAAACAGCATGTTGAGACGACATATCTAGTTAGTGTATTTATATGTGCGCGTGGTAGTATCCCCCGTTGCACTGGTGTTAAAAAAAGGTCGGGTTGTTGTATAAACAAAACACTTGTTGTTGCATTGATCAGCGAAGGACGATAAGTTTTCGGTTCTGTTTGTTGGATCATTGTATATAAAACCAACTTCTACTACTGAGTTTGGATTAAAAAGCAACATAAGAGACCACATACTAAACAAAACTAAAAAACACAGCCCCCCCCCCCCGGCCGTTGCCTGCACATAAGGTACCACATAAAAATAACCCCCCCCCCCCCCCCCGCAAAAAGAGTTCTAAAACATTCAATATGGTTAGAAAAATGCGTGTTCCACACATAGTACTTACGTCTGGAACAAGCATTTACACCATATAAAAAACACAAAATGCGCGGGGGGGGGGGGGTTCAGTTTTTTTTTTAAGTTTTTACACCACATCATATAATATAAAAAGTAATACGGGTAGCATGTCCAGTCCAATCTTTTAAAAATTGCTTGAACACTCCCTGATCTTTCAGAAAATAGGGCAAAACAGTCCAACCACTTAACTCAGTTAAATTTTCTCAGTTAAGTCAGGGGCATTTTTGTCAAGTCAATTAAAATTTGTAAACCCAGTTAACCTTGTCCCCTTTATAAACGTTTTAACTCTAATTGTTCGTCTTTTATGTCATTACCCTCTTTCTGCTTTCATCTCCCTCCAAAATCAACAATCCTTTGCAATTCTTGTTGGGAATCATGGTATCAAATACACAGCGGAAGCAGTTTTATTTATTAATAAAATCGATTATATACAATATATAATATGAGCCGATTTTATATATATATATATATATAATATATGTTTAATTTTATTAATCCAATTAACAAAATATTCCCAATCAGGATCTTGGTTAAACGCGTATAAACAAATAAATTATAAACAACCATAGGGGGTTTAGTAATCAACCTTTGACGACTACACCGGAATTGTAACACGCGGGTTACAACGAATCCTCGCTAGTAGGAAGTTCACACCCGAGCACTGGCCAACCGATAGCAACACTTTGCAAGGTGGAGGGGGCAATGGTGGTGGTTTGCGGCGGACAAAGGGGCGACGGCTCCTAAGGGTGGCCGCAAATCTTGAGAGGAGACAAGTGTTATGTTGTTTTATCTTTTTCAAAACATGTGTGATTAGAGTTTGATCTATCACACCTATTTATATAGATAAAAGGCACTTGACCACTTAATTAGTCAAAGTCATTCACTTGACCATTTGACTAGTCAAGGACTTGACCAATTAATTAGTCAAAGTCATACACTTGACCATTTGACTAGTCAAAGACTTGACCACTTAATTAGTCAAAGTCATACACTTGACCATTTGACTAGTCAAAGTGTAAACTTTACTATTTAGTCCCTCGAGTTCAAAACTATTATTATTTCAGAAATAATAATCCACCAACACATGAACTTATTTGATTCGTGTACCAACGTGTAACTCTTCGGATCGTACCGGGTCGGGTTACGTTGACCTCGACTTTTAATTACATCGGACATACTATATATCCAACAATCTCCCACTTGGACGATTTTAATTAAATGAGTCAACGTGCGCAGAGTTGGACGCCTAGCTGCATAGCATTGCACCCAAACCAGTATGACACTTTACAGTCGTCAACTAGTTCTTTGAGTTCAAGTAACGCTCTACTTAACCAAATACTATAGCCCTGATAATTCTATCAATAAGTCCCTTCTGTATAGACATTTGTTGATCATAAGACATGGATCATTCATTCTTATATAGTGATCAACCATTCTCTATTCTGTCTCTAATTCAAAGTGGTCTAACGAACTACCTTAGTCCGAGCGTGGCCACGCGTTTATACCAGTTTGAATTAACGAGGGCGCCAGAATGTCTAGACTTCTAATCCTATAGAAGTACAGAATTCCATCAGCGTCATACAACTCCCACTTAATCTTGGATTTCTCCTAACGCTACCCTTATTGCTACCCATGTTTCAGGATAGTGTTAGATAACATCAAGGATAGTCCTTGATCAATGTAGTTTAATATGTGCCTTAGGAAAAAGGACAGATTGAACATATTAATATCAAAACATCACAGATCCATGGAGATCGTTTTGAAGCGAGTTACATCCAATATCATTCCCTAATGATATCTGTGAATTATGATTCTCAAACCATTGAATTATTCATCTCATGAATACAATCATCTCAATTCACAATAGTCTTACATTCAAATTCATTCCCATGTAATTTGATCGACTACGGATATTTAGAATACTCTTATTCAAGGATTTAAACATACAAATAATGAACACGGTCATAAAATATTTAAATTTGCATTTAACCCATTAAATCAAATAAATATTCAATGTAACTGTTATAGTTCAAAATAAAACACCAATACTAATTACAGATCATATCCATTGTCTAACAACTCTAAGCCCTATATTTCCAGCATGCTCCTCATGTCTAGCTTGAGGTAAAGGCTTAGTAAAGGGGTCAGCCAGATTTAGATCTGTATGAACTTTGTTCATCACGACGTCTCCACGTTCTACTATTTCTCTAATATAGTGGAACTTTCTAAGTATATGCCTTGCGGTCTGATGTGACCTTGGTTCCTTTGCAAGAGCAATGGCACCAGTGTTGTCACACAGTATCTCGATTGGTTTCTTTATGCTAGGCACAACATCGAGATCGGTAATGAACTTCTTCATCCAGGTAGCCTCCTTTGCAGCATCCGATGCAGCAATGTATTCTGATTCACAGGTGGATTGAGCAACCACACTTTGCTTAGAGCTCTTCCAAGTAACAGCCCCACCATTCAGAATGAAAACATATCCCGTTTGTGATCTTGAGTCATCACGATCAGTCTGGAAGCTTGCATCAGTATAACACTTAACTGACAACTCCTCCTCCAGTCCTCCATATACTAAGAACATGTCCTTAGTCCTTCTCAGGTACTTAAGAATGTTCTTCACTACAGCCCAGTGACTCTCTCCTGGATTTTGTTGATATCTACTCGTCATGCTAAGAGCATATGAGACATCATGTCTAGTACATAACATGGCATACATGATGGAACCAATAGCAGAAGTATATGGAACTCTTTCCATTTTCTTCCTTTCCTCTTCAGTGTTTGCACACTGCTTGTTATTAATAATGGTTCCATGTGCCATGGGCAAGAGCCCCCTTTTTGAGTCTTGCATTGAGAAGCGTCGTAAGACCTTATAAATATATGTACTTTGACTTAAGCCCAATAACCGCTTTGATCTATCTCTATAAATCTTTATTCCCAGAATATAAGCGGCTTCACCAAGATCTTTCATTGCGAAACATTTACCCAACCAGGTCTCAACATCTTTAAGCATAGGGATATTGTTTCCAATGATTAGTATGTCATCTACATACAGTATAAGAAAAGTGATATAGCTCCCACTAGATTTCTTGTAAACACACGGTTCATCTTCGTTCTTGATAAAACAAAACTCTTTGATTTTCTAATCAAAACGAAGATTCCAGCTGCGAGATGCTTGCTTTAATCCATAGATGGATTTATTCAGCTTGCACACCTTATTAGGATTCTTTGGATCGACAAAACCTTCAGGTTGAACCATATAGACATCTTCCAGTAAGTGTCCATTAAGGAACGTGGTTTTGACATCCATCTGCCATATCTCATAGTCATAATATGCAGCAATGGCAAGTAGAATTCTAATAGACATAAGCATGGCTACTGGCGAGAAAGTTTCCTCATAATCAATTCCTTGAGTCTGAGTAAAACCTTTCGCTACAAGCCTTACTTTGTAGGTTTGCACATTCCCATCCATGTCAGTCTTCTTCTTGAAGATCCATTTGTTTCCCACAGTCCGACATTCGGTAGGAAGATCAACTAAATCCTAGACTTGGTTATCATACATGGATTGCATCTTTGCATTCATGGCTTCTTGCCATTTCTTGGATTCTGAATCCAAGATTGCAGCTTTGTAAGTAGTAGGCTCAGCTTCATCAATCATGAAGATGTCATCATACTTTACCGGTGCACGATGATCCCTAATACTTTTCCGAACACTTGGTGTTTCTGTTGTTTCTTGAGTCCTCTCAGGCTCAACTTCAACAACTGGATCAGTTACATCTGGTTCTGTCTGAACAGCTGGTTCAGTCACTTGTGATTCTCGAATTTCTTCAACATCCACATGGTTATCTCCAATCCCTCGCGCCAGAAGCTCTTCCTCTAAGAAAGTGCCTCTATGTTTGGTGAAAATCTTATTTTCAGTGGGGTGGTAGAACAGGTAACCGATCTTTTTACCGTATCCAACGAAAACCACTTTTTCGCCTCTGGGATCTAGTTTATGCGAAGATTCTAGAGTGACATAAGCATTACATCCCTAGACTTTAAGGTAGGATACATGAGGTTTCTTTCCATGCCATATCTCATAGGGCGTTTTATCAACCTTTTTCGTTGGAGCTATATTCACAAGTCTTGTGGCAGTTTCCAAAGCATAACTCCAAAAGGATTTTGGAAGGTTTGTTCGACACATCATTGATCGAATCATATCTAATAGAGTTCGATTTCTCCGCTCAGACACACCATTATGTTGCGATGTTCCAGGTGGAGTGAGTTGTGAAACTATTCCACAATCCTTTAGATGGTCGATGAATTACTGACTAAGATATTCACCGCCTCGATCTGATCGAAGCATTTTAATAGTTCTATTTAGCTAATTTTCTACTTCGTTTTGGTACTCCTTGAACTTTTCAAGAGTTTCATGTTTATGCTTCATAAGATAAACATAACCATATCTACTGAAATCATCAGTAAATGTAACAAAGTATCTTTCTCCATGTCTTGACATTGATCTGAATGGACCACATACATCTGTATGTACAAGTCCTAACAGATCATTGGCTCTTTCTCCAACATTTGAAAAATGTGCTTTTGTTAACTTTCCACTTAAGCATGATTCTCATTTTCCAAACGACTCCGAACCTTTGGAATCCAGGATTCCTGCGGTTTTGAGTTGTTTAACACGATTCTCACTTATGTGACCAAGTCTACAATGCCACATATACGTATCATTAAAGTCCAACTTATTACGTTTATGGGAGATATTGCATAATATGTTATCGTTTTGGATTTCTTTCTCATAGATCCCATTGTTAGGTTTTGCATCAAAGTAAAATACATCGTTAAAATAAGCAGAAAAAAACTCGCCATTGAAACGATAATTAAAACCTTGTCCACGCAAAGCCGAAACTGAAACAATATTTCTAGTTACACTAGGAATGTAATAAACTTTGTTCAAAACAAGTTCTAAACCAGAAGGAAGTAAGAGAATACATTCTCCTATATCCTTCACAACGTACAACTCTTTGTCCATTGCCAACATGGACCTCCAAGTCGCCTTGTTTCAGCTTTCTAATCTTTCTTAGTCCTTTCAAAACATTACAAATGTGGAAACCACATCCTGTGTCAAACACCCATGTTTTGCTAGGAAAAGCAAAGATTTCAATAACATATATACTTGAGGACTCTCCTCCTGAAGCCTTAGCTTGCTTCAGCTCAGCTAAATACTTAGCACAGTTCCTCTTCCAGTGCCCAGTTTCATCATAATGAAAACACTTGGCATCTTTTCGAGGTTTCTTATTGGCAACAGATTTGCCTTTGCCCTGATTGCCCATTTTCTTGGTGTTAGGTTTCTTAATCTGACCCTCCCTGATCATTAGCACTGGTGCAGTTTTGCCAGGTATGTTTACCTCAACAGTTTTGAGCATCTGATGCAGTTCTGCAAGTGTCTTCTCCATCCCATTCATATTATAGTTCATAATGAACTGGTCATATGACTTGGGCAATGAGTTCAGGATGATATCCCCAGCTAACTCATCACTCAAGGGGGATTCCAGACGAGCCAAGTGATCAACATATGCCTTCATTTTTAGCACATGAGTGCCAACTGGTGAACCCTCCTGCATACGAGCGTTATAAGTGATCGCATCACATCAAACCTCTCATGGCGAGCATTTTGTTGGAACATTTCCATCAGATGCTGATTCATGTCATATGCATCCATGTCCTCCATTGTCCTTTGAAGTTCAGGGATCATGGAAGCCAGCATCAGACATGAGACTTTCAAAGAGTCATCAAAATGCTTAGCCCAGGTTTTATAAAGCTCACTCTTGGAATTTATGGGTTCATCAGGGACTGGTTATTCAAGAACACACAATTTGTTCTCCGCTTTGAGAACAATTTTCAAGTTGCGGTGCCAGTCCATGAAGTTGGAGTGGTTCAGTTTGTCCTTCTCTAAGATGGACTTGAGAGAGAAATGGGAGGTGGAATTGTTTTCAGTTGACATCTACAAAGTTCAATTTTAATGTATTAGTATTTAATGTTTTAAGTATCCTAATTATTTTATGACCCAAAAAGCAAAATTAATTAGGATGAGATCCCGATTCATCAATACACAATGAACTGGCTTAGCACTGTCCACTGGCACGATTAGGTAGGTAAACAACGATTGTTAATTGTGTCCACTACACAACTCTCCCTTTTGGGGTTATCGCTAAAAGCGATGTATGTTTAACCCCAACTATGCCCACTTGTCTAACAAGCGATGTTTGGTCCTTTACTGTTAACTGTGACACCGGCCTATGTTACACAGGAACCGCAATGATTACCTTCACTCATGATCAACGCCCAGATGCAGGGTCAGCACTAACATTTGGGTTCGATATAGAATGGAGTGTTAACTCGTTAAGGGTGGCATGAAACATCAATTTAAAATTGGGATTTAATTTTAATATTTACCATAAATATTTTGAATGACTCGTTAGCATGATGTGAGTCACACAATAGTTTATAAAATCCAATTTTATATTGTTCGTGATAATTGAAACTCCTTTCAACACTCGACACGGTATAGTTTTAAATACCCTATTTAAACTATGTTGGTCGTATTATCGCGAATGAACTTGTTTTAATATTAATAAAACTCCTTTTATTAAAAATGCTTTTCGGTTTTTATAAAACTTGTTTTAATAAAATCGTTGCCATGATTGTGAAAATTTTATTTATTTTGGGTTATCTAAATTATTTACAATAAATAAACCACGACACAAAACATAATAATAAAATTAAACGAATCGAGCCCCTAATAGGTTGTCCATTTCGTTTTAGCCAGAAACGATACGAACCAGTCAAAAGGGTTTCAAAACTATTTTTGATATAGCTCCCACTTGACCCGAGATCTCTATCTTCATGGAACCTGTTCGCCTTTTTATCTTCGTCTTGATCTTGTACTTGTAGGATTACAAATAAATTTGAAATACAAATAAAACAAATCTATTCTAATCCTATCTATTACACCGGATCCAATATCCGTAATAAAAAAATACAAATCAATAAAAAAAACTAAAACATCACAAACACAACCATGACAAGGGTCAAAATACCTAGGGCTCGATTCACATCACAATCCATGAACAACAAAAAGCTTTTGATCTTTTGTCAAAAAAAAAAAAAATTTGACAAATAAAACATAGATCAAAATTATAACTTTACCATCTATACGCGCGTAACCGTGGCTCTGATACCACTGTTGGGAATCATGGTATCAAATACACAGCGGAAGCAGTTTTATTTATTAATAAAATCGATTATATACAATATATAATATATGTTTAATTTTATTAATCCAATTAACAAAATATTCCCAATCAGGATCTTGGTTAAACGCATATAAACAAATAAATTATAAACTACCATAGGGGGTTTAGTAATCAACCTTTGACGACTACGCCGGAATTGTAACACGCGGGTTACAACGAATCCTCACTAGTAGGAAGTTCACACCCGAGCACTGGCCAACCGATAGCAACACTTTGCAAGGTGGAGGCGGCAATGGTGGTGGTTTGCGGCGGACAAAGGGGCGACGACTCCTAAGGGTGGCCGCAAATCTTGAGAGGAGACAAGTGTTATGTTGTTTTATCTTTTTCAAAACATGTGTGATTAGAGTTTGATCTATCACACCTATTTATATAGATAAAAGGCACTTGACCACTTAATTAGTCAAAGTCATTCACTTGACCATTTGACTAGTCAAGGACTTGACCAATTAATTAGTCAAAGTCATACACTTGACCATTTGACTAGTCAAAGACTTGACCACTTAATTAGTCAAAGTCATACACTTGACCATTTGACTAGTCAAAGTGTAAACTTTACTATTTAGTCCCTCGAGTTCAAAACTATTATTATTTCAGAAATAATAATCCACCGACACATGAACTTATCTGATTCGCGTACCAACGTGTAACTCTTCGGATCGTACCGGGTCGGGTTACGTTGACCTCGACTTTTAATTACATCGGACATACTATATATCCAACAATTCTTGCTACCCCTGTTGATCATGGACGACGACGAAGGATGGCGTATCAGGAAAGACGGTCAAGAATTTGATAACGACTCCAAATATGGTGAGTACAACAGTTTTCGTCTATGTTGTCTTTGTAACCTCTGTTTCTATGATAATTTGGACTCTGATTAAGCTTCATAACCTCTGTTTCTATGATTATACAGGTTCAAGCAAAGAGTTTTCGATTAAGTTTTATCATGCTAGTGAGTTTAGTGATCCTGATGTAGCTATGATGTATCTAAATGCCAAGGTTAACTACATTGATCATGTGCACACTAATTAGTTTGTTGTGGTAACTTTGTATGACTTTTTGTCTGAACTAGGGTACCTAGAAAGTGATGAAGTTAAGTTTTTTTATTGGCAGCCAGGACAAAGTCTAGATACTGGTTTAAAACCAATCCTATTTGATAAACAAGTCTTAGAACTACTCAAACTAGTTGAGACTGAGAAGCTAATTGAGGTATATGTTGAACATATAGTCCCAGACTATGATACTTTAAAAAATAGAAAGGTTAGTGAAGTTGTTAATCAGTCTGATGAGGAAGAATTCTCATATCAGATAGATTTGGATAAGTGGGAATGTACTGATAGTGAAGATACTGCTTATAAGCCTGATAGGGATCTGATAGTGAGGATAGTGGTGATGCAAACATTAGGAACAAAAAGAAAATCATGGAGACTGTAAAGAATGAAATGGAGACTACAGAGAAGGATGATGATGAGGACTCTGACTTTATTGTAGATGAGGACAATTTAGTAGAGGATTATGAGGTTGATATGGAAAACTACAAGGCTGTAGTAGACCCAGATGGTAGTGAAGGTGATGAATCAGAGGATGAAATGGAAGATGAGGTTGAAGTAGATTTAGATGACTTTGACAGCTTTAGTGATGAGAATGAGCCTATGTGACAACCGGCAAAATTCGGTCAACATTTGACTGGATCTTAATCGTGTTTCATATGTAATTAACATGTTTTAAAGTTAACTTTGATTAACTTAAGTCGATACGAGTCCGACGATGTCTTTTTGGAGTTCGTGGACACCTTGATGTTCAAAAGAAATAGTTGCGCGTTGTAACTCCAACGAACTAACATTAGTAAAAATCCATCAAACTGGACTAACATAGAGTTATTACATGTAAATACGACGCGTGTTTGCTGTTGAAGTGATCGGATGTGGAATCGGCTTGAAAAACGGTCTAAACCGTAGCGTTTTGGAAAACGCGGGAAGCAACCGACATGGTAACCGGACATTGAAATGTGTGGTTTTAACTGCTTTTATACTTTCGGAATAATTATTTATTATAAAATAATGTTATTTATTTAATATCGAAAGGTATCAGATCATTTAAACGAAGGAAAACAGAAACCGGTTGAGTTAACGCGATTTTAACGCGTTTTCTGAAAGAACATGTCGGATGTCGCAAATAATCTTATATTTTGTGACACCCGGCAAACTCAGGTTAGTAACGTTGACTAAACTAGTAAGTCTACCTTAGCGAGTCATGCATATTACGTCCTTAACGGGGTCAGTCGAGTCGGTATGATGATTCTGGGAATCATCGGGAGTCGTTATGATGATCCGCGGGGTCATCGGGAGTCGGTCCATAACTATGGGTACAAGGATCGGCGATTCGTGGAATCGCCGGGTTTAATGCACACACGAGTCTCGAGTCCCGGGAATTGGTGAACGGATGTAAACGTGTTAGTTATCATGCATTATATGTTTGAAATCATTATGTGACTTATCGGTATGTGAATACGTGTTTAAATATGTTAAAATAGTGTTTAACGCGCCAAAATCTCGTTCCAGCACCACAGGGGCGATTAGGACCCCTGATCGCCTATATATGGGGCGAGTAGGACACATATCAGGCGATTGGGACTTAATCGCCTGATGTTTCATGCGATTAGGCCCCCAATCGCATGATATGAACTGCTAATCGCATGAACAGCAGAGTCCGGTCAAAACACCTATAAATAGAACCCTTAACTCCCCAAACACCTCTAGAACAACCCTAGCTGCTCCCAAGCCACCCACACACCTTAAAACACCTCTGAAACTCTTTTTGCTACAAAAATCACCATCTCCAAGCTTACACACCTTTCTTTAACAAAACCCAAGGTGTGTTCTTCATCCCTAACCTTTGTAAAGTTGTTATTTTGGGTTCCCCAAAGGTCCAGACCTTGTTTTACTAAATTGTGTCTTTAAAAACCTTTCAAAAGAGTTCTAAACCAAGTCTACACCTTAATGCTTGTTATATGTGAAGTTTACATGCATATTTGGTCTTCTTGGTGATTATAACATGATTGTTTCCAAGATATGATTGTACTTCTGCTATGTAGAAATTATTAGGAAGGTTGTCTTAGAATTTTAGCCATTATTGTGGTGTTTTGAAGAAAATGTGTATTTTGACCCATTTGTATGTTCTTGAAGATTTAGGATGATTATGGTATGATTGTTGATGCAATGTTGTTAGAATTCATACTAGGAAGATGTTAGAACAGAGGTTTGATGATTTACATGTTTGTAAAGATTGAAATCTGATTGTTTCCATTTAAGGAAAGATAAGGTTGGTTGGTGAAACCTAGTACTTTGCCATTTTAGGAAATAATTACTTAGAACATGATAGATCAGTGATATGTTGGGGGTTTTTGCTTGAAATGGGTTGGTAAATGATTTAGGTTTGATATTGGGTGTTGTTGCATGTTTCGGATCTGATTTGGAGGGTTAAACGCGCGAAAATCCGTTACACAGCAGCAACAGGCGATTAGGAATCCTAATCGCCTGATGCTATGCGATTATGCAGACAAAAGGGCGATTAGGACCCTAATCGCCTGAAACTTCATGCGATTGGGCCCCTAATCGCCTGTAGGCTGAAGCCTACTCGCGTGTGACCTTCCTAATCGCATGTACTGCTGTCGTGAACGCGTTTTGACATCCCGGAACACGATTTGACACCTAGGAACATGCTAGGAACCCCGGGATACACCCAATGACTTAGTAAGACGTATTCGGACCTGATTATGCGTTAAACGGACATTATGCTAGACTAGGTGAATTATTGCGCGTACTAAGTGTTTAATTGCATATGTTGCATGATGTCTTGCATTTATCTAACACGTGGAATGTCGGGTCACCAATGGGATGTCGGGTCTTGTCTGGCACGGTCGGTTTAACAGTTAAAGGTGTTTTCAAACGTTTATGGTCACGGTCTGGACATTCGGGGACTAGTTAGCCTGCGGGTTATTAGTCCAATACTTATACACATCTTATGATAGGTCGTCGCTATTTGGGGCTATCATAACATAATTACTTAACTGTTTTCAAGTAACGCAATCCAAGGTGAGTTTCACAACCCCACTTTTACTGTCTTGCTTTCGGGGGGAGAAACATGCTTTGTACGAACTATTTAAAGGTCATGTTATACTATGGGCACTTTATGTTACTATACGGCTTTTATGGAAAGTCCCAGGGGGAAACCATGAATGTGCTGGAACGCACAACGGGGGAAATGTGGATAGATCTATTGGGCCTCACAAGCCCCACTCGACGGCGGGGGCCGGGCGGGTGCATATTGTCTCTACCTATCGGGTTACCGAGGCATCGGTAGCCCAGTCGTCTGGGCTGGTATCATCTTTTGGTTCATGTTTAGTAATGGGTTCCCAACCGTAGTAGTAAAAACACTTAACGTCTAGCTAACGTTCTTATGACATAGTATTAACGGAAATGATCTTTGGGAACTTGTGACAACACTTTTATAAAAGAAAACCTGTGAACTCACCAGCATTATATGTTGACATTTTTGGCATGTTTTCTCAGGTCGCTAAGGTAGCAGTCAATGGACTAGGCGCACGGAGTCATGCACAGCGTCTAATATTTTGAAGCATATTAAACAATGTTTTGTAAACAATGATATGTCTTTTGGTTGTAAACAAAAATGCTTCCGCTGCTGGTTTACAGCTCAAAGCATGATATTTTGGTTTTAAATATAATTATGAATGCATGTTTGTTGTATGTTTATTGTGATCATTGACTGAGATCCTGGTGTGTCACGCGCCTCGCGGTAAAACCCCGCACGTGGAATTTGAGGGTGTGACAGATTGGTATCAGAGCCAACGGTTATAGTGAACTAGGACTGCATGTAGAGTCTAGTCTATAACTGAGTCGCACACACTAGACGGTCACAAATAGTCGAGTCTTAGCAAGTGGGTAACAATATGACTTGTCGGGGGTGTCGGTGTCATCGTCTACTACGCTACATCATCTATTTACCCTTTATCATCCTATTTCTTGACTCATCTTTACTATGATCCGATGGCGAACGATATACTATTGAACTTTCTTGACGGCAGTGTACATTGGGGTAGCTTCGGCGTACTCTTGAGATCTGTCCAGGGATTTGGACATCTCCCCTCTATGCCCTAATGAACACGCTCGTTCTTATGCATACTATCTTGTACTTATACTTATGATAATACCATGATTGGGCGCTAGTGTTCGGTGACTTGAACTTCAAACTTAAAGCGCGCCTGGAGGACCATGTGGAACAGTTTATCATGTCGGGTGCACACGAGATCATAAACTGTGATGCATGGGATCCCTGGCGGACTTTGGGCTTGAACGGATGGACCCGAGCTGGGCTCGGTCTAGTTTCTTGAAATTCCTAATGGGTTATACCACGGGCAAGCCTAAATCTTTTGTTTCATGTTGTGACAGAAGATGTCGGGAGCTCGTGGAGGTCGCAGGGGCGGCCGTGCTGGCGGTCGTGCTGGCGGCGGTGGCCGCGGGAACATTAATATGACCCAAGCTGAATTGGATAACTTAATGCAGCAGCACGTGAATATTGCTCTGGCTGCATTCCAAGCCGCTCATAATGCTATGGGTGGTACGTCGATTCTCACCTATTCTACCTTGTTCTGGGGTACTTTACCTTTTCTTGATTCTCACCTGCGTGTCTGTTCCAGGTGGTGCTGTCAATCCTCCTCCATCCCAGTGTTCCTACAAAAAGTTTATGGATTGCAAGCCCCACAACTTTAGTGGCACTGAAGGGGCAATGGGACCGCTCCGTTGGTTGGAGAAAATCGAATCTGTTTTCTCGATGTGCAACTGCCCGGAAGGCGACCGGGTGAAATATGCTTCTGCGACCCTGGAGGGTCAAGCTTTGACTTGGTGGAACTCCACCACCCAGACTATGGGTATTGGGGGAGCCCACGCTATGCCCTGGGCGGGGTTCATTCAGTTGCTGAAAAATGAGTACTGCCCGAGGGATGAAATCCAGAAGCTTGAGCATGAAGTCTGGAATCATAAGATGGTGGGGTCCGAGATTGAAGCTTATACTGCTAGGCACAATGAGTTGGCGGTGTTGTGCCCCGATCTGCACGCACCCGAATACCGAAGGATTGAGCATTACGTCGCTGGGTTGGTACCGGAGATTGCGGGGTTAGTTGCTGCGGGTAATCTCACTGTTTATTCTGAGGTGGTTCGGTCGGCTCATAGGCTGACCAACACGAAGGTGGCTGAAGGGGTCTTGCCTCCTCGAGGCGCTGCTGTGAAGACTTCTGATAGTAATAAGCGGAAGTGGGAAGCTGTGGGGAAAGGCTCGAGCTCGGCTCAGCCTCAGCAGGTGAAGAAGTCTGATACTGGGGGATCGTCGTCTGAGCAAAAACCGGGGGGTTATATTGGGAAACTGCCGAAATGTGACCGGTGTGGATTTCACCACAACGGTCGTTGCGAGGACCGAAACCGTTGCCACAGGTGCCATAAGCTTGGGCACCAAGCAAAGGATTGCAGGGTTAATCTTCAGGGCAACCGGAACCCGCCTGCTACACCTACTCCGGCTCCTCCTGTTGCTGCCCCCGGGGAAATCAGGGCAAACAGGGGTGCTACAATTGTGGTGAACTTGGTCACTACAAGCGTGAATGCCCCAAGTTGAAGCAGGGCGAGGCTGGGAAGAATGGGTCGGGCAATGGAAACAATGGGGGCGGAGGCAGGAATGCTCGCGCCTTCGTGATTGGTTCGAGCGGTGCTCGACAAGATCCTGACACTGTTACTGGTACGTTTCTTCTCGATAATCGCTATGCTACGGTTTTATTCGATTCTGGTGCCGATAAGAGTTTTATATCTCTTGGGTTTAGCCAATTGCTTGATAGGGTACCTACACCTTTAGAGGCTAAGTACTTGATAGAATTGGCTGATGGTAAGAAAGTCGAGGCGACGCACGTCCTTAGGGAGTGTCACTTGAGTTGTCGGGTTATTCCTTCCCTATTGATCTTATGCCGGTGTCCTTGGGTAGTTTCGATGTTGTCGTGGGTATGGATTGGTTGTCTCTGTATCATGCTGAGATCGTTTGTTTTGATAAAGTCATTCGACTTCCTCTCCCTGATGGAGAAATTCTGTTGGTGCACGGTGAGAAGAGCGGGGTCCCATTGAGTATCATTTCGTGTATGAAAGCCTATAAGTATCTTCGGAAGGGGTATTCTGCCATTCTGGCACTTGTTTCGGTTTCGTCTGAAGAAGAGAAGAAGATTGAAGATATTCCTGTTGTCCGTGACTTTCCCGATGTATTTCCCGAAGACTTACCTGGTCTTCCGCCTTATCGCCAGGTCGAATTTGGTATTGAACTCACTCCAGGTGCGGCCCCTATTGCTCGTGCCCCTTATCGTCTTGCACCTCCCGAGATGCAGGAGTTATCGAACCAGTTGCAGGAGCTGTTAGAGAAGGGTTTCATTCGACCTAGTTCGTCCCCGTGGGGAGCCCCTATTTTGTTTGTCAAGAAAAAGGACGGGAGCCTACGGATGTGTATCGACTACCGGGAATTGAATAAGGTTACCATCAAGAATCGCTATCCTCTTCCTCGCATCGATGACTTATTTGACCAGCTTCAGGGTTCTAGTTTTTATTCGAAGATTGATTTGAGGTCGGGGTACCATCAGTTGAGGGTTCAAGAAGCTGACATTCCGAAGACCGCCTTCCGAACTCGCTATGGCCATTTTGAATTCCTGGTCATGCCTTTTGGTCTCACCAATGCACCTGCCATCTTTATGGATCTGATGAACCGTGTTTGTAAGCCTTATCTTGATAAGTTCGTGATTGTCTTCATTGATGATATTCTAGTCTATTCCAAGAACGAGGTGGACCACCAGGAACACTTGCGTCTTGTTTTGGAACTCCTGAGGCGGGAACAGTTGTACGCCAAGTTTTCTAAGTGTAGCTTCTGGTTGCGTGAAGTCCAATTCCTTGGTCATGTTGTTAATGAGAAAGGAATTCACGTTGACCCAGCTAAGATTGAAGCCATTAAAGACTGGGAAGCACAAAGACGCCATCTGAGGTGCGGCAATTCCTAGGCCTTGCAGGTTATTATCGTCGTTTTATCGAGGGATTTTCGAAGATCGCTCAACCCCTCACCTCGCTTACCCAGAAGGACAGAAAGTTCGACTGGGGTGATTCGCAGGAGTCGGCCTTCCAAATGTTAAAGGCTAAACTCTGTTCTGCTCCTATCTTGTCCTTGCCTGAGGGTACGGACGATTTTGTGGTTTATTGTGACGCTTCTATCCGGGGTCTTGGTTGTGTACTGATGCAGCGCGAGAAGGTCATCGCCTATGCTTCTCGTCAGCTCAAAGTTCATGAGAAAAACTACCCCACCCATGATCTGGAATTGGGTGCGGTGGTCTTTGCTTTAAAGATTTGGAGGCATTACTTGTACGGTACCAAATGCTCTATTTACACCGATCACAAGAGCCTCCAGCATATCTTTGATCAGAAGGTGTTGAATATAAGACAGCGTCGCTGGGTCGAGCTTCTTAATGATTACGAGTGCGCTATTAAATACCATCCTGGCAGGCGAATGTGGTCGCAGACGCCTTGAGCAGGAAGGAAACGGCTAAACCTCGTCGTGTTCGAGCTCTTCAGCTCACCATCCATTCCGGCTTACCTGATCGAATCCGTTCAGCGCAGCAAGAAGCTTTGAAGGAGGAAAACCTTAAAGCTGAAACCATGCATGGTGCTGATAGCCACCTTGAACTCAGGTCCGATGGCCTACACTATTTCGCTGAACGTATTTGGGTTCCCTTATTTGGGGGCTTGCGGGAGCTTGTTCTTGATGAAGCTCACAAGTCCGGTACTCTATACACCCTGGCTCCGATAAGATGTATCAAGACCTAAAGATACTTTATTGGTGGTCGAACATGAAGGCGGACGTGGCTTCGTACGTGAGCAAGTGCTTGACCTGTGCCAAGGTCAAGGTCGAATACCAAAAGCCATCCGGCCTTCTGCAACAGCCTGAAATTCCTGAGTGGAAGTGGGAGCGGATTACGATGGACTTTGTGACCAAACTCCCGAAATCGCCCAGTGGTTGTAACATGATCTGGGTAATTGTTGATAGGTTGACAAAGTCTGCGCACTTCCTCGCTATCAAAGATACCGATGGCCTCGAGCGTCTGGCACGGTTATATCTTAAGGAAGTGGTCTCTCGGCACGGGGTGCCTGTTTCTATTATTTCTGATCCTGATCCTCGGTTCGCCTCTAACTTCTGGAAATCCTTGCACAAGGCTCTGGGTACTCAGTTAGACATGAGCACAGCGTATCATCCGCAAACCGACGGTCAAAGTGAGCGGACAATCCAAACGCTAGAAGACATGCTTCGGGCATGTGTGATCGACTTTGGCAAGGGGTGGGAGAGTCATTTACCGTTGGTGGAATTCTCCTACAACAACAGTTACCATTCTAGCATCAAGGCAGCTCCGTTCGAGGCTCTTTACGGGCGGAAATGCCGGTCTCCTCTTTGTTGGGCCGAGGTGGGTGAGAGTCAACTCACCGGCCCGGAACTTGTGTACGAGACTTCCGAGAAGATCGTACAAATCCGTAACCGCTTGGCAGCAGCTCGGGACCGTCAAAAGAGCTAAGCCGATCGTCGTCGCAAGCCTTTGGAGTTTGAGGTTGGCGACAGGGTTTTGTTGAAGGTATCTCCGTGGAAGGGCGTTATACGTTTTGGGAAGCGGGGAAAATTGAATCCTCGGTATGTTGGCCCGTTCGCAATTCTGGAACGGATTGGACCGGTAGCATACAGGCTTGATCTGCCAGCTGAACTCAGTAATGTTCATAATGTCTTCCATGTTTCTAATTTGAAGAAGTGTTTGACGGATGAATCTTTGGTTGTTCCTCTCGAAGAGATCAAGGTGGATGATCGTCTATGTATCGTGGAGGAACCGGTTGAAATTCTTGACTATAAAATCCGTAGCCTTCGCCGGAGTAAAATCCGCATTGTTAAAGTCCGTTGGAACTCTGATCGTGGACCGGAGTTCACGTGGGAACGGGAAGATCAAATGAAGGCTAAGTATCCCCATTTATTTCCTAAGCGCGCGTTCGAATCAAGACATGTCTCTGCTGAAGCTGAATGAATCTCGGGTCGAGATTCCTTTCAACAGGGGGATGATGTGGCAACCGGAAAACTTTTCTTCTCTTTCGTCTCTTCCTTTTTGGCCTTGGGCAATTTTCGGGACGAAAATTCTTTCAACAGGGGAATGATGTGACACCCGGCAAACTCAGGTTAGTAACGTTGACTAAACTAGTAAGTCTACCTTAGCGAGTCATGCATATTACGTCCTTAACGGGGTCAGTCGAGTCGGTATGATGATTCTGGGAATCATCGGGAGTCGTTATGATGATCCGCGGGGTCATCGGGAGTCGGTCCATAACTATGGGTACAAGGATCGGCGATTCGTGGAATCGTCGGGTTTAATGCACACACGAGTCTCGAGTCCCGGGAATTGGTGAACGGATGTAAACGTGTTAGTTATCATGCATTATATGTTTGAAATCATTATGTGACTTATCGGTATGTGAATACGTGTTTAAATATGTTAAAATAGTGTTTAACGCGCCAAAATCTCGTTCCAGCACCACAGGGGCGATTAGGACCCCTGATCGCCTATATATGGGGCGAGTAGGACACATATCAGGCGATTGGGACTTAATCGCCTGATGTTTCATGCGATTAGGCCCCAATCGCATGATATGAACTGCTAATCGCATGAACAGCAGAGTCCGGGTCAAAACACCTATAAATAGAACCCTTAACTCCCCAAACACCTCTAGAACAACCCTAGCTGCTCCCAAGCCACCCACACACCTTGAAACACCTCTGGAACTCTTTTTGCTACAAAAATCACCATCTCCAAGCTTACACACCTTTCTTTAACAAAACCCAAGGTGTGTTCTTCATCCCTAACCTTTGTAAAGTTGTTATTTTGGGTTCCCCAAAGGTCCAGACCTTGTTTTACTAAATTGTGTCTTTAAAAACCTTTCAAAAGAGTTCTAAACCAAGTCTACACCTTAATGCTTGTTATATGTGAAGTTTACATGCATATGTTGGTCTTCTTGGTGATTATAACATGATTGTTTCCAAGATATGATTGTACTTCTGCTATGTAGAAATTATTAGGAAGGTTGTCTTAGAATTTTAGCCATTATTGTGGTGTTTTGAAGAAAATGTGTATTTTGACCCATTTGTATGTTCTTGAAGATTTAGGATGATTATGGTATGATTGTTGATGCAATGTTGTTAGAATTCATACTAGGAAGATGTTAGAACAGAGGTTTGATGATTTACATGTTTGTAAAGATTGAAATCTGATTGTTTCCATTTAAGGAAAGATAAGGTTGGTTGGTGAAACCTAGTACTTTGCCATTTTAGGAAATAATTGCTTAGAAAATGATAGATCAGTGATATGTTGGGGGTTTTTGCTTGAAATGGGTTGGTAAATGATTTAGGTTTGATATTGGGTGTTGTTGCATGTTTCGGATCTGATTTGGAGGGTTAAACGCGCGAAAATCCGTTACACAGCAGCAACAGGCGATTAGGAATCCTAATCGCCTGATGCTATGCGATTATGCAGACAAAAGGGGCGATTAGGACCCTAATCGCCTGAAACTTCATGCGATTGGGCCCCTAATCGCCTGTAGGCTGAAGCCTACTCGCGTGTGACCTTCCTAATCGCATGTACTGCTGTCGTGAACGCGTTTTGACATCCGGAACACGATTTGACACCTAGGAACATGCTAGGAACCCCGGGATACACCCAATGACTTAGTAAGACGTATTCGGACCTGATTATGCGTTAAACGGACATTATGCTAGACTAGGTGAATTATTGCGCGTACTAAGTGTTTAATTGCATATGTTGCATGATGTCTTGCATTTATCTAACACGTGGAATGTCGGGTCACCAATGGGATGTCGGGTCTTGTCTGGCACGGTCGGTTTAACAGTTAAAGGTGTTTTCAAACGTTTATGGTCACGGTCTGGACATTCGGGGACTAGTTAGCCTGCGGGTTATTAGTCCAATACTTATACACATCTTATGATAGGTCGCCGCTATTTGGGGCTATCATAACATAATTACTTAACTGTTTTCAAGTAACGCAATCCAAGGTGAGTTTCACAGCCCCACTTTTACTGTCTTGCTTTCGGGGGGAGAAACATGCTTTGTACGAACTATTTAAAGGTCATGTTATACTATGGGCACTTTATGTTACTATACGGCTTTTATGGAAAGTCCCAGGGGGAAACCATGAATGTGCTGGAACGCACAACGGGGGAAATGTGGATAGATCTATTGGGCCTCACAAGCCCCACTCGACGGCGGGGCCGGGCGGGTGCATATTGTCTCTACCTATCGGGTTACCGAGGCATCGGTAGCCCAGTCGTCTGGGCTGGTATCATCTTTTGGTTCATGTTTAGTAATGGGTTCCCAACCGTAGTAGTAAAAACACTTAACGTCTAGCTAACGTTCTTATGACATAGTATTAACGGAAATGATCTTTGGGAACTTGTGACAAACTTTTATAAAAGAAAACCTGTGAACTCACCAGCATTATATGTTGACATTTTTGGCATGTTTTCTCAGGTCGCTAAGGTAGCAGTCAATGGACTAGGCGCACGGAGTCATGCACAACGTCTAATATTTTGAAGCATATTAAACAATATTTTGTAAACAATGATATGTCTTTTGGTTGTAAACAAGAATGCTTCCGCTGCTGGTTTACAGCTCAAAGCATGATATTTTGGTTTTAAATATAATTATGAATGCATGTTTGTTGTATGTTTATTGTGATCGTTGACTGAGATCCTGGTGTGTCACGCGCCTCGCGGTAAAACCCCGCACGTGGAATTTGAGGGTGTGACATATTTGCTCGGCTTAGTTATATTTTTAATTTCGAATAAAACCGACTAGTTTTTGTGATAAATCATGGACCCTAAATATAAACCGAGACGTTTTACGCTTAAACGGGTTCGATACGCGGTATACTCCACCTAACTAAAACCTTAACTATAAATAGAACAAAACCCTTGTCTCTTTCATTTTCTCAGCCGCTGCCACACTTCTCTCTCACTACTCCCTCTCTCTAAAACCCGATCTCATCTCCTGTCGTGCTAAGGCCAATGGCCGGCCAGAATGAAACCCAACCAGGGTTTACGACGGCGCTACGGATTCACCCGGTGGTGGATACGGCTCGGTTGACGTCAATCAGAGGTGAGCGGCTCGGTTTTGGTCATCACAGTGGTGACGAGTTGGTCTGGTTGACTATGGCCGTGGTTGTTCCAGATCCGGCATGTTCAAGGCGTCGTGGTGGCTTCAATGGTGGTGCAGGTCCGCTGGGAGTGAGGGTTGTATAGGGGACGATGTAATGGTCCGATCTTGTTAGATCTATGGGTTTTGGATGGTGAATCGTTGGTGGTGTTTTTTCGGCCGGTTGTGGTGGGTTTCAGCAGGTAGGTGGTTCATGGTGGTCCGGATGGTCATAGTCCTCAAATTTGGTGGTGGTTTTTAACGCCTGGGTTGGCTCGGGGTCAGTTTCGGGTTGTTTGGTGACAGGTTCTACGGATCTGGTGATTCCGGGTAATTGACAGGTATCAGGTCAAGGTGGTGTTGGGTTGGCTTATAGGTCCGAGTAAGGTCTCGAGTTGCTTGTTTGTTTTCGGATCTCTGTCTCTGTTCGGGCCTGGTCAACACTCGGTGAAACCGAGTCAACTCAGTCAAATCTGGTCAAAGTTCGGGTCAACTCGTAGATCGAGACGCTCGCGTATACTTTCGGTATAAAAGCTTCGTATTTGTATTTATTTTTGTGAAATATATTTATTAATATATAAGTACGCAAAATAATAACCGGTCATAAACTCACGAAACGAACCGACTTTAATAATAAACGATAAGTATAAACGGACGACCGGTAATGGTGACTAAAAAGCGTGACTTATAATGTCGTATATCGGACTAACTGGTTGGACTACATATATTGTATATATATATTATACAAGTATAAGTATTTTTGGTAAGTTGTCAAAACGTATAATATTTGTCTTGATGTTTAGATTTCGGATAAATAAGTTATTGTCTTGTGTTGGCATTGATTTTTGGGAAATTGTAGACAACTTGAGTTGTCTGGTTTGTACAAAAACAGAGGAAGCTCTGTCAAATATTTATAAAATCCGAAGGTAACAAAACTAACATTGTGGCGTATGTTTTTATAAATGATTCACAAGTGTTTAATAAATGTATTTATACAAAATCGCGACGTATTGACAAAAAAAAATTAATTGTATTAATAATAAGTAAATCCCGAACGATAAATTCAAAACTAATATATATAGTTTTGCCAAACGTTAAGAATGACGGGTTTTTGAAAGGTTTCGGCCATGTAATGTGTATCGTTCGGATTCAAAATACATAACCGTATGATTTTACTTGGGAACCTTTTATAAAAAGCAATGTTTTGAAAACCTTAAAATGCTCGGATTTGGGAAATGCTATAGCAATTGTTATTAATCGGAATTAATAACAAGAATTATATATTTTGTAAAGTATACTTTCCTAAAAAATAGACGTGCAAGACAAATGTATTTATCCGACCAACGAGACGAGCTACGACTCAAGGTATGTTATACGTTTCGAGGTGTTAGTCCAACCTGGGTTACACGCGAATAGTGACAAGTGCGTAACTTGGGTACTAGGTCGTATGTAACGCCTAATTAAGATAATTCACGATCGGTTCGTCGAGTTAAAACATGTTAGGACTCGAGTTAGTACACACGAGCCTAGATAGTTGGATAAACTATCTTTTAGCCGGATAATAGGCTAGGCTTATATGTGAGACTTTTAAGGTGTCCTTTGTTGTAATAGGGCACGAGGAAGTCGGTCAAGGCTTCGGGTTTTGTATGCTAGCTAAGCAAGGAAATTAAGGTGAGTTCATGACCCCACTATTACTGTTTTGTAAATGTTTTCGGGGGGAAGACATGCTTGTTTTATGAAAACCTGTTTTTTTTAAAGCATAACAAAGTTTATGAAAAACTTGTGAAGTTACAATGCTTTTATAAAATCGTACGTGGGTAAAAAGGGAAATGAAAGTTATGAGTATTAAAATGTGCGATAACTGTGGAAACTTGAAATGGTACATAAGATGGGCACATGGGTAACGGAAAAGTCTAGTGGGACGTGCAGTCTCCGCAGTTAACTGTAACCATTAATACAAAGTGATGTAGCCGTAGAATATGGGGATAGTACTATCGGTCCTTGACGGGGACCCACCTCCGGTTGATTAGCGTCAACTCGGATGGACCAAGGGGTGTTACGATATTCTAAACTTGTTGTTACCACTATAACAACGTGCGGGGCAAAAGTAAGTAGTCTGGTTTTGGTTACGGGCTCATGGGGACGCCATCGGTATTAGGATTTGCAACCCTAAGTTTATGTAGCACATTTCTTATGTTTGTTAAGCGCACTAACTTTTCAAATAATGGTTGTTTATTTGATCATTTCCGCTTTCGGCGTACGTGTTTGCCCGGTGGGTAATTCTGGGGGAAAAATGGTTTTCATAATAATGTGTACGGATGTCCGATAAGGAATCCGATGTGGGAAAATGATTTAAATGAGAAGGTTTTTCAAAAGTTATTGTGGAAGTCTCCTTTTTGGGCTAAAAGTTCGACCGACAAAGCTTGGGTATATTTATCTTTATGGGGAGGTAAATATATGGCAAAGTGAGACGAGTCGAAGGCTAAGAAAGGAACGCCCGATAATAATTTAAAAGAGACTTTTTATATGTATGTTCGATCGACGAAACTTGGGTATATTTATCTTTATGGGGAGGTAAATATATGGCAAAGTGTGTCGAGTCGAAGGTTAAGAAAGGAATATGCGGTAAGGTTTGAAATGAGATTTTTATATGTATTTTCCCAAATAATATTTGCGTAAAGAAAATAAACTTTCTCATTAATGTTTGTAAATATTTCTCAGTGTTTTGAAAGAAAAATGGGTTATGAACGATAAATATAAAACTATGAACTCACCGGCTTTTATGCCGACCTTTTAAGCATGTCTTTCAGGTCTAGATATTGGCAACGACACGGTTGGAAATAAGCGATGTCTTGGGATTGGAGGCCCTAGAAGGCTTAGAAAAGGCGTTCGGTACATGTAGAAGTCTTAGTTAAAATATTCCGCTGCGTAGTAAAGGTGCCAAACGTTCACAACCGACGGGAAAATCGGGGTGTGACAGCCTAAGTTGCATAAGTCAATTAGGAAGAAGAAGAAACAGAAGAGGAGAAGCAGATCAAAGAATGATGATTATCCGTTTTATCTTACTCAAACATTTACTTATAGAGCTGTTATAAAGAAGGTGGTGAAGGACTTTGTTGTGGAAAGCAAGAGGCAGCTGAGAATAGTGAAGAATGATAAGGGTAGGTTCAGGGTTATTTGCCAGGGTATTAATCCACAGCTTGGTGGTGATTGTGCCATTGATGCACATAAGTCAAAGTTAGGGGCATTTCTGTAAACTAACCCAAAATAGTTAAAAAAAATGAGAGGCAGGAGCCTCCACCTCAAAACCCAAGAAACCTAGAAAGAAATACCCCAAACCCAGCTGTCCCTTTGCCCTTCACATCTCCTATAGTCATGTACTTGGGGCTTGGGTTGTGAAGACCTTAATCACAAATCATTCTTGTCTTCAATGTCGGGGTGTTAAAATATGCACAGTTTCTTGGTTGGCTCAGGAGATAGAGCATATTGTCTAGGCAAGTCCAAACATAACAGTTGATGTTTTAGTTGATATTGTTCAGAAGAATAGGCAGGTTCAGGTGACCAAAAACCAGATGTTTAGGGCAAAAGTGAAAGCGTACAATAAAATGGTAGGTTGTTATACAACTCAGTATGCCATTCTTAGGGATTATTGTGAGGAGTTGATGAGATCTAACCCTGGAACATCAATCAAAATTGATGTGGAGAGAGCATATAGTCCAGATAGCCCTACAAGGCAGTTTAGAAGAATTTACATTTGTCTAGGTGGTTTGAAACAAGGGTGGAGGTTATGTGGTAGGAAATCCTAGGTTTGGATGGTTGTTTCATGAAGGGACCCTACCCTGGACAGATTTTAACTGCTGTGGGTGTGGATGGTAACAATGGAATTTATCCAGTGGCTTATGTATTGGTGGAAGCAGAAACACCGGAGACTTGGAGTTGGTTCTTGGTGAACCTGGGAGATGATTTGGATATTGGTCCCAATTCAGATTTCACTTTTATAAGTGACAGGCAGAAGGTAACTTTCATTCTTGTTTCCTTATTACATAAGAGAGTACCTTATGAAGAAGATTGTGGTTGTTAAGAAGATGATTGCAAAGACTGATGGGCCTTTAACACCTGCTGCAACCAAGCTATTTGAGAAGATAAAAACTGAGGCATCACAATACAATGTGATCTGGATAGGTATGTTTCTAATACTCATTTGATATGATCTTTAATGCTGCTGGAAACCATTTTGACTACTCATGTTTTATACAGGTGGATCCAGGTACCAAGTTACTAGCTATGCTACACATGACCAGAGGGCTGTTAACCTTGAGGAAAAGACTTGCTCTTGTAGGAAGTGGGACCTGATTGTTATGCCATGCAAGCATGCAATGGCTGCCAATGGTATTATGCAGAGCATGGAGGTGATGGCATATCTGAGAGGTGGGTTAATCAGGTTTACTGGTTGGAAACCTGGAAGAGAGTGTATGAATGTACCATTGCTCCAATCAATGGTATGGATTTGTGGCCATAATCAAGATGCCCAACCACCCTAACCCCACCAAAGCATCACAAGCAACCAGGCAGGTCGAAAAAGGCAAGAAAGTGATCTACACAAGAAATGGCCGAGTCTAGTCAAGCTAGCCAGGTTGATAATGCTTCTTAATCTGCCATGCCAACCATTCCAGACAAGGGTAAAATGCCAAGAAAAGGTCAGACAGTGACTTGTCTTCTCTGCAAGCAGAAGGGGCATAACAGGAGGTCATGCAAGCTAAAGAAGACTTTCCGGGTTGGTAGCAGTGGCACTCAGGCTGGTGGTGGCAATGGCACTCAGGATGGTGGATCACAAGTGGTTGATTAGTAGGTTATGTTGGTTGTCACGAAATTTGAACAATACTATGTTTATGTTTATGTATTTTGGTTGTGTCATGGGTTGTGAACAATATTATGTCTATGTTTAGGAACTTATGGGTCTTGGTTGACTTATTTATGACCATTATGGTCAAATTTTGAATTGTATGAATGACTGTGTTATGTTGTTTTATGTGTTATGTTGTTTTATGTTGACTGTGTTATGAATGACTATGTTGTGTTGGTTTGAATGGTATGAATGACCCATTTGAATGACTGTACCATGACCTCATGCACACAATGATGATCTACCCAAGCAACGAAGCCACAACCACCTCCCTATCAGTACACATTCGTTAGAAATTGAAAAATTAACAACTTAAACTTTTCAATTCGAAAACTTACCTTTCGATTACAACAATAGAACTGTCGTCCAAGGTTTATTGATGTCCACGAAGTCTTGATAACAGTTCCAGCACCACATGAGCAAACAACCATGTTGATTACATAACGAATTGTTAGGGAAGAAGGATTTGGATCGTTGGTTATGAACAATTAGGGTTTATTATGATTTGGGGAAAAACCAGGGTTTATAAAGGGGGGGGGGGACAAGGGTTGACTGGGATTAAAAATTTTAACTGACTTGACGAAAATGCCACTGACTTAACTGAGAAAATTTAACTGGGTTAAGTGGTTGGACTGTTTTGCCCTATTTTCTAAAAGATCATGGAGTGTTCAAGCAATTTTTAAAAGATTGGACTGGACATGCATATTGACGCAAACCTCAGGGACTGTTTTGATAATTTACTCTTGCATTTATAAACCCTTTTTTGTACTTTAAAAATTATATAAAAATAAAAATCCATTTGTGTTCTTTAAATTATATAAAAAAACAAGTGACAAAATATAAATATGGGTCAAAGGTGGGGTAAAGTTAAAAAAAGTTGTGTTTTACTTTCAAGCAACACTCATGCCATCCAACCCAACCAGCAACACCAACACCAACAAAAGCCAAAACACTGATAGATCGCGCCTCTTTCTCTCTCTCTCTTAAATCTTTTACTCTCTCTCTCTAGAACCCATAAACCCTAGCTTCCCTTTCCCTTTCACTCACACCCACATTCTACAATCTACACATATGCACACACAGTCTTTTCACTAAAAACACACACACACACACACACCATGAATAATACTCTTCCTGTTGAAACCCACAGTTTCACTGTTGCTTCTATTACTTTGCTTGAATCAAACCCTCCAAATGCTGTCTCTGGTCCCATGTCTGCTGTTTTTGGATCCGGGTCTGGGTTCTCGGAGCTCCAGTTTCTTGTTCAGTCTGTTGGACAACAGTTTCTTGTCTTTGATCTCAGGATCACTCAGGTATGAGTCTTGATGTTGTTTGATTGGTTAAAGTTTGGATTTTTGTTGTTCTTTGAGGTTTTGTTGTTTGATTGGTTGGTTAAAGGTTGGGTTTTTATTGTTCTATTGAGGTTTGGTTTGGTTTGGTTGAAATGGGTTTGTATAGAGGGGTTTGTGGTGGGTTTGATTATGTGGACAGTTGGACACCACTGACGTGTCGTATGGGTCGGAATCTTTATACGGAGTTTATGAGTTGGTGATCTTGGAAATCGTATGGGCCGATGTGTTAGACTGACACAGACGCGATTGATGTGATATAGCATTCTCTTGTGCCCCTTTTTTAAACGTTTAATGTCCCGCATGACGAATGGGCTGTGTGGTCATATAGGGGCTGTATGAGAGCTTATACGGGTTTGATACTTTGATGGGTCTTATACTGACTCATCATATGGGCCATATGAGTTGGTGCTCTTACAAATCGTAAGGACGGTATGATGTGTTAGACCGACGCAGAAATGTGGCAACACAACACTGATAAATGCCGTACGGCCCATATGACATTTTTGCCGTCTAACGGGCTGTATGACGAATGGTGGTGGTGTGCGTATGCCATATAGTAGCACCCTTACTGCTCCTACTGTTCGAATCCGCCTTTCAAAGTATATGCTATTTAAGCTGTAAATTTGCTCACTTTTCTTTATTTGATTACGTTGCATTCCTTAATTTCGTTTGTGGGTCCCGTTGACGAGGATTTCTATATATAGAATCTTGAATAGCGTCGATAAATCAAATGGATGGATTTTATGGATTCAAGTTTGATTGTTCTGAATAAAGTTTCAGTTTTGATTGTTCGCTTCTTACTCTTTTGGGGCTTTCAGCTTTTCAGGTTAGGTGAATGCCAATCACTTTGCGTATCAGAAGGTTCTGAAACCGTCAAAGAGGTATGCCAATGTGAAGAACTTGTAAGTTGTAAGCTTACATTTTTTTTTAATTTCTCTAATTGGCAGGTTTAAACAAAGTCTCAAAGTGGATATTTATGTGGAATAATTTTCCATTAATTATGGTTGGAAAGAACATTTTGTGATTCAATTTTCCTATTTATAAAGTACCATATTTATGTGTGTGCGCGTGCAAATAACTATATTTTTTTAGCTTCAATTGGTGCTATTATAGGTTCGTAACATGCACTGTGCACGCGTTAGTAGAACATGACTAACAACAATCTCATGTTTGAATCAGAAAACTTATTCAAAGGGAATCACTATTCAATTTAAAGACGAGGAAGAAAGTAGCTCCTTTCATGGTGCATTTGAGCAATGGAAAAGTAAAGTGGTTAGCCAAGGTCTGTTAACTTATGCAAACATTATATATCATTCATTAATGACACCGTTTTCTTTTAATTTTTGTAATTCCTTATATCTCATACTTAAACTTGGTGAGATAAAATGAAAGAGTGAAAAACCACAGCGCGAAGTTGATACAACATTATACTTATTGTTTCCTTTTACAGGATCAGGATTACCAAATGGAACGGTTTCTTTTTCTAAAAGCAAGTTTGATGATAAAATAGAAGCATCTTCTGCTAAAATGTATTTCCATTACTATGGACAATTGCTTCATCAGCAAAATATGATGCAGGATTATGTGAGAACAGGTTAATATAACACTTTATTGTGCTTTTTTTAAATACATGTATCACATCAGTGGCGAAGCTTGACCCGAAGGTTCGGGGGGTCGAAACCCTATATTTTCAAAATTTTCTATACGAATACTATATAATCAGAACATCTGCTCGAAAATCCGGGGGGGGGGGGGGGGGGTGTGGCCGCCTCTCCCCGCCCCTACTATGCTGCGCCACTATATCACATTGTGCTGACAAGACGTATTGATTGGCCTCAATGAACACATTTGGGATTCTATGTAGCTGAAATGCATTATAAGTGTCTCTTATTTAGGTTCCTACTATGCTGCGGTAATGGAGAATCAAGCCGATTTTGCTGGGCGGGTTGTGGTTGATGTCGGTGCTGGAAGTGGCATACTGTCATTGTTTGCTGCTCAGGTATTACCAGTTCATACTCACAGAGTGTTTGGATTATGTTTCGAAACTGATTATTCAAGAGTGATTTTAACCATTAATCTAGTCAGAAGTTAGAACGATAGTTTGTTTATCCAAACGTTTAAAACTGATTATTACGACGTGAAGTCACAAATTAGGTTGCAAAACACAAATCCAAACACTCGCTTACACTATCACATACACCGACCACGTTGTGTTGTCACGTTGAATGACTAATCTTGGCACTTGTTAGGCTGGTGCAAAACATGTTTATGCTGTGGAAGCATCTGAAATGGCTGACTACGCTCAAAAGCTTATTGCGGGGAACCCTAGTTTGGGACAAAGAATTACGGTTAGTGCCTTTTCTTTTCTTGATACAAATAAAGCTACGTGCCTACGTGTAAATTGTAATCATGGATCATCAATCTCTTATTATTCTCGAGGGCATGTAGGTTATCAAAGGCAAAGTTGAAGACGTAGAATTGCCTGAGAAAGCCGATATATTAATCTCAGAGCCTATGGGTGAGTTTATTAATAATTATACCATATTTATATCGTATCATAAATGCTCAACTGAAAAAATGGCCATATTCATATGTTTCCATGCTACTACTATCCGTTTATGAGTTAGTTAAGACACGCTGGTTCTTATAATCTATTACTTCTTACAGGCACCTTGTTAATTAATGAAAGAATGCTCGAGTCATATGTCATTGCAAGAGATCGGTTCCTTGTCCCTAACGGGAAAATGTTCCCCACTGTTGGAAGGTGATTTTAACTTTAATTTTCACACTATAATCATGATATTTGAAGTGTAATATCTTTATCAATTTATAGCATGTTTACCTTCCCTCTCCGCTTGGTGGCCCTCATATGCTTGTTTTTTTTTTTAATATTTTTTTTTGGTCACAATATATTATGTGATTCATAATCAAGAAGGCATGATGCATATGTGATGCAAATGTGACCGTTCTATATGCCATTTATGCCCAATTCTATTTTCATATTACGTACCTAATTCATCTTTCTTATCCGAATCTTTCAATTTTCAGAATTCACATGGCACCATTTAGTGATGAGTATCTCTTTATTGAAATTGCGAACAAGGTATAAAATTTGTGTTTGCTGTTTGGTTAGTTTAAAGTCTGTTTCCTTTTGTTGTTTGTAGATATTTTCGATTATGGTTTGCAAAAAGTGGTTTGTGTATGTATTATTGCTACAAGAAGTTTACATGATTCTTGCTCCTCGTTATGCAGTCCCTATTTTGGCAGCAACAGAACTATTACGGTGTTGATTTGACAGCTTTACATGGAACTGCATTTCAAGGATATTTTTCACAGGTGCCATTACTGTTCCCACTATTTTTTGGGGAAGCCTTTTGTATTTAATTATCTCGTTTTCTTTTTCTTTCACAAATTACCATTCTAGGTAGTTGATAATCAGTTAACATATGATAATGGTAACGAAGTTGCACACTTTCACCTAAGCAACTAAATTAAAAGGTTATTCGGTTTATCCATTCACTTCTAAATATTATTTCAATTTTTGTGAAAACATTTAGAAAGGTTGACCTACAACCGATATTGTTGGTCACATACATGTGCATGCCATTGTGTAAAATGAGAGACATGGTGTCGCAATTATGTAAAATCTTTGATGTGGATGCCCAATGTGTCGATAAGCTGACTGATGACGGATACCATGTCTTCAGTTCCGTGGTGTCCCAATTGTATAAAACCAATGGTGTGGACGCCGGCTGTGTAAATCCACTGAGTTTTACACATATTTGCCAGCTAATTTATTCTACTCAGATTAATTAAAAGTATTCAAATTTAATCAAAATTACCGCATTTACTATTCGTGATTAGGTTGTCACTCTTTTTTAACATTTCTGGTTCTCTTATCTAAAGTAAGATTGTACTTGCAGCCAGTGGTTGATGCCTTCGATCCAAGGTTATTGGTGGCTCCTTCAATCTCCCATGTCATCAATTTTACTACTGTAAAGGTATTCGCTTTTTTTTCAATTAATAATGATTTAGTTGGAAAGCTATTTATGTGTTTTTCTCTTCATCACTCCGTTTTCACTAAACGAAGAAACACGTTGCACAGTTATATTATTAAATCCCATTTTCAGGAAGAGGACTTGTATGAAATCAACATACCGTTAAAATTTACAGCTTCCGTGGGCACAAGAATACATGGTTTGGCATGTTGGTTTGATGTCTTATTTGACGGCAGGTAATATCATCATCTGTTTTTGAACTTTAGATCCTTCATAGTTGTGGCATAGTTATCAAAGGCGATCAATTTCCTAGAAGCCACCAGGTCCCGCTTTTCCCTACTAGATAAAAAAAAGCCACAATCTGATTTCTAAAAACCTAATCCCGTGACCAATAGTATTAACCACTACTTACCAATTTATAGAGATATATATAAATCTTAATCAAATCTTTTTAAATATTTTGATTTTTGAAAAACTTATAGATAAAAACAAATTTGCATATCGATCCCCAAATCAGTTCTATTGAATTATTCTTCAATATATAAATACATCAACTCATTGATTTACCACCAGCTGATTTTGTCTACTACATAGTTATCAAAGGCGTGTTAATTCCTTATTTCCTTTAGCAGGTATGGATAAATCAACCGGTTTATGTTTATATTATCTATAAGATGATTGTTATTTTTAATGATTTTGGTATTTTTTTAATTTTTTTTATTTGCGCTTTATTTTTCTCAGGCGCGCGCTTTTTTTTTGCGCTCATGCCTTTGATAACTATGAGTTGTGGTAGTTGATCCACTTACTTACAAACGGGTCGATTTGGGTTTTGTTTTTATTTAGTTTAGGTCAAGCTAAATATTTAATACTCTAGTTAAAAAGGAAACAGGTCAAAAGTCATCCGCAGTGTATTCAAATCCTTAAAACCTTCTAAATCACTTTACCAACAAGATTGGATTGTTGTCGTTATCATTATATCATATAGCTTTTGACCCATCACTCAACTTGATAATTTTGACCGGCATTGAATATCACCCCTTTCGACCCATCACTCAACTTGCTTGAGTTGCCCCTTTTGCCAACTTTGGTACGAAATTATTATCTCTACTAATTAAGTTTCGTATAATAATTTGTTGACCTACAGCACTGTACAAAGGTGGCTAACCACGGCTCCTGGTGCACCCACAACTCACTGGTACCAGCTACGTTGCGTGTTGTCCCAACCCATATACATCATGCAGGGCCAAGAAATTACCGGTCATCTTCACATGATTGCACACAGTGCTCAGAGTTATACAATCAACCTAACCCTGTCAGGTTGGTCACAACAATATTTATACCATAATCTCTTCATCCAAACACTAGAAACCGATTGTTATATGACCTTTTGTGATTTGTCTGTAGCTAAAATGTGGGGGCCGGGTGCTGAACAAGGCGGAATACTACAAACATCAAGCTGCAAATTCGATCTTAAAGAACCATATTATCGAATGTCTCAACCGCAAGTCTACCCAACGGCCCAAGATCAGCAGCCGAATCCGGATATAAAACATCCCTCTTTTGCGGATTTTGTCCAACAATCTTCAAATGATTCCGATGTCCAAATTCTTTGAACTGGTCAAAGCTTCCTGATTCATGATGTAACATTGTACATGCAACATGGAATGTCAGGCGGGTTATGTCCGAGACTGCTCTTTACTCTTGTGTATCGTTTTAATGCCTGTATATTGAGTTGGCCCGTTTAGTTGTTTGAGCTATGGTATGTTACAACAGGTAGACTGATAATTTTTTTTAGTTTCAAGATGAAGTTAGACTTTTGGTTCTGATGAAGTCATTTGACCCCCATGTTATCACAGTAAAGATAACAATGGTAATTTCTCCATACCCGTCGGTCAGGTACATGATTACTTGTTACCCATTAGGTAGTGTGGATTTGCGCCGTTCGAGGATTCCCAAGTATATTTCTTCCTATTTTTTTTTTAGGGGAAATGGATTTAAATACTCCCAACTATCGCCTGTTGGCGGATAGCACTCCCAACTATCACTTTGGCGGATAGCACTCCCAACTATCACTTTGTTGGATTTTATCACTCCCGAACTAACTGAGGTCTAACCCAGTTAGTGTTTGTGGCCAAAATGTAAAAAACAAAACTTAAGGGCATTTTTTAAATCAAACCTTTAACTTATAACCCCCCTCATATTCTGCAATAGAACCCCCCCCCCCCCCCTCTCTCTCTCTCTCTCTCTCTAAACCACCACCACCACTCTCACCGGAAACCACCACCTTCCACCGGAAACCACCACCACCGGAAACCACCCTTCACCTTCATCCACCTACCACCACCATTCACCTTCATCCACCTACCACCACCTATAAACCAGACCCAGACCACCCTCTGAACCCAACCTTAACCTGACCCTCCCTAATAATAATATTAATATTAATATTACCAATCACATTCTTTCTTAATACAATTCCCTGTTTATTATTGCACATATTATCATACAGATTCCTAATTCACGTTCCTTGTACAGTTAGCATACCAGATCAATCGTTTTTTTCTTCATCTAACACAGGTAATTCTCCACATCGATCTATTCGTAACTTATAATTATTGAATCTTTACAACCACATCACAAACCAACCACCCACTATAACCTCAACATCGCTACCGTCGCCGTCAACCCTGTTTTAAGGAAGGTTACGACGCTGGTGCTTGGGGTTGGGGTGGTTGTTGACCAGATCGATAGAAAAACAAGGGTTTGAAGGTGAATGAAGAGACAGACGCTGGAACCCTAAATCGCTACGGTCACCTGCCACAACTTCAATCACAACCAGTTCAGAGAGAGTGATTTTGTTTTCTTGAATGTAAACCAAAGAATATTTAGGAGTAAGAGGTTAGATAAGCAGGTGACCGGAAACAGGTGACCGGAGCCGGCCGAAGAAGATGACCGGTGGTGGTGGTTTAGAGAGAGAGAGAGAAGGGGGGTGACGAGGGAGACGGTGGTTGTTGGGGGTGACCGGAGGAGACAGTGGTTGTGGGGGATGGCGGTGGAGGCGGTGGTTGGGGATGGCGGTGGAGGCGGTGGTTGGGGATGGTGGTGGAGGCGGTGGTTGGTGGGGATGGTTGTCTGGAAGAAGAAGAAGAATAACAGGGGTGAGGGGGTGGGGTGGGGTGGGGTGGGGGTGGGGTATTTATAATAAGGTAATAAAAAAATTTCAAAAAGGTCCTTTAAGTTTACGTTTTTACATTTGTGCCACATACAATGTCCATTAAGTTTAGGTTTTTACATTTTGGCCACAAACACTAACTGGGTTAGACCTCAGTTAGTTCGGGAGTGATAAAATCCAACAAAGTGATAGTTGGGAGTGCTATCCGCCAAAGTGATAGTTGGGAGTGCTATCCGCCAACAGGCGATAGTTGGGAGTATTTAAATCCATTTCCCCTTTTTTTTATTTGTGTATAGTTATGCTACCCCATGAGTTAAGAGGGGTTGTTGGGTGGTGTTGCCGGTAGGATGGGTTGTCTGGTGGTGGTGTGCGGGTAGTCCAGGTGGCGGGCTTCGATTGGTTTAATGGAGGGGTACTTGACACTATCTCAGGTGGCGCCCCTCTCCCACTTACTCAAAGACAAAGGAAAATGAAAACAATAAAAGAGAGTTTACGGACATGGTTTAGGAAGTGGGTGTGATGTTTCGGGTAATTGGAATAGATATCACCTAATATCATACCAGTTCCGTACTGGTATTTTTATTTTTTTATAAATTAATCCCATACCCGCTCTTTCGGGGGCGTTTGCCATCCTTGTCCCTTTCCTAACTTCTCCAAGAACATTCTATTTTGGAAAGAAGCAATTCTCAAGAATAAGACTGCATCTGGGATGTTTAACAATCAACTAAGTAATCAAATGGTAATCATTTGCGAAGCTTATAATAATATAGTATCTTTTTTTTTAATATCTTAAAATAAAAATTGTGTGGGTTGCAATGGGCCTGGCCCACCTCATCTCTGGTCAAAAGTTAAGTAGGCTAGGCATGGCCTGCTTTCTGTTTTCCGGCCCATTATGTTTAACAAGTGTTATTGACTTGATTTCAAGATTCAATTGGATTTCCAAACTGGTTCCTACCCCCAACGGCCCAACCCGATACTACACTTGAAACCGGTTTGACCCAAACTGGTTTGCGTAGGGTTCGCATAATTTCCTCCATAACATGGTTATGACCCGAACTAGTTTTGCCAAAATAATAATAATAATAAGGTACCGGTTCAAATACAACGTCTCAAAAACGTGCGAAGTGCATGATAATTATGTAATGCTTTCATGAACATACAAAAACATTGCGTAATTATCATTACGTAATTATCATGTACTAGTAGTGATTCTGTTTATGGTACGTAATTTTGGTACGTGATTTTACTTATGAACTAGTAGTGATTCTATCTATGGTATGTATTTTGTATGTTACGTTTTTTAGGGGTATGGAAATTTGTTATGTAAAGTTTTGAATGATTATGTTTATGATACGTGATTTTGGTAATGGAACTATAATGATTATGTATATGATGGAACTATAATGATTTATGTATATGGTACGTAATTTTGGTAATGAAGTAGTAATGATTTTGTCTATAATACGTAATTTTGTATGTTACGTGACGTTACACACTTCGCACATTTTTGTCACTTTTCACAACGCCCCCATATTAATAATAATAAAAAGAATTACACATCTAATTCAAAGTAATATCCATATTGAAAATCTACAACTAGACATTTTGTTAAATACAATTAGTATAGTTTTAACCCATTTAAGTTTTCGGGTCGGGTTCGGGTCAACCTGATAAACCTTTTAATAGTCTATTTCTCATGTGATTCCAATAATAAGAATGAGCTAATCAACTATAGTTACTGAATAAATAATCATATTGACATAATCATATTCTTTCTTCACTGAAGATCAAAGATCATTCCATCATCTTATGTGCATTACCAATCCAAAGACCAAACATTCACCTAAGATCACCAAGTGAAACCAATCCCACGCTTATTAACAACAATCTTCACCCGATAAGCGTCCTCTTTGGACTGCGCGTCTCTACGCTCCCTGCTACTGTTAATAACGTTTCGCGGCTCGCTCAACGCCTCACATGGTTGGACTTTATCACACCCATCATCTTCATCTGCTTGATCTAAGCAAACTAAACCTTTTGAATCACAATTCAGATCCATAACATTATGTGTATAACTCGAGTGGTTGTCAACGAGCCACACTGGGTTAGCCACACATCGGTTATTGCCCCAAAGCTAACGATTTGTTCTTGTAGAAAACGACATCTTTGGACCACGAACCCCTTTGTTGGCTCGTCGGATGGATCACAACCAGCATGAGTTAGTGCAATGATGCAACGATTCCACACCGAAGAACCAAGTGAACTCGTGATCAACTTTAAAAGGGGTGCATCGTTAACGTCTAGCGTATCTAGCCTATCGACATATAGCGCAACATTCGGGGTGTGTTTCCGAGTGAATCTTTTTATAGACTTTAGAACTCTTAGGTTATATCGTCGGTCACGGTAGAAACATTTGAGGCCCGGTGTGTCGATCACTCTAAGCTGGACACCGTCTACATTCCCGGTAATTTCTCGTATACTGGTTGTACTGGGCTCGAACGCGTTTGTCACTGCTTTGTTTTCACCGAAAATGGAATTTATCGTTGCGCTTTTACCTACACCGGTCTTTCCGATAACTAAAATGGTCAACGCAAAGTCAAACTTATCGTTAGCGCCTTGTCCGAAAATCAACTGTTCGTTCAAGGCAAGCCTTAAGAACTTTGTTCGCATCCGCTGCATTCTCTTTGGCGGTTCTTCTTCTTTGGTTTTTGTTACAACTTCTTGTTCACTTCCATTCATGGTTTTGATCTCAATCTCACTGTCTGAATTTGAAACATTCTGTGCGTCGATTATGTCCGAATGTTTCATGTTGATAGTTTCGATTTCAGTCTCATTGTTTAAACTTGAGGTTTGCGCTTCTGTTCTTTCAAAATCAAGGCTCGATACATCCGACTCAGAAAGCTTCACAACCTCAGTCAAACGCTCAACTTTAAATCGCTCGTTTGGTATCGATTCAGTTGAAACACAACTCAAGTGTTCAATCTCACTGTCTGAATTTAAAGCAATCTGTGCACCAATTCGTTCTGAATCAAAGCTCGGTTCATCTAATTCTGAAAGTTTCCCTTTGATAGTTTCAATCTGTTTGTCGATTCTTTCCAAAAAGCTCAATGCATCCGCCTCAGAAAGCTTTTCCTCAGCAGAAACATAGTTCAAATTTTCAATCTCACGGTCTGAACTTGAAACAATCCGTGCATCGATTACTTCCGAATCAAAGCCGAGTGCATCTGCTTCGGAAAGTTTTCGTTCAATCTCAATCTCGTTGTTTGAACTTGAGACGGTCAGTGCATCGATTCCTTCCAAATCAAAGCTCGATGCATCCGACACAGAATGCTTCACAACTTCATTCAAACACTTAACTTCACATACTTTGTTTTCAACCGATGCAGTCGAAACATAACTCAAATTTTCAATCTCACTGTCTGAATTCAAGACTATCTGCACGACGATTCTTTCCGATTCAAAGCTCAGTTCATCTGAAACTGAAAGTTTCGTTTCAATCTCATTGTTTGAACTCGAGACAGTCAATGCATCGATTCTTTCCAAATCAAAGCTCGAGGCATCCGAAACAGAAACCTTCAAAACCTCTTGCAAACACTCAACTTCACATCCTTCATTTTCAACCGATTCAGTCGAAACCGAATCAAAATTTTCAATTCCACTTATATCATCACTAGAAAACACACCCTCAACCTGCACCTCAACATCCCCTTCATCACCACTAAAGCTTCCAACTTTAGGACCCATAGTAACCTCCTGCACAATCCATCATCCCGTACGCCATCAACAGAATCAACGTCGGTGTCACTATCACTGTCACCGTCTCGGGTCAACGGCGCCATCGGCATACTCAGCTTACCAACAAAAGGACCAAAACTACCACTACTACTTTCTTCACATAAAACTTTCACAAAAGGCCTAAAATTGATATTATCAGCATCTGGGTATCTCACAAAAGGCCTAAAAAACCTTTCTATCACAATTTCCTCATTTGGGTATGCTAAAAAATCACTACTTTCTTCTTCAAGACTGCTAATATGTTGATCACCATAGCTACAAACATCAATACTACTACTTTCATTAACACAATTAGCATCTGGGTATCTAACAAAAGGCCTAATAATAGAACATTCTTGACCATGAGACCTTTCTATCACAATTTCCTCATCTGGGTATGCAAAAAGATTATTACTTTCTTCTTCAAGATTGCTAATATGTTCATCACCATAGCTACTAACATCAATACTACTACTTTCTTCACATGGGTATCTTACAAAAGGCCTGATATACAAAGACTCTTGAACATGAGGCCTTTCTATGACATTTTTTTCATCTGGGTATGCATCAAGATTGTTACACAGAGAAGGGCAGTTTGGTCAATTGACAAGATTAATGAAGGGCAGATTAGTAATTCTTTGTATTCGAATGTCTGTTATAGTTAGTTAAATAAGCGGGAACCCTTATGTTTGTATCTTGTATAAATACCCATTGAATAATCAATAATAATCAGCTATGATTTGATGTATTTCTCTTCTCTTGGATTCTTTCTCAATTTGTAGCTAACAAATTGGTATCAGAGCAGTCGATCTTCGGCTCTCAGATAACCGTTAACCGCCAACTGTCATAACTACCCACCACCAACTACCTTAACTACCATCGTTTAAACACCATTATCGACCATTAATAACCTTCAATCAACCTTCTATACATCCAATTTAACTACAATTCATACTGATTTTGAACAACTTCCTTTCAATCTTTCAAATTCCTGCTCTAGAATTCATTTTCTTATTCGTGCTCTGTTTTTTCTTTCATCTGTTCTGTTTTCAATTTTTGTCCTCGGTATTGATCAATTCTGATCATACTACTCTATTGAATTGATCAATTGTGGTCATTCAATTCCAGTGGATCGTTCCATTAGTGAATTGTCCATTCCTAATCACAATCATGTCTACTCGAAATCAATCCTTAGAACAGAAAATTCAAGATCATGAATCATCTTTAGAAGGTTTAAAGAATAATATGAATGCTATGAAAGAACAGATTGAGGCTCAAGTCTCTGAAATCTTGAAAACTATTCAGAATTTGTCTCATACACAAGGAGGCAATCGTAATGGGTCTGAGATACACAGTAGTGCTGCAATGGAACAGTATCATAACCACAGTAATCGTCTCACCAAGATAGACTTTCCTAAGTTTAATGGTGAGAATGTGGAAGGTTGGCTTTGTAAGGTGGAACATTTTTTCACTATAGATGCCACACCTGAAAATGTGAAGGTGAGGTTAGCCATAGTGCATATGGAAGACATAGCATTATTGTGGCACCAAGGTTTTGTCCTATCCAGAGGGGGATCTATAGAGGGTATGACTTGGTTCGAGTATAAAACCTTTGTTATGGCCAGATTTGGTACAGTTTTAAGTCAGGATGCTATGGGGGCTTTGGCTTCCATCAGACAAACTGGCACTTTGAAAGAATTGTGTCAAGAATTTGATCTAGCACTCACCAAGGTGTCTATACCTGATGAGTATGCTGTTAGTTTGTTCCTTAGGGCTCTCAAGCCAGAAATTGGGTACCCTGTTCGGATGTTAAGACCCAAGAATCTACCAGAAGCCTATATGCTAGCAAGGTATCAAGATGAAAATCTTGCAGCAACTAGTGTTGGGTGGTCTAAAAATTCAAGAACCTCTTATACATCTGCCTCAAAATCAACATATTCACAAACCTCTACACCAAATACCAACAACTTACCCTTATTGCCTAAACCAACTACTAATCCTAAACCTGTTAATTCCAAAAGATGGACATTATCACACAAAGAAATTGAAGAAAAAAGGGCTAAGGGGGAATGCTTTGGATGTAGTGAGAAATACACCCCTGGCCATGTGTGTAAAAAGAAGCAACTGTTTTCTATTGAATTGGTGGTGTCTGAGGAAGAAGAAGAAGGAGTGGAGGATTACACTGAGATAATACAGAATATTCAAGAACCCAAGATCTCCTTGAATGCAATGCTGGGTGTACCTTCATTTTCCACTATGAGGGTACAAGGGTCAATTGGCACTAAAACACTTCAAATTCTGAATGACTCTGGATCAACACACAATTTTATTGATGAGAAGCTTGCAAGAAGGATGAGATGTCCATTAAAGCCCATTCCAGAGGTTAAAGTAACAGTGGCAGATGGAAAGCAGGTTGTTTGTAATCTAATGTGTCCAGATTTCCAATGGCAAATGCAAGGTATATGGTTTAAAACTGATGTCATTCTGATTCCACTCTCTAACTATGATATGGTATTAGGGGTTCAGTGGTTACAAACCCTTAATGATATAATGTGGAATTTTAAGGAGTTAACCATGAAATTTAAGGTAGGGGATAAGTGGGTGGAATTGAAAGGGGTGGACAATGCAGAAGTGAGTATGTGTTCTGCTGAAAAGATAGATGCTATGTTGGAAAAGGAACAAGATATAGTAGAAGTTCAAATGTTTAGCTTGATGGCTGCAAATGATCATTCATTTCAGCATGAGCCTAAGATTACAAATGAGGTGATAACTGGAGACTTAGAAAAGTTATTGACTGATTTTGAAGATGTTTTTGCAGTCCCTACTACTTTACCCCCTATAAGAGATTGTGATCACAGGATTATCCTGAAGGATGAAACTGTTACTATTAATCAGAAGGCTTATAGGTATCCATCTGCACAAAAAGATGTGATAGAGAAGTTAACAAAAGAATTATTGGATACTGGGGTAGTTAGGGATAGTCAAAGCTCTTTTGCTTCACCTGTTGTTTTGGTGAAAAAGAAAGATGGAACTTGGAGATTTTGTATAGACTGTAGAATGCTCAATGCTGCAACTGTGAAGAATAGGTTCCCTATTCCTTTGATAGAGGAATTATTAGAAGAGTTGGGTGGGGCACATGTGTTTTCTAAGCTTGATCTAAGGGCAGGTTATCATCAAATCCGGATGCATGAAGCAGACATCCACAAAACTGCCTTTAGAACACATCAAGGCTTGTTTGAGTTTGTTGTCATGCCTTTTGGCTTGACAAATGCACCAGCTACTTTCCAAGCATTGATGAACTCTACTTTCAAACCATTGCTTAGAAAGAATACATTGGTATTCTTTGATGATATTTTGGTATACAGCCCTGACATGCAGCAGCATATTAAAGACTTAGAACAAGTTCTGTGCCTGTTGAGACAAAATTCTCTAGTGGCAAAGAGATCCAAGTGTTCTTTTGGGGGTTCTTCTGTGGATTACTTAGGTCATGTGATCACTGGACAAGGAGTGCACACTGATCCTAACAAGATCAGTGCTATTGTTCAATGGCCTATACCTAAAAATGTTAAAGAACTCAGGGGTTTCTTAGGTCTTGCAGGGTATTACAGAAGGTTTATCAAGTCATTTGGCATCATTGCAAGGCCATTGACTGATTTATTAAGAAAGGATGCTTTCCAATGGAATTCAGAAGCCAATGAGGCCTTCAAGAAGCTACAACAAGCATTGGTATCTGCCCCTGTACTTGCACTTCCTGATTTTTCAAAGGAGTTTGTGGTTGAAACAGATGCTTCCTCTAAAGGTTTAGGTGCTGTATTGATGCAAGGGGGCCACCCTTTGGCATTCATTAGCAAGGCTTTATCTGTCAGACAACAGGCCTTATCTGTCTATGAAAAAGAACTCTTGGCAATCTTAATGGCTGTTAAACAATGGCACCATTATCTGATTTCCAAAAGATTCTTAATTAAGACAGATCATAAACCATTGAAACATTTGTTAACTCAGAAAATTACTACCCCTCTACAACAAACATGGTTATCCAAACTGATGGGATATGATTATGAGATATGCTATAAGAAGGGGTCTGAGAATATGGTAGCTGATGGACTGTCAAGAGTCAGTGGATTGGCCTTGTTTGAAATGACTCTGAGTGCAGTGGATCCAATGTTATTGGATAGAATTAAAGAATCTTGGAAAACAGATGATAAGATTCAGAATATCATTCAGAAGATTATTGGAGGAGAAAGAGTTAAGCATTTCAGTTGGGATGGAAATTTGTTGAAAAGAAAATCCAAACTGTGGATTGGGAATGATACTCAACTAAAAACTGATCTTCTTAAACTTTTTCATTCCTCTCCTATTGGTGGTCACTCAGGCTTTGTTCCAACTCTAAAAAGACTTAAAGGTTTTTGTTATTGGAAAGGGTGTTCAAAAGAAGTTTTTAACTTCATCAAAGCCTGCCATGAGTGTCAACAGGCTAAGTATGAGCCTGTTGCTAGTCCTGGACTGTTGCAACCATTACCTGAACCTAATCATGTCTTTACAGACTTATCCATGGATTTTGTTTCTGGTTTGCCTAAAGTTCAGGGAAAAGACACTATCTTAGTGATTGTGGATCGCCTAACAAAGTATGCTCATTTTTTACCCTTATCTCATCCTTATTCTGCCAAGCAAGTTGCTCAGACTATGATGGACTCTATCTTTAAGCTACATGGTTGTCCAATGACCATTGTATCTGATAGAGATCCTATTTTTTTAAGTAAGTTTTGGAAGGAGTTTATGAGACTACAAGGGGTCCAACTGAATTACTCTACTGCCTATCATCCACAATCAGATGGTCAAACAGAGGTATTAAACAGGTGTTTGGAGTCCTATCTTAGGTGTATGTGTATGCATACTCCTAACCAGTGGCTTAAGTGGCTGAGTCTAGCTGAATGGTGGTACAATACTACCTACCATTCAGCAATACAAATGTCTCCATTTGAGGCTTTGTATGGATTTCCTCCACCTCTGCATATTCCATACATCCCTGGTGATACTACAATTGCTGCAGTGGAAGAAATACATAGGGATAGAGAAGCAATGATTGTTCAATTAAAACAAACTCTCACTGATACCAGAAACCGAATGAAGCAGTATGCAGATAAAAAAAGAAGTGAAAGGCAGTTTACAGTTGGTGATTGGGTCTACTTAAAGTTGAGGCCTTTTGTTCAGGATTCACTTAGGGTGAAGAAACATTCTAAATTGGGTCCTAGGTATTTTGGGCCTTTCTTGATAATTGATAAAATTGGAAGTGTGGCTTACAAATTAGACTTACCTGAAGAATCTCAGATGCATAATGTCTTCCATGTTTCCTTATTGAAGGCAGCTCATGGTCAGCATACTCCCACTTTACCTCTACCAGCGGCTAGTAGGTTTTTACTTAAACCTAGAGCTATAATTGATAGACGGGTGATTCGGAAGGGTAACAGGATGGTTCAACAGATCTTGGTTCATTGGATGGATCTTCCAATCACTGAATCGAGTTGGGAAATAAAGAATGAGTTCGATTTGAGGTTCCCTGGTTTTGATTCTTGAGGACAAGAATCACAATTGGGGGGGATGATGTGTTACACAGAGAAGGGCAGTTTGGTCAATTGACAAGATTAATGAAGGGCAGATTAGTAATTCTTTGTATTCGAATGTCTGTTATAGTTAGTTAAATAAGCGGGAACCCTTATGTTTGTATCTTGTATAAATACCCATTGAATAATCAATAATAATCAGCTATGATTTGATGTATTTCTCTTCTCTTGGATTCTTTCTCAATTTGTAGCTAACAAAGATTATTACTTTGTTGTTCAAGAATGTTAATATGTTCATCACTAAAGCTACTATCAATGCTACTACTAGTGCTGTTAAAGCTAGTGGTTCTTGAATAGATATGATGATTAAGAGATAAAGAGAAGTCAGAATCTGAATCAAGTGTAAGGGGAGCTCTAATGGGTATGGAATAACCTTGTAATGGAGGGTCTTGTGAGGAACCTGTGTCCATGGAGATTGGTAGTTGGAAGAGAAATGAATTGAGTTGAGTTGGAGAAGATGAAAAGATAGGGATGTCTTTATTATTATTATTATTATGTAATGATTTAGGGTTTTGAATATGAGTTGGTGGTGTTTGTGAGGATATATGTTTTGTCTTTGTTTGGGTTACACGAGAAAGGGAACTACTTTTATGTCTTGTATGGCTCAGGAATCTCCACAAGTTCGAAAACAACTAAAAATACAAATAGATGGATACAAACCATCGACTTGAAAAATGAAAATATCGCTAAAAATATTTATTAAATAGTATTGAAAATTGTTATGAATATTAATCGTTCAAGCTTTAGATTTACAATTTTGAATTACTTTGGATGAACCACTTTGTCAGACTTATAGATAATGTACCATACTACTAGTCAATCTAAGTAGTTAAACTTGTCTACCAAATAGTTAATCTTTTTATAGTATAAATATTAAATCAAGGTAGATGAGAAAATGCACCTCATGTAGCCACTTTCATAAGTTATACATTGTCTCTACTTCTCTATCTTACAACGTTTCTAAAGTTCATAAGGTTTACCACTAATCTTGTGTTAATTTTTGTTATATTATAACAATAATAACTTTTTGAGTTAAATACTCTTCGAGTCTTTGTGATTTTTAGAGAGAAACCATGATGGGTAGGTTGAAATTGGAATTTTTAAGTTTTATGAAAGATTTATATGTTAGAATAAATATAAATTATGTTTATTATATTTATTATATGGCCATCATTATCATTTATATTATATCGATCAATTACTATAATATCCCTAAGTTTATAATAGGTGATTCTTTGATGGACGGAATTACCCTTACTAAACCTAATTAGGGTGTCCCCTGTGTGTATAAATAGAGAGCTTACTAGAGGTATTAGGTTGGACCCTAATAACACCATAACCTAATGTAGCCGCCACCCACCTCTCTCTCTCTCTCTCTCTCTCATTAGATCACTTTGTGATCATTAGCCATCATTAGTGTACACACTAAAGGGAACCCGATCAAGATGATGGTGTCTTCCATTACTGAGGTTCTTGAACGGTTAAGCAAATCATGTACACTTGATTAAATCTTATGTTTATTCCTTATGTACTTATAAAATATAATCAACATGTGGTATCAGAGCAATGTTGATTATGTTAATTCATATAAATCGATTTGTTCTAATATATTTCTTACTACAAATCGTTTTCTTCACCCACTAATTTTTTGATTCCGTGAATGGGATCTTTAGGAAATTCTTTATTTATTGAATTATGAACTAAATATCACCATTGATATATATTATATTTTAATTTTAATATTACGATTAGAAAATTATCTTTCTAACTAAAGGCACCAGTGGCCAAAACTATAAAGCATATATATTCGGAGATAACTATTTCGATGGTGAATATTGTTATTATTTTTTTTAAATTGAATCCACTCCATAAATTTATTCGGAGATAATTACGGATTCATAAGATAAAATTGTATTGTTTTATGTATTTCGGTTGATGTTCTTCACGAACACATAAGAAAACCGAAAATTTTAGTATATTTTGGTTTGAAAACGGATCAGATCATGTTTCTTGAAAATTAGGATCTTAGTTTTATCTCCTACTATTTTCGAAATCAACTAAATTGATAAACTGATTTCGAAATCTTAGAAAATTTTGGAGATAAATAAAATTCCTTTAAAATAGAAACTGATATTATGTATAATCCCTAAAATTTTCGAACCATATTTATTTAGTATTAGTTCTTGAATAATAAGTTTTCGGTTATAAGGTTAATGAATTTAGTTCTCGGATTATTAGTTAAGTTTTGGATAATGGTCCTCGGTGTATAAGTTCTCGGTTTTAAAGCTTTCGATCAGGTTCACGGACAGGAGTTCTCGGTCAAGGTCTTCATCTTCGAAAAACCATAATGTTTTTCGAGAACCCATAATGTTTCCAAGAACCCATCTTATTTATCGAGAACTATCATGTATTCGAGAACCAATATTTTTTCGAGAACTATTAAAGAATCCGAGAACTATTAAAGTTATCCGAAAACATAAGTTATTCGAGTACTCATAATATATTCGAGAACTCATCAGTATATCGAGAACTAATTCTGATATTCGAGAACTCATCATGACATTCGAGAACTCATTATGATATCTGAGAACTCATTAAGTCTTCGAGTACTCATGATTTATTCGAGATCTCATAAGTCTTCCGGGAACTCATCATTTTCGAGAACTCATTAAGTCTTCGAGAACTCATAATTTCGAGAACCCCTTATGTTATTCGAGATCTCATAGGTTTTTCGGGAACTCATTATTTTTCGGAGAACCCCTTATGCTATTCGAGAACTCATATAATTTTTTTTGAGAACTCAATTCTTTGAGAACCCATTATTTCGAGAACTCATAAGCTAATTCGAGAAATCTTTATTTTTGGGATCTCTAAGAAAATTACAGTTTTGATAAAACCTAATGTATCAAGTTTATTCAAAACATTATAAAACCTTGCCTAGCTTGCAATAACATTTTGAGGTGTCACTTCTGCCCAAAGGTGACGTGTCACATTAGTTCGTTATAAAGATCTCGTTAAGCATTGTAGCTCGTTCACATAAGTGCCATAAGGTTTCACTTCTGCCCAAAGGTGATGTGTAACAGATTATGTTGGTGAACTGAGTGTATTGCATTAGAACTTTGAGTGTCTCACTTCTGCCCAAAGGTGATGTGTTACATTCACTGTTAGCAACTTAATACTTAAATAAATAGCGTATAGCCAAAGCTAGAGCATGTTATTTAAGTAGCTTATGTTGGTGTTATGATATTATCACGTCTTCATTACAAAATTGATCCTCACAATTAATGATCCTTCATTAATATAACGATCATAATCTAAGTCTGCCTTACATCAATACCCGTAACTTGAAACTAATCTCACATTCTTCTATAAATTACTATCTCAACTAAATAATCCACTCTTATTATCAAAACTCAGAAGAGTTTTCTCAACTTTTAGTTCTTATTAAGTTACCTCTTAAGACATGATATTCCTACGCTCTATCTGATAAAGTATTACAGAATAACATATGAGCATAAGAAGTGGAATAAAATGTCTCTTATGGTAATTAAGAACTTCTTTTACTGATTCCTATCAGGTGAGCTACTAAAGATTCTGAAATTCCTAAGACTAATGTATTATCTATGGAATGAAAGAATATAACGAATTCCTAAGAAGCATGAAATAAATAAATCTAACTTTATGGTTAAATGGCATCTGTGAATACATCCTAATATTGAATAACATGACCCATAAAGCTAAGGGGTTACACATGGAAATCAATAAATTTCTAGTGCATAATAACCTTTCCATCAGTACGATTAGATTCGTATTATGAATCAACTATAACACTCAGAAATATCAAACTAAAATGAGTGTGTTGATAGCGAATTACGTACAGGAAAGGAACACAGTAAACTAGAAAAGTTGATGTTATTCACCTTAATACCATTAAACCTAAAAGAGGAAGAATAATTACCATTGAGAGGATAAGGTCTGGAAACAAAATACAAGTACTACTTTCAGCTATAAGTTTTCTTAAGGGAAAGTCTTACTAAGCAAAACTATGCCACTAAGAATAGGCATAAGCAATGAGATTACCCATAAGTAGAGAGAACAAGTGGCTAAGATATGTAGTGCCTAATTAAGGATATTTAACTCCACAAATGCTAATGAATTCCAATTAACACATGATGGCTGAGTCTAGTTTTATACGTTTCCTTACTATAATTCAACAAATACTTAAGATGAGAGTTGGTGGCTAAATTAAGGGTCTATTAACCATTAATAACTAATCTTAGTGTTGAAGCTTTATGATACCTTACGATATTCTTGAGATTACTCGAAATTTAGTATCAATACTAAAAGCTACAATTTTGACAGTTACAAGGTTTTAATCACCAACCCAAAGCCACTATTAAGTTAAACTCTCATATTGTTTGTTGTCAATATCTGAATAGAAACATTATGAAATAAAACTAGATGATCCAATAATGTTTTCACAACTTTGTTATCATGAAAATGAGAATTTAACAAAGGAAAATGAGACCCATGCAATTCATCCACTAAGACCAAAATTTCATGAGAAATCATGACCAGGTCACTAAAGGATGCTTGGCTATCAAATCTTATTCTCAGTGACTTTAAAGCATGTGTTAAACGCCCTAAACATTAAATGGCGAAAGGAATAAATGGGTTTCCATCATAAGTCATAACTAATTGACATCAGTGGAGCTTAGATAAATATCTAATTGTATCTATTCCGTTTCCTACAGACCAAAAGTATTAAAGAAATCAATTCATATATACTTAATAAGATTCCCTCTAAGTATGCTCTTAAAATTTCTTATGAAATCTGGACGATATGGGAAATCAAGTATAAAATATATGAAATATTCTCGTTCAAACGCATCGTTAAAACTTATTATGTGGAGGTACTAAGAGACCTAAAGAGATTAGTGGGAGCATAAGATGTCCTACTTATGACTTGCAAAAGTTACAGAGGTGGGGGAATGACAATTTGATCTATCCTCAAATTACACCTCTTTCACTGGACAACGCTTTATCACAACTTGTCTCCTTAGCATTTAATGTACTCCTAACAAAGTTTTGTGGATGCCTAAATATGGGCGAGCTTAGATTTCTTACTAAAGTAATCCTCATCAAGAGAAACGACAATAAACATCATTAGGTTGCTTTCTCTATTAAAATCTATGGATCTTCCAAATGTTAGACCTTAAGCATGCTGAATTCATTAAGATTTCTAAGGTAAGTGGGAGCAGTAAAAGTCCTTATTATGACTTTTCGGAAGTACAAGATGCGGGGAGAGACTCATTAAAATTCGAGACTCATTAAGTTTAACTCCGAATTTAACTTCGATTATTCCTCTTGTACACCTTACTGCACCAACTCTTACACACTTAGAAACTTATGTTGCTCCTTATATACCTGAAAATAAAAACACTTAACTAAAGTTAAGTTTGTATCATAATAAACCCAATGTTCAACTCAGGAGGTCACTTGGGTCTAAAAGCCCACTAACTTTGATGATTATGTAACCTACCTGACTAATACAAAATGGATGTTTGGAAAGATTACCGATCCTACCTCTTCTAATTAAATCATTAGTATCAATCAATCTTCTAAATGGAATAAAGCTATTATTAGCAAAATTTAATTCCATAAGTTAGAATAACGTTTGGGATTTGGTTGAATAACCTAAAGGTATTCATAATTAAACCAGATCCGAATGGGAACGTTGTTAGATAAGATTGATTGTAAAAGATTATACTCAAGGAAGGATTAGATTATCAAAGAATCTTCTTATCTGTATTCCAAAAGATTTCTTTGAGGATCATTACCGTCCTAGTAGCTCATAATGACTAAGAGCCACATTAGATGGACATTAAGACAACTTTCCATAACAATGACCTACATGTTCATTAAGCAACCTGAAAGTTCTAAACTGAAGGTTAAGAACACTTAGTCTGTAAGTCAATAAGATCCATGTATGGGTTGATGCAAGCATAAAATGTGTTGGAATCATAATGAAATTCTCTTCATCAAGAACTAAGTGGATTAAAGAACCTACCTCAAGATGAGTGGGAGCAACTAATGAAAACTTGTCCTTACATAGATGACGTTTCTCTTGACAAGTATATGTTACCTAAGTCAAAGCATTGTTCATGCATGATTTTGACATGATGAATATCGGGGATTCTTCTTACATAATAGTAATCAAAATATACCAAGATAGACCCAACGGGATATTAGTTTAATCCCATAAAGTTTTACTCTAAGCGGGTCCTTAAGTATGTAACATACAACATTGCTCTCTTTTAGAGGATAATAGGATAATTTGAGATTATCACCTTATGCTTCATTAATTAGAAGACTGATGTAAATTTGAGTCTATGCTTGTTTTTGATATTGTTCATATTGCTTAGTGCTAGACTTGTCTAGATTATTGAAAAGCATCTAATGGAACATTACAATATCTTTAAGAAACAAGAGACGATAATCTAAAGAAGAAGTGAGAACCTAAAGTGATTGAACACTCTTACTCTAACTTTGTTATATTCAAAGGAAATCAAGTGTCAATTTCGGGGTATATTATAACGTCAACAGACATAACTATCTTATGGAGGAGTCATAAGGAACTGTGACAACAACCTAAGTTATCATGACATAACGTGTTGCTGATCACAACAGAATGGTCATTAAATGTTGTTGGTAAATTTATCAGATGACTCATAACTTATTAACTCCATATAAATACTAAGTTGAAGACTTACTGTGATAAAGTCAGCTGCCCTAATTTCTCGAACAGTAACAGTTTGAGAGGAGCTGCATTAGAGTTCGATACGAAATTATTGTTCGCTTATGATTAAGAACAAATAGAGGAAATCCGAATTTTGTATCGAATGCATTCATGATATGCTTATGGATCCAAATAACTAAAGGTCTATCACCTATAAGTCTCACTAAGGGCCAACTAAGAGAAAAGGGTATTACTGATGACCATGTACAATTGCATATCGTACTATGAATGACTTATGACTTATGATTAATGATTAATTTTCCTCATTATGATTTGTTTGTCTATTAGTATGCTAAGCTAGCATAATGGCATAAAGACAATAATATAACAAATCTACTAAGGGCATAACGTTAATTGATCCTAATGTTAAGTTTTAAATTTAGGTGTAGTATGATTAATGGGGGTCCTAAGTCGAATAAAGACTTAACGGCTGTATTTCTCTGCTATATTTTGGGCTTAGAACTAAAATGAGTATTAATCTCTGCAGACTTACGTAATACTCATAATAAATGATTACTCGGCCAAGTGGGAGAATGTTAGAATAAATATAAATTATGTTTATTATATTTATTATATGGCCATCATTATCATTTATATTATATCGATCAATTACTATAATATCCCTAAGTTTATAATAGGTGATTCTTTGATGGACGGAATTACCCTTACTAAACCTAATTAGGGTGTCCCCTGTGTGTATAAATAGAGAGCTTACTAGAGGTATTAGGTTGGACCCTAATAACACCATAACCTAATGTAGCCGCCACCCACCTCTCTCTCTCTCTCTCTCATTAGATCACTTTGTGATCATTAGCCATCATTAGTGTACACACTAAAGGGAACCCGATCAAGATGATGGTGTCTTCCATTACTGAGGTTCTTGAACAGTTAAGCAAATCAGGTACACTTGATTAAATCTTATGTTTATTCCTTATGTACTTATGAAATATAATCAACATTATAACTTTCTTTTAAAGTTTTATATGTGGATTTATGGGTTCATATTGTGAGATGTGGGTTCACCAAGATTATTGAACCGAATGAAGAAGCAACAAATCAAGAGATAAATTTAAATGAGCTATATTTAACTTATAATAAATAGTTTAGATAAGCATGATGGTTTATTCTTCTATATAACCTGATCACAAGTTGTAGTTGTTGAAGAGATATGTACCCGTGCGAGCGCAGGAAAGAAAGCCACACACACGACAGCGCAGGAGCGTGACGTGGCATTCGAGAAGACGGCGCACGCAGTCACCAAAAAGGACAGGTGTCACCCGACAAGAGCAGAATCCATAGCCAATCAGAGGCGTCTATTCCCTGATCCATGATCACCTGCCAGTACGAGGTACGAGAAAGGACAGAAAGGACAATTACAGGACACGTGGACCAATCGCAGAAGGACAGTGCAATAATTGACAACGGCCACAATAGTACGGGACAGCTGTCATTCTTCTCACAGCCAATCATAGGCCACCTGATGAGCCTATAAATACCCACCTTCATCATCAAAGGAAGGGATCGATCATCAGAGAAAGAATTCATATCACAAGCTGTGAGAAATAGATTATAGTCGAAACTCTTGTAATAATCCGATAAACAGTGTCTTGTAACAGTCTTATCAGTTAATGAGAATTACGTCCTCTCTTATCTCCCTATATTAACACTGTTATATTAGATTGTTAGATTGGTGTTTCTTCATTGGCGCCATCCGTCTTTTTGAGTTAACAAGAACAGCAACTAAAACACTTCTATTTCTCAAAAACCCAGCCATGAGTTCTTTACCAATAACAGCAAACTCCCCAACGGGCACGTCTGGCACTGGTGCTGCTCCGGCAACCACCAGCCAGCCCGACAGCCATATGGAGGAGCAGTTTCATGGCACAGACGTGGGCCGCACCCCGTCCTCTGGGACGAGGCAGACCCCGTCGTTTCATTTTGCCACTGATAACCTTCAAGCTTCACCTGCTGGTCACACTGCGCCGATGGTTAGCCCGGAGGTGTGGTATGCGCAGCAGAAAGAAGCTCTGAAGCAAGCATTTATGAACAAACTTAAAGAACAACACCTGAGAGAAGCATCTCGCGCCCTGTCTTTCAGCGAAGGAAGGCCTGTCACTATATCAGAAGGGCCATCCAGAGCTGCGGGGCACGTGGGCGGAAGCAATCATATCACTGACCCAACTTGGAGGGAAGACTCCGATGAGTCACAAAGTCGTTTTCAACGTGACGCAAGCCAGTACTTGACCAACACTGTTGATCGAGCACACTTGTTGTCCGGCGAAGACGACCTCACACAGCCTTACTATCCCCCATCATTCAGTGAGAAATCAAAGTTCACACCGCGCATCGCACTTGCCACGCTGCCCGCACGAACAAAAATCCCAAGTACTCTGGGAAAGTTCGACGGCACCGGCGATCCCGATGATCACTTGAGAAGCTTCGAGATCGCAGGAAAATGCGCGCGGTGGAGCCTACCAGCATGGTGTCACATGTTCGCGCAGACGCTTACGGGCGCAGCGCGAGTGTGGTTCGACAGCCTACCAAATGGCAAGATTGACAACCTGAAAGAGTTGACTGACAAATTCTCAGATCACTTTAGCCAAAACAAAAGGATCGAGCGCGATTCCACAGATATCCTGCAAGTCAAGAGACGCGAGAATGAATCCATCGAGGATTACATCACCAGGTTTAATCGAGAGGCCTTACAGATCGGACCCATTGGGTTCGAACTCATGAAAGCAGCATTCACTCAAGGGGTGAGGTGTGACTCATTGATCCGCACTTTAGCCGGATGTACAGGCATGCCCAACACTTGGGAAGAAATCATGCGTGGCGCAAAGAACTACGCTAAAACTGAGAGGGAACTCTCTGTTTGGAGCAGAATTCAAGCGCCACAATACACAGATACTCAAGCACAGGCATTGCGCAGTAGAAACAACAGAAATGAAAGAAGGGGAAAAGGGAATGTCTGGACGAGGCTCCAAGGAACCAACCAGACAGTAACAAAACCCGCCACACCCCAAGAGTATCCGCACAACACGTCACTTGTGCATAAATCCGGTAGGCGGAGTCACAACAACTGGACTCCTTTAACAAAAACGCCAGCGCAAGTCCTAGCAACAGAAAATGTTGACTTCCCAGAACCAAAAGTCATCAAGCGCAGGGAAGGGCTCGATCATAACAAGTTCTGCGCCTATCATCAAGACATCGGCCATGACACCGACAAATGCTATCAGCTGAGACAAGCAATTGAGGATGCGCTAAAGACCGGTAAGCTGGGACATTTACTACAAAATGTGGAGCGTAAACAAACAGCGGGCCCACCGCCCAAAAAGATAAAAAAATGTGAGTATGATGATACACAGCAGTGGGCACCGACTCCAAAAGCGAAAGCCAGATACCACAACAGACTGGAAGGAGCAACAAGTGTGCTTCCCGGTGGTCAAAGGCGGCCCGTCCGCTACACGGGCAATCATCGTCACGGCCATCTTCGACCACTACAGAACCACGAGAGCTTTCATGGATACCGGCAGCAACTCGGACATCATGTATGGGCAGTGTTTCGACCTATTGGATGACGAAGACAAGCAAAGACTGCGCCCCATCAACTCCCCAATCATGGGATTTTCAAACGAGGTTGTGACCCCTCTCGGGGAGATCTCTTTCCCCCTCACTTTGGGAGCACATGGGCGGTCACGAACTGAAGAAGTCACCTTCCTTGTCATCCCGACGAAGTCCAAGTATGATATCATCCTAGGGCGAGATTCCATGGCTTCATACAACATGGTCACCTCTACAGTCCATGGCGCAATCGGTTTTCCCACCCCAAGTGGTGTGACAATCGTATGGGCTAACAAAGAATGCGCCATGACAACAGAGTCTCATCCGGCCAAGATGCTGAAAACATGCCCGCGCACGGAACCAGAAAAATGGATTCTGAACACCAAATTCCCTGACCAAACCATCACGTTGGGTCCAGCAATCTCAGAGGGCATCAGGGACAAACTGAAACAGCTTCTCCGGAAGAACACGGACGTGTTCGCGTGGCAGCCATCAGACATGACCGGCGTCCCGCGCGAACTCGCTCAGCACAAACTCAATACATATCGCTCTGTCGAACCCATCGCGCAAAAGCGCCGAAGCATGGGTGCGGAAAAAACACAGGCAATGAATGAACAAGTGGGAGAGCTGTTGAAAGCGGGGATTCTGAGAGAAACGCGATACCAGACCTGGGTTGCCAACCCGGTGATGGTAAAGAAAAGCAATGGCGGATGGAGGATGTGTGTAGACTACACAGACCTCAACAAAGCATGCCCAAAGGACTGTTACCCTTTGCCAGAGATTGATCTGAAAATAGACTCCCTAGCGCCTTTACGTTTCAAATGTTTTTTAGACGCATACAAAGGATATCATCAGATCCAAATGGCGCTAGAGGATGAAGACAAAACAGCCTTCCGCACCGATAAGGGGGTTTTCTGTTACACAAAGATGCCATTCGGCCTAAAAAATGCGGGAGCCACATACCAACGGTTGATGGACCGCGCATTCGCCAAGCAGATCGGAAGAAACCTAGAAGTCTATGTGGATGATCTAGTCATCAAGAGCAAAGAAGAGGATCAAATGCTAACAGACATCAAAGAAACCTTTAAGCATTTGAAAGAAATCCAGATGAAGCTGAATCCAAGCAAGTGCGCCTTCGGAATGGAAGAGGGTAAGTTCCTGGGCGTGGTGGTCACCAAAGATGGTTTCAGGCCAAACCCTGAAAAAAATACAGGCCATCGCGCAAATGCCCTCCCCATCCACCCTGAAAGAAGTACAAACATTGAACGGGCGCCTGGTAGCAATCAACCGATTTCTGTCACACCACGCAAGCAAATCCATCCCATTCATCGAAACGCTAAAAAACTGCCTAAAAAAGAACCATTTTAAATGGACTGCAGAGGCGGAGAAAGCCTTTCAAGAGATGAAGGAATGTTTGATGGACTTACCGACACTCACCGCTCCACTTCCTAGGGAGCCATTAACGATGTATCTATGCGCCACAGAGAAGGCGGTGAGCGCGGTACTGATGGTAGACAGGAAGCTGGTCCAGACACCTATTTACTATGTCAGTCGGGTATTGACAGACGCAGAGTCAAGGTACACCACCATGGAGAAGCTAGTTTTAGCCCTCGTTCACGCATCACGAAGGTTGCGCCGCTATTTCCAAGGCCATCCCATCAACGTGCTGAGCGACTATAAGCTAAACAACGTCCTATCAAAACCAGAAGTCTCCGGTAGATTGGCAAAATGGGCTATCGAGCTGAGCGAGCACACCATTCACTACAAAACACGCCCAGCAATCAAAGGACAGATACTAGCCGACTTCATAGCGGAGGTACCACAAGAAAAGGTTGAAGAGTGCAAAGCAGAGCAAGACCCGCAACCAACATGTGATGAAAAAGCCATTTGGAACCTCTATACAGATGGGGCTTCAAACGAAGACGGCGTAGGTGCGGGGATACGCCTAGTTAGTCCGGAGGGCGCAGAGTTCACCTATGCGATCAGACTCGAGTTCAAAGCTACAAATAATGAGGCTGAATATGAGGCATTCCTAGCCGGACTACGTATTGCGCAGAAACTGGGCGCAAAGCACATCTTCGCACACGTCGACTCACTGTTGGTAGCCGGTCATATCACCGGAAAATATGAAGCAAAAGAACCTTCCATGATCATGTATATCCAGCGAGCTAAAGAGCTTATGGCCGCTTTCCCCAGCTGCACCATCGACCACATTAAACGCAGCCAAAACAAGCCGGCGGACGCTCTAAGCAAAATGGCATCTACAAGTTTCAGCCATTTAGCAAAAGAGGTCCGAATTGAAACCTTAAGCGAACCGTCTGTTCCACCCAAGGAAGTCAATGTCATCCAAACGGGTGTTGACAGCTGGATGACTCCGATAGTCTCTTACCTGACCACCGGCGCGCTGCCGGAACAACACGCCGAGGCCAGGAAGATACGACAAAAAGCTCTACAATACCAAATGCAAGATGGCATACTCTATAGGAAGTCATACTTGGGACTATTATTGCGGTGCGTGGACGCGGTTGACGCGGACTATCTGGTGCGGGAGATACATGAAGGGATATGCGGAATACACGTTGGGCCGCGCATGGTGGTTGCAAAAATTATGAATGCGGGGTATTACTGGCCAGGCATGCACCTCGACGCCTTGAAAACAATCCGCAAATGCGACTCTTGCCAACGCCATGCTCCCAACACCCTGCGCCCTAAAAATGATCTTATCCCTGTAACCTCAGCTTGGCCATTCCAAAAGTGGGCCATCGATCTGGTGGGACCATTTCCAATGACGACAGGCAAAAGAAAATTCCTGATAGTCGCCATTGACTACTTTACCAAATGGGTCGAGGCTAAGCCACTTGCTGAGATTACCGCCAATCATATGAAGAAATTCATCTGGGAATTCATCATCTGCCGTTTCGGGTTACCTATGTCAATCGTCACGGACAACGGCACACAATTCGCGGACAAGGGGTTGCTAAAATGGTACGCGGACTTGCATATTCAACCCACATTCACTTCGGTCGCACACCCTCAAGGAAACGGCCAGGTTGAGCGCGCAAACAGAAGTATTGTCGAGGGCATCAAATCAAGACTGGGAACCAAAGGAAAGGCTTGGGCAGAGGAATTACCGAGCGTGCTATGGGCCAACCGCACGTTAACAAAAACGAGCACCGGTGAAACCCCGTTCAGCCTCACATACGGCTCTGAGGCCATGATCCCAGCAGAGATTGGATGCCCATCCGCAAGAGTCCTCTCAGCAACCATCACAGATAACGACCGGGAGCTGCGCACAAACTTGAACCTCGCAGAAATACGCCGAGAAAACGCAGCAATACGTGAGGCGAACTACAAATAAAAGCTGGAAAAGTATTACAACGAGAAGGTCAAACCTTGCGCATTCCATGAAGGGGATTTTGTTCTACGCAACAATGAAGCCAGCGGCGCCTTCCCTAAAGGGAAACTAGCCCCAACTTGGGAAGGGCCATATCGCATACAGGAGGTCCTTGGCAAAGGAGCCTACAAGCTCTCAACCTTGGAAGATAAACCAGTTCCCTGCACATGGAACGCAGCCCAACTAAGAAAGTGCTATATGTAATACTATCCTATGATGTAACAAAGGCCGACGCGCCAAAATTATGAAATGAAATACAGCAGTTCCTTTACTTTACATGCGCTTACTCTCATAAACTTAGAAATTGCATCGAGAAAATCTGCAATTTCCCTAAAAATGCGCGTTGCATGGTTAAGATGCAACGCGCACCCTAAACATTGTATGGTTAAGATACAATGTCATAAACTTAAAAATTGCATCGAGAAAATCTGCAATTTCCCTAAAAATGCGCGTTGCATGGTTAAGATGCAACGCGCACCCTAAACATTGTATGGTTAAAATACAATGTCATAAACTTAAAAATTGCATCGAGCAAATCTGCAATTTCCCTAAAAATGCGCGTTGCATGGTTAAGATGCAACGCGCACCCTAAACATTGTATGGTTAAGATACAATGTCATAAACTTAGAAATTGCATCGAGAAAATCTGCAATTTCCCTAAAAATGCGCGTTGCATGGTTAAGATGCAACGCGCACCCTAAACATTGTATGGTTAAGATACAATGTCATAAACTTAGAAATTGCATCGAGAAAATATGCAATTTCCCTAAAAATGCGCGTTGCATGGTTAAGATGCAACGCGCACCCTAAACATTGTATGGTTAAGATACAATGTTATAAACTTAGAAATTGCATCGAGAAATCTGCAATTTCCCTAAAAATGCGCGTTGCATGGTTAAGACGCAACGCGCACCCTAAACATTGTATGGTTAAGATACAATGACATAAACTTAGAAATTGCATCGAGAAACCTGCAATTTCCTTAAAAGCTGCGCGTTGCATGATTAAGATGCAACGCGCACCCTAAACCGCGCGCTGCATGGTTAAAATGCAACGCGCACCCTGAACATTGTTTGGTTATAATACAATGACTTAAAGTCAGAAGTTGCATCGAGAATTCTGCAACCTCCCAAAAGTGCGCGCTGCATAGGTAAGATGCAACGCGCACCCTAAGCATTGTATACTTTAAACACAATGTCCTAAATACAAAGAGTACGATTCAAATTTACACTTGAATTTACGGTATGCGCTAACACAAAACATATTACTTGCGCAACAAAATTTCAAAACAAAAGATATATATACATATCTACAAATAGGTCAATATTACAAAGTTCGACAAATGTTAAAGAACAAGCATGGAAAGGTAAAATAGGCAAGCGACATCCGGTTTCATTTCTTGAGCTCTGAAGACGAATCGCTGAAATCATCGTCTTCATCCGACCCTGACAGCTCCAGTCTTTCACTGACTCCGGGTTGCTCGCCAAGCCCCAGGTCAGCCGCAGTCAGTTTCTTCATGGCATACTCGCGCCGCGTGTGTGTCAAGCCCTGTTTATCAAACGACTCCTTGAGCTCGAAACAGCTTGGCCGGTCGCGATGGCTAACAACGAAGTCAACCAACTCATACTTCAGCTCATCGAACTCGGCGGCTTTCTTGGCGAGCACAGCATCTAGATCCTGCTTATATAGCACGAACTGCTCCAGCGGCTTGCCAGCCTGCGCATGCTCATAGCCCTCAATAAATCCAGCTTTACACCCAACCAGCTTTGCGGCAGCATTCACGGCTGCCACGGCTTGGCGCGTCTGGGCGCAATTCTTCACATGATAAGCAACCTGCGCAAACATTCAGAAGGCATGTTTCATAAACGCATGCGCACAAAAATATATAAAAAGACAAGTACAAGGACAAACCTCAGGGACGCAACGGCTAAGCACCCATGCACGATCCTCTTCAGCACACTCCTTCTCATTCTGAGCATCCAGCAACTGAGTTTCCAAAGAAAGGATCTTTTGCTGCAAGGACAGATTCTCTTTATCCAACGCTTCGTGCGACTCCTGCCACTGTTTAATATCCTTGTCCTTCTCTCGCAGCAAGTCACGGGCTTCAAGCAGTTTGTCATATCGTTGCTTCACAAGTCTATCCTTCACATCTAACTCCTTGCGGAGCTCTTCCTTCTCCACTTCGACCTCCGCAACGCGTTTCTTCGACGCCTCCATCTTTGCGTTGGTCTTGTCACAAGCAATCTTCCATTGCTCCTCCTGCTCAGAAATGTGCGCCTGCAGCTTGTCGCGCTCCTCACGGAATGTGGCAGCATCCCATTTAGCGCGTTTCAGCTCGGAGTGCATACGGTCGCGCTCCTCAGTAACTTGCTGCAAAGTTTGATGGGATTGCTGCAAATCCTGATGAAACCTATGGCGGTCGTGCGCCATCAGCCCCCATTCACGCACAATCTCCGCTGAGGTAGATAACATGTTAGCCACACTGAGAATGTGGTCATCCATGAGCTCACCGCGCGGACGCGTGGCTTGAAAGTCACGTTCAGCAGGAGGAACAACGTTCGCCAGAAATTGGCGACATTCTTCTACGTTCAGAAACCGGGTGGCCGGTGTCAAGGTCAGCTAGGCACGAAAATGCCAGCAGCCGACTCACCACCCCTAGCAGGAAGGGCGCCAGAAAAACTAGGCTCAGGCTCCGTCATCACTCGCCTCTCATTCTCCTCATCATCATCCACAGTCATGTCCACACCATGGCCATACCCCTCGCTGATATCCGGCGGTGACACCGGCCCTCCACCACCCTCGGGAACATCCTGGGCAGGGGTGGGGAGTCGCACAGGTGTCGGCGACCGTGGAGGGGTAGGCAAAGGCGCGGGCGTGGATACCCGCACAGGCGTGGGTTGATGCACGGGCGGTGACTGATGCGCCGGAGAAGAAACCGCCGACACTTCACCCTGCAACTCCACATGCGGCGGTTCTTCGGTCTGCACAGCGGGAGACGCTGGCCTTGCAGGTTCAATGTTAAAACCCTCAGCAATGGGGGCAATTGATACGTCTTCCACCGCACTTGAACCCAATAAAGCCGCTGCAAAAACATGACACCAAGAGTCAGTAACAAGGCAAAGAGTTAAAATGCATAAACAAGAGAAGACAGAACACTTACCCAGTAAACTCTCCTCTGCGGAATGAACAAGGTCTCCCAACTTGACCCTTTTCTCAGCAGGAGATGTCGACCCCTCGGCAACCTTCTTCTTCTTCTCACCCGAACGCTTGGACCGTTTCTTAGGGCGAGGCGCATCAGCAGCAACCGGCCCAGACTCAGACGCCCCTGCGGAAACGGGTTTAGTCACCACCCCGCTCACAGCCTCCTCAGCTAACTTCTCTACCGACTCCCCTTGCACGAACGCATCTGAAAGTTCAACGTAGCTTCGTTCAAAAGGCTGATAATTTTGAAAATACCTATTCACCACTTCGTGGTTTAAAACAAAAGAATAGTCTTCACCTTCAACCGCACCCGCTTGCGAACGCATGATGCGATGTACAAGGGAGTCGTCTTCTTCCGTCTCTTCACCAGAGTCACCTTCCGCATGCGCAGGAGACGGCTGCGGGTCTTGAACGCCTGCAGACGATGGAAGTGGCGAAAGCATATATGCGTCAGAAGACTCATCACTAGATAACACAATTAAAGGGAAACACGTCCGCATGAACATGTTGACAGGCGAAGGATTCTCATAAAGCGGTGAAGACTCACCTGCTTCAGTAATCAACAACTGCGCAAGGGCAGGCTCCCGCGACGCGTCGTCCAACTTCGGACGAATAAGCATGTCCCATGCCTTCTCCAAAATGTACAGCTCGTTGTCCGCCAACTCCTTAAAGGAAAAACCCATGTCATCCCCGCCAAGAAGCATGGAGTACAAACACGCGACCTCTGCAAACAACAAACATAACAAAAGTAAATTCGCGATCATCCAACACAACTCGCGCGAAGCGGGAGAAGAAAGAAAATATAAATAGCTACAAACCTTTGCCATTTTCAGTAAGGTGCGGGTTGCGCCCTTTGACGTCATACTTTATGCTCATCCCCGCCATTACCAGGCCAGTCTCCGGGATCTCGCACACGTCAACAGGGTGGCTAGTCAAAGTTTTAAACCACTCCTGATCCTTGTACTCTATGAGCACCATCTTCCCAATTCCCTCAGCCGGGTCCAACCGACCCATCTCTACGGGAATAACCCCCTGATTGATCCAGAAAAACTTAGGTTTCCACTCCCGGAAACTCTTCACCCCGGCCCCAGCGCAGGCGGCGACTCCAGTACGTGGCCTGCAAGACAGCCAGCTTTCTACAAAGCTCAAACTGTAGAAGACAAAGAACATGTCCACCAGAGGTTCAATCTTCTGGGAACGACAACAAAACTCAAAAAACATGAGTCTTGACATCAAGCCGGGGTGGATCTGGTTGACATGAACACCAACTGCCCGGATGAAAGTCCCCAAAAATTGGGTAATAGGAACCCTAAAATTGCAGTCCCGGAAATAACAGGCGTACAACCCCACTTTCCCAACAGGGGGCTGCAATATGGTTTTATCCGGGGCGGGCATCTCCACACCATATGAGGAAGGGAACCCCATCCCCTTCCTGAACTTCCGGAACTCATCTTTCCCCCAAATGGCCGTCACCTCCCCGGCATGAGGCGGCCTCTTCTTTGACCCATCATCACCCCTTTTAGAACCCCCGCGTTTCTTCTTCGGGATGTTTACAATATGATCCATGATCTCAAAGATAGAGCAGATTATGGAAGGAAAATGAGTTAGATAAAGTTGAAGAGAGAAAAAGCACAAGAGAATTTGAAGAAAATGATCGGAAAATAAAGTGATTAAAAGAAAAAAAGAAGGGTTTAAATAGGACAACCACACGTGGAAGACATGTGGATTGACGGTTTAGAATTCAAAAACACCCACCAACCAATGACGGACACGTCACAAGAGGAGAGAGAAATGGGCGACACGAACAGGCCCGGGGCCCACCACGTCTCTGACACTGTACAACCGTCAGAAACTTTTCGGCTACCAACCCATCGCGTCGCCTACACAGACTGACACCATTGATGTACGCATTAATTACGAGACGTCCGCAACCTCCTACTGGCATAACACCGCGCATAAACTCCGGACGCCGAACCAATGCGCCAAACAAAAACTCTTCAAACTCTGAGTCCAGCGTCTCGCATACTACACATACAACACACTGGACTAGGGGGACTTGAAGAGATATGTACCCGCGCGAGCGCAGGAAAGAAAGCCACACACACGACAGCGCAGGAGCGTGACGTGGCATTCGAGAAGACGGCGCACGCAGTCACCAAAAAGGACAGGTGTCACCCGACAAGAGCAGAATCCATAGCCAATCAGAGGCGTCTATTCCCTGCTCCATGATCACCTGCCAGTACGAGGTACGAGAAAGGACAGAAAGGACAATTACAGGACACGTGGACCAATCGCAGAAGGACATCGCAATAATTGACAACGGCCACAATAGTACGGGACAGCTGTCATTCTTCTCACAGCCAATCATAGGCCACCTGATGAGCCTATAAATACCCACCTTCGTCATCAAAGGAAGGGATCGATCATCAGAGAAAGAATTCATATCACAAGCTGTGAGAAATAGATTATAGTCGAAACTCTTGTAATAATCCGATAAACAGTGTCTTGTAACAGTCTTATCAGTTAATGAGAATTACGTCCTCTCTTATCTCCCTATATTAACACTGTTATATTAGATTGTTAGATTGGTGTTTCTTCAGTTGTGATTAAGGTTAAGAGAAGGGTAATCATTTTACTTTTTCACCTTTTCATTTGTATTTTTTTACCGCTAAATGGAGCACTCCTCCGTTCAATAAAAACCGCAACCACCAAAAATAATCAAGCCTATTTGACTTTTTGTGGTAATTGCTTGAAAACGCTATCGCTTGATGATATTGGTTTAAAAGGGCGTTTGGGATTGAGTTTCAAAACAACTTATTGATTTATTGGCTTTTTCCAAGAAGTCAATAAGTTGTTTGTGTAACCCAAAAGCACTTTCTGTTTTGACTTTTGGTTTTTGGCTTTTAAGGATGGAAAAACTATTTTTGAGAAGTTAGAAATCCTGCCTTTTGATTTTTGGCTTTTGACTTTTAGAAAAAAAATTGCAAATCTACCACCCATACAACCAATATTCACAATAAGTTAAGCGAAACACTTAAAAAACAACAATCTATTGACTTTTTGACGTTTCTCATCCCAAAAGCTAATCCATACACTTTTTTTAAAACTCCTTTCAAAAAGTCGTAAGCCAATAAGCATTTCTGACCAAAAAACACTTTTGCATTTCCAAACTCAATCCTAAACACCCTCCAACTCTGGTGACTGCTGCTACTGGAAGTTACTAATTAATTCGCCTAGTGCCCCCCTAATAAGTACCACGTTGCTGCTCTGACACACCAGTACTGCCAATCTCGACCTTCCTGATTGTCGATGACCCATAAGACTGTCAGGTATGGTAGAGGGTAGTCTTGGACCGCCATGTCAGCAAAAAAATGAGCCCCCTTGTATTTAGACAATATGAGAACTACCCAAGGGTGTAGGGGTGGTCCTCCTTGGGTAGTCTTTCACTCCTATTGTTCCAACCTTTTATTTTTTTAATTCTAAATTATAAATAATAATTAAAATAAATAATAAAAAAACCATATTTATATACTTCTACTGTGCATGCCCCTTCTCAAAGCCTTCCGTGTCTCTCTCGTTCACACATACACAGCAGTCGATGACTAATCAGCACATCACAACACCTCTGGTAACCATCGTCTTCATCAGCAGTCACCGGAGCCGCCAGCAACATCTCCGGTGACCGTTTTTTCTTTAATTAGGAGGGAAAACAGGGGGGGTTGGAAAAGGGGGCGGTGTAGGACGGTCCTAGACGGTGAGGCTGGCCTGAAGGCGACCCCCACACCTAATAGTCCAAAACTCCTAAGCCCTCGGTTAAGAACCCAATTACGTGTTTGACATTGACGGTTGAACTTGGCTCAAGTACCAATTTGTAGCTGATTGTTTATAGTTATTCTTTTGGTTGTTCCTCTCCAATTCCTTAGGGGGGGGGGGGGCTTCCCTAACATATTTTTAACTTCATTGATTTGCAATAATCCTACACTGCCACGTCACCTCACTGATTTAGCTCAATGAAACACAGTTTTGAAGGCAGCACTACCCTGAACCACCCAACACATAAAAAACAAAAACCCTTACACACAAAAACTCATTCACAGTCCGCTAACTAGTACCCGTGAAACCTACCAGCAAACCATTACCCGTGTCACCTGAGACAGTGTTACCATGCTGGTAGAGGGTACCAGCACCGTTTGCTCCGTTTGCTGGTAGTGCCCCGTTCTCCCTTAAGAGCATAATAAATAATATGATGTATTGTAACACCCCAACCGATGGCGAAATCATCGAGATGTCACGTAGTGACGATTGTTCAAAAGCACATGGTACTAAAATGTAAATATATTATTGAATAATTTAAATTGTCTTACATGGATAAAATGGAAAAAAAAAAATACAAAAGTCTGAACAAAACATGAAATTTGAAATAAATTATTAAAAGCAAGCACTAAAATCCAATGCTATGGAACTAAGATCAAACTGCACCTGAAACATGTACAAAATAAGTTTTGTCAACATATGAAATGTTGGTGAGCATTCCTAGTTTTAATACATATAGTAAGTTGGAAAAATGTTATATAATTCAAGTGCAAGCTACAGTGCATTTATGTAAACTATGTATCATACAAATGAGCGAAATCAATCCTGTGACTGTATAAATGTACTAAAATGAACGGCGGTGTACTTATCCAATAAATGGATAATAACTTAACAATGACCATGGATTCTCCGATGAAAAAGGGGGAGAATCACCTAGGTGGGTTGTCAATCCAATAGCGCTATCCAATGTTAAGGTCGGCTTGTACATGGTTAATGATTTCACTAAGTACAAATGTATTCTACATGTAATGTCTAAGCATAAAGCACATATGTAAGCAAATGCATAATGTACTAGAATTGTATTGTAAAAATGTGAACTTGCATGTGTATTTTGTATAAGTGTACATGTAACACCCCAAAAGTGAATAAAGACAAAAAGGGGTTAGGAAATACTCACTTTCGCCAAATGACTAGATGACTAAGCGAGCGTGAAAAGGTGAGCAATCCAAAGATTCAACAACAAAACTAGTCCAATTTAGAAGAAAAGAAACCGAATAGGAAAAATATCAAGCTTTCAATTCGCCAATTACAAGAGTTTATAATCAAAGCTTCAAATGTAGAAGTAATATACTCTAGAAGAAAGGTATGAGGGAGAGGTTAATCGAATTGAAACAATCGATTTAGAGGTGCAAAGTGTAATGGGTCATAGGTGGGTTTTTATACCGGTTTTGGATTCAATTAGGTTTTAAAATTGGTCAACATAATAAAGTAAGGTTTTAAGATGAATTGACTATTTGACTAGGACTTTGACTAGGACTTTGACTGAGACTTTGATTAGGACTTTTGACTAGGACTTTGACTGGAACTTTGTCTGTTTGACTGTCTTAGCGGACCGCGAGGGCTAAAAAAAATAATTTTTCTAATTTAATCAATTTTAAGTTATAGACTTGTTTCCTTCTGTTTCTAAGTTGTTTTAGGACCAAAAATTAAGGGCTTTGAGTATCAAAGTCTGAAACATACGTGCTCGGGCGTAGATGTGAGTATAAAACGTGCATACTTTTACTTATAAAAATTATAAGTTTTATTAAATTGTGAATTTTGGTCCTATTAAAATACGAGGGTTAAAAATGAAAATTTTGAAATAGTTGAGGAACCAATTATGCACATTTATGAAAAGTGAAGGGTGCAGGTTGTCACATGTATAGTTGGTCAAATGGAATGGCTGGCTAATGAGCTGTTTGACAACCTCTGCGTCATTAAGTGCTTTGTTAGCAAGAAACTCTAAACCAAAGTCCTCAACCAATAAGAGCATCCACAGTAGTGCCCCCATTTTTTGGTGAGACAAATTCCTATATTTTTTATGAGGTTAGAAGTGGTTTTGAGTGAAAAAAATGGAGAATCTACTGTTTATTGGTAAATATTGGGTTTTTGGGAATCTTTTAAGGAAAACAGGAAAACTGTATTTATTTTTTAATATTTGTTGAAAGTGGTTATGAGTGGGGGATTGGGAAGTTGTTGAGAATGCTCTAAGAGTACACCAATGTGGTGGTGGTGGTCGATGGTGCAGGAAGTGGTGTTGGATCGAGAAGATGGTGCATGAGTGGCCGAATGAGGGTTATAAGTATGGGTGTAGGCAGGGCCGGCTCGGAGCAAGGGCAGGGTGGGTGATCGCTGAGGGCCAAAAACATTTTAGGGCCCGTCGATGTTCCAGCCTACAACCCAAATCTGAGTTGGTTTGGAGTTGCAGGTTTTTTTTAAAATAAAGTTTGGAGTTGCAGGTGGGTTTGTATGGAGGAGTGGAGAAGAAGAAAGAATATGATTAAAAAGATAAATAATTTTAATAAAAAAAATGAATGGTTAAAAAAGAAATTGACACATGGGTTTTGAGGTTATGCTACTTTTGTCTTCTAGTGTGATGCCTCTCTCAAATGGGGTGAAAGTAATCAGGGGCTTGGGTTGGAGAGTTAATGAGGGTTTTTTTTACTTAGGTTTGGTATATAGTTTTTTTGTGTGTTGTGATGGTTTTTTTTCCTTTTTATTGATGGCTGTTTTTGCTAGCCTTTGGTTAGCTGTTTTTTGGCGGTTGAATAAAATTGGTGTTTTATTAGTTGTTTGAAAAAAAAGTTTTGGTTGAATTTTAAATAATCCTAGTTAAATATTTCATTTTTGGTACTAATGATCATCTGTTAAATTGAGTAGATAAGTACCGTGTTCTATTATTCGATTATAATTAATTTATTTATAGGTGTTTCTTGTTTCTTATTTTTTTTGTTTTTTCTAATGGTTTCATATCCTTATATAGGGTTTATTATACACATTTGAGTTTAACAAAAATTCTCATCAAAGGTATGGTATTTTTATAATAAGTATGAATAGTTCTACAATAGGTTCTATCATTTCACTACATTACTTTTGTTTTCTTTATGTTATAACAATTATCGTCGTATTATGAATATTTCTTTTAATATATGTGATTGATGAGTTTATATGGGATAGAGCCCGTGTTTTTTTTCTCGCCGAGGGCCTAATTTTTTTTTTTTTTACATTTTCGGAGACGGCCCTGGGTGTAGGGACAAATAGGTAAAATTTTAGGCTTCGAATTCGTACTTATCAAGGTCAATCCTTTATTATATCTTGCGGTCCATCTATATTTGGCAACACAAACAATCTTCTAACAGGCTTCAACTTGCATATACAATACAATACAAAACTGAATATAAACAAGAAGCTGATGAACATAAAGGTTGAGCACCCCAACTGTTCGATGAAATGCTTCAAAGAATATACTTTTTTACATTGGCCCACAAAAGCCATTTTAGCAATAATGGCCTTCAGAATTATCCAATCATTGTGGAAATATAAACAAAAAGACAATTATCCATCGACCACCAGATCCCAAGAATATCATGTTCTATGTCATATGTCATATGTGGGTGTCACTGTACATACACTTGTTTACACATTGACCAAAGACTTCCAAGAAAAAAGAGAGAGTGATAGACCACCAATATTGACCAGTCACTTGGTGTTTAGATAGTCAACTGTCCCTATTTCATCCAATAAAGTCACTCACTTTATAAAACTAAAACATGGAAGATGTTAAACCATCATTCATGGCTATGCCACTGACTTTACCTCAGTTCTCAGTACTAACCATGAATAATAACTTTCTGTTTGTACATGGGTTATCTGCTTTAACACACCTTGGTTTCTTGCTTATTGTATTCATCAGTTATGTCTGCAAAGGTATTGGTTTCAGAGGTCAAGAAGGTCCTAAACAGATGCCAAACAATAGGGTCTTGTTTTATAAACAGACCCTTTTATCTTGTGTGGTCCTTGTGGTTCTTAACCTTGGTATGTGTTTGTTAAACCTTCTTTATTGGTATACAAATGGTTGGACTAAAGAAAACTTTGTTGGCTTTTCGGATACCGTTGTTAGAGCTCTTGTTTGGTTATTCGTTTCGGTTTACTTGCATACCCGTGTCGCTAAATCAACAGAGTCAAAGTATCCGTTAGCGTTAAGGATTTGGTGGTTTTGTTCTTTTATAATCTTTTGTTTTTGCCTAGTGTTGGACTATGTTTTCTATGAGCAGGTCCATAGTTTAGCAGCTCAATTCTTGGTGTTAGATGCTTCGTCTACTGTTGTCGGTTTATTCCTGTGTTATGTTGGGCTCTCAGTTAAGAATGAAGGTGGTGCGGTTAGCCATTTTGTTTATGAACCATTGCTGGATGGCGGTTCTAATGTCACGAGCGATCACAGAAATTTTAGACGTGGGGGCGAAACTATAACCCCTTCGGCAACCAGCAACGTCTTGAGTCTTCTTACTTTCTCTTGGATTAATCCGTTGATTTCTTTGGGATACAAGAAACGGTTAGATCTTGAGGATGTTCCACAGCTTGACAGTTTAAATAGTGCTCAAAGAGCGTTTTCGGTCTTGAGAAATAAAATAGAAACGGACACGAGTAAAAGCAGCCAAATGAATACTTTTAGTCTGGTTAAGGCAGTGATATTGACAACATGGAAAGACATTATAATTACAGGTGTCCTTGCTTTTGTGTCCGCGTTAGCTTCATATGTTGGGCCGTTCCTCATAGATACACTTGTTAGATATCTAAATGGACATCGAGACTTGAAACAAGGCTTTCTTCTAGTTTCTGCATTCACTGTTGCTAAGATTGTAGAGTGTTTGGCACAACGACACTGCGATTTTAAGCTGCAAAAGGCTGGAATTAATGTCAGAGCTGCTCTTGTTGCAATGATCTACCACAAAGGTTTGACTCTTTCATCTCAGTCAAAGCAGGGACACTCGAATGGTGAGATTATTAATTTCATGGCTGTTGATGCTGAAAGAATCGGTGATTTCAGCAAGTACATGCACAACGCTTGGCTGGTCATTGTGCAAGTTGGTCTGGCACTAATAATATTGTATAAATATCTTGGGATTTCTTCACTAGCTACCTTTGTTGCAACAATTGTCGTCATGCTATCGAATCTACCGTTAGGGCGCTTACAGGAAAAATTTCAAGAGAAATTGATGAAATGTAAAGATAAAAGGATGAAAACAACTTCTGAAGTTTTGAAGAATATGCGGATTCTCAAGCTTTATGGATGGGAGATGAAGTTCTTGTCTAGAGTTGATGATATCAGGAGCAACGAGGCGTATTGGTTGTATAAACTTACATTTACTATGGCGATGACTTGTGTTGCATTCTGGGTTGCGCCCACGTTTGTGGCTATAGCGACATTTGGTATGTGTATGCTTCTTGGCATCCCACTTGACTCAGGGAAGGTGTTGTCTTCACTTGCAACATTTAAGAATCTGCAAGAATCAGTGTATAATCTTCCGGATACAATAGAAATAATAGTGCAGACCAAAGTTTCGCTTGATCGTATTGCATCGTTCCTTAGTCTATCTGAATTAGATTCTGGTCTGGTAGAGATGGTCCCAAGAGGTAGTTCTGACACGTCAGTCGAGATTGTTGATGGAAATTTCTCATGGGATGTGACATCTTGTGAACCAACGTTGACTGATGTAAATTTAAAAGTTTTTCATCACATGAAGGTTGTTGTCTGCGGCCCTGTTGGCTCAGGAAAGTCAAGCTTACTGTCTTGTATGCTAGGAGAAGTGCCTAAATTATCAGGAAAAGTCAAACTCAGTGGCGCAAAGGCTTATGTTGGTCAATCACCATGGATACAGAGTGGAACGATAGAACATAATATCTTGTTTGGTAAGGAGATGGACATAGAACGTTACGAGAGGGTCCTAGAAGCATGCGATTTGAAGACCGACCTTGAAGTTCTCTCCTTTGGTGATCAAACAGTTATAGGGGAGAGGGGAATCAATTTGAGTGGTGGTCAGAAACAGAGAATACAGATAGCGCGTGCTCTGTATCAAGATGCTGATATTTATCTATTTGATGATCCGTTCAGCGCTGTTGATGCTATTACAGGAAGCCACCTTTTCAAGGTGAGTTGACCACTTATAATTTCTCAGTTTGTCATCTTTTTTCATGGTTAGTCATTTAGATGCTAAAATTGGTATGCCAAAAGCCATAATTTTATGAACTTTAACTCATAGTTGTTAAAAGCCATCGCCTCTTGCGCCTAGGCCCATTTTTTTAGGCGAGGCGATGCATTTGCGCTTTAAGTCGAGGAAATTGCGCTTTAATTTTCCTAGTGATGGTTTAGGCGCAGATTTCAGCTAGATTCCCAAATTACAGAGAGTTTCCCGCCAAAATCGTTAAATTATGGCTAGATTTCAACCAAATTTCTACTTTTATCTAAGGAACACTACTTGTATACACTAATAGATTAATAGTTCAAAAGTTTTGAATACTAACTAGATGAAAACTAGTATTATTTTAATATATTTTTACTTTATTTTCTTGTTCGCTTTTTTTTTTTTTAATCTCAGGCCCTCGCTCTTTTTGCGCCTAGGCCCTAGTGGCGGACTTAGCATTGGAGGAGGGGTAGTGCCCGCTGCCCCTCAATTTTTCCGGCGTAGTGGAAAATTTTCGTATTTTTGACGTTTTTCGTATTACGCTACCCCTAAATACCATTAAACATTACCCCTAAAATCTTTGTCTAGATCCGCCACTGAGTAGGCCCCAGGCGTGGCCTATGCGCCTTGAGTGCGCCTAGCGTCTTTGATAACTATGCTTTAACTAACTTGTGAAAGTAATTTATCGACAGGAATGTATGATGGATTTCTTGGAATCAAAAACAGTGATTTATGTCACGCATCAGGTGGAGTTTTTACCTGCTGCAGATCTCATCCTGGTAAGCTTTTTTGAAGTATTTTTCCTTTATGTATATGCAAATAAAACATCTCAATAAGATGGATTCCACATTTACAACAGGTCTTGAAGGATGGAAGAATTACACAAGCTGGAAAATATGATGATATTATGAAGCTAGGAAGCGACTTCTTAGAACTTGTTGGTGCTCACAGAGAAGCTTTATTAGAAATTGATTCCGTAGGGCATAACTTAGGAACTGTTAAAAAGATTATCCAAGACGAGACTATAACGGGTCAAAATGGTAAAATAGTTCACATGGAGGAGGAGAAGAAAAGGCAGCTTGTGGAAGAAGAAGAAAGAGAAAGAGGCAAAGTTGGCTCATCGGCCTATTGGAAATACCTTACGACTGCTTATGGAGGGGTACTTACTCCTTTGGTGTTATTAGCCCAAATTATGTTTGAATCATCTCAAATCTCCAGCAATTACTGGTTGGCTTGGGCATCGTCTACATCTGAAAGCAATCAAGCGCGTGTCGGTGGCTTTGAATTCATTATTGTCTATGCGGCTTTTGGTATTGGATGTTCCTTTTGTATTCTGGCAAGATCATTTTTACTTATGAAAGCTGGCTATGAAACAGCCAACCGGCTTTTCTACAAAATGCATTTTTGTGTTTTCCGTGCACCTATGTCTTTCTTTGATGCCAACCCATCTGGTCGAATTCTAAACAGAGTAAGCGAATACATCTTTTTTCTTGCGTTTTGCTTGATAATTAGGAAACTTCATTTTTAAAAACTTTTTTCAGGTATCTACTGACCAAACTGCAGTGGACTTGACAATACCGTATACCATTGGCCCATTTGCCTTTGTGTCCATACAGCTTTTAGGCATTATTATAGTTATGTCACTAGGCGCTTGGCCCGTGTTCCTTGTTTTCTTTCTCGTTGTTGGAATTTGCATCTGGTTACAGGTAATAGTATTTACTGTAAAAGCCGTTCGTTTTGATAATTTTATTATTATTATTATTATTTATTATTCTGATTTCTATTTTGTATGTATTTATAGCAATATTACATACCTTCAGCACGAGAACTAGCGCGATTGGTTGGAGTATGCAAAGCACCAGTCATTCAGCACTTTTCCGAAACAATATCGGGATCAACAACTATTAGAAGCTTTGGTCAGAAAGACAGATTCCAAGACACTTGCTTGAAACTGATTGACAATTATTCCAGACCAAAGTTTCATGTTGCTAGTGCATTGGCTTGGCTTGGGTTACGCTTGGATATGTTGTCTTCTTTTATCTTTGCCTTCCTTGTGATCTTTCTAGTCTCTGTTCCTGAAGGAATAATTGATCCAAGTAATTAACTTTTACAACTCAAAATCAGGATTACATCTTTAAGCATAAATAACTAGGGGTGTAAACGAGCCAAGCTATGCTCAAGCTCAAATCGTTTAGCTTAACAAAGCTCGAGTCTGATTTGTTTCAAGCTCTAGATCATGAGCGGCCGGCTCATTTACACCCCTATAAAACAGGATTACAGGTTTAGATCATGAGCGGCCCAGCTCATTTACACCATATAAATAGCTCACCCCCTTCCGACCCGTTGTAGGTACCGCGGGCTTAGCAGTGACATATGGGCTAAGCTTGAACATGTTACAAGCTTGGGCTATACAAAAACTTTGCAGATTGGAAATACAATTCATCTCAGTTGAAAGAATATTTCAATACAGTTCTATCCCAAGTGAGCCGCCTCTTGTTATAGAGTCGAATAGACCTGATCACTTCTGGCCTTCACAAGGAAAAGTCGATATTCACCATCTGCAGGCAATATATTACTGTCTTTTTCTATTATAAACTTTTTGTGCAAGCGAAATCATGCGCTTTAAAAACTAACAAAATAATACGTGATAGGTTCGATACGCAGTACACATGCCACTTGTGCTGAGAGGTGTTACATGCACTTTCCATGGAGGTACAAAGACTGGAATCGTAGGGAGAACCGGAAGTGGTAAATCCACTCTTATTCAAACACTCTTTCGTCTCGTTGAACCTACCAGTGGGGAAATTTTGATAGATGGCATCAACATTTCGTCAATTGGACTTCATGATTTACGGTCTAGATTGAGCATTATTCCTCAAGATCCCACTATGTTCAACGGAACTGTTAGAAGCAACATGGACCCACTTGAAGACTATACAGATGATCAGATTTGGGAGGTAAAACATATAACAACATATAAATAATTTAATCTGTTTGTGCTGGCATGTATTATCATCTTATGTATGCTATTGGTAACATTTAGTTTATCATATCAGGCTCTTGATAAATGCCAGATTGGTGATGAGGTTAGAAATAAGGAAGGCAAGCTTGATGCATCAGGTTCTTAATCGTACCACCATTTTAAAAACACGTTATATTTTCAGTTTTCGCATAAAAATTCAAACTTTTGACAACCCATGTTTTTAAAATTGCAATAGTTGCTGAGAACGGAGAGAACTGGAGCGTGGGTCAACGACAACTGATCTGTCTTGGGCGTGTGCTACTCAAGAAAAGCAAGATTCTGGTTCTTGATGAGGCCACTGCATCTGTCGATACAGCAACCGATAACATGATTCAGAAAACACTTAGGGAACACTTTTCAGACTCTACAGTCATAGCAATAGCACATCGAATAACATCTGTGGTCAAAAGTGACATGGTTCTAGTTTTAAACAACGGTTTGTGAGCTAAATATGTCATTCTGCCTTAAGTGTTACTGTATGTTTTGTGATTCGTTTGTTTTATGTGTGATGTGCAGGTCTTGTTGAAGAATATGATTCTCCTACAGCATTGCTTGAAGATAAAACATCTTCGTTTTCGCAGCTGGTTGCAGAGTACAGCATGAGGTCGAATTCTAGTCATGTAACTAACTACAGTTGACAAGTGACTGATGCAAAATTGCAATCATTATGTTTAGTATAGAAAAAAAAAGGTGTAACTATCAAACTTACCATCAAGTGATTCTTTGAATGTATTTTATTAAAGTGGCGGAACTAGAAATTTTTAACGCAAATAAAAGTCTAATAACATTACTTGTGGAGGTGATATCGTGACACACCATAACTTCGATATCCATCGGTCTTAAAAGACATACAACTAGAAGTCCTTGTTAACCTGACCTTAGACCAAAGTTTGCAAACCCATGGCTACATGAAGTCATGGCGAACCACATTAAACGTGGTCCTTCAAACAAATTAACCTTCTGAATTCTGATCAACTTCTACATATATGCACTTTGGTTTTCTTTTTTTCAAACGACCCAATCCTAAATTCAATCTATTTAACAATCGGTTTTTACTCATCACAAATTTAAACATGTTTAAAAAAGAAAATTACACACAGAGGCATTTTGGGTTTGGGAGTCCATTAAATCCAAAATGTCAATTCTATTGAATTTTAAAAGCTATTCATTACATTTTCTTTTTATATTTTAGCCTAACAAAACCGAGCTACCAATGGGGTGGTGATCCATTGGCAAAGACAAAGCCTTTAAAACACCTAGGTTAAGGAAGGTCTTGGGTTCAAGTCTCGCGAGCTGCTCGAGATCGGCTTGATAAAAAACTAGAAACGAGCCGAGCCGAGCTTGAGCCTAAAACAAAGCTTGTTTACTTATTGAACCCGAGCCTGGCATATGAAGCTCGCCAGGTTTGTCGAGCCTTAGTATAATATTAGTTTTATTAATATTTTATAATATTTACCCCACATTTAAAGTTGTTTAATAACTGAGCCAAGCTGATCTTTTGACTTGTCGAGCTATCGAGCTTTAATGAGCCTATTATTTATATTATTTTCATTTAATATATTAACTAATAAACACTAAACGAGCCAAACTAAAGTTTTAAAAACTAAGCTCGAACCGAGCCAAGCAGTGGCGAAGCTTGACCCAAAACTTCGGGGGGTCGGAAGTCATTAGTTTCGGGGGGTCGAAACCGTATATACCAAAAAATTTCTATACGAATTCAATATAATCGAAACTTCTGAGCGAAAATTTGGGGGTGTCAGCCGCCCCTCCCCACCTGTTTGCACCTCTACGGATAACACACACAACAAAGAGCATGTTTGGCTCTCCTTATTTCCACCAAGTTATAACTTATTACTTTTTTCAAAAAGTCAATAAGTTATAAAAAGTGTTTGGCAAAGCCAAAAGTCCTTTTTGTTTTAACTTTTCATTTGTGTATAATAAGTTGTTTTGGAAAAGTAAAGAATGTGTGACTTTCAAAAAGTCAAATATATGTGAGTGTGCCCATTAAATTATATGGGGTGAGTGTAAGTGGAGGATATAGAGAATATTTGGTGGAAGCACTTTTACCCCTAAATATAAAAAGTTACTGTTCACCCCTAAACATATTTTAATAATTTTAGAAGTGGTTGTGAGTGAGGAGAGAGAAAATATAATGATAAAAGTATGAAAAAATATTATTATTTTAATTAGGAGAGAGAAGATTTAGGGGTGGAGTAGTGATTTTTAGCGTAATTTGATAGATGGGATAAGAATGCTATCCTTATACATCCGCCAAAAATAGAGTGAATGGGACGTCAGTGCTCAACACACGTGAGTTTCGTGTGTGACACAATAACCGGAAACCGAAGAATCCGGTAGCTTCCAACGTCAAAGAAGGAGTGCAGTGAGACAGTGAGTTAACCATATCCTCCTATCCACCAACACCTCTCTACAAATGGGATTATTATTATCACCTGCTACCATATCTCCGCCCACCTTCACCTTCACCTTACCTACCAACTTTCTACATTTTTCTTCTTCTTCAACACGCAACAGACCTTCTTCACTACTCTCCTTCTTTAAAATCCCTAATAATAATAATAATAATAATAATTTCACATCCAAACACATCTCTTCTTCTTCTTCTTCTTCTTCTCTATCATCATCGATGACGTTCTCTACTCTCACAGTTCACGCCTCTTCTTCCTCATCCTCCACTGGTACGTTATTTATTATTTATCCGTCCTTTACTACATAATAATTGTTTCCATATTTACAGGTTTATTATTTACTTATCATTGATTAACGATTTCCATGTAGATATTGGTCAACGTGTTAGTTTTTTCGGTCAAATGTTCTGAACACACCTCACCTAGGGTTTGTATCGATACTGTTGTTGTAAAATTGTTACGTGATTTGTAAGTAATGTGATATGTAAACAGTTGTTTAGAGGTTTATACGAATTGAATTAGTGATCAGTTGGTCAACTCATGGTCAAATACTTGAAACACATGGTATTACTGTTACACACTAGTACAATATATTCTCATCTGTTTATCATAGGATTGAAAAAAAATTTGTATGCACTTTTTAGTTCTTGACTAATGGATACTATCGCTGTAAGATTGTTACGTGATTTCTAAGTAATGTGATCGATTTTAGGAGTGAGAATTCTGTTTTTGGAACAGTTGTTTAGAAGAATTGGATTCATGATCGGTTGGTTGATGCATTAGTTGTTTAGGTCAAGTACTTGAAACACATCGTATCAAAACCTTAGGGTTTGTATTTACTACTGTATTATACAGTGCTACAATAGTTTTATCTGGAAACTGGAACTGAAAATTTGAGAATAAGTAGCTTATTGTTTAGAAGAATTGGATTAAAACTTGGTTGGTCAATGGTAGGAACACATTACCTTTTGGGTCAAATACTTGAAACACCAATTTAAACCTTAGGGTTTGTGTCTGTTACTGTATTACACACTACTGCAATTGTTCTATTTGGAAACTGGAACTGGAAAATGAATAAGTCATGATTAAGTGAATCTGACTAACTGAACATTTCATTATGATTATGGTTAATGTGTCTTCGTTAACCGACTTTAACGGAAGCCGAATCAGATGTTGTATGCTTGTGATTTTCCATCTTTTGTACCCTGATTTCAAGCTTTATACCTCCACTTCCAGCGTCAAACATTAAATTCATGTTGCTACTATCCATAAACGAGCTTGGAACACCGTAACCGAACCATTTCAGCTGGGAAAAAAACATCGGACAATCAACCGGAACCGACTTATAACTGTTAACGACCCTTCTTAATAGATAATCGATTATGGTTGTAAATTTTCCATAACCAAACCGAGGACTTTGCACACCCCTAACTACAGCAGTTCTATGTTGAAACTACTAAAATTGGAAATTTGAGAATAATTAGCTTGTTTTTTTTAAATTATATTGTTTACAAGAATAGGATTCATGATCGGTTGGTCAATGGTAAAACACATTAGTTTTTGGGTCAAATGCTCGAAACACACAGATTCAAACCTTAGGTTTGTATCTATTACTGTATTGCACAATACTATAATAGTTCTATCTGGAAATTGGATTGGATTCATGATCGGTTGGTTAATGGTAGAAACGCATTAGTGTTTTTGGTTAAATGCACGAAACACACCAATTCAAACCTCAGGGTTTGTATCTATTACTGTATTGCACAATACTATAATAGTTTTATCTGGAAATTGGAGAATAATTAGCTAAATTTTGAATTATATTGTATAAAGATATCTAGATAATGCTAAAACTGAAGGTTCAAGAACACTAGCTGCTATCATATGCCTTTTAAGGGCTTTTTATATCATCGTTATATATATGTAGTCTTGTATGTGTTCATTGATTTTACTTTTCAATGCTGCTCACCTTTTGTTCTATACCAACTTCATGATACTGTAGGTGCTACAGATCAAGTAGATGGTTCAAGTTCTGCGAATGTTGGAGCAACCGATCTACTGATTGTTGGTCCAGGCGTTCTTGGTCGCATAGTTGCAGAAAATTGGCGGAAGGTGAGATAAAAAAAAAGCATATTGTTATTGGATAAGAAAGCTGAGTTGTTTGACTCTCTTATAGTCTTTTTTAGGTGACTTCATAGTTATTTACGTTTAAAGAACTTCAAACTAGCTCATGCTGACATTCTGCTGGCAGGAATACCCAGGATGCCAAATTACTGGGGAGACAGTCACTACTGACCACCATGATGAGCTTATTAAAATGGGGATTAATCCAACTTTAAAGGGAGTTAAACGGGACCATAAGTTCCCTTATGTCATTTACTGTGCACCACCTTCTAGAAGCTCCGACTATGCTGGTGATGTTGGGTAAGGATATGTCAAATCCTTCTAGAAGATTTTTAATTTAATTGCGTTATCGAAGTATTGTATAGCTCATGTCTATGTATTTCTTGAATTGATTATGCAGTCTTTCTTTCTTGCATGTAGTGAACTCTGATTGTTACAGTTACTTAAATTTAACTAATTATAATCCATTGAATTGAAAATATAATATTTTTTAATAAGCAGGGAAGCTGCATCAATGTGGAATGGTGAAGGTTCTTTCCTGTTTACATCAAGCTCGGCACCGTATGATCGATATGACAATGGAGACTGCATCGAGGTGTTGCATATAGCATAAATCATTTTGCTTCTAATCCTTTAGTTTATATCATCGCATTTTAAATTACTTTCTTCTTGATTGGGCATGCAGGACAGTCCAGTGGTACCAATTGGGAAGAGTCCGAGGACAGATATTCTTTTAAAAGCAGAGCAGAAAGTTCTGGAGGCCGGTGGTTGTGTTGTTAGGTTGGCAGGACTTTACATATCCTTTTGCACCATCTGAATTTTAGTACATTTTGTATTTCCAAAAGGTATAAAAATATCTTTATTATTTTATCCTTAATTCAGCTAGCACAAATTAGATAGAGGAATGCACATCTATTACTTGAAACAAGGGACTATTGAAGCTAATCCTGATCACCTTGTTAATCTCATTCATTATGAGGTGATCTCACCTTTTAACTTGAATTGGTTTAGATTTTCTTTTTTTGATCTTATTATACATTCATAATATTTGATGTATCTGTTTGCATCCATACAGGATGCTGCCTCCCTCTGCGTTGCAATTTTGAAAAATAAACTACGTGGTCGGCTATTTTTAGGATGTGACAATCATCCTGTATCCAGGTTTGTTCTAGTCAAAACGTGTCAAAACAGGATCAGATTGAAACGAGACATTTATGTCCAGTTTCCCTATTTTATAATAAATAATTAATGCTTGAATTAAAATTACAAAAAACAACATAGTTACCATGCTACTTTAGTCTTTTGAATAAAACAATTTTGGAGGTTAATAAGTTGGTTTTGGGCGACTCGCACAACCCAAATTGACCAATTTATAAGTAAGCTAGTCGAAATTGATACCTCTTTTGGGATTCAGCTAAATCAGATAAAAAATCGATCGCAGACAAGAAGTGATGGACCTGGTTGCTAAGAGTGGGAAATTTGATAACACTTTCGTGGGGTTTACAGGTAATTAACATAATAACTCAAGATTCGATTTTCACGATTTCTCACTTTTTATGTCAATAAATATTTTAATCAATCTTATACGAGGTTTCACAGTATCTGTGAGAACCCGCTAGGGAAAACTCACGGGACCCCACCAATAATGCTAACCAGCATGTTAGGTAAAGGGGGTTAAGGCAAGAAACCATGAGGAATCTCATCTTGCTCTATCTTGACTTCAATTTGATAATTTGACTTGTGATAAAAAGAATATGATCAATTTGCGTGATTAATAAACAGTTTCGTTGAGGCATGAATGCTTTAAATTCTGATACACGTCATGCCTGTGCAGGCACGGATGGTGTTTTGGGTAAGAAGTTGAACAACTCGAGAACACGGGAGGAGATAGGATGGGAACCAAAATATAAAAGCTTTGCGCATTGCCTTGGGGTAGCGAGTAACCCTCTTTTGATGTGAAAGGTTAAATACTTGAATAAGATGAAAAGGGGGGGGGGGGGGGGGGGGGGGATCTATTCTTCAAATGATTTGTTTACTTGCGGGTTATGGTTGTACAGAAGATCATTGTGGGTACACACATGGTGAGTACTGTGTATACAATTCTTCTGAGGTATTGTGATAAATTTGTTGGTTTTGGGGGTTCTAAATGATGACTAGTGTAAACCGAAAATGAGTATTGAAACCTGAAACTTATTGCTTTGTTTCTAGCGGAGTGATTTTTATTCTTAACGCAATTTTGTCTTTTGGTTTTGTGATGAATTGCTTTCCAAGATACAATATGAAGCAATAAGTAGTAGTACCTTATCAGCATTGCATGCGGTGGTGCATGAGGGTTGAATTTAACGAGTCATGTTCGGTACAAACGCAGTCATGTCAGGCTGCCTAGAGTGTGCCTTACAGGCCCATGACCTGTCTCTTCTCTTCCATGGGCCACACACCCTCTCTCTTCTCCCCTCCTTGGGTTGGGTATGACGCTCATGTCAATCTATAGCTATCAACCACACCTTCTCTGAACTCTCCTCACGACAACCCTTCTTCTTCCATGTATATGCGTCTGCCAAGGTCAAGGACCCTCACGTCGGACTTTTCACTTCGGACCCAAAGACCCGTCCAAAACACCCCCTAAGAACAAACATAAAGACGGTGGCTGTTGGCTTCCACAACGAACATCATGGTGGTCAAACTTTCCCTTAGGGTAAGCATAACGAAAAGATATGCATCGTGGTTGAATATTCTATTCTACCCAATACACGATATGATGTCATGTACAACGTTAGTAAAAGTGGGTACCGATATTTATGACATGATTTTCTCTCAAATCAAATTTTAATATGATGACATTTCTTTTTCATTGAAAAAACAGATTGAGAATGGTTTTCTTAAGAGTAAAACCACTCCTACATGGATAGTAACAAAAGGCCATCTTCTTCATCAGCATGATGGTCTCTCTACACACACATACAAAAAACTTTCTACTGAGATGCAACAACTTTGACCATGGTCAACGCATCAATGGCTGGCAAATGCATCTGGCAAAAGTTTTGCCACTTCTCTTCTTCTTCATTCTCCCCATCCTCCATAACCGCCTTATAAACCGACAACACCATACCTCGAGCCGCCTCTCTCGCTTCAGGTAGCCTATCCTTCAAACAACTCAGCAGACATTTGCACCAACGAAACAAGCCCGTAATCTCTCATCTCTCCCGTCCCCTAAAACATAAACACGAGAGGCTCATTTGTAATTTCACTTTGAGAACATAACTAATAATCAAAAGAGGATGAGTTTGCAATCTGCATACCATTTTTGAGACACAGCGAGAGATTGAAACAGCGGCTTTCGCCCGAACTCTCATATTTGCATGCTTCACATACACTTTAAGCTTGTGAAGCAAAGGAATTGGTGCAGTGGACACAACCATTGTGTTAAGTGTTCGCTCGCTTCTTCACACACAAACTTCTTATCCTGAGAAGCTTTCAGTAACAGTTGCAGCATCTATGTTGACGCGCGGCGGTGTTAATAATATCATCAAGTTTATGCAAATATAAACTTAAAAAAGACTACTAAAGCATACCATTTGGTCAACAGCATCATTAGGGGTAGAGGACTCAACCAACTTATCACCAAAAGATTTGAAAAGATCAGAAGCAGCCATGATTGCAGTCTTGCATAAAGCACTTCTTGGATTCTTCATTGATTTCACTAAAACCATCACAACTTTTTCCCTGTATAAGTTTCAACCCAAAATATATTAATAAACCATATAACTCTTCAGACCAACATCATTCGTAAAAAAATCGGCTTAGTTTACTTACAAGATCGGTAGCAAGAGCTCGGAGTGGTACAGCGCCAACCGCCTCACATCGTTTAACGAATCGCAAATCTTTATCCAGTCCTTTGACTCTAGTCCTTCCATTAGGACTCTTGAGTTCCCAAAAAAAAAAAATTTGAATCAAAATGATATGATATTTCAAGAAACCAAGACATATGTTTACCTCAAACTTAACTTCAAGATCATTAAAAAAAGATTCAAGATTTTCAAATTATATAATCAAAATACACAAAATCACAAATGGGTAATTAAATAATCATTCAAAATTCATAAATTTATCTAAAAAAAAAGAGTTAAGTTCCTTTTCAGTCCTTGTGGTTTGCTCAAAAATCTATTTCAGTCCAAAAGATTTTTTTTGTCTTTTTTAATCCAATAGTTTAGGTTTGGTATCTATTTTGGTCCATTCCACTAACTTATTCATTTTCTTTGTCCTTTTTAATCCAATAGTTTAGGTTTGGTATCTACTTTAGTCCATTCCACTAAACTCATCTATTTTCTTTGTTAATTTCTTAAGAAAAGACCAAAATGCCCTTATAATTAAAAAAATAATATATAAAAACCCTAAATTTCTATTCTACAACATTAATATATAAACACGATTGTATTAAACTTAATCATATTTTATGGTTATCTCAGAAGAAGAAACCGGGTGGATATTTCACATCTTCTGTCACTTTCACCTCTTTAAAATTCCAACCGATTTTGAAGTCATTAACTTAAATGGAAAACCACAAACGATGTGACGGTTTGAACTCATAGAAATTTATGTGTTTTTTTATCATGCGCTAGTAAATTATTGATATTTCAAATTTTCCACCTCTCTTAATTTTTTCATTAATCACCTCAAATTTTCTAGTTGTTAATCCATCACACAAACTGAAATACAGAAGAACAAATACTAAACATGCATTTCTTTGCCGATTAATTTGTCGTTCTTGATTTAGACATGTAGTATACGTAAACAAGGGGATCCAGATCAGACAAAAAAATAAACAAATTTGAGCGAAAGAACTTTAATGGCAACTACTAATTTGCAGTATAAGCTAACAAACATCAACAATCTCCATCATTAAGTACAATTGTATAAATACAAAAATCGGCCAGAATTTTAGGGAGGTGAGAGTGACAGGAGATGTGAAATACTCACCCGGTTTCTTCTTCCGAGATAATCATAAAAGATGATTAAGTTTAATACAATCGGGTTTATATATTAATGTTGTAGAATAGAATTTAGGGTTTTTATATATTAATTTTTTTAATTATAAGGGCATTTTGGTCTTTTCTTAAGAAATTAACAAAAAAAAATGATGAGGTTAGTGAAATGGACCAAAATAAATACCAAACCTAAACTATTGGATTAAAAAGGACAAAGAAAATGGGATGAGTTGTGGAATTGACCAAAATAGATACCAAACCTAAACTATTGGATTAAAAAAGACAAAAAAAAATCTTTTGGACTGAAATAGATTTTTTAAGCAAACCACAAGGACCGAAAAGGAACTTAACTCAAAAAAAAAACACCCAACTAGGGTTTCTGAAAAAGATTTACTTTCTTGAAAATCATATACTTTTTTTCTAGGGTTTGGGTTTTGTATTACAATAATAATAATAATAATAATAATAATAATAATAATAATAATAATAATAATAATAATAATAATAATGAAGAAATCACTCAAAAAACATCAATTCAAAAAAAAAAATCCCAAAATGGATCCTAAAAAAGATTTACTTTCTTGAAATGTTTTAGGGTTTAAATTACTATTTCATAACAGAAACAATCAAAATACATAAAAACACAAATGGGTATTAAACCAATCACATAAACAAACATATTATACCTTGAACTTAACATCAGGGTCCGAAACGGGTTCAAGCTTTTCCGAGGCAATATAATCAACAGCATCAACAACAGGGGTAACAGCAACAGCATCCAAAGGGAATTTATTTTCATCATTAACTTTTGAATCTACAGACTGTTTAGTCTTCGATACGGGTATGGAATTCACAACTTTAACCGTCTTTTTCGGGCGTTCGGGGGATAAGGGCAGAGTGTTATCAAGAGATCTGAGAGCCATTGATGGTTCAGAGAGTTTGAAGATTGGAAAAAGAAATTAGGGTTTTGTTTGAAGAAGGGAAATTGAGTGAATATTATGGAAAAGATGAGAGTTTGATAAAGAAGTTGGGTTTGGGGGGCAATGGGTTTAAATTTTGAAATGAAAGAAACGTTGCAAGAAGAAAAAGTGTTATTATTATTATTATTGTAACGGTCGGATTTTATGAATTGGGTTGGGTGGGCCGGCCCATTGTTTTTTATTTAAAGGTAATAAAAGACAATAAAGATTTTGTAGCTGGCTGACTGGCTCAGGGCACATGGGTTTGGTTTAAAAGTTGTTTTTTTTTTTTTTTTATAAAGTTTTTATAGTTTTATATTGACAATTTCAGTTGGAAATGGTATTTTATTACAATCTAACCGTTTAAAAGGACATTTGCATATAATATTCATATTAGACTAGATTTTTTGTTAAATTTTTTTTTTTCCAATATTAGACTAGTTTAAGAAATATGAGAAAATATTAGGTACAAAGTTTCATAACTTATAAAGTGTAGGAAGCCACTATAATTTGCCACGTGGAAGATGTCGGTTACAACCTCTGAATTCAATGTCAATAACGAAAAGGGTATTATAGACTTTTTCCCTCCCTCAATTAATTATAACGATTTCACAATCCCTGTTTTATCGTTAATCAGAATTCAAATTTATGTAACTGATTTCTCAATCTTCGATCATTATTCTTTATCTTATTCAAAACGCTAATCTCAGTTCATCTAGCAATCAAATTTTTTTACGAAATTCATAATCAATTGAAGAGTTGATCGTCATGTTCGGTAAGTTACTCTGTTTTTTTTCTATTTCAACTAATCGTAATCTTATTGTGATTTTAATTGTGTATCAGATTTAAACAACGAACCTGAAAACATATCGGAGAAGAGGATGATGTCGTGGATGTTCATAATCTAAATTTTGAAGGTTAATTTTATTGGTTTCATGTTTATTAACAGTCAATTAAGCTCAGAGATGAACAGAGGATGATAGATAAGTGTTTTATTTTGTATTTAGATATTATACAGGAAGATGATCATAACATTGTTGAACAAGGTGGTGAGAGGTTTGATTTTATTGCTGAACACAGAAGGATCCAAGGTAAGTGTTGTTTTTCTGTAAATGATGATGATCAACATGCGTTTTATGAACTTTTTACATGCGTTTTGAGGTTTTTTGTTGTTTTTGTAAATGATTGTCATCAAATTTGTTTTATGATCTTTTTAACATGCGTTTTGGTGTTTTTTACTAATGCGTTTTATGTGCATGTAAAATGTTTAGTATTATGTGCGTTTTGGTGTTTTTTACTAATGTGTTTTCTGCGTTTTGTATTAGGTGCGTTTTAACAAATGCGTTTTACAATATGAAAATGAGGAAAATGAAAATGCAGAAGACCAAGGAAATGAACAGCAGCAAGATGAAAACCAAGTTGATGAAGAGTGACTTTTTGATTTTAGTAAATGTGTTTTATGTTTTATGCCTGCGTTTTGGTATAGACTGAATAGTTTGCACATTTTCTACTATTTTTAAAGTGCGTTTTATGTTTTCTTGAATGCGTTTTACTATAATTGAACATTTGAAACTCTGTTTTTTTACGAATGCGTTTTATGATTATATTGAATGCGTTTTACTAATACATCACATCTGCCCTATTACAAACACTGTTACATTGAAAAACTCTGATGACTAAACTTCTGATAACATCATAACACGAATGCGGTCCCAACGACCGCACCATCGGTGGAGCACCCTATACGACCGCACCCTGAGGCAGCAACCGGGCATTGAGCCAGAGCTGGCTATCGAATTCACGCATGTGGACTATGCGGCTCGATACGGCAAAAGTTTCGACCATGTCGATGCATGACAACTGTTGCGCGACTTTAAGCTATTTTTATTTATGTTTTAATGTATTTTTGTTATGTTTAATATTAATGAAATTATGTTTTATTTTTTTTGTTTATTTATGTTTTAATTTAAATGAAAATAAAAACATAATATTATAACAATTAAATAAAAAAACTTAAAAAAAACCAACAAAAACTCCACCCAAACCCCACAAAACTCACCCAACCTACACAATTCCCGAGGTTGACTGACATTTTTTTTAGTTTTTATATTCAAAGCACCCCGCTATGGCCATAGCGAGGCGCTTTGCCTTAAAAGTTTGACAGACTTGACCTAAAATCTGACATTCACTGAAAAAGTAAAACCTAAGTGTCTTACTATGACCATAGCGAGACGCTTTGAGGGGGTGAAAATAACATTTTGGGGGGTTGAAATATAACGACCATTAAATAAAAATGAAATAATTAAATTAAATAAAACTATTAAAATTAAATCAAAATAAAAAAAACAAAACAAGGCACTCGGACCGTAAACAAACTCACGGATTGTGGTCACGGGCCCTCTACCAGCACTACCAACGACGATGTTACTGTGCTGGTAATGGGATACCTATAACCAAATCTGATTGTGCCCCATCTCCCCTTAGCCCCCTCAAGGTGCAACAAGCTTGTTACATTTAGTAAGCGAGAGTTGCATTATTTTGAGATTAGTACTATACATAAATCATAAAAAAAAAAAATCTACATGACACAAAAAGGAAAATATTAATGAAAGAGGATTAAAATGACAATATAGTTAGACATAGGCACCACAAATAAAATAAAAATGTATTGTAGATGTTAAAGGAGTGATATGACAGCCATGATGTTGTTGTCCTTATGTGAAGAGAAAGATTAAAAAAAGGTGGGGGTGTATAAATCATGATGACATCATGTTGATGTCACGTGTGTGTATCAAACCCACATCCCCTCCCATCTCACATTTGAAATGAAATTTGTTGGTTTACGTAGTAAAGTTTTGAGATAATAGGTAAACGTAAGGGTGAAGACAAGTTAAACCGAGCTCAATTTGAATCGTTTAATGTAAGAGTTCCAAATTAACTTGTTTAACTTTAGATTTGATTCATTTAACTTCAGAGCACGAGGTCTGCTCATTTCGAGCTCTATATAAAAAACTTAAGTTTGGATCAACAACTTTTAAAATCAAGGTTGACTCGGGCCGAGTACATTTATTATTTATCAAAATATTTTAATTATATACATATATAATCTTTTTTTATATAGTTATTTTCATCTTTATTTTAGATATAATAGTACTTTCATCCAATTACATTTAATATATACAATAAAAGTTACTCCCTCCGTCCCATTTTAAATGTCCTCCTTTCCTTTTTTGTTTGTCCCAAATTAAATGTCCCTTTCCAAAAATGGATATGTAATTTCTAGTTTTGCCCATAAAAGACAAAACACAATCACCACTTTTAAGGATATTATTGTCATTTTACCACATACAAACAAAAAATTTCTTAAAATGTGTGTTTTTGGAAGTGGGACATTTAAAATGGGACGGAGGGAGTATTATATTTATTTTTATGTAGTCGTTTTGCCTTGCAAGCCTAATCAAGCTCAAAATGTGAAAGCTCACGCTTGATCCCATTTGTTAAAGTAGTTTCAATATAGTTATTTTAAGCTCGGTTCAATTCGAGCTTTTAACAAGGCGATCTCAAATGTGTCATAAGCGGCTTGATTTGTTTACACCCTCTAAACACACATAAAAAGCCAAACATGAAGGCATATTACAAATCTACATGTAGTTTTTCCAATAGTACAACCTACAATTTTAGTTCTTTTTTTCTCTAAAAAATCATGAAAAGCTTGTTGTAAGTATTGTTTTATCATGTCATGCTATGCCCAGAATTCGACCTCATGCTGTACTCCGCAACCAACTGCGAAAACGAAGATGTTTTATCTTCAAGCAATGCTGTAGGAGAATCATATTCTTCAACAAGACCTGCACATCACACATAAAACAAACGAATCACAAAACATACAGTAACACTTAAGGCAGAATGACATATTTAGCTCACAAACCGTTGTTTAAAACTAGAACCATGTCACTTTTGACCACAGATGTTATTCGGTGTGCTATCGCTATGACAGTAGAGTCTGAAAACTGTTCCCTAAGTGTTTTCTGAACCATGTTATCGGTTGCTGTATCAACTGATGCAGTGGCCTCATCAAGAACCAGAATCTTGCTTTTCTTGAGTAGCACACGCCCAAGACAGATCAGTTGTTGTTGACCCATGCTCCAGTTCTCTCCGTTTTCAGTAACTGCAGCGTCAAGCTGGCCTTCCTTGGTTCTAATTTCGTCTCCAATCTGGCATTTATCAAGAGCCTGAAACGACAAACTAAATGTTACTAATGTCATACATATGAATATGATACTAATGTAAGCATACGCAGATTATGTGCGTTATATCTATCCGATGTACCTCCCAAATTTGATCATCTGTATAGTCCTCAAGTGGGTCCATGTTGCTTCTAACAGTTCCGTTGAACATAGTGGGATCTTGAGGAATTATGCTTAATCTAGACCGTAAATCATGGAGTCCAATTGACGAAATATTGATCCCATCTATCAAAATTTTCCCACTGGCAGGTTCAACTAGACGAAACAGCGTTTGAATAAGAGTGGATTTACCACTTCCGGTTCTCCCTACGATTCCAGTCTTTGTACCTCCATGGAAAGTGCATGTAATACCTCTCAACACAAGTGGCATGTGTACTGCGTATCGAACCTATCACACATTATTTGTTAGTTTTTAAAGCGCCTGATTCGCTTGCGCAAAAAGTTTAAAACAGAAAAAGACAGTAATATATTGCCTGCAGATGGTGAATATCGACGTTTCCTTGTGAAGGCCAAAAGGGATCAGGTCGATTCGATTCTATAACAAGAGGCGGCTCGCTTGGTATAGAACTGTATTGAAATATTCTTTCGACTGAAATAAACTGTATTTCCAGTTTGCTAAGTTTTAGTATAACCCAAGCTTGTAACTTGTTTAAATTTAGTCCGTACGTTACTGCTAAGCCTGCGGTACCTACAAGAGGTTGGACGGGATGAGTTATTTATGGTTGAAACGGTAATCTTGTTCAGGGACGAAGCATTGTAAGGGCCAGGGGTGGCCCTGCCCCCCTGTTTTTTGACACAGTAGTGGAAATTTGCGATTTTAGTAGGTACATTTAGTCCGGGTTGAGTCTGGCCCCAGCCGATTTGCCACTACCGATCGAAAAAATTTGAGTCCCCCCCCGCCCCTGATCTTGTTAGTGAGTTGTAAAATTTACTTACTTGGATCAACTATGCCTTCAGGAACAGCAACTAGAAAGATCAGAAGTAAGGCAAAAATTAAAGTGGACAGCATATCCAAGCGTAAGCCGAACCAAGCCGACGCACCAGCAACATGAAACTTTGGTCTGGAATAATCGTCGATCAGTTTCAAGCACGTGTCTTGGAATCTGTGTTTCTGATCAAAGCTTCTAATAGTTGTTGATCCGGATATTGTTTCTGAAAAATGCTGGATGACTGGTGCTTTGCATACTCCAACCAAGCGTGCGAGTTCTCGTGCTGTAGGTATGTAATATTGCTTCAAATACAATATATACATGTTAAAAACAGAAATCAGAATTCAGAATAAACGAAAACTAATGATATTGTCAAACGAACGGTTTTTACAGTAAGTATTGTTACCTGTAACCAGATGCATATTCCAACCACCGGAAAGAAAACAAGGAACACGGGCCAAGCGCCTAATGACATAACTAAAACAATGCCTAAAAGCTGTATGACAGCATAGGCAAATGGACCGATACTATAAGGTATTGTCAAGTCCACTGCAGTTTGGTCTGAAGATACCTGAAAAAAAGCTTTTCAAAATCACGTTGCGTAAACATTAAGAAAAATGCAACAAAACGATGTATTCGCTTACTCTGTTTAGAATTCGACCAGATGGGTTGGCGTCAAAGAAAGACATAGGCGCACGGAAAATAGAAAAATGCATTTCGTCGAAAAAGCCGGTTGGCTGTTTCATAGCCAGCTAGCATAAGTAAAAATGATCTTGCTAGAATACAAAACGAGCATCCGATACCAAAAGCCACATAAACCATAATGAAGTTAAAGTCATCAACGCGAGCTTCATGACTTTCGGATGTACGTGACGCCCAAGCCAACCAGTAATTACTGGAGATTTGAGATGATTCAAACATAATATGCGCTAATAACACCACAGGAGTAAGTGCCCCTCCATAAGCGGTTGTAAGGTATTTCCAATAAGCCGACGAGCCAACTTTACCTCGCTCTCTTTTTTCTTCTTGTACAAGCTGCCTTTTCTTCCCATCCATGTTAACTACTTTACCGTTTTGACCCTTTATCGTCTCGTCTTGAATATTATTTTTCAAAGTGCCATGGTTCTCACTTACATCTATTATTTCAGACCCTACAGAATCAATTTCTGATAAAGCTTCTTTGTGTGCACCAACTAGTTCTAAAAAGTCGCTTCCTAGCTTCATAATATCGTCGTATTTTCCAGCTTGTGTAATTCTTCCGTCCTTCAAGACCTGATGGAAATGCGGAATGCCCATTTTATTCATATGTTTTGTGTGCATATAAATAGAGAAAAAATGTTTCCAACACTTACCAAAATGAGATCTGCAGCAGGTAAAAAGTCCACCTGATGCGTGACGTAAATCACTGTTTTAGATTCCAAAAAATCCAACATACATTCCTGTCGAAAAATAACTTAATCTAGTTAGAGATTATATAATTATGATAAATTCAGGATTTATAAAGCGATAAATTCACCTTAAAAAGATGGTTTCCTGTAATAGCGTCAACAGCGCTGAACGGGTCATCAAATAGATAAATATCAGCATCTTGATACAAAGCACGCGCTATCTGTATTCTCTGTTTCTGACCGCCGCTCAAATTAATTCCCCTCTCCCCTATAACCGTTTGATCACCAAAAGATAGAACTTCAAGGTCTTTCTTCAGATCACACGCGTCTAGAACCTTCTCGTAACTTTCTCTGTTCATCTCCTTACCGAACAAGATATTCTGCTCTACCGTCCCGCTCTGTATCCATGGCGACTGACCCACATAAGCCTTTGTGCCACTGAGTTTGACTTTGCCTGATAATTTAGGCACTTCTCCTAGCATACACGACAGCAAGCTCGACTTTCCTGCGCCAACAGGGCCGCAGACTGCAACCTTCATGCGATGAAAAACTTTTAAATTTACATCAGTCAACGTTGGTTCACAAGACGTCACATCCCATGAGAAATTTCCATCAACAATCTCGACTGACGTGTCAGAACTACGTTTTGGGACTATCTCTACCAGACCAGAATCTAATTCGGATAGACTTAAAAACGATGCAATACGATCAAATGAAACTTTGGTTTGTATAATCATAGATATTGTATCCGGAAGAGTATACACTGATTCTTGGAGAATCTTAAACGTTGCAACTGCGGACAATACCTTCCCTGAGTCAAGCGGGACGCCAGCAAGCATGCTAGTACCAAACGTCGCTATAGCCACAAGCGTCGGCGCAACCCAGAACGCATTACATGTCACGGCCATAGCAAACACAAATTTATACAACCAATGCGCCTCATCATTCCTGATATCATTAATCCTAGACAAGAACTTCATCTCCCATCCGTAAAGCTTAAGAATCCGCATATTCTTCAAAATTTCAGACGTCGTTTTCATCCTTTTATCTTTATATTCCATTAACTTCGCTTGATATTTTTCCTGAAAACTCCCTAACGGTAGATCAGTAAGCATGACGACAATCGTTGCAACAAAGGTAGCTAATGCAGAAATGCCGAGATTTTTATACAATATTGCTAGCGACAGACAAACTTGCACAACGGCCATCCAAGGAGCGTGCATGAACTTGCTAAAATCACCGATTCTTTCAGCATCAACAGCCATTAAGTTGATAATCTCACCGTTGGAATGACTATTCTTCGACTGAGATGAAAGGGACAAACCTTTGTGGTATATCATTGCAACAAGAGCAGCTCTAGCATTCTCTCCAGCCTGTTTGTGCTTAAACTCATAATGTCGAGCTGCCAAACACTCCACGATTTTAGCACCAAACAATACAGAAACTAAAAGCAAGCCTGCGTTCAATTCCCGCTGTCCATTTAGATACTTAACAAGCGTATCTATGAGGAACGGCCCTACATATGAAGCTAACGTCGCAACTAAATAAAGGAAGCCTGAAATTATTATGTCTTTCCATATTGTCAAGATCACACACTTCACCAAACTAAAAGTATTTATTTCGCTACGCTTACTCCTATGGAATTCTAGTTTATTTCTTAAGACCAAAAAGGATGTTTGAGCACTATTTAAACTGTCAAGGTGTGGAACATCCTCAAGGTCTAACTGTTTCTTATATCCTAGTGAAATCAACGAATGAATCCAAGCGAAAGTAACAAGACTAAAGATATTGCTGGTCGCCGAAGGGGTTATTGTTATAGTTTCGCCCCCACGTTTGGAATCACTGTCATTCAACAATGACTGATAATAAAACTTGCTAATGGTACCATATTCATTCTTAACTGAGGACCCAACATAATATAACAATAAACCGACAATAACAGACATTGACAACACATCTAACGCCAAGAACTGAGGTGCTAAACTATGAATCTGTTGATGGAAAACATAGTCTAACACTAGACAAAAACAAATGTTTAAGAAAGAAGAAAACCACCAAGTCCTTAACGCAAACGGATACTTAGATTCGGCTGACTTAAAGACATGGTTATGCAAGTAACCCGAAACAAATAACCAAACAAGAGTTCTAACAAGCGTAGCCGAAAAACTAACAATGTTTTTTTCTTTAGTGAAACCATTTGTATACCAATAAAGAAGGTGTAACAAACACATAACAAGGTTAAGATGCACAAGGACCAGACTAGATAACATGACCATATTGTTGGACATTTGTTTAGGACCTTTGAAACTAATTTTTTTGCATAACCAACTGATGAAAATAAGAAGCAAGAAACCAATGTGTGTTGAAACAAACAATGGATGTAAGAGCATAATAGAGTTATCATTCATTGTTATAACTGAAAGGTGAGACAAAAAGACTGTCTTTATTGGATGAAATATGTGTTCTTGAAATGTGGTCAGTGTTGGTGTACTATTTGTCTTTATGTTTAAGTCTTGTGTTAATGTTAAACAAATGTTTGTGACAGTGACATCAACATATATATGACATAGAAAATGATATTGTTTTTGGGACTTTGTTAATATTTATTAAGGCCCATTTGTGTGCAGGGTCAATAACAAATACAATTAAGGAGATAAAAAGGGCCCACTGCTAATTAAAGATAGCAAAGCTTTTGACTTTTGTTGACTAATAATGCACAAAGTCTATTCTTTGGAGCATTTCACTACATTGCGATGCTCTATATATTTAAAAGGAAAAATGGAAATAAATAATCCCAACTATTGACTATTGGCCAATAACAGTTTCAACTACGAAAATCACCAATATTGGTCCCAACTTTCGACATATTGGAAACCAACGGACCCAAACTAACGGAGGCTAACTCCGTTAGTGTGATGCTGACGTGGCATGCTTAGGTGGCAAGATGATCCTACGTGGCATGCCACGTGGCAAAATAATCCTATGTGGCATCCTACGTGGCATGCCACGTGGCAAAATGATCCTACGTGGCATCCTACGTGGCATGTCACGTCAGCATCACACTAACGGAGTTAGCCTCCATTAGTTTGGGTCCGTTGGTTTCCAATATGTCGAAAGTTGGGACCAATATTGGTGATTTTCGTAGTTGAGACTGTTATTGGCCGATAGTGAATAGTTGAGATTATTTATTTCCATTATTCCTATTTAAAATAACCTGAAACCTTGACACTCGATTGTGTTTACTTACATGTTCTATCTACAGGAATACTTATTATCTTCCATTTCATAAACACCAATAAAGTTCTTCCCCGATATGAACCCTATTTACAAATTGAGAACGTTGGAAAACTAATGTTGCAATGATGGTTCTGCATAACGATTGGTGCACTAAATCTTCACATTGTAATTTAGAGGGTATATACGGTTTGAAAGATACAATTAAAATGTTACATTTTATCTAACTGAAAGAGACCTAAACATGTAGACCACATATGAAAACTTTAGAATACATAGCCAAACACAAACATGTGCCGCTATCATAAACATGTAAAAGTATTTGTTAACTGACTTGGGAAGACATGATTTTTTGTTTCTAAATGGGGTTGGCTAAATGCACTCCCTTCTAAAAAAAATAGTTTAAAAGTTTTCAAATTCTATCATTCTACTTTAAAAAAAATCATTTTAGTAACTCATCTTTTTCGTGTAATCAACCCTTTTTAAGTTACTCACCCCATGAACATCATCTTCATCACATAATTGAAGCATCACCGTCCCATGAATCTCGTCATCATCTCGGTGGTACAAAACCCCATCTGAAATATTGTTATTTTTAATCTTTATAATTTAATTACTACAGTTTAAGACAAACTTAGATCAGGATAGAATAGGAATTCTATAAAAAAAAAATATAAGGTTTAATTATGTTTATTTAAAAACTTTAAGAAGGGAGTGTAATCAGTAAAAATAATATAAAGGGAGTGTATTTAGCAACACCCTTCTAAATAGCTAAATTAAATACTCTTCCTAATAACCTCTATGTTATTTGGCCAGCAAAAATACACCCATTGACGTCGAAAAGGCTTATGCCCTTAAAGGACGATGCGGAAATGAGGATTCAAAACGGGGTACCGAGGTGATGTGCTTAGCCGATAAAAAAAGTACATATACAATTAATTAAAATACAAATAAGTACATACAATTAATTATAGAAAAGTATTACTTACGTAGCTTAGTTTATAAATTAAAAAAGGTTATTCCAAACAGAAAAATAAAACAGATTTTCAAATGGACTGAAAGTGACTGACCCGGTTCAAATTTGTTAGGGGCCTTTTTTGTTGTGTATATAACCCTCGCTAAAGTGTAGTTGATGTCATCTAGGGTTTTCACAGCAGCCAAATCCTAATGTTCAGTTTCATGGTTTAGTAACAGCCGAGAAAACTTGTAATCCATGGCGTTTGATTTCTACATCTTCATTTCTTTTCCCTTGTATGACGTTTTCCTAAGCTTCAGATTCGAAAATACTTTACTCATCGGTTCACGCCGGAAATCGAGAGAGCGATAACAGGACTTCAAGGGATCTAACATAACTAGCGTTGTTGTTTTAATCGGCCTGCGTGGATGTTTTCTGCCTTTGGTATGTCTTTATCAATCTTTTAGTATTTACTAATCTTAATTAATTGCATCACTATTTTGGCTCAGTATGTGTATTGTGTATGATTCATGCTCTAATCGCCCTGAATATCCTATTATAGTAATCTATAATACTTTAACCAAGTTGTGGAACAAGATTTGTCCGAAATTCCCAAATTTCAGCTATGAGTAAAAACCAAAGGATAATGTTAAATTATCAAATTTGAAAGTTTCACAAAGTTCGAATCCGGAATCTAAATAGGTCATAAAGAATGAGACGTGGACAAAAAAAAAAACTAAGGCGGTGTTTGGTTGGGCGGACTATTGGGAATTCAATGTAATCGGAATTTGAACTAGAATTCCATTTTGAGGTATGTTAGGCTAACAGGTGCACAGACGTGAGCCCCCCCCCCCCCCCCCCCCTGCGTCCACCTACTTTTTGCCCCGTCCCCCACCCCCACACCGCCCCCTGCCCCGTCCCCCTTCTCCTCCGTCCCTCCCGTCTCTGGCGTAACATAAAGGACGAGCCAATCAGATTAATTCTTGTTTTTTTTTCGAACGTTGCAACGGTCACATCATCTTCCCAACGGCTAAATTATTTAATTTTTTTATTTTTTCTAAAAATTCAATCTATATATATACCACCAAATCAACCATTTTCTACACCTCATCTCTACATTTTATACCTTTTATTTTATAAACTACCCACATTTTATAAAAAAATCTCATGGATCCCTTCCACCAATTCAACCAAAACCCAAATGAACCTAACCCCACTCATCCTTTCACCACACCGGGTTACACGCCGGTAGTCGATCCACCCATCTCGCAAACCGTTACACCAATACCGGCGGTAGCCCAAATGCTTCAAAACCCGGTCGCCTTTGCACAATTAAACCCGATCGCATATATGCAAATGCAAAGCTATATGCAACAAATTCAAGCCTTTCAAAATAGCCAACAATTTTCTCTACAACCACAACCCATTACACCTCTTGAAACATCCCAACCCACTACACCTCTTGGAACATCCCAACCCACTACACCTCTTGGAGCATCTCAACCCGTAGAATCGGAGAATGAAACCGATGATGAGATAATTCCCGAAACCCAACCTACACCACCAACCAAAGGCAAACGCAAAGGAAAACAAAGAGAAAAAGGACCGGGACGTGGTAAACCACTAGAGGGAGCCGCTAGACCATGGTCTGATGTTGAAGAGGAAGCCTTAGCTAAGGCGTGGGTCGCGGCTTCAACACGCGCCAACATCGGTAAATTATTTAAATTTATAGATATGTATTTTTTTTTTCAAAATATATATGTTTATGTTATTACTTTTTTTTCTGAAATATATATTTTTATGTTATTACTTTTTTTCCCGAAATATATTGTTTATGTTATTACTTAATTAAAGGTACCGCCCAATCGATAGAGAAGTTATGGGAGACGGCGAACGAATACTTTCACAAGTTGATGCAAAGCAAGTCGTATCGAAAAAAACGACGCTCTTAGCTCGAAGTGGAGAAAGATAAATACGGATTGTGGTAAATTCAATGGAATTTACAACCGTATTAAGTCAAAACCGCCTAGTGGTTGGAACGAGCAAAATATTTTTGAGGCGGCGTTGTCGAAGTATAAAGATGAGGTGAGTAGATCGTTCTCCATGATACGGGCTTGGTAGGTGTTGAAAGATGAACCAAAATGGGCGGGGGTTCGGAACGAGGTTGAACGGGCCAAAAGAAAAACTAAAGCTAAACAGGGAGGTCCGTCTGTTCCAATCGACATTGATATTAACGATGAGCCCGAGTTCGATGAACCGGTATTCGTGGAGGAGCCACGCCCCATAGGTTTATAAATTTATAGTTATTTTTATATATAATTCGTTGCGTTTTCGTTATAGTATAAAAATGTTTTAATTTTTATTATGTAGGTCGGGACAAAGCTCGATAAGAAGCGGCGGCCGGAAAGAATGCGGCGGCCGGAAAGAAAGCGGCAACGGGTAGTGTATTGGATGTAGTTGGAAAGCCATTTGACTTGCATGCTCATAATGATCTAGGATTTAATCAATCTTTTCACGACTATAGGTTATTTTTTCTATTCCTAAATTCCTCCTGATTCGGTCGGTATCTAGGGTAATTTTCTTGTGTTTGTTTTCGATGGAATGCTAGTCCCATTTGATGCGTGAACGTTGATGTTTTTTCTGTCAAACCACAATCCAGGCCCTTTTGATTGCTACTCCTATCCTATGTTTTGAACATTGTAGTATCTAATTCGGTAACACATCAAATATGGCTATTTTGATTGATTTTTTTTTCCTTTTGATATTGAACTTAATGATTATGATTTTTGAATTGTTGCAGTTTGTGGTTTAAAATGTATACTATAACCAAAAAATGTGCGTTTTTTGGGTAGTGATAATATGAAGGGGACACCTAAAGTTGGGGGGAAAAACGGTCAAAGCAAAATGATTTGGAAGAAGGTCAAACCGGTAAAGTTGTTTTTTGTACAAAAGATGTAATTGTTTTGAATAAAAGGATTTTTTTATTTTATTTTTTTTTATTTTTTATTTATTTTTTTTTGCTAAACTAACTGTATTTCAGAATTTGACTCAAGGAGAAGCCCGCGTTTATTGTTGGTAAAACATAAGGTCCAGCATAATGAGTCTGAAGAAGATACTTCTTTAAGCGATTACGTTAACGAAATACATGGCAAAGCAAAAAGAGCTTTAGGTATACTATCAAAAATAAGTACAACTGTTCTTTGTTTGATCAATACTAATATGTTTTTGTGTTTTTTTTTGAAAATAAAGTTTTGGGAGATTCATCTGAGGGAAGTAGTGAGGACATGATTCCAAAGGGACGTAAGAGGCGGAAGAAGAACATGGTAAAGGGTGATGTGGAGCCCATTAATAAAAAACAAGTGAAGAGGGGAAAAAACAAGTGGCTGTCAATGTCTACACGTTCATCTCCTTTGTAGCTATTTAAAGGTATTCAACTAAGTCTAGGTGGAATTCAGATGATCCTATTAACTTAGGTGATGAGTTAAAATACCAAGAATTGACGGCCAGAGTCCAAACCATTGAAACCTCTGTTGCTGATATCAAATCTGATGTCAAGTCAATATTGGAATCCTTGGCCAATCTCACCAAGAGTCAACCATCCACAACTGATATTGCTAGTGAGCTATGGAAATCTGTTTCTCCCACCATCATAGCTCACAGAAAACTAGCAGATCAGACTCATGAAACCTACATGGCAGAAATCAGAAACATGGTAGATGCTAGGTACAAAGATACCCATGCAGATATTCAGGCCATTAAAGACCATCTGCTGAAGACCACTGGCTCTGCCCCTACCACCATTCCTAGAGATGAAGATGATGATGAATTCACAGTTGATGATGCCAAAAAGGGGGAGAGTGGCAGAGATAGATTGCCAAAGCTAGATCCCTTTGGTTGTCCACCTTCACAAAAAGGTTAATCAAAGTCTGCCAACAAACCAGGGTCTACTCAAACAGCACCACAACAACAACAACAAACCAGCAAAGCTAAAGAAGTGAACAACTCTGCTAATGAAGAAGCTGAAAAAGCTGCTGAAGATAAGCAAAAGAGGGCTGACACTTTGGAAGTCAAAGCAGAGTTTTTGGTAAAACAGAAAAGGGAACAACAGCAGGAAGTTGAAGATGTGGGTTCTTCTAAAAGGAAGAAAATGCCTGCCAAACATGTCAGAAAACCACCATCCAAACTGACTGTTAAATCCACTGCTGTCAAAACCATTGCTGCTACCCAAACCACTAATACCACCACAACATCTGAGCCTGTCATCACTATCACCAAACCTACATCTGAACCTACAACCACATCACCACCTAAATCCCAAACATCTGCTGGTCCTACTAAGGTGCCAACAGATGTTAACACCACTACCATTTCTACACCACCATCACTAAAAATCTTGTACAAAAGGAAGAGGAAATCAACCTTTGTTGTACAGGATGAAAACATACACACATCACCACTCACCACTTCAACCACACAATCCACACCTATATCAGCCATTCCACTTTCATCATTTTCACCACACACTTCACAATTCACATCCCATAGACCACCACCAACTATTACACCATTGGCTGTTCAGTATCCCCTTGAACTTGATCTACTCAAGGGGGAAATGCAATCCTTCTATAATACTGAACAACCATCTGAAAGATCTTTCCCTTCTCTTCCACATTTTCCTGTTCCCTTAAACATTGACACATATCTAAAATACAAGGCTGAACAGGCAGATGCCATCATTAAAGAGAAATGCAAAGGGAAAGATGACAGGACTGCTCAGGGCATCCATTCAGCAGAGCTTAACAAATTGAGAAGGATTGAAGATTTTGCTAAGACCCTGAGCAACTCCATGTCTACCATGCCTCTCAGCAGTGACATGGAAAGGGAGGTTAGGGAATCACTTCTTGAACAGATCTTGGCAACCATGCCTTATAAAGCAAACAAGAAACAGTTTGCAGGCTGGACCACTCATGCACTCAGAGAAGAACTCTTAAGAATTGAAAAGTTGGCCAAGAATCCCCCAGCTAAAGTCTCTGCTCCTGATTTTAGTAAAGGCAGAGATCCAGCCAGAGCTTTGAAGTTTAAGAGAATGAGACAAGAAATTGTGGCTGCTGACTATGGGGAGATGAGGTTAGTTGCAAGATGGTCTGAGTTGAGGTTGGTTGAAACATACAAGAGACTGGAAGAGAACAGGAAGAAAGATCCTAACTTACCCAGAAAACCTGTCTACACTGATGAACCACTGATGGAGAGACCTCAACAGGCTTTTACATTAGACAACTTACTGGATACTTCTGATCTATCAGCTGCTGCTAGAAGACAATTCAAGAAATAGAAAGAAATGTCTGAAGAAGATCAGAAGAAGTTTGCTGATACTTATATAAAGGAGGGCCTCTTCAATCAAGTACACTTTTTCTCAGATCCCACTGCTGATAAGCTCAGAGAACTCATTAGGAGACCTCCATCACCAAACTCATCAAGAATAAAAGTGCACCTCAGCAAATCCTCTGACTCAAAAATTCTAAAATGGAAGGTCAATAAAGACACCCATGAATTGACTTTGCTCAGGTCAGATGGAAAAGCTCAAAAGCTAAGCATGAATGATGCATATAGCCTGTGTGCAGATGACCTCCAAACACTGCTGAACCTTGAGCTTGAAAGAGATGCAGAAGACCTATTTGCTTTGAACTTTGAGCTACAATTCAAAGGTCAAATCAGAGAAAGTCTGATGAGAAAATAAAGATCAAGAATAAAGCTTAGTTTTGGCATCATCTGTTCTAGGGGGAGATTGTTGGGTCTGCTGACCTGAAGAAGAACAGATGATTGAAAAGCCAAAATATACTAACAGTTGATTTACACAAATAAACAGTTTTTACAACATACTCTTCCCAAAAGACTGCTGACCCTAACAACTGTTCCATCCAAACAACTGCTATGACAACTGCTGATACAAAGGACTGCTAGATAACAACTGATAGAGAACAACTGCTGACCAAAGGTCTGATGAAGAAACAACTACTGATCAAGTACTGAAGACTAAAGGTCTGTTGGAGTCAACAGCACTTAGACTCCAACAGATGTTGTAAGACCATCAGAGTTTTCCCTCAACAGTAGTTTACCTTACAGTGTTTTGTAATACAACAGTAGTTTGTATAGGGCAGATGTTTTATGTTGTTATTCTGTTAGAGGTCACTATCTTAGGTGACGTCAGCACAGGTCACCAGTGGTTTAGATTTGTCTATAAATAGAACAGTGCTTGTACTGTTCTATTGTATCACACACAAACATTCTCTCAGACAAACACTCACTGTGTGATCAGGCTGAGGGGGAGTACTTGTATTGATTGTAATCTTTCAATTAATGAAAGCTTTCGATTAAAGAAAACATTTATTCCTATTATTTTGATTATTGTTTATCATTCCGCTGCACTTTCCATATATACTTACATCATTCAATTCTCATCTTCTTCTAAATATATCAAAACAATCAAACTCAGATCCTAACATGAAGACCCGTCAAAAGATGGAGATAGAGCGTGGTGGTTTTGGCCTGGGAAAATATAAAGGGCTCACAGTTCCGTGAGAGACTTTTATAATGGGTGCTGATGACCGTATGAATGGACCCAAACAGGGTGTAAGTAACTAAAAAAATACTAAACAGTCATTACATATAGTTATAAAAACAAATTGTTATGTCGAAGAGTGGGCCCGCTTAACGACTAACTTGTTCTTTCAGGAAAAGAAGGCGGAGATTCAGCGACTGCTTGATTTGATGTGTAGAACAAGGAAGAAAGTTGAACTTAGGATCAGTGTTGTAAAAGGCGCTAGGCGCTAGGCAGGCGGTGAGGTCCAGCCTAGGGACTAGTCGGGACTAGGTGAAAATTAGGCGGAATTAGGCGTTTTGGTATTTTATATGTATTATATATATATACACAAATTTAGGGGTTTTTTGAAAATATGTTAAGATATATACACATAATACTTAGATTAATGGTTTTTTATAATATGTAAAATAATACTAATAATAATAATTAATGGGTTTTTTTTATAGAAAAACGAAACAGATATTAGTCACAGGCCACCCATGTCTTTTAGTAAAGCAGGTTAACAGCCCAAACCAGCCCAGGCCAGCCCAATATTTGACATAATTAAATTAAAAAGATACAGATAGGGTTTTTACTGCCTCCTTCTCCATGCTATCTTTCAAACTAGAATTAGGGTTTCCTGAAGATGTCAGCCGCCACCTTTAGACCTGCTATAAACGACTACACCAGGTACTTCACTTCTCTATCTACCCATCTACCTTTTGTATCAAGAAAATTTTCAGATCTTAGTTGACCACGGGCCACCCTTGTCTTAGAAATTTGTCGAATTTAAAAAAAAATACTACCGCCTAGGCCCGCCTAGGACCGCCTAACGGCCGCCTAATGCCCAAAACGCCCAAAACTCCGACTAGGGCTTATTTCCGATATTACCTTCAGCCTAGCGCCTAGGCGCCGCCTAGGACGCCTTCTGCAACACTGCTTAGGATAAGCGAGATCTACAATGAAGTTGCGGATGATGATGAGATGGTTGGTATAATAAGCAAGTATGATTCGCTTTTTCAACGACAAAGGAAATGGCAGAAAAGGACACAGGCGGTGGGGCGGTCGTTTTTCCAGTGGATAAAGGAAGTTGTTGATAATATTAATAGTAATAATTATGTTAAAGAAAAGTTTGCTGATCCAGCTAAGATGTAACATATGGATATTGTACGAACAGGTAACTATAGCCATATAAATTTTTTTAATTAATGTATTCTCTTTAGTGTCTTATGTATGTTTTTTAAAGGTGGTTTGGAGAATTGCCGATGGCAGCGAGAAGAATTGACAGATACAGATGATGAAAAACAGGAAGAAGGTAAAAACAAATGCAAAAAGCTTTAGAAAACATAAAAAAACTTTTTTTGCACTGTTATTTCTTATGTTTCAATTTTGTATCAATTTAATCTTTTTATGGAAATTGTTTTCTAGTGGGTAAAGAACTAGGGAACGATGGGGATGAGCAGTTAGTAGGCGTTGTTGGAAAAAGGGTCACTGGTGCGACTGATATGGATCTGAAACGAACAGGTAAGTATCTAACCATATGTTTTTTTTAATTAAAGTATGTTTTTAGTGTCTTATGTGTGTTTTTATTTCTTGTATGTAACTTGGTGTCTATCTAATCTTTTGTCATGCAAATTTGTTTCTCTAGTGGTGAAAGAAATAGGGAATGCGGGGGACATGTTGAGCGGTGGTAATGTGGTACTCGTTGACTATGAGTGGTACATATCTTGACCCAAATGAATAAATCATCCTATGTTATGGTGGGGATTGAAATCCATGCATATATGTTTTTTGAACAGACGATGATGATACTGAAGAAGAATGTGTTGCATTCGAGGAAGTTACTGAGCGGCAATTGAACTATAAAGTTAAGCATATAAACCAGTGTGCATATATAAAAGAATGCAAAACATATGTTTTACAGTTGGCTGATGTCTGACAAGAAACAGAAACAGATACGATGGAAGAAACAGGGACTGCTGACGAGGGGAAAGCTATTCATCTGGAGCATGTGTCCAAAAACACCCAACATGGTAAGCGGGGAAAAAAATTGCGGCTTTTTATATGAAAAAAAAAACAGGTTTATTTGTGTTTGGAATGTTAAAATTTGTATTATGTTTATTTTTACAGGTACTAGCAAAATAGCTGAAGTTAACATTCAATCTGGTGGGATATCGACACCTAAGAGCACTGTTGCGAAAGGTAGGTGATCTGTTTATTTGTGCTGAATTACATATTTCAATGGGAGAAAAACATTGTTTTTTGCGATATCGACAAGTAATGTTTTTTTTTGGAAACCACCTTTGTCATAGTCTACGAAGGGGAATCAAAGGATGAGGAAAAGCAGAAGAATGTTGGAGATGTACGACAAATCGGTCAACAGGGTAAGCAAGAAAACGATTGAAAAGGCTTTAAAAAAAACAAATGTTTGCTTTTGGTTACCAACTAAGGCTAATACAATGTCTAATTTTATAGGTACTGGAAAGGTGAACGAACCTAAAAGGCAGTCAGGCATGCCTAAGATATTTGATTACATGTTGGCGAAAAGTGAGTGAATTTGTTTTATGGTCAAATTACAAAATGTTCACACTTTTAACATTCTGTTATTTTATGGTCAAAATAAACAGGTGTCTAGGAAGAACATGCTCTTGTTTCAGAAATAAAGGCTTCGACTGACAGCATTGTACAGATAGGTTAGTGAAAAGAAAAATTTACATATGTTTGTACAACAAAAAAACTTCTATGAAACTATATAACAAATGTTTATATATGTTTGTTAAAACTATGTAACAAATGTACAAATTCTATTGTCCATTTAGGTGCTAGCAATGAAATCAATGCTAAAGACTTTCCAACAATCAAGGAAATGGAGTCCAAAAGAAGAGTACCCGATTGTGGTGTAGATGCTGAGAGTGCTGTTAAGCACAGTACGGCGGTGGATTTGGACGAGCCAATTACAAGTGCCGAATCTAGTGTATGGGGGTTCATATTCGAAAAGTATGCTGGATACCACAAAAAGGACATGTATGCATTATTATTGTATTTGATAAAAACATCATCATATGATCATCCAAAAACTAATGTTTACAATATCTAAATGCTGGATATCAAGGGGGAAGCAACGGCTGCAGATTTTGGGGATAAATTTTACTACAGTTCGTAAGCATGCTGTATTTTTTTACTCTTATATAACTAGAAGCAAGAATACCGAACAATAAGTTCTCATCCATTTCGTCTGTTGGTTATATAGGGATTTTGTGTTTAAGGGCAAAAATCAAATGGTGGTAAAGCAATTGTTGAAGTCAATGGACGTCGCGGAACAGGTTTGCAACTTTGTGATTGATGCTTGGGTGGACGTCTTAAACCACAGAGAAAAAGAAAAAGCATTTGATGCGCGACGCCGTTTGTTTTGTGGCACGAATGTAATTGTAAGTATTCAAAACCAATTTAGCGTTAAAAATTTGCCTCATATCGTGTCTGTGTTGTTGTTTTTTACATTTTCGTTTAATGTTGAAGGTGGACTGGATGCTCAAGGATAAGAAATCGGATGCTGCAAGTCGGTGGCAGCGTTTGAAAAAAAAATTTATGGGGCTGTTTACATCAGTTGCCGACTTGAGGGGGTTTGATTTAATATTTTTTCCAATTCTAGAATGCGCACATTATTACTTAATCGTGTGTGATCTAGTGAATTTGGAAATCAACGTAATCGACAACCGCGCAAGTGCCCAAAAAATCGCCCGCCTGAAGGACAATGCAAACTACTTCCTGAAACATACGGCGTACAAAGTGGTTAGTAACGCACTCTATTTTTTAAGACTTTTATACAACATAAAGTTCAAAAAATGTTTTTACTACTTATGTAAATATTTTTGGTATTTTTGTAGAAGGATATATTTGTTGATTACCTCGATTTGAAAGGCCACCTTGTAGCGGAGAGGATGAGAAGTGCCACGGTTAACATGGTTAAAACACGGTGGGCAACATCCGCAAACGGCACTGACTGTGGCGTCTTTCTAATGAGGCACATGGAGATGTATATGGGTTCCGATAGACCGTTCAATTGTGGATTTACAACCAAAGGGCAGATGAAAAAAAACCAGCCGGCCGCATTGAGGAAAAAATTCTCGCACATCTGCTGTTGTCGGAAGCGAACATGATGAAAGACAATGTGAAGAAGGCAGCTGGGATTCACTAGTTTGTATGCTGCTAGATTATGTTTATTTTTATGTTTTGTTGTTTTGAAGGGTGTGATAAAACTTATTATGTTTTGTTGTTTTGAAGTACGCAGTGTTTTCTTTTAGGCATTTTCGGTTTGATCTAATTATATTTAGCTTTTTTGCACTGTTTTGAAACTCGGACCGGACCGGCCGGTCGAACCGGTCGGACCGGGAAACGTGACGTCGGCCGGTCCGGGTTAGTACACAGGACCGGGTAAGCAGCGAACCGGGAGTTAGACCGTTGAATCGGCGGTCAGACCAGTAAACCTGCTGGTCGGACCGGGATTCAGGGGTTGACCCGGGTCTAAGAAGCTCTGCAACTCGTCGAAACTACAGGTTACCGACCCATTTTTTTTACAGTAGCCGAAGAAGAGAACTTTAGAAACTTCACATATCATGACGGAAGGTCAGAAACCACCGACGAGGACTTCTGGCCTTTTAATCTTCACATGGTTATTTTGATTTTGTAAATATTCCTTTCATTTATGATAGACAAATAACAATCGTAGGTAGGAAGATAACAAGATCCAAGAAGAAAACATTATGATATTTGGTAGAAGTGAAAGAAGAATGCAAATATGAATAGCGGCGGTAGAGAAGTGTGGGACTTGTAGGGTTAAAAGCTATTTAGGTTAAATTTAGGATGGTTATAAATGGGCCAATGGGTTTTATAAATGAAATAACTAAATGAACAAGTAAATGGGTTTTAAAAAATTATGCTAACCTGGGCTAAATAATATTAACTTGTACCGGTTCGTAAATCCGGTCGAACCGGTCGAACCGGTTCGTTGTCCGGTCCGGTCCTGAAAACATTGCTTTTTTGATAAGTAATTGATGGCCTAGTAATTGATGTCATACTTAGCTAATTTGATTTCATTATATGTAGCTAATTTGATTTCACAAAAACTAACAACCTCAAAAACATTTGTTATTAGCCCTTGAAAAAAAACCATAGAATGCCTTTATACACGAAATGAGTCCTCGAAAAACAAATGTATTATAGAAGGAAAATTATGTTTATTTTATTATGGGGCCCACGTGCATAAAATAAAGTGGGTTGTAAAAATACAAACACAATAAAATCACTGTTTTTAAACCCTATGTTAAAAAAATGTTCAGGTGCTCAGGTATAGAAACCTATGTAAAAAAATGTACTTGGTTGGGAAAAGGTAAAAATACATAAAACAAGGCAACAAAAAAAAAACACTCTTACATAGATAATAAGGATTATGGGCTTACAAGAGCTAAATGTGCCCGCTTTAAAACGGTAAACAAAACGTGACATATAAACTAGATTGACTAACATAATCCTAGAACCTAGGGATGCCCTACATCAGGCGAATAAGACACAATACATAATACTTAGACATAACACAAGTGACAAATTGTGTAAGTCCAAGATCCTTCTCGGGTATCAAACAAACCACTCAATGGATGCGGAATATCGATTGAATGGTGAAGAACAAAAGAATAACTCGATGAAAAACACAAATAAAATCGCTGCTTTGTATTGCACACGGTATGAAAATCGTCGGGTACAATACACCAATCACCAATGATCTCTAGAGAAGCTCTCTAGAGATATTTGTTTTGTTCTTGTCAAATGAATGGTCTAACCCTAAAATGAACTTAAACAAAATATTATATAGGGTCCACTAAAGCCTTGGCCCACATGGCCTAACCCAAGCCCATTAACTAACCTAAGCCCAATATTAATAAACTGACTTAATAAAGACAAGCGTAAACCTTTAAATCTAGCCCAACAAATAGCGTATAGTAGCTTTCTTCTTGGTAATGTCATCTTCAAGTACCTTAACTTGTGTTTCAAGATTGTTCTTGGCATTCAATACACCTTTGATTATTCTTGAGTGTCTTTCACACGTTGGATGGTCAATCCAATCAATAAATGGGCAGCTACTATACTGTATAAAAATCATAGTAAAGGATAAGTCATCACTATAGTGACCAGTTTTAAAAAACGAATATCTAAGAAGTTGTTTAGCAAAATTTAGTGTTTACCCTGTCAGGGCAAGACCAAAAACGTCGTCCAGGATTATCAGTAGTCCAAGAAGTGCGAACGACTGCCGGCTTACCGCATCTACATATCTCCATGACACGTGTGCCCTTCAAAAGTATAGTAATGTAGAAATTGTATGAGTTATATGAAAGGTAAATGAATGTTGTTTATATAAAGGAGTGGTATGGAGGTAGGTAGATAGGGGTGTTGGTTGGGATTGTTGGGTGATATTAAGATGGGTTGGTCAACATAATTAAGTTACACAATAAAAAGTATGCTATAAAGTACAAAATGGTTGGTATATGGTTAATCTTTTAGATAACAAAAAGAGAATAAAAGCATGGGTATAAGAGCATGTTACAAAATACAAATTGGTATCCTTTTACAGAAACAACTTTTGAACCTTCTAAAAAAACACAATAGTTGTTTTAGCTAAAAAAGTAATTTAAATTATTTGTTTAGGCCAAATCATACCCTTAGAAGTTTAGTGTAGCTAGTTGGTCTTATTAGAGGATTTTTTTTTTACTTAGAAAATGTGCGTGCGCTATGATATGCCCTCTACTAAAACGTGTTGTCTCATCATCCTCTTTTATAGTACCAAAAAAAATGAAACTCTACCCTAAAAAAGTAAACTTTACCCTAAAAAAAGATGTCTAGTCATATCATAGTATAAAAGTAAAGTTTACCCTAAAAAACATAAGTTTTTTTAGAAACAAAACATGTGTTTCTCTTTTGAACAAAAGTGTTTTCTTTGAACAAAAAAACATGTGTTTTTGTTAAGACTTATGTTTTCTTTTGCCCTGTACTAAAAACCTAACATACAAACATTGAGTAATGTGTGTTTTGTCCCATCATCCTTTTTGATAGTACAAAAAACACATGTTATATACTAGATAAAAATATATTTAAATTTACATGATGTCCAGGTGGATGGGTAATATTTGTGTTCAGAAATAATTAAATATCCCAAGTTGATGTTGTTTGTTTAGAGGTAAAAATGGTCAAAAGATGTCTAGTTATATCATAGTACTATTTTGACTAGTGAAGTAAGGTTTACCCTTTTAAAAAAATTGGTGTTTACTCCCCATTAGTAAACACACATGTGTTTTATTTGAACAAAACATGTGTTTTGTTTAAAAAAAACATTGAGTTATAACGAACAAAAAAATTGCATGGTTTTTTTTTAACAAAACAGTAAAAGAGATAAAAAAATATATAATAATATGATATTGAAAAATAAGTCAATCATCTAAAATAAGACATTCATGCATTAAAACATAACTGACTAGTACAGAAGAAAACAAGCTGACCGGAAACAAAATAACTAATAAAAACCATAATTGCACTAAAAAGACTCATACACCGCCAGCAGGCATCCAATAACCATACTTATCATAAAAGGCCGCTTCTTCTTCAGTAATTGAAAGGGCGTGTGAACTCAAATCACCGGCAGTAGGCATTTTATAACCATACTTCGCATAAAAAGCTCATTCTTCCGCCGTGAAACTTGGAACATATTTCAGCACCTCGGTCTGATTTGTATAGTTCTTCGGTGTTGAAAATTGGAACATATTCGTGTGAAGTCATATCAAATTTGTATAGATGATCGGTGTTGAAACTTGGAACATATTCAACATATTCAGCACCTGTGTCTGATTCGTAACCGGCAACCCATTCGGGTGTGTAATGGGCTTTAGCTTCATCATGCAAATCCTCCTCCGGTATGTAGTAGTCTTCTGGTGGCGGATATTCTTCAGGGAAAACGTAATCAAATGCCGCATTCCAATCAAAATCTTCGTCACTTACATAACCAACATCCACTTGGTCTAAGGGATGTGCGTCTGTGTCTGGGGGCAAGGGTTCAGGGGCGATTAGCACTTTAGGATAACCGACATTGTTCGGGTGCGGAATACTTCCAATTGCGTGTTGGACAGGTTCTGTCACACCACGTCAATGGCGGAAACACGTGGCGCGACGGTTCAAGAGCATAAAGCCAAGATTAACGCAAATCATAAGTAATTAAGAAAAGCGAAACATTTATTTAAGACGTCGAAAACATGTTTGATGTTCACACATAAACGAAAAATTGTTTGAATATATTTAAAGTGGCTTCTCAAAATATCCCGATACTTTGGGAAATAAGATTGAAACCCTTTTGAAACACCCGACGCCCTTATGAGAGATTCTCCCGACCCAGCTTGCCACTTTGTTCATCATCGATCAATTACCTGAAAGATATGCTTAAAAAGTCGTCAATATATAAATATTGGTGAGTTCACAGGTTTTAGTTTATCAAACTTTATTACTTGGGAATTTCCATGTTATGACAATTTATAGGAGTTGCAAGTTCCTACAATTCTACCAGAGCCTATAATCAAACCAAGATAAATAATAATGCCCCGCTCCAAGTCGTTGCCTTATCAGGCACCAATAGTACTATTCAAATATTCCTTCGGTTTCATTTTTCCTGAATTAATGATCATAGTAGAGAGGTCTCAACCCCGAGTGGCGATCACAACTCAAGTACTCATCCCGTCAAACATTTCCCTAACATATCTTTCCCCCGAAAAACATAAAATAGTTTAAAATGTGGCCGTGAGACTCACCTGAATCTGTGTTTGGCTCAAAAGGAAGATAGCAAGTTTTGTGGTCCCGCACCTACAAACGTCCTAGGCGTATAAGTCACTACACCTATAGTGCATGTGCCTTGGCAAGTTGTACACCCAACTCCTCGACCACGTTTTGTTCCAATTCCCGTTTAATTAGACGCGTATCCTAGGTTCATTGGCGATGGATTACCCTTTTCTTACAAGTTATGTATTATTCTTGTTAGTATTCTTTGTAACTTGTATACCATTATCCTCGACACAACTCTACCTAACATATAATTATTTTCCTATTTAAATAATTATACTTAGGATCGTATTGTTCGATATAATGTACTCTTAATACCCGACCCGACTCACTTTGCCACATATTTATTTTCCCATTTAAATAAATATGCTAAGTTCTTGTCGTTCGGTAATATATTTTAACGCCCGACTCAACTCACCATGCCGTACATTTATTTTCCCATTTAAATAAATATACTAGGATCTCGTCGGTATTCACATGTTCGTAGATATATTTTGCCTACTCGTCTCGGTTTTCCTTCTCGCATATCTACTTTCCCATTTAAATAGATATACTAGAATTCCGTCGAGACAAGCATGTATCCATATATCAACGTGTGAATTTTCTTTGTTAAGTCCATACGTTGTTTCACGTTTTTAATTCCTTATGTTACGCTTTCTCCCACGAATATTCTTTCTAACACTTAGGAAAGTGTTACATAAGTTTCACCCATGTTATATATATTTTACTTCTTAAAATATATATTTTCATCTTGCTGCAAGGGCATTCTTTTCTCGTTTGTCCGTTTATCCGTTATCGTTAGTTCATGTAACTAAGTCCGTTAGTTAGCTTTTTCCACATTTTCTTCCAATATGCGTTCTATGGAAATTTTATTCGTACTTCCAATTCCGAACGTATATTGATTGGAAAAATATACTTTTGTATTTTTAGTTCAACTCGTTATCTTGTATTCCAAAAATGTTTCCGATACTTTTATATTCTCATTTATATAAAAGTATTCATTTTTGTACAAGTTTTTCCCAAGTCTTTACTTTTGTCCAATATTTTATAAAACCTTTATTTTCATAAAATCCTTATGTTAACTTAACCTCTTATTTTTATAAAACTTCTATTTTTATAAAAATACATTTTTCAAGATATACATAAGTGGGTTTCTCATGTTTACCAAAACTATACTTGGAAAAACCATTATTTACGTTTTTGACCCCAAACTTTCCGCGAACACATTTTTGGACCAAAATTTCTAAAATACTTATTTTAGTCCATCAACTTTCAAAGTTCCAACATTAATCCTTTAACTTCTAAACGTTACTTTTTCCATCCTAAGTTGCAAAGTTAGCATTTTTCATCCAACTAGTGGACTTTGAAGAATCATATTTCTCATGTTTGGTTATTGTTACATTATTCCACTTCTAATATTCTTCTATTTCATTATTAATGCTTTTAACATGTGTGCTTTATGTGTTTATCCAACATATCCAAATTTCACTCATCCAAGTGAGTAGACTTTGAACATGTAACTTTTTCATCCATGATCATCTAACAAATTCCAACATATTTTTGACATTAACTAGTCATCTTATGATGATTAAAACCATCTTTTATCATATTCAAGCCTTTTTCAAAAATCATGTTCAAATCATCATCCAACTCAAGTGTATGTACATATTTCTACATTTTCTTAAAATATCACATTACTAATATTAAATCCAAGATTTATCCATGTTATTATTCTTCTATTTTTATTCTTGTAAGATACATTATCTTTATGTTTTCAACACCATACTCTACCCATCAATGTACAACTTGCTCATAAGAACACATAATATGAACATTACAAATCAAAGCAAGGTTAAACTTACTACTAGCTCAAGGCTAGGGAAGACAAAAACCTTGGATTGGATGGGGTTTAGTGCGTTCTTCCAAAGGGTTAAGCTCCAAGCTCTTGAAACACACAATGGGGTTTTGAAGGATAATGATCTAGAGATGATTTGGTAGTGTAAAATTTGTAAGAAAATGTATATGTTTGGGTGATATGGTACGGCCATAAGGAGAAGAAGAAAAAGAATTTTTTTTGGCTTTGATTCAAGTATTCTTATTAGCTTGTTTATAATATCTCTTCCATATCTAGCAAAGATTACTTGTATCTTATGTAGATTTTGCAATATCTTGGAAGGATTATGAAGGATAATAAAAATCTTTGGGGATATGGTTAAGAGGGTGTTGGCCGTGAGTTTAGAGAGAGAGGGAGGCAGCTTGTGTATCTTGCTAAATGCTTGTAATCTCTCATACTCTCTATATTAGATTTAGATAATTATGAGTGTAATCTCTAGAATGATCTTGTGTTGGTTCCATAAGGCCATTGGCGATTTTTTTTTGCAAGAAAAATCATGGATTGGGCTTGCTTTTGTACACTCATAGTCTTGCCCAATGGCCATTCATGCATGTAAATGATTAGTTATTATTATAATTGGATTATTAAGAATGTGAAGGGTTTAATGAGATAACAAAAGATATTAATCATTTGGGTGGGCCATAGGCCGGCCCTTGGGGTGTCTTGGGTGGGGTCCACTTTGCTAAATATTACCTATAATTTATTTATGTTTACTTTAATCTTGTTCGGGTACCGTCCGGGTATTTTCAGGTTTTTAATCGTGTGTTTATCCGAATATTAAAAATACCCTTAATATTCCTTAAACATAGTCTAGTTTAATCATTGATAAATTATTTTGGCTTTTGCCGGGTGAAATTATATGTTACGCGCATATCGGGTGCGGTACGCGCACTTTATTCGTTACCGGGAGATTTGTATAACAGGCTTTCACGTATGGCTTTAGAGTTCCAAAACCCATTATATTTTGTGAAATTACGTTTTATTTTATATCCCGGGTGTCCGGGATCCGTTTCGCTTATTTAATTTTTACCGGGTAATCGCCAGTGTCCATACCGGATAATTTACTCGCACATGATCCTATCATGTTTTGTCATTAAACATATGCATTCCTATGCATTATTTGAGAATTTCTATCTTTCTAAGGCCTCAGTTAAATAATCAACACATAATTACATTTAATTACGTTAATTGCGTATAGTTAATTAGTACGGAATTACCTTATTTTTGCCGGTTGTTACATTCTCCCCCCGTTAAGAGAATTCCGTCCCGGAATTCACTTCGAGTTCTCCGGTATAGGGGTCTTCTCGAATAGGGCGGGGTATTTTTGCTTCATCCGGTCTAGCCTTTTCCCACGTGAACTCCGGTCCACGCTTGGCATTCCAGCGCACTTTGACCAACCTGATCTTGCTGCGCCTTAACTTTTGGACCTTCCAATCAGTTATTTCGATTGGTTCTTCGACGAAGTGTAACTTGTCGTCAATGTGGATTTCGTCCGCAGGGATGATAAGAGTTTCGTCGGATAAGCACTTTTTCAAGTTTGACACGTGGAACGTGTCATGTACACCGTTAAGCTCTTGTGGTAACTTGAGCTTGTATGCCACGGGGCCTACTCTGGACAAGATTTCGAACGGTCCAACTTTCACACCCTCAAAATCCACTTGCGGAGTTTTACCGCGAGGCGCATGACAAACCAGGATCCAAACCAACGATCACAATAAACAAGTCTAACATGAACATAATGCAATTTCAAAACAATGTTTAAAATCCCCGTTTACAGCGGAAGCTTATTCAAAACAATTATTCAATATTAAACCAATGTTCAACGTTTGTAAAACCATGCAACTCTAACTAGACGCCGTGCAGACGCGTGCACCCTAGTTCCATTGTGCTACCTTAGCGACCTGAGAAAACATGTAAAAGTTTACGTCAGCACAAAAATGCTGGTGAGTTTACAGGTTTTGTATCCAAGTACCAAGTCCACCTGTCCATACTATAACAAATCGAAAACCAGTGTACGCTAGCTAGGCGTATGTTTTGTTACTACCACGATTGGAAAACCATTACTAACTCGAATACCAGATGTTGTGCCCGAAAAGTAAACCAGTTGTTCCTGTTGTTCCTGTTTGAGACAATATGCACTCGCCCGGCCCTCCAAGCCGACGAGCGGGGTTGGTCACTCCCAATAGCGCTATTCACATTTCCCTGTTGTGCAAACCCGCACATTCATGGTTCCCCCGGGACTTCCAAAGATCGTGTAGTACACAATAGAAACCCATAGTATGACAGTAGTTACCAAATAATCGTTTTAACACATGTTTTCTCCCCCGAAAGTATAAAACCAGTTTAAAAGAGGGGCCGTAAACTCACCTTAACGTGCAAGCAAAGAATCCGAACAGCAAGCAATATATGCTACCGACACCCTAATAACAGTGTCGCTCAGTGAGTATAGGCGTAATATCATTACCCATATAACTCGTTTGTCCAAGGCGTTTTAAATGTTCAAAAGTGTGTATGCGACGCCTAGTGATTCTACATGCAATAGTAAACCCTACGGACCCGTTGGTGAATACGTTGGTTACAATTAGTTTCTACATTCCGTATGTGTCTCAGACAAGTGTACTTCAGTTACATGTCAATTCCATACCACCTAAGACCTCAATTAATCACAGAAGCACATAATACACAATCTGTGTTTTCAGGACAGATTGTGCGCCATCAAAACGAATTTATTTAAAATAGCAAATCAGTGAGTAATCCTCCCAAATTTTTACTGAATTTTCTTTGGGATTCACTCGACAATACCTATTTTTGTTTTGTCTTAATTCCAAACACAAAAATTATGAAAATTCGTACAACACAGCTATGTCCAGAAAATCTCCTCAACAGGTCAGTTTAGTAGGAAAATTCTTAAAAATTGTGTATTCATCCAAACGAGATGAATCCACTTGGAAAAGCTCTATGTTTCCAGTATTGACCTACTGGAAAAATTTCATAATCTAATTCCTTGTAAATCTCAAGTTATGACCATTTAAAGTTAGCCCGGTTTACAAATTCGAAAATCTGATATGACCCCTAATCAATTAAAATTCCAAAAACGACTCAAACGATGTCCAAATTCGATGGTTTTGCCCATTATGAAAAGCTAAGACCTTGTACGTTACAATCATGCAAAGAATCGATCAAACCAATTATTTTCAAGCCACGAAACAGACCCTACAAGTCGACATTCAGAATCTGTCCAGATTCTAATCGTGCAATATTATCAATTATATCAAACCCTAGTTGCATATTATCAATCAATAACACCTAATAATCATCATACAACTTTCCTAATACCTACTCCCATCAGATCCTATTATCAAACATGTCAAGATCAAAGCTTTTAGGACCAAAACACCAATAACTTGCGCAACAAGCATCCTATGATGTTACTACGCGTTTATTAATAGGTTTAATCCGTTTAATCCTCAAAAAGACTCATGTTTTAATGTTTATTAAACCCATTCAGACCTGGACAAACTTGTTATATGATTTTTACAATAAAACATAAAGTAAAAAGCGTAAGAAATCATGAGTTATACCCTTAGCTCTTCAAATCAATCAATCGCGCGCCTTGGAGCCTCCCAATTGATGATCTTGAGCCTTAGCAGGAGTTTTTGGAGTGAAATATTCGTGTGGGGCAGTAAGGGGGCGATTAGGGTTGAGTATGAGGGCTGCATGGGGGTTAAGGATGTTTAAATACGAGTTTGAGGCGGTTTAAACCCGTCAGATAGGTTCGAGCGGCCGCTCGGAGCCTGTGAGCGGCCGCTCACAGGTCCGGGGCGCGCGTTTTTGCTTCGTTTAGCCTCCCGACGCGTTATCCATCGACGTTTTCGTTATTTCGGACCGTAACAAGTGTAACCCCATGCGTTAAGACCCTAATCAACCTCACGCTCCACTTTTAATAATTTTTATTAACGTGTTCGGTTTAGGTTCACATAATCACGTATGGTTTTCACATAAGTTTGTCAGATATCACCGAGACACATAAGTTTGTTATTCACCAACGTCCGAGGTTCACTAATCATGAAATCACATGTTAACTCACACAAGGAGTCAGAACCCGACCCACACAAGGAGTCAAAGCATCTCATAACCCGAGATGTGAAAGTAGTCCCAAACCGGACTAGAAAACGTTTTGTAAGTTGTCTCAAACCCGAGATAATGCTCGTATGTCCTATCTAGCTATCTAGATAACCCTCGTTAAGTATAATATACGCGTGACTCGCTAAGGTAGACTTTAATCTAGACCACGTTGTTAACCAGAATTTGCCGGGTGTCACATCATCCCCACGTTAAAAGAATTTTCGTCCCGAAAATTGCACAAGTACCAAAAGGAATAACGAAGGAAACAACAAAAGATAGAAACCAAAATAGAAACCAAAAAGAGAGATTTACCCGAGTTGTCACATCATCCCCACGTTAAAAGGAATCTCGCCCCGAGATTCATTCAGCTGCAGAAGAGACATATCTCGACTCGAACGCTTCCTTAGGAAAGAGATGAGGATATTTAGACTTCATCTGATCCTCCCGTTCCCACGTATACTCTGGTCCCCGGTTCGAGTTCCACCGAACCTTAACGATACGAATCTTGCTGTGACGTAGGCTACGAATCTTGTAATCCAGAATCTCCACAGGTTCTTCCACAATCCGAAGACGATCATCAACCTTGATCTCTTCCGGTGGAACGATGAGAGACTCGTCAGCCAGACACTTCTTCAAGTTTGACACGTGGAAGACGTTATGTACGTTACCGAGCTCCGTCGGTAAATCAAGACGATATGCCACCGGTCCAATCCGTTCCAGGATCGTAAATGGTCCGACATACCGTGGGTTGAGTTTGCCACGCTTCCCAAAGCGTATGACGCCCTTCCACGGTGAGACTTTTAGAAGTACTTTGTCATTAACTTGGAATTCCAATGGTTTGCGACGCTGATCGTCATAACTCTTTTGCCGGTCCCGTGCCGCTGCCAACCGGTTACGAATCTGTACGATCTTTTCCGAAGTTTCGTACACTAGTTCAGGCCCAGTGAGTTGACTCTCACCCACTTCAGCCCAACAAAGAGGAGAACGGCATTTCCGCCCGTACAGTGCCTCGAACGGAGCAGCCTTGATGCTCGTGTGATAACTGTTGTTGTACGAGAATTCTATTAACGGTAGATGAGCTTCCCAACCCTTGCCAAAATCGATCACACATGCCCGCAGCATGTCTTCTAAAGTTTGAATCGTACGCTCACTCTGACCGTCAGTCTGTGGATGATAAGCCGTACTCATGTCTAGTTGGGTACCCAAAGCCTTGTGCAAAGACTTCCAGAAGTGAGAAGTAAAATGGGAGTCACGATCCGAAATAATAAAAAATGGCACCCCGTGCTTAGAAACAACTTCCTTCAAATAGAGACGAGCCAAACGATCCATGGTGTCGGTCTCCTTAATAGTAAGAAAATGGGCTGATTTCGTCAACCGATCGACAATCACCCATATCTTGTCATTCCCGCTTGGTGATTTAGGAAGTTGCGTGACAAAATCCATGGTAATCCGTTCCCATTTCCACTCCGGAATTTCAGGTTGTTGCAAGAGACCCGACGGTTTCTGGTATTCCACCTTGACCTTAGCACAGGTCAAGCACTTACTCACGTATGAGGCTATATCCGACCTCATGTTTGGCCACCAGTAAAGCACCTTCAGATCTTGGTACATCTTATCCGAACCAGGATGAATAGAATACCGGGACTTATGAGCCTCATCTAGGACGAGCTCCCGTAGTCCCCCAAATAAAGGAACCCATATGCGTTCTGCGAAGTAGTGCAGGCCATCAGGTCTTCGCTCGAGGTGCTTGTCGGCACCGTGCATAGTTTCAGCCTTAAGGTTTTCCTCCTTCAAAGCTTCTAACTGGGCAGAACGGAGTTGCTCAGGTAGGGATGAATGAATGGTGAGTTGCAACGCCCGAACGCGACGAGGTTTAGTTGATTCCTTCCTGCTCAAGGCGTCTGCTACAACATTCGCCTTGCCAGGATGGTACTTAATGGCACAATCATAGTCATTCAGAAGTTCAATCCAACGACGCTGTCGTATGTTCAAATGTTGTTGGTCGAAAATATGTTGAAGACTCTTGTGATCGGTGTAGATCGTGCATTTGGTACCGTACAAGTAATGTCTCCAAATTTTCAACGCGAATACCACTGCACCCAACTCCAAGTCATGGGTGGTGTAGTTCTTCTCGTGCACCTTGAGTTGACGAGAAGCATACGCAATCACCTTCTCGCGTTGCATCAGCACGCAACCGAGACCATGTATAGAGGCGTCACAGTAAACAACGAAATCGTCAGGGCCATCAGGCAAGGACAAAATAGGAGCGGAACAAAGCTTAGACTTTAGTTCCTCAAACGCTGACTCTTGTGGTTCGCCCCAGGCGAACTTCTTATCTTTCTGTGTGAGAGTGGTGAGGGGTTGAGCAATCTTCGAGAACCCCTGAATGAAACGACGATAGTAACCCGCAAGGCCTAGGAATTGCCGCACCTCAGTTGGCGTCTTTGGTGCTTCCCAGTCCTTAATCGCTTCGATCTTAGCTGGATCGACATGAATTCCTAGTTCATTAACCACATGTCCTAGGAACTGAACTTCGCGTAACCAAAAGTCACACTTTGAGAACTTAGCGTAAAGTTGTTCCCGTCGCAAGAGTTCCAAAACCAAACGTAGGTGTTCCTCGTGTTCGGTCTTGTTCTTAGAGTAGATCAGAATGTCATCAATAAACACAATGACGAACTTGTCCAGATATGGTTTGCAAACGCGGTTCATCAAGTCCATGAAAACCGCTGGTGCGTTAGTAAGACCGAAGGGCATGACCAAGAACTCGTAATGGCCATAGCGTGTACGAAAAGCAGTCTTTGCAACGTCAGCCTCCCTGACGCGCAGCTGGTGATAACCGGACCTCAAGTCAATCTTGGAATAGTAACTAGAACCCTGGAGCTGGTCGAATAGATCATCAATACGTGGAAGAGGATAACGGTTCTTGACGGTCAATTTGTTCAGTTCTCTGTAGTCCACACACAATCGGAAACTTCCATCCTTCTTCTTAACAAATAGAATCGGGGCTCCCCAAGGGGAAGAACTTGGTCTGATGAAACTCTTGTCCAAGAGTTCCTGTAACTGACTAGACAACTCTTGCATCTCAGGAGGCGCAAGACGGTAGGGGGCCCGAGCAATAGGAGCAGCTCCCGGTACGAGGTCAATACCGAACTCAACCTGACGATGGGGAGGAAGACCAGGTAAATCATCGGGAAACACATCAGGAAACTCGCGTACAACCGGAATATCGTCGATCTTCTTCTCATCACCAGAGGTAACAGATAAAAGTGCCAAAGCGGCTGGATAACCCTTTCGAAGACACCTAAGGGCTTTCATACTGGAAATGAGGTTCAGCGGAGCACCGCCCTTGATACCGTACACAGAAAGGAATTCTCCATCAGGGAGAGGAATCCGAATAACCTTGTCGTAACAAACAATCTCCGCGCGATACAATGATAACCAATCCATGCCTACCACTACGTCAAAACTACCCAATGGTACCGGCATAAGGTCGATGGGGAACGATAAACCCGACAACTCTAATTGACACTCCCGAAGAACACTAGTAGCTTCAATCTTTTTACCGTCAGCCAGCTCAATAATATACTTAGTCTCTAATGATACGGGTACTACATCTAGCAGTCGACTAACTTCCATGGATGCAAAACTCTTGTCGGCACCAGAATCAAATAACACACTAACAGAACGATTATTGAGAAGGAACGTACCGGTAACTGTGTCGGGATCCTGTCTAGCCTCAGCGGCTCCAATGACAAAGGCACGTGCATTTCTGCCGCCGCCCCCGTTGTTCCCATTACCGTTGTTTCCATCCTGCTTCAGTTTTGGGCAATCCTTCTTGTAATGCCCGGTCTCACCACAATTGTAACATCCTTGTCTTCCCGTAGTCCCTTGAGTAGTCGTAGCTGAGCTATTAGTCGGAGCCTGGGTCGATGGAAGTGTAACCCGACAATCTTTAGCATAATGCCCTGTTCGCTGGCAGCGATGACAACGGTTACTGTCGCAGTTCCCTTGATGATGACGTCCACACTTGTTACATTTGGGCAGTTTCCCCGCATAACCACCCTGCTTGTTTCCCGAAGAAGAAGAACCCCCATTATCAAACCTCTTACCCTGCTGTGTTGGCCCAGATCCTTTCCCGTCATTTTCCCACTTGCGCTTGTTGTTCTCTGGGGCCTTAACAGTCGAACCCTTCGCAGGCAAAATACCCTCATTCACCTTTAAGTTGGTCATCCTATGAGCCGATCGAACCACCTCTGCGTATGTAGGATGATTTCCCGCAGCCACTAACCCTGCGATTTCTGGTACTAACCCCGAGACATAATGCTCAATCCTCCTGTACTCTGGCACATGCAGATCAGGACACAGCACTGCCAACTCGTTCCGCCTCACAGTATACTTTTCAATTTCAGACCCAGTCATCTTGAGGTTCCACACCTCGTGCTCTAGCTTCTGCACCTCTTCCCTCGGACAGTATTCACGCTTTAGCAGCTGCACAAAATTCTCCCAAGGCATAGCATATGCCTCCCCAATACCCATATTCTGGGTGATGTTATTCCACCAGGTCAGAGCAACATCCTGGAATAACGCAGCAGCATACTTAACCCGATCTTCTGGGATACAGTTACACATAAGAAACACTGACTCCACTTTCTCCAGCCACCTAAGCAAGCTCACCGCACCCTCAGTGCCAGAGAATTCCTGGGGCTTACAGTCCCGGAACATCTTGTAGGTACACATGGGTGGGGGTGGGTTAACAGGACCACCTGAAATGAAACGCATGAGAAACCACGAAGAATGTAAACAAGGTTCACCAATGAGGCAAGGACAATGGATAAATCAACTTACCACCACCGTTGTGCCCTAACTGAAAGGCAGCTTGGAGTAAGTTGTTCAGATCATCCTGCGATAGGTTAATACCTCCACGACCACCAGCTCCACCGCGACCACCACCACGTCCACCATTGCGACCACCTCCACGTCCTCCTCGTACTCCAAACATGATTCTGGCAGGAAAGAGCGAGAAAATTTAGTTTCGCAGATAAAGATAACCACTAATGTTCGCAAGATAAAAGCTAGATCCAATCCAGGACTATCCCTTCAAACCCAGAGCTCACCAGGGCTTCCATGCATTTCGGTTTATGATTTTGTGTGCACCCAAAATGATAAACCGCTCTACATGGTCCTCCAAGTGTTCTCCTAGTTCAAAGTTCAAATCACCGAATATAGACTCTTAGCTATACACCGTAATACTACGGTAGTTTATGGCAAGTGTTTCTATTAGAGTAGGAAAGGGAGATGTCCGAGCCTTGGACAAATCTCAAGAGCACACGATTCACTCCAATATACTACACCGCCTAGAAAGTACGTAACCCGACCTAAGATAGAACGGATGATGTAACGTAGAAAGACCAAATGATTTTAGAGACACCCCGACAAGACCATACGTAAATCACCATAATGTTTAGTACCATGTGATCGTCTAGTGTGTGCGACTCGGCTATAGACTAGACTCTACATGCAGTCCTAGTTCACTATAACCATTGGCTCTGATACCAATCTGTCACACCCTCAAAATCCACTTGCGGAGTTTTACCGCGAGGCGCATGACAAACCAGGATCCAAACCAACGATCACAATAAACAAGTCTAACATGAACATAATGCAATTTCAAAACAATGTTTAAAATCCCCGTTTACAGCGGAAGCTTATTCAAAACAATTATTCAATATTAAACCAATGTTCAACGTTTGTAAAACCATGCAACTCTAACTAGACGCCGTGCAGACGCGTGCACCCTAGTTCCATTGTGCTACCTTAGCGACCTGAGAAAACATGTAAAAGTTTACGTCAGCACAAAAATGCTGGTGAGTTTACAGGTTTTGTATCCAAGTACCAAGTCCACCTGTCCATACTATAACAAATCGAAAACCAGTGTACGCTAGCTAGGCGTATGTTTTGTTACTACCACGATTGGAAAACCATTACTAACTCGAATACCAGATGTTGTGCCCGAAAAGTAAACCAGTTGTTCCTGTTGTTCCTGTTTGAGACAATATGCACTCGCCCGGCCCTCCAAGCCGACGAGCGGGGTTGGTCACTCCCAATAGCGCTATTCACATTTCCCTGTTGTGCAAACCCGCACATTCATGGTTCCCCCCGGGACTTCCAAAGATCGTGTAGTACACAATAGAAACCCATAGTATGACAGTAGTTACCAAATAATCGTTTTAACACATGTTTTCTCCCCCGAAAGTATAAAACCAGTTTAAAAGAGGGGCCGTAAACTCACCTTAACGTGCAAGCAAAGAATCCGAACAGCAAGCAATATATGCTACCGACACCCTAATAACAGTGTCGCTCAGTGAGTATAGGCGTAATATCATTACCCATATAACTCGTTTGTCCAAGGCGTTTTAAATGTTCAAAAGTGTGTATGCGACGCCTAGTGATTCTACATGCAATAGTAAACCCTACGGACCCGTTGGTGAATACGTTGGTTACAATTAGTTTCTACATTCCGTATGTGTCTCAGACAAGTGTACTTCAGTTACATGTCAATTCCATACCACCTAAGACCTCAATTAATCACAGAAGCACATAATACACAATCTGTGTTTTCAGGACAGATTGTGCGCCATCAAAACGAATTTATTTAAAATAGCAAATCAGTGAGTAATCCTCCCAAATTTTTACTGAATTTTCTTTGGGATTCACTCGACAATACCTATTTTTGTTTTGTCTTAATTCCAAACACAAAAATTATGAAAATTCGTACAACACAGCTATGTCCAGAAAATCTCCTCAACAGGTCAGTTTAGTAGGAAAATTCTTAAAAATTGTGTATTCATCCAAACGAGATGAATCCACTTGGAAAAGCTCTATTTTTCCAGTATTGACCTACTGGAAAAATTTCATAATATAATTCCTTGTAAATCTCAAGTTATGACCATTTAAAGTTAGCCCAGTTTACAAATTCGAAAATCTGATATGACCCCTAATCAATTAAAATTCCAAAAACGACTCAAACGATGTCCAAATTCGATGGTTTTGCCCATTATGAAAAGCTAAGACCTTGTACGTTACAATCATGCAAAGAATCGATCAAACCAATTATTTTCAAGCCACGAAACAGACCCTACAAATCGACATTTAGAATCTGTCCAGATTCTAATCGTGCAATATTATCAATTATATCAAACCCTAGTTGCATATTATCAATCAATAACACCTAATAATCATCATACAACTTTCCTAATACCTATTCCCATCAGATCCTATTATCAAACATGTCAAGATCAAAGCTTTTAGGACCAAAACACCAATAACTTGCGCAACAAGCATCCTATGATGTTACTACGCGTTTATTAATAGGTTTAATCCGTTTAATCTTCAAAAAGACTCATGTTTTAATGTTTATTAAACCCATTCAGACCTGGACAAACTTGTTATATGATTTTTACAATAAAACATAAAGTAAAAAGCGTAAGAAATCATGAGTTATACCCTTAGCTCTTCAAATCAATCAATCGCGCGCCTTGGAGCCTCCCAATTGATGATCTTGAGCCTTAGCAGGAGTTTTTGGAGTGAAATATTCGTGTGGGGCAGTAAGGGGGCGATTAGGGTTGAGTATGAGGGCTGCATGGGGGTTAAGGATGTTTAAATACGAGTTTGAGGCGGTTTAAACCCGTCAGATAGGTTCGAGCGGCCGTTCGGAGCCTGTGAGCGGCCGCTCACAGGTCCGGGGGCGCGCGTTTTTGCTTCGTTTAGCCTCCCGACGCGTTATCCATCGACGTTTTCGTTATTTCGGACCGTAACAAGTGTAACCCCATGCGTTAAGACCCTAATCAACCTCACGCTCCACTTTTAATAATTTTTATTAACGTGTTCGGTTTAGGTTCACATAATCACGTATGGTTTTCACATAAGTTTGTCAGATATCACCGAGACACATAAGTTTGTTATTCACCAACGTCCGAGGTTCACTAATCATGAAATCACATGTTAACTCACACAAGGAGTCAGAACCCGACCCACACAAGGAGTCAAAGCATCTCATAACCCAAGATGTGAAAGTAGTCCCAAACCGGACTAGAAAACGTTTTGTAAGTTGTCTCAAACCCGAGATAATGCTCGTATGTCCTATCTAGCTATCTAGATAACCCTCGTTAAGTATAATATACGCGTGACTCGCTAAGGTAGACTTTAATCTAGACCACGTTGTTAACCAGAATTTGCCGGGTGTCACACCAACATACCGTAGGTTCAGTTTTCCGCGCTTCCCAAAGCGCGCGACACCTTTTCAAGGTGACACCTTTAGTAAGACCCTGTCTCCGACTTGAAATTCCAAAGGCTTTCGCCTCATATCTGCGTAGCTTTTCTGCCGGTCACGGGCCGCTTTGAGACGTTCTTTTATCAAAAAGACCTTGTCCGTCGTCTCTTGTACAATTTCGGGCCCGGTAAGTTGCTTTTCTCCAACTTCAGCCCAACATAGAGGAGATCTACACTTGCGTCCATATAGAGCTTCAAAAGGTGCAGCTTGAATGCTCGTGTGGTAACTGTTGTTATACGAAAATTCCACCAGTGGCAAGTGTGTATCCCAATTACCGCTGAAATCGATTGCACATGCCCGTAACATATCTTCCAAGGTCTGGATGGTTCGTTCACTTTGACCATCGGTTTGGGGATGATATGCGGTACTCATGTCAAGGAGAGTACCCAGGGCTTCATTCAAACTTTCCCAAAATCTTGAGGTGAAACGACTATCTCGATCGGAGATGATGGAAATAGGTACACCATGCTTAGACACCACTTCCTTAATGTATAAACAGGTCAGTTTCTCCAACTTATCCGTTTCGCGAATTGGGAGGAAGTGTGCGGATTTTGTCAATCGATCAACGATTACCCAGATCATGTCATGGCCGCTTGTTTTCTTGGGTAACTTGGTAATGAAATCCATGGAAATCTGCTCCCATTTCCATTCAGGTATTTCCGGTTGCTGGAGCAAGCCGGATGGTCTCTGATGCTCGGCTTTGACCTTCGCGCAAGTTAAGCATCGCGCAACATAAGCGGCTATATCCCTTTTAAAATTTGGCCACCAGTAAAGTTCCTTCAAATCGTGGAACATCTTGTCTGCACCGGAGTGAACCGAATATCGGGAACTGTGAGCTTCAGCCAATACCAGTTCACGCAATCCACCATACATTGGTACCCAAATTCTATTCATGAAATACAAGGTTTGATCTGCCTTTGGCTCCAGTGAATCAACCAACTTCCGCAATCTTTCACTTTTGACATTCTCGGGTTTAAGAGCGTTGATTTGAGCTTCACGAACCCGGTCAGTCAGGTTCGTGTGGATAGTTAATCCCAAGGCTCGGACGCGCAATGGCTTAACCCGTTCCTTGCGACTTAAGGCGTCGGCCACAACGTTTGCCTTTCCGGGATGGTACTTTATCTCACAATCGTAATCGTTTAATAATTCAACCCATCGCCGTTGTCGCATGTTCAAATCCTTCTGATCAAAGATGTGTTGCAAACTCTTGTGATCAGTGAAGATTGTGCACTTAGTTCCATATAAATAATGTCTCCAAATTTTGAGAGCGAATACCACCGCTCCCAATTCCAAATCGTGTGTAGTGTAATTCTTCTCGTGGATCTTTAGTTGCCTGGAAGCATATGCTATCACTTTTTCTCGTTGCATCAACACGCAACCCAAGCCTTGATGAGAGGCGTCACAGTAAACTACAAAATCTTCCGTTCCATCGGGGAGTGACAATATTGGAGCGCCACACAACTTCTCCTTTAGTATCTGAAATGCGTTTTCTTGCTTTTCCGTCCACTCGAACTTTCTATCCTTTTGGGTTAGCATGGTCAAGGACTGTGCTATCTTAGAAAAGTTCTCGATGAACCTTCTGTAATAACCCGCAAGGCCAAGAAACTGTCGTACTTCGGTAGGAGTTCTAGGGGCGTCCCAATTTTTAATTGCCTCGATCTTGGCGGGATCGACGTGTATACCCTTTTCATTCACCACGTGGCCTAGGAAATGAACCTCTCGAATCCAAAAGTCACATTTCGAGAACTTAGCATAGAGTTTCTCTTTACGTAGGACCTCCAGGATTAAACGAAGGTGGTTTTCGTGGTCTTCTTTGGTGCGTGAATAGATCAAGATGTCATCAATAAAAACAATGACGAATTTATCCAAATACGGCTTACACACGCGATTCATCAAGTCCATGAAAACGGCCGGTGCGTTAGTTAAGCCGAATGGCATTACCAAAAATTCATAGTGCCCATAACGAGTCCTGAACGCTGTTTTTGGTACATCTTCTTCTTGGATACGCAATTGGTGATAGCCGGACCTTAGATCGATCTTGGAATAAAAGCTGGATCCTTGGAGTTGATCAAACAAATCGTCGATCCTGGGGAGAGGATGGCGATTCTTAATGGTCAGCTTGTTTAGTTCTCGGTAGTCAATGCACATACGAAAGGTGCCATCTTTCTTTTTCACAAATAAGACGGGAGCTCCCCAAGGTGAGAAACTCGGTCTTATGAAACCCTTGTCCAGTAATTCTTGCAGTTGGCCGGATAGTTCCTGCATCTCGGATGGAGCTAGGCGATATGGCGATCGTGCTACGGGAGCAGCTCCAGGAACAAGGTCGATGCGGAACTCGACTTGTCGAGGTGGTGGCAACCCCGGCAAATCTTCTGGGAATACGTCAGGAAAATCTCTGGCTATCGGAATGTCTTCCAATTTTCGCTCATCGGCCTTCTTATCTACGACGTGCGCTAGAAATGCGATGAGACCCTTCCTTAAACACTTTCGGGCCTTCATGCACGTAATAATCCTTAGTGGTGTTCCACGCCTTTCCCCTTGAATCGATAGAGTTTCACCGTTCGCGAGGGGAACTTGAATTATTTTGTTGTCGCAAACAACGACGGCATGGTGTGCGGACAACCAATCCATGCCAATGACTACGTCAAAACTTCCCAGTACGACCGGTAATAGGTCAATGCCAAACTCGTGACCACAAAGGTCCAACTTACAATCCTTTGCAGTTCTCGTGTTTCTATAGTTTTACCGTTAGCCAGTTCTATAGAGTAAGGTGTATCTAGCTTACTAGTTTTTAGGCCAAGTAGCCTTTTAAACTCAACAGATACGAAGCTAAAATCGGCACCGGTATCAAACAATACAGAAGCATAATGACCATTTAGAGGGAACGTACCAGTGACCACGTTAGGGTCCTGTCGTGCATCACCAGCTCCAATCACAAATGCCCGTCCGCGTGCCTGGTTGTTGAGCTTAGGGCAATCCCTCTTCCAATGATCAGGCGACCCGCATGCGAAGCAGGGTCTTGCTCCTCCAGTCTTTGGTGCTCCTGATCGGCACTCTTCAGTCTTGTGCCCAGAACGGCGGCACTTACCACAGATCACCTCATTCTTTCCTTGATAACCCTGTTTTCCATTGTTTCCACGTCCTGTGGCTACATACCCTTTCCCTTTCTTGTTCGAACCTCCCGATGATCCATCCTTCTTCCCGTCATTACGCTTCCGTTTCCCAAACCTTGGCTTGTTTCCTTGATCACCAGTCCCAACTACTGAGTTTGAACCCAAATTTTTACCGTCCACGCTACTGGGCTCCGAAATCTTCAGTCCTGACACTTTCCGGATCAATGTGCCCATTCGAATGGCATCCTCAGTAAGGCTTAGAGCGAGATCGATGGCTTCGCGCATGGTTGTGGGTTTGGAAGAAGTGACCATGCTACGGATTTGTGGTGCCAATCCGAACAAGTACCTTTCAATCTTCTTGCTCTCTGGGGTGACCAAACGGGGAACCAGTCGTGATAGGTCATGGAATCTGGATGTGTATCCCGCTACGTCTGCTCCTGTCATGGTGAGGTTCCAGAATTCAGTTTCCAATTTCTGCACTTCACTGGCCGGGCAGTATTCAACAATCATGAGCTCTTTTAGTTCCAACCAGGTTAGGGAGTATGCAGCATTGTCTCCCAGTGACTGAACCTGGCTGTTCCACCATGTCAATGCTTGATCCAGGAACAAATTTGTGGAATACATAACGGTCTGTCGGGGGGTACAGTTGCTGATACGGATCACCGCTTCAGTCTTCTCGAACCATTTGACTAGTCCGACGGATCCCTCAGTGCCACTGAAGTTGAGTGGCTTGCAGTCCAGGAAAGCCTTGAATGTGCAGCCACGCTCTCGCGAGGCAGTTTCTGCAATAATAAGGGGGGTACGTTATTATGGGATAGGAGCTTTTAGGATAATCTCCTATTGCTCTTGCATTTATTTATAAGCCTCTTACCAGTAGGGGAGGTCTCACGCTGATCACTCCCGGTCCTGTCTCGCGACCTTTCGGTGCGAGCAGCCTCGTGTTCCGTAATGGCTTGAGCTATACGCTCTGCGACCAAGGTTTCAAGTTCAGCGGGTGTCGTGGGCAATGCGTCGTTGCCACTGTTGCTTCTTGTGGTTGGTGCCATGTTACTTCAACAACAATTATTAGAGTTAATCTTTGACAGACATTCAAACAATCATTGTCATACACAAGTATAAATAGCATCTCATCACATGAACATAATAACAATAAAATCATCACCACACAATCGCACAAATCCCAATATGTAAAGTAAGTAATAACAATCACAGACAATCACAGTCATACAATCACACATTTTACCATCATAACAATAAAATTCTCATTAATTTCAATAATACGAGTACAACGCTTTGTTCATAATAACAAAATGGGGATGGCATCCCTCATACATCGTTTGAAATAAATAAAAACATAATGTCATATGCCGGCACACCCCGCTCGGCTGGGCAAAAAATGCAAAACTAGCGCTGCAATCCCTGCTATGCTAACATGTCACTACTACTACATATATATCGGGGATGTCTCCCCGTCTACCGCGGTGGTGGCTGAGGATACTGGTACTGGGGAGCGTACATGCTGATGGACATACTAATGGTCGTGATACGCTCGTAGAGGAACTGGCGGTGCGCAAAAGCGTCACCGGTGATCCCACATAGTGCGTCCATATGCAGGAGCTCCTCCGCGTAATGCGCCAGCGCATCCCTGGCGTCTATGATCCGGGCCCACATGAGACGGGCCTGCTGATCCATCTGACTCACAGTGCGCTGCACTGTGTCAGCGAGGATCCGGAAGTCGCTCTCTAACGAGATCACCTTGGACCAGGCCGGTCCGGATAATGGGGTCATCCCGTGGGGCTGTGACGGCCCGGGGATATCGGTGTACGTCGGCTGGGATGGGCCGACTATGTCTGGCATCGGTAGGGATGGGAAGGGCTGAGCAAAACCCAATAATCCAGGGGTGAAGTGGGGTGGTATCTGGTATGGGTCCCCTGCACCTAGAGTATATGGTGCAAGTGGTGGCATCATAAAGGGGACTCCTGCACCCACAGTGAACGGTGCAGGTGGTGGTATGGTAGGCATCTCGGGTAGGGGTGGTAGAATGGGAAAGGTGGTGATGGGTAGTGTCATGGGTGCTGAGGAGGGGGCTATGAGCTCGGCTAATGGGACCATGAGGGGCTGTGTAACAGTGATCCACTCTGGAGCGGACATCACGGCGGTAGGGGTAGTGGGGCTCGCAGTGGCGAAAGCTGCCAAGCCTGCTCGGTGTAGCTCAGAGCTACGGGCTGAGCTACCCTCTAGGATGTGCCCAGCAGAGGCTGGCCCATCCTGTGGTACGGGCTCCGGTAGGGCGAGTAGGGCGGTAGGGGCGTCCTCCATCATCGGAGCAACGGGCTCCTCCAGGTCTGCCGGTGGAATCGGTATGGCAATGTGCTCCACCGACGCGGTCGACTCGTCGTCGGAGTCGTCCGAGATCCACCCGTTATGTCCTCGGGCAAGAGGTACAAGCCTCATACCCGGGGGAACGGTAATGTGAGGGGTGGGTAGTGGCTCACGATCGACGTGGGCATGTCGATCGAAGGGAGACTCTACGGTCTCAGACTGTGTGGGGGCGGGTCTCGAGGGACCTGCACAGTCCGTAGGGAAATCCCTGACGGCGCGAATGGGGTGGGGTGGTAACGGTGCGGCAGGTAGTGGCACTAGTGGCAGATCGGCCTGTGGTGCCATGTCTCCTCCAGCGGGGCCCACTCTGGGTCCTCACTAGGGTCTGTCTCATCGGAGCTGTCGCTTTCGGCTCCTCCCATGGCGGCGTCTACCTCCATGTCATCGTCCTCTGGGTCGAGTACTACGACCTCGATCGGTGGGGGCGGCAGAATCTGAATGCTACTGTCGTAGCTCGGCGCGGCACTCTCGGCGTCCGACATCCCTGACAAAAGAACCGTACTAATATTTATATATTATTCATTAGAAAGTTAAGTGTACATTTGAGGCATTCTTCCTAGCTTCTAATATTAATGTAGTACGCACTAGTACCCATGGCTAGCTTGGTCGGAATCTCTTCATACCCAATGTCCTTTTCTTTCGAAATAATTTACTTTATTGCGTTTTATGCAATGGTTTCGAAAACTTCATCTTTTGAACCAAATCCGGTTATAGTTTAGATTTTAAAAATACTAATTCGCTATAACCTTGGCTCTGATACCACTTTCTGTCACACCACGCCAATGGCGGAAACACGTGGCGCGACGGTTCAAGAGCATAAAGCCAAGATTAACGCAAATCATAAGTAATTAAGAAAAGCGAAACATTTATTTAAGACGTCGAAAACATGTTTGATGTTCACACATAAACGAAAAATTGTTTGAATATATTTAAAGTGGCTTCTCAAAATATCCCGATACTTTGGGAAATAAGATTGAAACCCTTTTGAAACACCCGACGCCCTTATGAGAGATTCTCCCGACCCAGCTTGCCACTTTGTTCATCATCGATCAATTACCTGAAAGATATGTTTAAAAAGTCGTCAATATATAAATATTGGTGAGTTCACAGGTTTTAGTTTATCAAACTTTATTACTTGGGAATTTCCATGTTATGACAATTTATAGGAGTTGCAAGTTCCTACAATTCTACTTGAGCCTATAATCAAACCAAGACAAATAATAATGCCCCGCTCCAAGTCGTTACTCGGTATTCCTACGACTTGATTTCAGAATACGTGCACCCCAGGCATACGCCGATGCATAATCGACGCTATCGATTAGGGGTGGGCCTTGTCAGGCACCAATAGTACTATTCAAATATTCCTTCGGTTTCATTTTCCTGAATTAATGATCATAGTAGAGAGGTCTCAACCCCGAGTGGCGATCACAACTCAAGTACTCATCCCGTCAAACATTTCCCTAACATATCTTTCCCCCGAAAAACATAAAATAGTTTAAAATGGGGCCGTGAGACTCACCTGAATCTGTGTTTGGCTCAAAAGGAAGATAGCAAGTTTTGTGGTCCCGCACCTACAAACGTCCTAGGCGTATAAGTCACTACACCTATAGTGCATGTGCCTTGGCAAGTTGTACACCCAACTCCTCGACCACGTTTTGTTCCAATTCCCGTTTAATTAGACGCGTATCCTAGGTTCGTTGGCGATGGATTACCCTTTTCTTACAAGTTATGTATTATTCTCGTTAGTATTCTTTGTAACTTGTATACCATTATCCTCGACACAACTCTACCTAACGTATAATTATTTTCCCATTTAAATAATTATACTTAGGATCGTATTGTTCGATATAATGTACTCTTAATACCCGACCCGACTCCCTTTGCCACATATTTATTTTCCCATTTAAATAAATATGCTAAGTTCTTGTCGTTCGGTAATATATTTTAACGCCCGACTCAACTCACCATGCCGTACATTTATTTTCCCATTTAAATAAATATGCTAAGTTCTTGCCACATATTTTTTTGCAAGAAAAATCATGGATTGGGCTTGCTTTTGTACACTCATAGTCTTGCCCAATGGCCATTCATGCATGTAAATGATTAGTTATTATTATAATTGGATTATTAAGAATGTGAAGGGTTTAATGAGATAACAAAAGATATTAATCATTTGGGTGGGCCATAGGCCGGCCCTTGGGGTGTCTTGGGTGGGGTCCACTTTGCTAAATATTACCTATAATTTATTTATGTTTACTTTAATCTTGTTCGGGTACCGTCCGGGTATTTTCGGGTTTTTAATCGTGTGTTATCCGAATATTAAAAATACCCTTAATATTCCTTAAACATAGTCTAGTTTAATCATTGATAAATTATTTTGGCTTTTGCCGGGTGAAATTATATGTTACGCGCGTATCGGGTGCGGTACGCGCACTTTATTCGTTACCGGGAGATTTGTATAACAGGCTTTCACGTATGGCTTTGGAGTTCCAAAACCCATTATATTTTGTGAAATTACGTTTTATTCTATATCCCGGGTGTCCGGGATCCGTTTCGCTTATTTAATTTTTACCGGGTAATCGCCAGTGTCCATACCGGATAATTTACTCGCACATGATCCTATCATGTTTTGTCATTAAACATATGCATTCCTATGCATTATTTGGGAATTGCTATCTTTCTAAGGCCTCAGTTAAATAATCAACACATAATTACATTTAATTACGTTAATTGCGTATAATTAATTAGTACGGAATTACCTTATTTTTGCCGGTTGTTACAGGTTCAGCTGCAAAAAGGGGTATAACCGGTTCAGGGGGTATAAGTTGTTCAACGGGTGGTAGTGGATCGGGTGCAATTGGCCTAGCCGGTTCAATTTGAGGTGGTTCTGGGACAATTGGAATTAGACGGTTGGGGGCTAAAAACCTCCCAAGGAGGGGTGTTAGGATTAGAATTCATGTTTTGTTATTTGATGAGTGAAAAAACGTGTGAATCTATTATATGTGACATGAAAATAAACATTTCGATAATTGTAAAAATATAAAAGAAAAAAGGGGGTAGTAAAAAAATGAGTCTGCCTATGTTTATGTTAAAAAAACCTATTAAAAAAAGACAAAAAAGCTGGTACATGGGGCCCACTTGTCTATGCTTTACTTTTCATGTTATAGAAATAAAAATCATTGCAGAAAAACAAATGTAAAGAAAACGTCATGTACAAAATAAAAAAGGGGGATTCAGAAAAGCTAACCTTTAGAGAGAGCAATTGTCATGTCAAATAAAATATAATTGTACTACAAATCTCATAAGATATTGATGTACACACTTTGATCTTTTACAAAATGGTTTTTACAAAAAAGACAAAAACCAAGTACATAGGGTCCCACGTGGATTGGTTTTCATCAAAAAGTTGCCTGTAAATTATGACCCCCTTACACAGACACACACCAAATGGGATTCATTAAAAAGAATAATTCTGCAAAAAAACATAACACTCAGAAAAAAACAATTGTAAAAAAAAAGGAAAACATCGTACGAAAAAATAAAAGGGGTTCATAAAAGAATGAGCTTTGATAGAGCAGTTGTCAATTGTAATTGTCATTTAATTGTACTATGTAATCTCCAAAAAGATTTTCATAAGCACATATTCGTTTTTTGGCTTTTTAAATTGCATAAAAAATGGCATAAGACGAATTTTAAAAAGCCAACAAAAAATATAAACATACAAATATAGTGAATTATAAAACAACTAAGTTGAAACACATTAAAAAGGATAGTAGATAGAACAACTAAAAACATTAAAGTCTAACCCCTCCCACCCCTCGCCTTACAAAGCACAACTAGGATAATAAAACACGCCAAAAAAAGACATAAAACTAAAATGGACACATAACACAAAAACATAAAACAAACGGACACATAAAAAAACATAAAGGGGTTAAAAGTAAAATCATTCACTGTCGGTACTAAATGTCGTCATCCACACTATCATCAGCTGCCTTGGAGAAACGTTCTTTCAGGCCTACTCCATTGTGTGAACTTGGATTTTTTGTCATGCGGCTACAATAACCTGGTATATACGCAGGGGTTGGGCTAAGACACCAGTAAATAGGGAAATAGGAGTCCCAGTCGACACCTTTGAAATGTTCGTCAAAGCTATCATATCCATCATCGGTTGATATGGGTTGTTCATTACTTGGTGGTTTTGATGTTGGCATTGAACCAGATGGACAAGGATCGTACAAATCCCAGTCGACACCTTTGAAATGTTCTTCAAAGCTATCAGATCCATCATCACAATCAGGGTCGTTTTGGCTAATCGGGGTATGCATTGTGTTAGTGGTGGAGCAGGATCATTTTTTCGTAAAAATTTAGGTTCATGTTTACAAATAGCTGAGGTGAGATTTTTGTGGTAAATTTGGGTTTTTCGATGGCAGATGATTTGGATATCTTGTTGCTTTGTGCTCGTTTTTCATGTGTGGTAGGTTTGGTTCCTTTTTTAAACTATTTAGCAAATGGTCATTTAGCTCTTTAGGAGTGGCATTAAAAGCACCGATCGGATACGATTCCCATTGATTGTGGCTTTGGGTGTGCTCAACTTTAGGGACAATCTTTCGAAGTCTCTTGCCAACATTGATGTAAGAAAATGATCCTACGCTTCCTTCGGTTTTTGTATCCTTTGACATAACACCTTTTGACCCTTCTACAAAAGAACACAATAGTGGTTTAGCTAAAAAACTAATGTAAATGATTTGTTTAGGCCAAATCCTAGCCTTACAAGTTTGCTGTAGCTACTTAACTTTTTTCCAATGGATTTTATAAAAAGGATCTTTTTTTACTTGGAAAATGTGCATGTATTATGATATACACTAGAAACATTGAGTAGTGTGTGTTGTCCCATCATCCTTTTTGACAGTACAAAAAAAAATTGATACTAACCAAAACACATGTTATAGACTAGAAAAAACATATATTAAAATTACATGATGTCCATAGAGATGGGATAGTATTTATGTTAAAAAATAATTAAATATCACAAATTGATGTTATTTGGTTTGGAGGGAAAAGTCATCAAAAAGATGTCTAGTCATGTCATACTACTATGTTCACTAAAAAAGTAAGGTCTACCCTAAAAAAATTAACAATCACCCAAACATCAAAAAAAAAAAAAAAAAAATCCAACATTTGAAAAAAGGGTGTTTCTCATACTATTTCTTGGACCTGTATTTTTTTTGCAAATTTGAATGAACAAGTGTAATTGTGGTAAGAAAAAAAATATGTTTATTACGACGTGTGTCTTGTTAAATCGCGTTATTTTTTGATGTTAATTATCAAGCGATATTTAAACATGACGTGTGTCTCATTACATCGCGTACTCACAAATACAAGTAACCAAAAACAAAACAAAAAAATGTTACAAAACCTATTTTGACTTGCAGTTCGGTTTTGGGTGACTTCAACACTATCCCTAGCCTTTTGGACATTGTTGTGGCTTTTTTTTCTTTTGGGATGAAGTTTTGTGTTCGTGGTCATGCAAAAATATAAGCCCACAATTTATAGTAGTAAGAAGTTTGCATTAATTGTCTATATTTTGTTAGGTGGGTAAACATAAGTGTGATAATTGAAAAAAAGGTTTGCTATTTTTTTTTTTTGGGTCTTTCAACATAAAAACTCTAGTATTACTATCATATGGCCTACTATCATATACCTTTTTGATGAATATTTTACAAAAGGGGTAGGGCTGTGTATCGAAATGAGTATGACACAAAAGGAGATGTGTTGTCCCATCATGCTTTGTGATTGTCTAAAATATTATATTTTTAAAACACATGTTATTGCCTGTATGAAAACACATGTAATATAAAATTAATAGATGTCGTATCATTAGTGTGATTTGTGATAGGTTCTTTTCTGTTGTAGAAAAAAGTTTATGTTTCCTATGCTGTTTTTTATGTACAAGGTAACATCCTAAAAAAAATAGTCATGTCGTGTAACTAAGTTTACTAGAAAGTAAAGTTCTACCTTAGTAAAAGTTACATTACTTGGCATAGTTAGGTAGGGAATTTATATTTTGTGAAAACATATGTTTATTTAGAATCCATATGTTAAACAAATTAAATTTGGTATTTAATCCCATACTTCCACTTACAATATGGATTAGTTTAAAAATGAAAAAGTGGCACCATGCACCGTACAAAGAAAGTTAGATGGTATAAACATAATTTATTAAATGTCTTAACCTTTTTTATTGTACCCCTTTTACAAATTCACAGAAAATGTTTGCTCACATATATTGTGTCAAAATGTAGGAAGAAAAGGTTAGAGAAAAAAAATGAAGACATATTGACCAAGTAAACAAAGAGTCCATTTCCCATTGATAACATAGTGAAGATGCATACAAAAGCTAGTTAGAAAATTAAAAGGCAACATGTTAAAACAAATGTTACATGAATATAACACGTGTCAGTTCAAAAAACAGGATCAGGTACCACACATGTTAGTAACATATAACATGTTTTCAAAAGGGGGCGGCTTCATGGCGCTCATCGTCCGCGCCATATATGATGTATCGCATTACTAGAATGAGACCAAAATGATAGCATTGAAGCGTCTTATTCGAAAGGTGGGAATTGGAACAACACTTAAGCACTAGCCTCCGCTAGTGTGTCGCTAGAGCCAGCTTCTTCATTTCCAATGTCATCATCTTTGTGCTTCAAAGGACAGTTCCTGGAATCGTGACCTATGACATACTCATAACAAGTGCGACAAAGTCTTGGTGCCTTTGGGGCGTCCTGGACAACATTTTTAGATGCTCCAGCCAACCGACGACGCTTCCCAAATCCCTTGTTCCTTATTCCACCAGGGTTGTTGCAAGTGATTTCAACATCCAATGTTTGGCCAACAAGTTCCTCAACAACAACTTGAACAGGCGCATCCTGAATACCAGCATCTTTGTTCAGAATTTTACACTTTATATCGCGGATTTGCTCAGCAAGTTCTGAAAGTGCATCAGGATCAGTCCGTAACACATCAACACACACTAACATAGTTTCAGTGATCTCATTCCTCATAAGAGTGAGCGGGCTGTTGTCGACCCCATAACGGTTTTCAATAGCAAAAATGCGCTTGGGGAGCACATCTCGCTTCCAACGGTCACAAACATATTGAGGGGGGGGGGATCTTTTCAACCCGCTTCACCCTGTAGACACAAAAAATGTGCCTGCAAAGATAACCAATACGCGTGAAATTGTTGCAGGAACATGACACGTTATGGCCATCAGGATACAATTTTATCTAAAAAAAAACAATTTAGTCATATGCAGGATAATATGACACAAAAAAACCAAAAGAATTAAAAATTACAAAAAGACAAGTCTGGAAGGATAAAAAAAGAAATGATTTACCGTAAACACATGGGCCTGATTGTTCATTTTGTCTAGGTGACATATATCATACACAACAACCCCAGCCTCCTGAACCGTGTTTGATATGTAACGCTACAGCTTCCCCTTGATAATCTCTTTTTCATTTCTTCATAGATGGTGTGTGTGTAAGTGTCGAAAGCATCTTTCTCAATTGCCAGATCTGACCTATTTTTGTATGTGGCTGATGAAGTTTTGTACACGACTATTCGTTGCCTGTATCGCTGATTATCAATTCTAGTGTCAAAACAAAGCATGAACTGGACAAGCGTGTTCGCGTTGGATGAATTGACTTTAAAAGCAGAGTTTGAACTTTCACAACGGGACGTGGTCTTCATAAGGCAACTAAATGGGATGTCCCGAAAAATGCCGGAACCCATTGCTCATGGATGTTGTACATGTCATTCAGCCATTCATGGGTTCGTAAGGCGAACTGTTCGAGCAATGCATGCCAGCGGGCTTCAAAAGTACTTGGCTTGATATACACATTCCACACAAGACGATGAAGTAACGCTCTAAACTCTGAATTCCGTAACACATCACCTGCAATCTATTTTTTTGACAGCCAAAAAAATGAGGAGTGGCGATTAATTTTTTTAAGGAAGCTATCCCCGGATACTATAATGCATAAAAAATGTGCGGATTTTTTGAACAATCTAATGTGTTTAAAAAAAATCTGTTATAACCATTTTGCACCAGAAAAAAAACATTGAAAAAAAAAAATACTATAATGCATAAAAATGGGTATTTCATACATGTGTTTAACATCTCAATGAAATGTGCAGTTTTTTTAACTATAACCAATTGCATCAGAGGAAAACATTTGAAAAAGCAATACGAGTTACTTTGTAAAATGTAACAACAGAAAAAAAAAACATTCATACATGTATTTTTTAACACATAAAAAAGTGTGCAGTTTTTAAACCATGTGTTATTTTGTGAAAAAACATATGTAGTAAACATTTGCACCATAAAAAAACATTTGTAAACCCTGTTTTGTGTGTGGTGCATTATAACCCATCTGATATGTTTAACATAAAAACATCAGTTAAAAACAACACGGGAAAAAAATACCTTCAATGGGATCTTCTTCATGATATGCCACATACAGAGCCGGTGTCGACACTCATTGAAAACAATTGAGATAGCTTGTTTCATGGCGGGGTCCGGGTCGGTTAAAACTAGCTTTGGTTGCTTACCATGAGCTTTCAGAAATGATCCAAGCAACCAACTATATGACTCCACCGTTTCACTATCTATCAAACCTGCTCCAAATGTCATGCACTGCTTGTGGTGATCAACTCCAGTAAACGGAACAAAAATCATGTTGTATCTGATGAAAAAAAATAATAAAGAAAGTTAATTTCAGAAAAATTATTAGCCATCTTATTTAAAAAATTTTAGCAAAAATACTTGTTGGTGTGGTAAGTCGCTGATGTGCTCAAAGTGGTTTAATAAAAACTAACTAAATTAACCTAAACTAGACACTCTAAGTTTTAAATTTATAAACTAAGACTCTCTAAACCTAAACCACACAACCGGCAAGTGTACCGGTCAGTGCAGTACAGCTAAAGTAAGTCCGAGTATCGAACCCACGAGACTCTACTTGAAAACGTAAACTAGACTCGATTACTTATCTACAACCTGACTAAATAATGTTTTGTTGCTTAAAGGGGGGTTTCTAATAAACTAATGCAAATAAATAAAATATAACTTAAATAAACTATAGACACAAACTGGGAACTAGAACTAAAATCAGGTGATGGGGAGGCACTACCTAGGCTAGAATCCTACACATGCATGATAAATTTCTAATGGCTATGGAACTGGTGTGGAACTGGTGTGGAACCGGGATCTTAAAATACTAAACATCAAGAATAAACTAGACACCCTCGACCCTTCTCAAGGGGAAACCCTAGAATATTGTTGTGTTGTTAAACCACCGGTTGAGAGGTTACCCTCACAGGCTTACCTACTCGAATCTTAAAGTACCCGCTAGACAGTCTACCTCACAGCGCGAAAGTCACAATACACCCTAAAGTGCAAGGGGTAACTACAATATTTCTGATAAGACTTGGCCTACAAGGAATGCTAGGGAAACTAGGAAGATCTTCTCACAAAGCCTCTAGAACTAGCAATTTAACACCCTAGACAGACCAACAATCTCGCACCTCACAGCTATTGAGAATTGGTAGAACACTTAGAATCATCTAACTAACAATTACAACTCCTATGGATAACCTGCAGAAATTAACCATAAACTAGTTGTTAACACCCAGTCCGCAACCTAACCCGCATTCATACATGAAAGACATTCACAAAAACGCAAGTAGAGTTTATAAAAAATTAATTAAACAAAACTAAATACGCATACACACCAAACCAGAAAATAAAGAGTTCGTTACTTCAAAATTCAACCCACAACCAATAGCTCCAAAACCAAAAGAAAATAAATCAAACATATGCAATCATCTTTAACCTAGGTAGCGAAAAGGTCTAGCCAATAAAAGTCATGATAAAATCAAAAACAATAAAAACTAAACATATTCATGGTGTTCACAACGGGTTAGAATAAATAAATAATAAATATTAAATTAGAACCGACCCGTGCTGGCACCTATGCTTCAACCCTTGACCAACACCTTCGTAGCTTTTTCTCTCTGTGCGCTGACTTTCTTTTCTTTCAAATAATGTTCGCAGCTCTATCTCCTTCCAATATTGTTTTCTGCGCAGCTCAATAATATCCTCTTTTTCCATCGATGTGGCTGCATCCTACGTTGATCTTCAATTACCCTATTGGGCCATGGCCCATTAATCTTGTGACAAAAGTCACGTTTCATTATAACAAAATATTATTATTATTATTATTATTATTATTATTATTATTATTATTATTATTATTATTATTATTATTATTGTATAGTAGTATAACTCCGTGCTTCTGACTCGGGTGTTATTGGCTTGACCAAATTTGCTCATTTACGCTCCAACGTCCATTCGAACACCTACTAAAATATAAAATAAATACATAAGTAATAAAAATGACACAAAACTAATAAAAATAAATAAAAACCTATACTAAATAAAATATACTGGTACAAGCCTAAACTAATAAAAACAAAATCTAAATGACTTGAAAACTATACAAATTTTACACTAGAAATATATATATTTTACAATACATCAGTCGCGTCAAAGGGATCAACAACAAGTTGGGAATCTCTGTCCCCGATAAAAAGCCTCATCGATTGAGCAAAGTTCTTGAAATCTGTTGGGGTACCATTTACATTGTGATTGCCCCCCTTCATGGAAACTAAACAACGGTGAGCAACAATGGGGCCGATTTTGTTCAAGCCCATATTATGTATGAACTGCTAAGAAGAAAAAAAGCAACTTTCTTGCTATTTTAGTTGGGTCACGGTTGAACGGCTCAACAAGTACATGGTTGTGCTCCTCCACAAACTTTACAACTTGAAATGATGACATCTCGCCACTTACTTTAACCAATAAATTAGCTTTGCAATCGGTCACTGAAAAGGAGGTTTGCCTTAATTTCATTGAGGACTCACTCAGTGTGTCAAACTTCAGATTCTGCTGAGGTTTTGATGCCTTGTTGCACCTTAAGTATTTGTATACAGCCGCACCCTTCTTAGACTTCGTTTGACCCTTACGATACGAGAAACCAGAATTCTTAGCATATCTGTTGTACATAAATATAACATCCCCCATCGGTGGAACACACTGCCGACGACTGGTTTTAGCTCAGCACTAACATTAGGTACCCAGAACTGAGTACCGTTAGGGGTGTGGAAAACAAAACAGTGTTCATTGTTAGGAGCCCCTGTAAAAATAAAGCAAAAAAACATATACCAGATAAACAATCATAGAGTAAAAAAAAATTATATGTTACAAATTCAAACCCTTAACAACTTATATATAAACACTCATTGGTATAAAAAAAAGGTTAAAAAACATGTTTCTCAGGACACATACACCAAAAAATATGTTACAAATTCAAAAACTTAACAACTACACACCCTATACAGGTCCTTTTCTCTTACGAAATTTAAAAATTAAACATATGTTTGTCAGAAAAACAAAAATATTAAAACTCTTTGTTTTGAGAAAATACCAGACAAACAATCATAGCATAAAAAACATATGTTAAAAAAATATTACAAATTCAAACACATAACAGATTACATATAAAAACTCTTTGTTTTAAAAATAAAACAGAAAAAAATAAGTTAAACATATATTTATCATGACACATACACCAGGCTACATATATCCATGTGTTTGTGTTTGTTAGCTAAAAAAATTCAATAACATCAAACATACTGCAAAAACACATTAAAACAGAGCACCTATAAAAATGACCGCCCTATAGCCTAACAAAATATATGGCGATATTAGCTAAAAAACAATCATTCTTGGTAGTTTATGATGTATATACAAACAAAAAATAACATATCACCTAACCTCTTACCCAGTTTACATATAAAACACTCACATAGAAAAAAAAAACCTAATACACAAAAAAACATGTTTGATGTATGCATATCTACTACTTTTCTCATATATAATCAACTTCTTTAAAAACAACATATGTACTACTTTTTAGAAAACAAACATATGACTCAGATCTACTACTATGGTGTATATTGTTTTAAGGGCAAAAAAAAACTACTCATAAAAAAACCATATCTACTTCTGATGTAGATAAATGGGTGCAAAAACATAAATGCTTCTAAAAACAACTCTGAACTTCTGATAGAAGACGAGTGAAGCCACCACTGACGTTCTCTCCGCTTTCGTTCCCTGGAACAGTTGCAAAACCGTTAGGTGAAATCACGTTTAATGGATATGATTCCAGATTGTGGTGTACGACAGTGATGGGAGAAGGCATAAAATCGTTACAAACATCCTGAACATGTGTTACGCTAGTCTCTCGCCGACTGGGAGAATCCATATGTAATACTTAACTTTGAAACCACTTGTACATTCATGTAGATAAACAATATGTGAAGAAAGAAAGTGAGGATGTAAAAGAGAAGGAGATAATAAGGTTGTATATATGGTTGGGTGGGAAGGAAAAGGTGGTCAAAGAAGAAAAGAACAAAAGAACAAAAGATGATAGAGTAAAGTTAGTGCTGACATCAAAGAACAAAAGAAAAAAGGTGGTTAGAAAATATGCAGGATGTTCAAACAGTTCATTTACTATATTGCCCTTGAACAAAGATTCTACAATGTAGACGTGGAGGAAGGATGGCCACAAGATGGGGTTTCCATGGTTTCCTTAACTCAAAGTGGTTTTTCTAATTAGAATTGGCCTATATATATATATATATATATATATATATATATAGGGTAGGGATCATACGAGAACCAAGGAACCAGTGTGATCTGAGGGCATTGTTGTAAATACACATTATAATTAAAACTCAAAACGTGGGTCCGTGGGTCACATATATCGGGTTAATTGTGGATCCGGTCAAAATATTAAACAAACCGTTGTGTACCTTCCACAAACCCTAGATCCACAAACTGCCACTGCCGTCCCACTGTCCGTCCACCTTCCGTCCACCGTCAGTCCACTGCCACTGCCGTTGTCCACCATCCACGGTAAGTTTTGATTGATTATGTCTTTATTTCTTTTAATGAAATAAATTAGCATAACTTCAACTGATTGTTATTTTGTGACACCTGGCAAATTCGGGTTAACAACGTTGTCTAGATGAAAGTCTACCTTAGCGAGTCACGTGTATATTGTACTTAACTGGGTTAGTTAAGTCGGGTTATGGTTCGGGAACTATTGGTTAGGCTAGAAGATCATTGGATGTTGGTCTAGAGGTTCGGTAGATGTCAGTCCTTAACCAAGTGTCCAAACGGTGACGATTTGTAGGATCGTCAGAGCATACGGAACGTACGAGTCTCGAGTCCCGGGAATTGGTGAACGAGTGTAAATATGTGTATTTACTTGTGTTATGTGTTTACAATCATTATATGACTTGTCGGTACATGAATATACATTAACATATGTTAAAACGGGGTTTAACGCGCAAAACACACCAAAGGAACCCCTACAGGCGATTAGGATGTCTAATCGCCCATAGGGGAGGCGAGTAGAGGAACATAGGGGCGATTAGGCCCCTACTCGTGTGATGTTATGGGCGAGTAGGCCCAATCGCATGCTAGTTCATGCGATTAGCAGCCCTAATCGCATGAACTGCTGCACAATCGCGTGTAACGTGCTGGAACGACTAGAAACGCCTATAAATAGAACACTTAACCTCCTAAACTCCCTAATATCAACCCTAGTCGTCCCATAACCGCCCCACACACCTAAACAACCTCTGGAAGGCGATTTTGATCAAAAACACAAGGTTTCAAGGTCTAATCATCATCCTTTTGCAATTCCAAGGTTTAATTCTCATCCATAATACTTTGTAAACGTTTTTAATCAATCCCTAATGGTCCAGACCTGTTCATAAATGAAAAAGCTTTCTGAAAATCGTTAATAAGAGTTATTAATCGGATTATAATTAATAAACATGCGTTATGGGTATGTGTGATTAGAAAGATAGGATTTTTATGAATCTTGATGATGTTTTGATGTGTTATCATGCTAGGTCAGAATGGATATTGATAGTAGGATGATAGAAACCTGATTAATTGATTATTAGGGTTATTGCTATGTATGTTGGTATGATATTGCATGCTACGTGTATGTGTTTGGATTGCTTTGGTTGCATGCAGGACTGATTTACGAGGTTGAACGAAGGGTTTTGGTTTAAACATGTTTAGGATAGTGTTTGGGATGATATTGGGTAGTTACACACGCTCTGGATCTGATTTGGAACGTTAAACGCGCGAAAAACCGGAACAGCAAGGTTACAGGCGAGTAGCCTTGCTAATCGCCTGTGTTAGGGGCGATTAGGCCCCACTCGCCTGACTATAGGGGCGAGTAGGCTACTCGCGTGGCAAAAAAAGGCGAGTAGCCCTACTCGCATGGCCTAAGGGGCGATTAGCCCAACTCGTGTGACATGTCATGCGATTAACCTTCCTAATCGCGTGTACTGCTGCTGTAAGTGTATATTAGCATACCGAGACCTGATTTGACATGTAGTAACATGCTAGGAACCCCGTAACATGTCTAATAACTTGGTAACATATATTTTGAGGTATTTCGGTGATACGTGAACTATGTGCTATAACTTGTTGTGTGTTAACGTATGTTAAGTGTACTTGCGTTATTGTATGTTTTGGAGCGTAAACATAACACGGGAGTCTCGGGTCACCAATGGGATGTCGAGTCTTGTCAATTGGGTCAGTTAAACAGTCACGGTATTTTAAAACGAACTTGGTTATGGTCTGGACATCTAGGGACTAATTAACCTGCGGGTTATTAGTCTAAGTACTTGTAACTGTCGTATGTTAGGTCGCCACTGTACGGGACTAACATAGCAGCTGATTTTACTCGGGATTAGGAGTAAAGGAACTTAAGGTGAGTTTACGGCCCCTCTTTTAAACTGGTTTTATACTTTCGGGGGAGAAAACATGTGTTAAAACGATTGTTTGGTAAATTCTGTCATACTATGGGTTCTAACGTATACTACACGATCTTTGGAAGTCCCGGGGGGAACCATGAATGTGCGGGTTTGCACAACGGGGAAATGTGAATAGCGCTATTGGGAGTGACCAACCCCGCTCGTCGGCTTGGAGGGCCGGGCGAGTGCATATTGTCTCAAACAGGAACAACAGGAACATTTGGAACTATTCGGGCACAAAACTGGTATACGTGTTAGTAATGGTTTTCCAATCGTGGTAGTAGCAAAACGTACGCCTAGCTAGCGTATACTGGTTTTCTATTTGATATAGTATGGACAGGTGGACTTGGTACTTGAACTGCAAACCTGTAAACTCACCAGCATTTTTGTGCTGACGTAAACTTTTACATGTTTTCTCAGGTCGCTAAGGTAGCACATGGAACTAGGGCGCACGCGTCTGCACGGCGTCTAGATAGAGTTGCATGATTTTATAAACATTGAACTTGGTTTATTTATGTTGAACTCTATTTTGAATAAGCTTCCGCTGTAAACGGGATTTTAAAACTATGTTTTGGTATTGCATTAATTACATTTAGAATTGTTTATTGTGATCGTTGGTTTGGATCCTGGTTTGTCATGCGCCTCGCGGTAAAACTCCGCATGTGGATTTTGAGGGTGTGACAGATTGGTATCAGAGCCAATGGTTATAGTGAACTAGGACTGCATGTAGAGTCTAGTCTATAGCCGAGTCGCACACACTAGACGATCACATGGTACTAAACGTTATAGTGGTTTACGTATGGTCTTGTCGGGGTGTCTCTAAATCGTTGGTCTTCCTACGTTACATCATCCGTTCTATCTTAGGTTGGGTTACTTGTTTTCTAGGCAGTGTGGTCTATTGGGGTAACTCGTGTGCTCTTGAGATTTGTCCAAGGCTCGGACATCTCCCCTTTCGCACTCCAATAGAAACACTTGTCACGAACTACCGTAGTATTACGGTGTGTAGCTAAGAGTCTATGTTCGGTGATTTGAACTTTGAACTAGGAGAACACTTAGAGGACCATGTAGAGCGTTTTATCATTTTGGGTGCACACAAAATCATAAAACGAAATGCATGGAAGCACTAGTGAGCTCTGAGTTTGAAGGGATAGTCCTGGATTGGATCTGGCTTTAATCTTGTGAACATTTGTGGTTATCTTTAACTGCGAAACTAAATTTTCTCGTTCTTTCTGCCAGAATCATGTCTGGAGTGCGTGGAGGACGAGGAGGTGGACGCGGTGGTGGACGCGGTGGTGGTCGTGGTGGTGCTGGTGGTCGTGGTGGAGGTATTAACCTGTCACAGGCTGATCTGAACAACTTGCTCCAGGCTGCCTTTCAGTTAGGGCACAACGGTGGTGGTAAGTTGTTTTATCCATTTCCTTTGCCTCATTGGTGAGTCTTGTGTACGTTATTCGTGATTTCTCATACGTTTCATTTCAGGTGGTCCTGTTGACCCACCCCCACCCATGTGCACCTATAAGATGTTCCGGGACTGCAAGCCCCAGGAATTCTCTGGCACCGAGGGTGCGGTCAGTTTGCTTAGGTGGTTAGAGAAAGTGGAGTCGGTATTCTTGATGTGTAACTGTCTCCCAGAAGATCGGGTGAAGTATTCGGCTGCGTTATTTCAAGACGTGGCATTGACTTGGTGGAATGGTATTACCCAGAACATGGGGATTGGGGAGGCATATGCTATGCCATGGGAGAACTTTGTGCAGTTGCTGAAGCGGGAGTATTGCCCGAGAGAAGAGGTGCAGAAGCTGGAACATGAGGTGTGGAACCTCAAGATGACTGGGTCTGAAATCGAGAAGTATACGGTTAGGAGGAATGAGTTGGCAGTGCTATGTCCCGATTTGCACGTGCCAGAGTATCGAAAGATTGAACATTATGTCTCCGGGTTAGTGCCGGAAATTGCAGGGTTAGTGGCTGCTGGGAATCATCCTACTTATGCGGAGGTAGTTCGATCTGCACACAGGATGACAAATTTAAAGGTGAACGAGGGGATTTTGCCGGCGAAAGGTTCGACTGCTAAGACTCCAGAGAACAATAAGCGCAAGTGGGAAAACGACGGGAAAGGGTCTGGGTCTGTACAGCAGGGTAAAAAGTTTGATAATGGGGGTTCATCGTCTTCGGGTAATAAGCAGGGTGGTTATGCAGGAAAACTGCCCAAATGCAACAAGTGTGGACGCCATCACCAAGGGAACTGCGACAGTAACCGTTGTCACCGCTGCCAACGAACAGGCCACTATGCTAAAGATTGTCGGGTTACACTTCCATCTACTCAGGCTCCGACCAACAGTTCTGCTCCGACTACTCAGGGTACTACAGGGAAACAAGGGTGCTACAACTGTGGTGACACTGGTCACTACAAGAAGGATTGCCCAAAGCTGAAACAGGGTGGAAATAACGGGAATGGGAACAACGGGGGCGGCGGCAGAAATGCACGTGCCTTCGTCATTGGAGCTGCTGAGGCTAGGCAGGACCCTGATACAGTCACCGGTACGTTTCTTCTCAATAATCATTCTGTTAGCGTGTTATTTGATTCTGGTGCCGACAAGAGTTTTGTATCCATGGACGTTGGTCGACTACTAGATATAGTACCTGTACCATTAGAGACCAAGTATATTATTGAGTTGGCTGACGGTAAAACGATTGAAGCTACTAGTGTTCTTCGGGAGTGTCAGTTAGAGTTGTCGGGTTTATCGTTCCCCATCGACCTTATGCCGGTACCTTTGGGTAGTTTCGACGTCGTGGTAGGAATGGATTGGTTATCTTTGTATCGCGCGGAGATCGTCTGTTACGATAAGGTTATTCGGATTCCTCTCCCCGATGGAGAATTTCTTTCTGTATACGGTATCAAGGGTGGTGTTTCACTAAACATCATCTCTAGCATGAAAGCCCTTAAGTGTCTTCGAAAGGGTTATCCAGCCGTTTTGGCGCTTTTATCTGTTTCCTCCAGTGATGAGAAGAAGATTGACGACATTCCGGTGGTACGCGAGTTTTCTGATGTTTTTCCCGATGATTTATCTGGTCTTCCTCCCCATCGTCAAGTCGAGTTCGGTATTGATCTTGTACCAGGGGCTGCTCCTATTGCTCGGGCCCCCTATCGTCTTGCACCTCCCGAGATGCAGGAGTTGTCTAGTCAGTTACAGGAACTCTTGGACAAGGGTTTCATCCGGCCAAGTTCTTCCCCTTGGGGAGCCCCGATTTTATTTGTCAAGAAGAAGGATGGGAGTTTCCGATTGTGTGTAGACTACAGAGAGCTGAACAAGTTGACCATCAAGAACCGTTATCCTCTTCCACGTATCGATGATCTATTCGACCAGCTTCAGGGTTCTAGTTATTATTCCAAGATCGATTTGAGGTCCGGTTATCACCAACTGCGCGTCAGGGAGACTGACGTTGCAAAGACTGCTTTTCGAACACGTTATGGCCATTTCGAATTCTTGGTCATGCCTTTCGGTCTCACGAACGCACCGGCGGTTTTCATGGACTTGATGAACCGCGTCTGTAAACCGTATCTGGACAAGTTTGTCATTGTGTTTATTGATGACATTCTGATCTACTCAAAGAACGAGACCGAACACGGGGAACATCTGCGGTTAGTTTTGGAACTTTTACGACGGGAGCAACTTTACGCCAAGTTCTCAAAGTGTGACTTTTGGTTACGCGAAGTTCAATTCCTAGGACATGTGGTTAATGAACTAGGAATTCATGTCGATCCAGCAAAAATCGAAGCGATCAAGGACTGGGGAGCACCAAAGACGCCAACTGAGGTGCGGCAATTCCTAGGCCTTGCGGGCTACTATCGTCGTTTCATTCAGGGGTTCTCGAAGATTGCTCAACCCCTCACCACTCTCACTCAGAAGGATAGGAAGTTCGACTGGGGTGAATCACAAGAGTCCGCGTTTGAAGAACTGAAGTCTAAACTGTGTTCTGCTCCTATTCTGTCTTTACCTGAGGGTCCAGATGATTTTGTCATTTACTGTGATGCTTCCATTCATGGACTCGGTTGCGTGTTGATGCAACGCGAGAAAGTGATTGCGTATGCTTCTCGTCAACTCAAAGTGCACGAGAAGAACTACACAACTCATGACTTGGAGTTGGGTGCCGTGGTATTCGCGTTGAAAATTTGGAGACATTACTTGTACGGTACCAAATGCACCATCTACACCGATCACAAGAGTCTCCAACACATTTTCGATCAACAACACTTGAACATACGGCAGCGTCGATGGATTGAACTTTTGAACGATTATGATTGTGCTATTAAGTACCATCCTGGCAAGGCGAATGTTGTAGCAGACGCCTTGAGCAGGAAGGAATCTTCTAAACCTCGTCGCGTTCGGGCGTTGCAGCTCACTATCCATTCGTCGTTACCTGATCAACTCCGTTCTGCCCAATTGGAAGCTTTGAAGGAGGAAAACCTTAAAGCTGAAACCATGCACGGTGCCGACAAGCATCTAGAGCGAAGGCCTGATGGCCTGCACTACTTCGCAGAACGCATATGGGTTCCTTTATTCGGGGGACTACGGGGGCTTGTCCTTGATGAGGCTCATAAGTCCCGGTATTCTATTCATCCTGGTTCGGATAAGATGTACCAAGATCTGAAAGTGCTTTACTGGTGGCCAAACATGAGGTCGGACATAGCCTCATACGTGAGTAAATGCTTGACCTGTGCTAAGGTCAAGGTGGAATACCAGAAACCGTCGGGTCTCTTGCAACAACCTGAAATTCCGGAATGGAAATGGGAACGGATTACTATGGATTTTGTCACACAACTTCCTAAGTCACCAAGCGGGAACGACAAGATATGGGTGATTGTCGATCGGTTAACGAAATCAGCCCATTTTCTTGCTATTAAGGAGACTGACACTATGGATCGTTTGGCTCGTCTCTACTTGAAAGAAGTTGTTTCTAAGCACGGGGTACCAGTTTCTATAATCTCGGATCGCGATTCTCGTTTTACTTCTCACTTCTGGAAGTCCTTGCACAAGGCTTTGGGTACCCAACTAGACATGAGTACGGCTTACCATCCACAGACTGACGGTCAGAGTGAGCGTACGATTCAAACTTTAGAAGACATGCTGCGGGCATGTGTGATCGATTTTGGCAAGGGTTGGGAAGCTCATCTGCCGTTGGTAGAATTCTCGTACAATAACAGTTATCACACGAGCATCAAGGCTGCTCCGTTCGAGGCACTGTACGGACGGAAATGCCGCTCTCCTCTTTGTTGGGCTGAAGTGGGTGAGAGTCAACTCACTGGGCCTGAACTAGTGTACGAAACTTCGGAAAAGATCGTACAGATTCGAAATCGGTTGGCGGCGGCACGGGACCGGCAAAAGAGTTATGCTGATCAGCGTCGCAAACCACTAGAGTTCCAAGTCAATGACAAGGTACTTCTAAAAGTCTCACCGTGGAAGGGCGTCATACGCTTTGGAAAGCGTGGCAAACTCAATCCGCGATATGTCGGCCCATTTACGATCCTGGAACGGATTGGGCCGGTGGCATATCGACTTGATCTACCGACGGAGCTCGGTAACGTACATAACGTCTTTCACGTGTCAAACTTGAAGAAGTGCCTTACTGACGAGTCTCTCATCGTTCCACTAGAGGAGATCAAGGTTGACGATCGTCTTCGGATTGTGGAAGAACCTGTGGAGATACTCGACTACAAGATTCGTAGCTTACGACACAGCAAGATTCGCATCGTGAAGGTTCGATGGAATTCGAACCGGGGACCGGAATACACTTGGGAACGAGAGGATCAGATGAAATCTAAGTATCCTCACCTATTTCCTAAGGAAGCGTTCGAGTCAAGATATGTCTCCTCGACAGATGAATGAATCTCGGGGCGAGATTCCTTTTAACGTGGGGATGATGTGACAACTCGGGTAAATCTTTCTCTTGATTTCTACTCTTTATTGATTCCTATCTGTTTGTTTATTCCTTTCGCTGTTTCTTTTGTTACTTACGCAATTTTCGGGACGAAAATTCTTTTAACGTGGGGATGATGTGACACCTGGCAAATTCGGGTTAACAACGTTGTCTAGATGAAAGTCTACCTTAGCGAGTCACGTGTATATTGTACTTAACTGGGTTAGTTAAGTCGGGTTATGGTTCGGGAACTATTGGTTAGGCTAGAAGATCATTGGATGTTGGTCTAGAGGTTCGGTAGATGTCAGTCCTTAACCAAGTGTCCAAACGGTGACGATTTGTAGGATCGTCAGAGCATACGGAACGTACGAGTCTCGAGTCCCGGGAATTGGTGAACGAGTGTAAATATGTGTATTTACTTGTGTTATGTGTTTACAATCATTATATGACTTGTCGGTACATGAATATACATTAACATATGTTAAAACGGGGTTTAACGCGCAAAACACACCAAAGGAACCCCTACAGGCGATTAGGATGTCTAATCGCCCATAGGGGAGGCGAGTAGAGGAACATAGGGGCGATTAGGCCCCTACTCGTGTGATGTTATGGGCGAGTAGGCCCAATCGCATGCTAGTTCATGCGATTAGCAGCCCTAATCGCATGAACTGCTGCACAATCGCGTGTAACGTGCTGGAACGACTAGAAACGCCTATAAATAGAACACTTAACCTCCTAAACTCCCTAATATCAACCCTAGTCGTCCCATAACCGCCCCACACACCTAAACAACCTCTGGAAGGCGATTTTGATCAAAAACACAAGGTTTCAAGGTCTAATCATCATCCTTTTGCAATTCCAAGGTTTAATTCTCATCCATAATACTTTGTAAACGTTTTTAATCAATCCCTAATGGTCCAGACCTGTTCATAAATGAAAAAGCTTTCTGAAAATCGTTAATAAGAGTTATTAATCGGATTATAATTAATAAACATGCGTTATGGGTATGTGTGATTAGAAAGATAGGATTTTTATGAATCTTGATGATGTTTTGATGTGTTATCATGCTAGGTCAGAATGGATATTGATAGTAGGATGATAGAAACCTGATTAATTGATTATTAGGGTTATTGCTATGTATGTTGGTATGATATTGCATGCTACGTGTATGTGTTTGGATTGCTTTGGTTGCATGCAGGACTGATTTACGAGGTTGAACGAAGGGTTTTGGGTTAAACATGTTTAGGATAGTGTTTGGGATGATATTGGGTAGTTACACACGCTCTGGATCTGATTTGGAACGTTAAACGCGCGAAAAACTGGAACAGCAAGGTTACAGGCGAGTAGCCTTGCTAATCGCCTGTGTTAGGGGCGATTAGGCCCCACTCGCCTGACTATAGGGGCGAGTAGGCTACTCGCGTGGCAAAAAAAGGCGAGTAGCCCTACTCGCATGGCCTAAGGGGCGATTAGCCCAACTCGTGTGACATGTCATGCGATTAACCTTCCTAATCGCGTGTACTGCTGCTGTAAGTGTATATTAGCATACCGAGACCTGATTTGACATGTAGTAACATGCTAGGAACCCCGTAACATGTCTAATAACTTGGTAACATATATTTTGAGGTATTTCGGTGATACGTGAACTATGTGCTATAACTTGTTGTGTGTTAACGTATGTTAAGTGTACTTGCGTTATTGTATGTTTTGGAGCGTAAACATAACACGGGAGTCTCGGGTCACCAATGGGATGTCGAGTCTTGTCAATTGGGTCAGTTAAACAGTCACGGTATTTTAAAACGAACTTGGTTATGGTCTGGACATCTAGGGACTAATTAACCTGCGGGTTATTAGTCTAAGTACTTGTAACTGTCGTATGTTAGGTCGCCACTGTACGGGACTAACATAGCAGCTGATTTTACTCGGGATTAGGAGTAAAGGAACTTAAGGTGAGTTTACGGCCCCTCTTTTAAACTGGTTTTATACTTTCGGGGGAGAAAACATGTGTTAAAACGATTGTTTGGTAAATTCTGTCATACTATGGGTTCTAACGTATACTACACGATCTTTGGAAGTCTCGGGGGGAACCATGAATGTGCGGGTTTGCACAACGGGGAAATGTGAATAGCGCTATTGGGAGTGACCAACCCCGCTCGTCGGCTTGGAGGGCCGGGCGAGTGCATATTGTCTCAAACAGGAACAACAGGAACATTTGGAACTATTCGGGCACAAAACTGGTATACGTGTTAGTAATGGTTTTCCAATCGTGGTAGTAGCAAAACGTACGCCTAGCTAGCGTATACTGGTTTTCTATTTGATATAGTATGGACAGGTGGACTTGGTACTTGAACTGCAAACCTGTAAACTCACCAGCATTTTTGTGCTGACGTAAACTTTTACATGTTTTCTCAGGTCGCTAAGGTAGCACATGGAACTAGGGCGCACGCGTCTGCACGGCGTCTAGATAGAGTTGCATGATTTTATAAACATTGAACTTGGTTTATTTATGTTGAACTCTATTTTGAATAAGCTTCCGCTGTAAACGGGATTTTAAAACTATGTTTTGGTATTGCATTAATTACATTTAGAATTGTTTATTGTGATCGTTGGTTTGGATCCTGGTTTGTCATGCGCCTCGCGGTAAAACTCCGCATGTGGATTTTGAGGGTGTGACATATTTTTTTTGTCCGATTTGTAAATTATTTTTATATATTATGTCCGATTTGTAAATCCGTCATCCACAATTGATTATTATTTTTGTGCATTAATGGTATGGCATCCTCTCAATTATGTAAAATAAATAAATAGGCTACAACTCATTGTTATTGTTTGTGTTTGTTTATTTGAATCTGTGTTTTTGCTTCTTTTAATCTGTGTTTTTTCTCTTTGGATCTATGTTTGAATCTGTGTTTTTGATTATTTGATTGAATATGTGTTTTTGCTTATTTGATTGAATCTGTGTTTTTTCTTATTTGATTGAATCTGTGTTTGGTTTTTGTATTCGATAATGCACTTGTTTCCTGGTTGAATTTGTGTAAAATGTTTGAACATATTATTTAGGAAGATAATTTGTGTTTTACATTGTATATTGTACAATTCGACTAGGTTAATGCACAAGTGCAATCGTGTTATTATGAATGCACATGTGCAAAACGTAGATTGTAATATTAAAAAGTAATGGTAAATAAAAAACCGTTATAAGTGAGTAACAATAATGCATATGTGCAAATGTTTTGTTGTAATTATCAAAATAATATTGTTGCACATGTGCATTCAGATTGAAATATCAATTTTCTTATACGTTCCTTAATATTTGTAATTAATAGATGGGAAAACAGCGAAAAAAGTAAGATTTGTGTTACAATCGAGGGAGAAAGGCACAAAAAAAATTACCGGATGCAAGTGAAGACAATGACACAACTGTTGATCAAAAAGTTGAAACAGGTTGGCATTATTTATTTAGTGTTGATGTAATTAATATTCACTTGTTATCTGTTATGTTATTTATTTAATATATAGTTCCATTTTAACTTTCAGAAGCGGAAGCTATAATGCCACGGTTGCTTATCACAAAGTTGATTCAGGTTGTAATTATTTTATTTAGTTCATCTATATAGAATGCACATGTGCATATATGCATTTTTCTTATGAAATATTAAATGTTGAATGTTTGCACACAAAATCTTTCTATACTAATAAAAGAAAACACATGAGGGACACATGGCACTCCCTCATTAGTTCTCTAATTTTACTATTTAATATAATAAATTCAAATATAATTATATTAATTGATTTGCAAAATCAAAATATAAATGCATTAATAATCATAGTTGTAACATAAATCATTAAAAACGGATTTAATGATTTCTGTTATTAATATAAATACTAAAATTCTATTTAACATATTTATATTATGTTTTCGCATTTAATATAATTATGTTTTAACACAAAATTTGAAATAAATTATTAGACATACTTTAAAAATATCTATTAACTAACCGAATTAAAAATTATTTAAACATTAGTGATTCTTTTTTATATAACATATTTATATGTTATTAACTTTAAATTTAAATCATGTACCTTAAATAAACCCATTTATAAAATTTTGATATTTTATTCTACGTTTAAAACTATGTTTGTTATGATGTTTGACAAATGATTATTAAGTTTTTTTTTATTATTTTGGTCATTGTTTTATATGTTAAATATGCTCAGCAAGTACATACTAATTCTAAATGTGTAAAAGAGTTCAAACGTCAAATAAGCAAATTAATACACAATGTAATTGGTTAAGCTTTTTTTTGTTAGACTTTCATATTGTTCTAAACAAATAAATAAAGTAAACCAATCAACATTAATCTATTGCTATCTATACTAATAAAAGACAACACATGGAATACTAAGAACTCCCTCATAAAGCCTCTCATTTTCTTATTTAAAATAATACATTTATTTTAATTTGTTTCTTTATTTAAAAATAATTATTTTTTAATTTTTATTAGTTACAACTATAACTATTAATTTAATTATCAAAATTTAGTTCAATATATATATATATATATATATATACACTATGTCTTTGTAAATAAATTAATATGATTATATTTTAATACAAAATTAGAAATAAATTACTAGACATGATTTGAAAAGGTTTATTAGCTAATAGAAGTAAATATTATTAAAAAGATATTCATTTTTTAAGATAGCGTATTTATATGTTATTAAATTTAAATTTAAATCGTGAACGTTAATTAACCTATTTTTTAGTATATGGTCTTTCACTCTAAGTTTAAAACTATATTTCTTATAGTGTTCTGAACAAACAAAATAAAACAAATCAATTCACATTAATTAAATATTTAATTAATTAAAACTAAATATGCTTAGCTATTTTCGTATTCTAATAGCTAGATATATAAAATACATTTTATATATGAAAAATCTTTGTTTGAAATTTTCATTGTCTATGTTGTTTCAAGTTACTTCAACAGAGAAATACAATATCTAAGTGGCAACAGTCTTTTCATTAGTAATTCGTTTTAGCTTCATTTTCACGCTATTAAATCACGAAATCTTTTTTTTTTTTTTTATAATTACAGTCATATTGAACCAATAAATGGCATTATGTTTAAGGACCTTGATGTTAGAAAAAAATGATTATACACTCAAGGTTAGAAATATGTTGGCTTTGCAAGAAACTTGATGTCAAATTCAAATTAACGATACTCAATTGGGATGGTTTAACGGATGAGGAGATATTTTTAAATTAATTTCATTTTTTACATCTTAGCCTAAACAAATTTATCTTATTACTTTTGATATTTTTTGTTGTAACTGCAGTCTAAAAGGTAACAACCACAGTATGGAAGATATATGTTGAAAAGTTTGGAAACAGTTTTATGTGAATATGAATGTCTTTACAAGAAATTATTTAGGGGCTGATGAATATTTAATATTCTTCGGTTGTAAAGGCAATTTTATTTATTTTAAATAGAACATGTAATCTAATTTTTCATAATTATATTTTTAATTTTATATATAATACATATAATTTAAATTGTTCAACCCGTGTATCACACGGGTACATAACCTAGTATATTATATGCAGATAAAGAAATAAAAAGAAAGATTCAAACGAGATCAAACAAACGGAAGCATATTGAAGCGGCGAATAATGATGGTACGTTGTTATGCGCAATATGTAACACATATTGTTGATTATGCACATGTGCATCACTATGTATGAACATGATATAATATGTTGTATGACAAATGTGTGTGCAGATGTGTAACACCCCAAAACCATTCGTTCGCCTAACTACGCCATTAGGCGTGATTAGCAAAATAATAAAAAAGAGACTTGAACAAAGAAAGAACACGGGTTATGATCTAATATAGAAATAATCTAGTTAATGTTAGTAATCTTATAAACGGGCTAATAATATAAGAAAGCTAGCTTGAGTAGCTAGTTTCATAAGAAAATGACATTCGGGGATATTTGGAGGGACTATAGTTGCCAATGTGGTAAAAACTAGTTTTATTAATAAAACTTAATAAAATCAAAACACACACTTGTGTGTGTGTTGGTCGATCTCAACATCAGGAGATCAAACTCCTTCACCAACCAAACCCTAAACCTCCAAATTCTTGCTCAAACTCAAGGCAAATCAAAGGGGAAGCCTATGAATTACACAAAAACAAAGTATCTATGGTTCAATCACACTAAGGTACCTTTTATTTGGCTAAATTTGATGTAAGATTCATTCTTGATCATGGTGAAAATCTAGGGGTTTCACAAAAACGTGAAGGTGTATGTTGATGGAGGTTTTTCTAACCTTAGGGAACCTCAATCAAGTCTATTTCGGTTATGAATTTCATTTTAATTGTGTATTTGATTATACTCATATGATTATGTTAATATGTGAAATTTGGGATTCACCCTCTAGGTTGAAACCACATACATCTAATAATCATGGTGGTTCTTTGGAGTTGTTATAATGTGAAACATGGTAAATTCATGCTTTGGATTATGAAAGTGCCTAACCATCATGAATAGGGTGGAAGGAGGTAGCATCCATAAGACCTATGGAGTTTAGAAACTAAGTTGTTGTTAGGATCTGAGTTTGATTGTTTTGATTGTTTAACTAAATATGGTAATAATGAAATGAAAATAGAATGAAAGTGCAGCGGAATATTAAACTGTTAATCAAAACAAGAGAGTAAATGTTTTCTGATCGAAAGCTTTCATTTATCTAAAAGATTACAATCGTACAATTACTCCCCCTCAGCCTGATCACACAGTGTTTGTCTGAGAGAATGTTTGTGTGTGTGATGCAATAGAACAGTACAAGCACTGTTCTATTTATAGACAGACTCAAAGCACTGATGACCTAAGCTGACGTCACCTAAGACAGTGACCTCTAACAGAATAACAAACATAAACATCTGCCTATTACAAACTACTGTTACATTGAAAGCACTGATAGTAAACAGTTGTTGTAGATAAACTCTGATGGTCTTGTATCCACTGCTGAAGCCTAAGTGCTGTTGGCTCCAGCAGTGCTTTGGTCTTCAGTACTTGTATCAGCAGTTGTTCTTCATCAGACCTTTGGTCAGCAGTTGTTCTTCATCAGTTGTTTATTCAGCAGTTCTTTGTATCAGCAGTTGTTGAGCAGTTGTTTGGATAGAACAGTTGTTAGGGTCAGCAGTCTTTTGGGAGAAGAAAGTTGTAAAGACTGTTTATTCAAAGGATCAAACTGTTAGCATATTTTGGCTTTCTAATCATCTGTTCTTCTCCAGGTCAGCAGACCCAACAATCTCCCCCTAGAACAGATGATGCCAAAACTCAGCTTTATTTTTTGATCTTTATTCCTCATCAGACTTTCTCTGATTTGACCTTTGAATTGTAATTCAAAGTTCAGAGCAAATAAGTCTTCTTCATCTCTTTCTAGGTCCAGATTTAGCAATGTTTGGTGATCTTCTGCACATAGGCTGTAAGCATCATCCATGTTGATCTTCTGAACCCTTCCATCTGACCTGAGCAGTGTCAATTCGTGGTTGTCTTTGTTGACTTTCCACTTTAGAATTTTTGAGTCAGTGGATTTGCTGAGCTGAAGTTTTATTCTTGATGAGTTGGGTGAAGGTGGTCTTCCAATGAGTTCTCTGAGCTTCTCTGTTGTAGGATCAGAGAAGAAATGGACTTGATTGAAGAGCCCTTCCTTGATGAATGTATCAGCAAACTTTCTTTGATCTTCCTCTGACATTTCTTTCTGTTTCTTGTACTGTCTTCTTGCAGCAGTTGTTAGGTCAGAGGTGTCAAGTAAGCTGTCCAAGGTAAAGGTCTGTTGGGGTCTCTTCATCATTGGTTCATCAGTGTAAATTGGTTTTCTTGGCAGGCTGGGATCCTTCTTCCTATTTTCTTCCAGACTTTTGTAAGTTTCAACCAACCTTAACTCAGACCATCTGGAAACTGACCTCATCTCCCCATAGTTGGCAGCTACAATTTCTTGCCTCATCCTTTTAAACTTCAAGGCTCTGACTGGGTCTCTGCCTTTGCCAAAGTTAGGAGTAGAGACTTTAGCCTTGGGGTCTTTGGCCATTTCTTCAATTCTGAGTAGTTCTTCTCTCAAAGCATGTGTAGTCCAACCATTGAACTGCTTTTTGTTTGCTTTGTAAGGCTTGGTTGCCATAATCTGTTCCAGAAGAGATTCCCTTACCTCATTTTCCAAATCAACACTAAGAGGCATGGAGGACATGGAATTGCTCAGGGTCTTAGCAAAGTCTTCAATCCTTCTGAGTTTGCTAAGCTCTGCTGAATGGATGCCCTGAGCAGTCCTGTCATCCTTCCCTTTGCATTTCTCCTTAATGATGGCATCCACCTGTTCACCCTTGTATTTCAGATATTTATCAAGGTTGAGGGAACAGGGAAGTTTGGGAGAGATGGGAAGGATCTTTCTGATGGTTGTTCAGTATTGTAGAAGGATTGTAATTCCCCCTTGAGTAGATCAAGTTCAAGGGGATACTGAACAACCAATGGTGTAATGGTTGGTGGTGGTCTATGGGATCTGAACTTGGATGTGTGTGGTGAGAATGATGTGATTGGAATAACTGTGATAGGAGGAGTGGATTGGGCAGTTGAGGTGGTGTTTGGTGATGTGTGTATGTTTTCATCATGCACAACAAAGGTTGATTTTCTCTTCCTTGTGTACATGATTTTTGGTGATGGTGATTTGGTAGCAGTGGTTGGATTAACATCTGTTGGCCTTTTAATAGAACCAGCAGATGTTGGGGTTTTGGCTGGTGATGTAGGTTTGGTGGTTGTTTGTTCAGGTGTGTGTGTTGGTTTGGGTACAGTGGTTTGGGAAGCAGTGTTTTGGGTAGTTTCAGTGTTTTGGGTGGCAGTGGTTTCAGTAGCAGTGGTTTTGTCAACAGAGGTGTTTAACTTAGATGGTGGTTTTCTAACATGCTTAGCAGGTCTTTTCATCCTTTTAGAGGATCCCACATCTTCTATCTCCTGCTGTTGTTCTCTCTTGAGATTCACCAACAACTCTGCTTTAGCTTCCAAGGTGTCAGCCCTTTTTTGTTTGGCCTGAGCAGCCTTTTCAGCTTCTATGTTTGCAGAGTCATCTACTGCTTTATTCTTCTCAATGGTTTATTGTAGTGGTGCTGTTGGTGTTGCTTGTTGTTGTTGTTGTTGTGGAGCTTGTTGTTGTGGAACTGATTTGGTAGACTCTGGTTTCTTGGCAGACTTGGCTTGGCCTTTTTGAGAAGGAGGACAACCAAAAGGATCTAGTTTTGGTAGCCTATCTCTGCCACTCTCCCCCTTTTTGGCATCATCAGCCGTGAAAGCATCATCATTTTCATCCCTGAGGATGGTGGTGGGGGCAGAGCCAGTAGTCTTCAGCAGGTGGTCCTTGATGGCTTTAATATCAGCATGGGTATCTTTGTACCTTGCATCTACCATATTCCTGATCTCAGCCATGTAAGTCTCATGTGTCTGATCAGCCAGTTTTCTGTGAGCTATGATGATGGGGGAAACGGATTTCCATAACTCACTGGCTATATCAGCTGTTGATGGTTGACTCTTGGAAAGGTCTGCAATAGAGCTCAGTATAAGCTTGACATCAGATTTGATGTCAGCTACAGAGGTTTCAATTACAGAAACTCTATCCGTCAATTCTTGGTATTTTGACCCATCTCCTTAGTTAATAGGATCATCTGAGTCCCTACCAGTGGTAGTTCTACCTGATCAGTCCTAATAGGTGAATCAGATGCCCCTTTTTCTTGGTACTGGGGACTTCCAACTGTTTTTGGAGACACTATAGTGGCTTCAACAGTTGTTGCCTTCAAGGAAGTCTTAGCTATGTAATCATTGTCCTGATGTGAGACAGTGGTCTCTACATCAGTAGTGGCTGCTCCACTTGAAAACTCACCTAGAGTTTCATTGAACTCAGGTGGTGTAACCTCCTCTTCTGTTTGTGGGATAGCAGATTGTATATTCTCAGGACCAGTCACTTGTTGGAGTATACTCTCAGTGACAGGTGGAAGAGAGGAACTGGGATCTTCCTGAGATTTAGCAATTGCTTCAAACAGTGGTTGCATGGTTTGTGGGACATGATGTGATGGTGAGAGTGGAGGAGTAACAAGAGAATTAGCCCTGGGAGAGGGGCTTGTGAACATTTGGTCAAGTGACTCAAATGTGTCATGATGTGTGTCCCCTTGGCTTACAACATGATCCTTTTGAGAGGATTCATGAGGAGTTTGGTCAGGTGGAGGTATATCCAACTGTTGTGAGGAAGGAACAACAGTGGTTTCAGGTTGCTTTTGTTGTGCAACAGAGGTTTCTTCTGGTACCTCAACATCCAGAAGCCTCATTTGTGGTTGAGTGGTGGTTTTTGTGGATGGATGTTTCTTTTTGGAAGTGGCTGGTGTGGGTTTCACAGCACTGGATGTAGTGCCATGATTACCAGGAGCAGTGGGCTCAACAACAGAGGTTTTGACAACAGTTGTTGTCTTTGTCCTCTTTGTTTGTGTTTTAGAAACTTTTGACACTTTAGACACTTTTTCTTGGGTGCTTCCACCCAGCATTCTTGTGAAAGTTTCATCAGTTAAGCTTTTCATTTGCATAGCATCACCCTTTTTGAAAACTTTTTCAGGTAAGACTTTTTGTAAGATTACACTAAGAATTCTTGGGTAAATAAGAAAAGCATTGTTTGACCCAGACTTGACTGCTTTCACATTTGATACCAAGTCCATGAACAATCCCTGGGAAAGATTGAAGTCAGAGTTTGACAACATAGCATAACCCAGATATTGCATCCTTAATGGAATTTCATTAAAGGATGTGGACTTAGCAGAGACACAAAGAAGAAGAGTATGGAAGAAAAATTTCATGACTGGAGGGAAAAACTTTTTGAAAAGAGTTGATCCAGTCATCTGACCATCATACCCTCTTTCTTGGAACTCAGTGTGAAGCTCTGTTTTAGTAAAGGAATCCTTACCTGCCAGGTCATTCAGTGTGAAGGTTGTGGATATGGTTTCAGGGGTAATGACGATACTGGTTTCTCCAATTTTGGAAATGATGGAAGTAGGCTTTTTGTCTTGGAGTAGAAACTCAGCATTCAACCAAAATTCTTGGAGATTATCAAGATAAATGGGGGCGTTAGCGGTTAGGATGGGTAAGTATTTGGAGTTAAGGAAAATGTCGATGGTGGAATGAAATGGAGCGTTGTCATCTGTTTTAATCAGATAGGGGAGACAATTGTGTGTAGCTTTGGCTTGAAGATCCATTTTAATGGATTTTGAAGGTGAAGATGATTGAAATTTGATGGAGGGTTTGAGAATGAAGAAGGCGGTTTTCAGTATTTTGAATACAATGAGACAGTGTAACGTCTGTTGTGGTAAAACAAGGTTTTTATAGGCTCAATGAAACCGCTGATGTGGCCAAACCTCTGCTTATATGAGCAGACGTGGCAATCATCTGATGGATGAAACATCTGGTGGAGAACAGCTGTTTTTGGCAAACAACTGATACAAACAGCTGATGGATCCAACTGTTTTTTTATATATATAGTATATATATATATATAAGGAGACAGTTGTTTTATCTGAACAGATGTTCTCTCTTGAGATGTTATAAACAGATTTTTCAACCAAACAGCTATTTAACAAATTTGATTTTCTGAAACATTTTATCATGATTTATTGAAAATTTATTTGATTAACCCATGTTTAACATACCAATTCTGGAAATCAGATTTGTAAAGGTAGATGTGTCTAAAGCTTTTGTTAACACATCTGCCAACTGATCCTCTGTTGGAAAATGGTGCAGAGAAATCAAACCTTTTTCATAGCTGTCTCTGACAAAATGATGTCTTATGTCAATGTGTTTGGTAGTGGAATGAGAGACTGGATTCTTGATGATATTTTCAACAGCTTGGCTGTCCAGCATGAGTGGAGTCCGAAGTGCAGTTATCCCAAAATCCAGTAGTTGATTTTGAAGCCACATGAGTTGGGCTGTACAGCTTGCAGCAGCAATGTATTCAGCTTCAGCTGTTGAGGTTGAAACAGCTGCCTGCTTTTTGCTTTGCCAGGAGACTAAGGCATTCCCTAGAAATTGGCACCCTCCTGATGTGGATTTTCTTGTGGTGTGACAGCCAGCAAAGTCACTATCTGAATAACCTGAAAGCTCAATGTTTCCATTAGCAGGATACCAGATACCAAGTGTGGGAGCACCTTTGAGGTATCCGAATATCCTTTTCACAGCAATAAGGTTTGACTTTCTGGGTGAAGCCTGGGATCTGGCACAGACACAGGTAGCAAACATAATGTCTGGCCTAGATGCAGTTAGGTACAATAAAGACCCAATCATACATCTATAATGTGTTTGATCAACCAGTTCATCCTTGTCATCAATAGTGAGCAGCTTGACTGTACTCATGGGTGTACTACATGGCTTACAATCATTCATCTCAAATCTGGTTAATAAATTCTTTACATATTTGTTTTGGTGAATGAATGTGCCATTTTGCAGTTGTTTCACTTGAAGACCAAGGAAACACTGAAGCTCACCCATGGCACTCATCTCAAACTCTGCTGTCATGAGTTTTCTGAACTCTTCACACATTTGGTTACATGTGGATCCAAAAATGATGTCATCCACATATATTTGAACAATCATTAAGTGTTTCCCTTTCCATTTAAGAAATAAAGTTTTGTCTATTTTACCTCTTGTGAAGCCAATGGATAAGAGAAATGTGGAAAGAGTTTCATACCAGGCCCTTGGTGCTTGTTTGAGTTCATACAAAGCTTTGTTGAGCTTGTAGACATAGTCAGGATGGAATGTGTCTTCAAAACCAGGTGGCTGACATACATAGACCTCCTCCTGAATTTTGCCATAAAGGAAAGCACATTTGATGTCCATCTGATACACCTTTATGTTGTGGTTGACAGCAAAGGCTAAAAAGAGTCTGATGGCTTCTAGTCTTGCTACAGGAGCAAAAGTCTCATCATAATCTATTCCTTCTTCTTGTCTGAAGCCTTGAACCACAAGCCTGGCTTTATTCTTGACAACAATACCCCTTTCATCAGTCTTGTTTTTGAAGACCCACTTTGTTCCTATAGGACAAACATCCTTAGGAAGTGGTACAAGCTCCCATACTTGTTGTCTTTTGAATTGAAGGAGTTCTTCTTGCATGGCTTCTACCCAACTGTTGTCTTTCAGTGCCTCTTGGTACTTGACAGGTTGTGTGAGGGATAAGAAACCTGCAAAAAGACAGATATTTGAGGATTGGCTTCTTGTGAGCACACCCTCTCTGATGTTGCCAATGATCTGGTCTGGTGGATGAGCTCTTAAATAAATAAGATCTCCCTGATATGGAACAATGGCATTTTGAGGTGATGGACAGAGGTTTGGTGACTCTGTTGGTGTAACATCTGTTGGTACTTCTGTAGTGCCATCAGATGTTTGGAATGGTAATGGAGGAATGAGTCCAAGTGGTGTGAAACTTGACTGACTTTTGTCAACAGATGATTGACTTTTGTCAACAGATGATAGATCAGTGGTTGTGAGGGGTGAAGCAGTGGTTTGAGGATAAAACTGGCCAACAGTGGTTGACACAGCTGTGGCAGAGTTTTGACAATTGTTTTGAACAGCTGCTTCCTCTGAGGCAGAATAGACTTTGTAGTGACTGGGGATCACAACATCTGTTCTGTAATCTTGTTGTGGAGACTGTGGAATACCTGCATTGTTAGCTTTAACAGTGATATCTTCAAATTTGAATTTATCTAAATCAAATAGTTCAGCAGGGTTTGCAGGGATTTTTAGAGATGAAAGTTCATTGAACTTTACATTCAGAGTTTCTTCTATTGTCTTAGTCCTTGTGTTAAACACTTTGTAGGCCTTAGCAGTAGAAGAATATCCCAGAAAATAACCACAGTCTACTTTGGCTGCAAATTTTGAAATGGAATCTTTGAGATTTAAAATGAAACATGGGCAGCCAAAGATTTTGAAAAATGAGATTAATGGTTTGATTTTGAACAAAATTTCATAAGTAGTTTTTTGATGTCTGGGGTTGATCAAAACTCTGTTTTGAACATAGCAAGCAGTGTTTACAGCTTCTGCCCAAAAGGACAGTGGCAAACCAGAATCTGCTAGCATGGTTCTTGCAGCTTCTATAAGAGTTCTATTTTTCCTCTCAACTACCCCATTTTGTTCTGGTGTTCTTGGGATGCTGAACTGCCTCACAATCCCTTTTGACACACAGAAGTCATCCAACTCCTTATTTTTAAACTCTGTTCCATTGTCACTCCTGAAGACTTTTACTGGCAAGTCATATTGTTTTTCAACTTTGGTGACAAAGTCCTTCAATATACCTGCAGTCTCATCCTTAGAGTGTAAAAAGTAAGTCCATGTAAACCTAGAAAAATCATCAACTATGACAAGACAAAATCTCTTTCTTCTTAGACTCATGATTTTAACAGGGCCAAACAAGTCCATGTGCAACAGTTGTAGACACTGACTAGTTTTGGACTCATCAATGGATTTGTAAGAGCTTTTATGTTGTTTCCCTTTTAAGCAAGAAACACAATGCTCATCACATTTAAATTCTTTTGATGGTAAACCTCTGACAAGGCTTTGTTTGGAGAGTGTGTTGATAGTATTAAGGTTGGTGTGACCCAATCTCCTATGCCACAATTCTGTCTCCTTAGTGGAGGCAGCAGAAAACAGACAGACATTTGCCATAGGATTGTCCTTTAACATATCAACAACATACACATTGCCACTTCTATGAGCAACAAGTTGTGCTTTGCTCTCAGCAATAATGGTATCAATCTTTTTCACCACTTCTGGCCCAATAATCTTACAAGTTTTCTTTGTGAAAAATGAGCCATAACCTTTGTCACTCATTTGTGAAACACTCAGAAGATTAAACTTGAGATTATCAATAAGATTGACATTTTCAAACTTGAGTTTTCCAGCCTGTACAGTCCCTGAACCCAACACCTTACCTTTAGAATCATTAACAAAGGATATATCACCCCCTCCATGAGCCAAGAAGTCCAGAAGAAGGGCTCTACATCCTGTCATGTGCCTGGAGCCTCCACTATCTACATACCAAAGACTATCTAAACAAGCAGAAGCTCCCTGCACATTAGTAAATGATTAGTTTTGGTGAGTGTCCAAAGCCAAGTTGGCTTTGGATGGGTCCTCAGACCTTTCAGACTCAAGCTTTGGAAGGTGATCAGTGGTTTGGACCAATTTCTAAATTAAGGTCAACAACTGCTGCTGACCATTTGCCAGTGCTTGGATGTCAACACTTGGGGCAGCAGTTGTTTGATCACTTCTTGACAGATGATAATACCCATATGGATTTCTGTTCACTCTTGGTTTAGAGGGTCTTTTTGGCTCCTCATAAACATGTGGGAGACTGTGACATGGAGGTTGACCATAACCTCTTGGGTATTTGCTTGTGGGTGGAGCATCTGTTACTTGGACATCTCTAGAAGCAGATGTTTCAAGCCTTTTTGTAACAGATGTTTGGACAGGGGTGAAGGTCTATTTGGGCTTTCCTTTTTTAAGTACTAACCACAGGGTTTGCAAGAGTTTTAGCTTTGTATTCTTGTATTTTAACATCAAAATTTTTGAGATACAAGCACTCTTTGGTCTTGTGATTCTTTTTCCCACATATTGAGCATGTGGCTTTGGAATCACATTCACTTGTTCCTTTGTTAATGTCATATGCTTTTAGAAGAAAACAGTTTTTGGTGACATGATTCTTCTTTTCACAGAAATCACAGAACAAGTTGACAGTCTTTTCTTTCTTCTTCCCCTTTTCAGCCTTCTTTTCAGCAGATGTTTGAGCATCTGCTGGAAGATTTTTCAGGGGAATGACTTTGGCCAAGGGAATGACCTTTGCCTGAGGAGCTGTCTTTCCCTCAGGTGTTTTGAAATCAACAGGTTTAAAATTCTCAAGAGTATCACACTCATCAGACCAAGTAGGTTTAAATTCATATTTTTCAAGTTCAGCAAAAGATGAGGAACCTTCTGGTTTTTCAAGAACAATTTTCTTACCATTTGGTTCAGTGATTTTAATCTCTTGACCCTGCAGGTTTGTTGGTATTACCTCAACAGACTTTTGACTCTTTTTATCAGTGTTTTCAAAAGCAGGAGCAGTGGTTTCAAAACCAAAGCCAAACTTCACATGACTTTTAGTTTGTTTGTTGAGTAACATTTCAAAACCTCTACATGATTCCACCCATTTCTCACATTCAACTTGGGTGGACTCTAGCTCACTTTTGCAACTTTGATATTTTGCTATCATAGTTTGGAGCTGGTCTTTGGTTATGGTTGCTTCATGTTTTAAGCTGCTAATTTCAGACTCTTTTGCAGTTAAACTTGTTTTCAAATCTTTTGTGAGTTTTTCAAATTTAACTTCATCATCCAAAATTTTCTTTCTAAGGTTTTAATTCACCTCTTTGATGTTAGCAAATGCTATTACACATTTGTCAGAACACAACTCTTTAAGAATTTGAGGAGATACCTTAGCAGCAGCCATCAATGCACAATCACACTTGCACTCACAGTCATCAGATGCACCCCAGGGATCTGTGAGATTCACAACCTCTTCTTCAGGTTTTTCACCTGTAACAACTTCACTAACAACATCATCAGTCACAACATCAGATTCAGTTACCACCTCCTCAGATTCAATCTCATCCACCATGGCCATGAAACAGAAATTTTCTGGTTCATTTTCAGCCTTGGCAACTAGTGCAAAATTTTCATCTGTTAGCTCATCAGGTAGACTGCTCCAATCAACAAAGCCTTGTGTAAAGAAGCTCTGTTGACTGGTCTCTGCAGGAGCAGAGGATGGAGCAATAGTCGTTTGCACAGGTGCTTGAGCAACAGGTGTTTGCACATAGTGGATCTGAGGAACAGTGGTTTGGACATACTGGACAGGAACAGTGTTTGAGGACTATGCAAAATGAGCAGTGTTTTGCACATTTGGTCCAGGGGCATTATAGGAATTCTGATAAGTGTTGGTCTATGGTCTTTGATTTGGGTAGGTTATCATAGGTGTACCATGTTGACCCCTACATTCCCTAGCAAAATGACCAAACCTATGACATTTGTAACACTTGATCTTTGATTTATCCAACCCAACCTTAGATCTGCCAGTCAACCCTGGAAACCTTCTCCCAGTTTTCTTGTAAAAATTATTAGTTCTTACACTGAGAAGGGCCAATTGGTGCATAATGTCCATTTCTTCCAAATCATCAAGGTCAAAGTATTTCAGGTCATCATACTCAAAGGATATATTGTCAGATGCCTGGATATCACCACCACTTGCTGTGAAAGCATAGTTTGGTGAATAAGAATCAGAGTTAAAACCTGAGTTAAAACCTGAATTTATGTCAATGAAATGATCATAACTCTGATCCTTTGTGTTTCCAGGCACCTCATCATGACCCAAAAGTGTTGTATTCCCAAATACATAGTCATCAGACACTTTTCCAGAGTCCTGGAGCTTCTTTTTCTGGTTAAGCTCTCTCTCATAGGTCAAGAGCTTACCATGAAGCTGGGTCAGTGATAGGTCTTTGAATCCAATTGAGTTTCTCATCACAATAGCAATAGTGTCCCATTTGTCTGGTAATGATCTTAAAAACCTATGGTTCAAGGTTGAATGAGGGTAAGTAAGACCTACCAATTTTAGTTCACTAATTAAGCAATTAAATCTCTCAAACTGTTGAGTTAATGACTCTCCTTTGACATGACTGAATGTTTCATATTGTTGGTTAAGTATTTCACGATTGTTTTCAATAACCTCCTCAGTCCCACCAAACTGTTCTTTCAGTGCATCCCACAACTCCTTTGCACTGTTACAGTGTAACAACCCAGCATATATATCATTGGGTAGAGCCATGGCCACAATACTGAAGGCCTTAGCATCTAGCTCAATTTTCTGAAAATCCTGGTCGGAGTAGTTTTCAAGTTTCTTTGGCTCAAACACCTTGGGATCTTCAGTACTCGGCACAGTCGGAACATGTGGTCCGAAGATAACCGACTTCCAACACCCAGTGTTTTGTTGAGCTAGAACATGGCTCATCCGACGTTGCCAGATATTGTATTCAGATCTGACAAGCATCGGTGGCTTGTTGTTCGTGCCAGTGTTATGTGGATCGTGATTGATTGAAGCCATTCTCTGATTTTTCAAAAAACAAAGTCTGTTTAAAAACGGTTGAAACGAAATTAAACTATTACTCTGTTTTCAATCTAACAGACAAACGATATCAATAATTGTGAGCTGATTATTAAATTGATTTGTTAGATCGAATTTAATTGACCAGGCTCTGATACCAATTGTTAGGATCTGAGTTTGATTGTTTTGATTGTTTAACTAAATATGGTAATAATGAAATGAAAATAGAATGAAAGTGCAGCGGAATATTAAACTGTTAATCAAAACAAGAGAGTAAATGTTTTCTGATCGAAAGCTTTCATTTATCTAAAAGATTACAATCGTACAATTACTCCCCCTCAGCCTGATCACACAGTGTTTGTCTGAGAGAATGTTTGTGTGTGTGATGCAATAGAACAGTACAAGCACTGTTCTATTTATAGACAGACTCAAAGCACTGATGACCTAAGCTGACGTCACCTAAGACAGTGACCTCTAACAGAATAACAAACATAAACATCTGCCTATTACAAACTACTGTTACATTGAAAGCACTGATAGTAAACAGTTGTTGTAGATAAACTCTGATGGTCTTGTATCCACTGCTGAAGCCTAAGTGCTGTTGGCTCCAGCAGTGCTTTGGTCTTCAGTACTTGTATCAGCAGTTGTTCTTCATCAGACCTTTGGTCAGCAGTTGTTCTTCATCAGTTGTTTATTCAGCAGTTCTTTGTATCAGCAGTTGTTGAGCAGTTGTTTGGATAGAACAGTTGTTAGGGTCAGCAGTCTTTTGGGAGAAGAAAGTTGTAAAGACTGTTTATTCAAAGGATCAAACTGTTAGCATATTTTGGCTTTCTAATCATCTGTTCTTCTCCAGGTCAGCAGACCCAACAGTTGTAAATGATGCCTACAAGGTGTTTGAGGAAACGCCACAATGACCATGTTTGTAAACTAAGGTGATAACTTAATTGGGCAAAACATGGAAATACTTGCATATGAAATATGAAGTACATGCTTAGAAAGATAGATCACACCATATGATATTTAGTAGCCTAATGATGATTAGGAAGTTGTATGTGCAATATGTTTGATGACCTTTATGTGACAAATGAAAGGATAAGTCCCAAACTAGAGACTTTTCCCTATTCTAGTGTACATGATCATGCTAAGGGTAGTTGACTTTTAGAAGTCAAACTGACCCGCGATTTGAATATGATATAATAGTGTGAATAAACTCATGAGGTGTGTTAGTTATTGGATATGATGGCTAAATTGACCGATCTTGTGAGTATTGTGAAGGTTTGGTCTTGTCAAGCTAGGTAGGAGCTTGGATGGGATGAACCTACCGAAGCAAATGGATCATGGAACGCATGACTCGTGGCCAAGGTAAGTGACTTAGCTTAAATAAGTCTCTTTGATACTAAAGGATTGTGTAATTGTTCGATAGTCATGGAAAAGATATTGTCAATGAAGAATACATGCATATTCATAAAGATAGACTATGGGATATGGAATTCTAGCTTGTATTAGGTTGGAATCGCCTAAATGGAAGAAACTTGTTAAGCTTGGGTTGGGACACTTAATTTTATAATTTGAGTCTTTTAATAAACGGGTCAAGTTAGGTTAATAATAACACTTGAACAAAAGGCTTGATATTCGAAGCATTTAGATATTATAATGTTGACGGGCCGATTGGTGGTGGAACGCCATTTGGATCCCGGGCTATTAATGTGTGTGAAATGAGACGTTTACATAGGTTACTAAATTGAAGGAAAAAGAACACTTGATGTCAAGGATTCATATGGATGGTTTGATAGGCATGAGAATGGGTCAACACTACCGGGTAAGTCCGTAGTTAAATAAACGCCTTCGGGCGAAGCAATATGGGTGCTAAAGCATCACATGAAGTGAGGGTGCCAAATAGGTAAGTTAATCCCACCATAACTATGTCTAATGCGCGCTAAGGCGCTTAGAATCGACCACACTAGAACAACCTTGAGAAATGTTGAAAATCTAAGTCCGTACGGACTTATAAGTTTTTAAACAAGTCATTGAGTCCAAAACAATGGGTTTGAATCAAGAAGAGTCGCCATGAATGGCTAAATCGAAAGATTTGGCTATGAGGGGCATTTTGGGAATTTATAAAGATTTACTAAAGGATAAATCTAGTAACAAAGTCATAATGAACAAATCGGACAAACAATTTAGTTGATCAAGTGTCTAATGACTTGACAACATAAACTATACGCATTGCGCGTGGTCGAATGGTGTTTTTCTTAAGTTCAATGTCTAAATGGGTCGATTTGTGTAAAAGTCGCCATAAACATTCAAAACTAAGAACCGGATCATGGCGACGTAAAACGGACTATAATTTCAGTCAAACAAAGGTGTATTTAGTCGGCAAGTCAATACTTAGGCTTCGGGAATCATCAAATGCGGTTGCGACATGATTCCCATGCTTAAAAATCATCAAAAAAATGATCAGAAGCTGTGCGCGGCCGCGCACTTAGACCGACCGGCCGCGCACAGAGACCTGCATGTCAGCACGATCTTTAAAATTCCATATAAAATCGTAGAAATATCGTTAGGAGGTGTTCTTTATATGCTTGGAAAGATATCGGAGCGTAGAACAATTCTCATTTGAAAGTCGAAGTCGGATTTTGGGTTTTAGAAGGGGTAAAAGCGATCCGAACAGCTGATGCGCATAAGTTGCAGCAGTTTGTTCTCCTGATAAAGGGCCGTTTGGCCTGGTTCGTTCCGTTTCGACGTGTAATGACTATCGTACTAGTTTAAATGTTTCATTTAACCACTCACTAACCATTCTTTGTGTAATGGTGCTAGGTAAACATGTGATGGAAGTCCCGGAGCAAGGATCAAGTATCGATAAGAGCCGAACACACCCGATCACTCATTCAAGCTTCCGCACTAGAATCTAAGGAACTCCCGTTAAAACGCAACATCTTAAAATATGTTTTAACTATTAAAATGAAAAATAAATTTGTGTGAATCAAACATGTATTTGATCTTAATGGATTGACTTATAACAAATTTCAAAGTTTTAATTGGGAGTGGTTTAAGTAAGGTCCAAACCCGTATGATTTGGGCGTTGATCGCGTGATTACGGGTTAGGGTCTTACAAGATGCAAATGCAAAAAAGAAGATTAAAACAAAGCGTGTTAAAATGGTAGCAGTGAAGTCAAATCAGAAGATTGTTGTGAAAAAAAACGAATTGGCGTTCGATACGAACACGCATTACACCACGTCAACCTTGGTTGGGAATAAGAGCATTGTCAAGCAGACAAAGAGAGGCGGTTGTTAAGATGGGATTTCGTAGGATTTTACAACTGAATGCAGATGGTTTACCGGCAAAGTTGTCACACTACGTTGTAGATAACTTTAATGATAAACAAATGGTGATAAAATTCAAAAATGGCGTGATAGACGTGAATGAAGAAGGTGTGAGCACATTGTTAGGGTTGAAAAACAATGGAAAAGTGTTGCAAAAAAGTCAAAAGATGAATGATGATGGTGATGACGTGGTAGTCTCCACGTCAGTTAGAGAATGGTTGGTTTTGTATAAAGGGTCTTTATTAACCCCAAGTAGAATTGTTGAAAGAATTGAAGAAAATCCAAATGATGATGGAATATTTTTTGAATATGATTTCATAACATTGTTAATGAACACAATGGTTGAAATAAATCAGAGCAGGAGTTGTAAAATTGAGTTTTTGTCATATTTGAACGATGAGATGAAAGTGGAGGATGTGAATTGGTGTGCTTATGTGTGTGGGCTGATGAGAGAAAGAAAAAAATAATTGGGATTGGCTGAATAACTCAAAGTATTTCAACGGGGCGTTGACAATTTTAGTGGTATGATATTATTTTTTATTATTGTATATTTAAAAAATCATTGTGTTTGTTTGTTATGAAGTGTATTGATTGGTATAATTTAACTATGATCGTATTATTGCACATGTGTAGTTATTGTATGTTGATAGGACTGTTTGTGGTGACATAAATAGAGTACGAATGATGCACCTCACCCGATTGTGTTTTGGATGAAGGAAATGTTAAGCAAGAGAGAAAAATTTGAGATGAGAAATGGTGGGTTCGGACGAGGGGAATTAAGGGATACCTATGTTGATTTGGAAGGTGGTGACGGATATAAATGTAACACCCCAACCGATGGCGGAAACATCGGGATGTCACGTATTGATGATTGTTCAGTAGCTCATGGTAAATAGTAAATTTCAATAAATGATTTAAATAAATTACATACAATTGTTCTAAGAATTTTGTACATCAAAATGAAAAATGCTAGCTACGCATCTTCAAGCAATAACTCTAATCTTCAAGCAAGCTATAACCTGAAACATGTTAAGTTTGAAAATATTTTGGGTCAACAAAAGTTGGTGAGAATTACATAGGTTTTGATAATCGAATAAAACTTGTACAATTCAAGTGTCATGGCAAGTCTAGTCCATATGTGAAAACATACTAGAAGTAAATCGAGTGCATAATCAACCCTTGTGACTGTTATATTGTGGTCCATCCCATACGCTCATGGTTCACTCGATTATGTTATGCAATAACAATCACCCACGCTACCTTTGTAGGAGGCACGTATCCGGGTGGGATTGTCAGTCCAATAGATCTATCATTGTATACCGTTGGCTGATCAATGTTAATGATTATGCTAGAATATTGTGCTTACCCTAGTCATGTTTAAGAAATAATGCAACATAGAAAAACACATAGACACTTTATGATTGAATTGCATATAGAATGTTGTAACATGTTTCACCCCAAAAATAGTGATAAATAGAAAAGGGGCTATGTAAAACTCACCTTAGCAAAATGTTATGTCTCGTGAAAAAAATAGAATAATGTGTTGTGAATGTATGCGAGGCGAATCCCAAAGACTCAACAACGTAGCTAGTCCAAATTGAAGAAAACGAAAAAGAAAGAATATCAAGCTTCGAATTCGCCAATTACAAGAGCTTATAATCAAAGCTTCAATAGTAGAAGTAATAGACTATAGAAGAAAGGTATGAGGGAAAGTTTAATCGGATTGAAACAATCGATTTAGAGGTGCAAAGTATAATGGGTCATAGGTGGGTTTTTATACTAGTTTTGGAGTCAATTAGCCATTAAAATTGGTCAACACTATAAAGTAAGGTTTTATGATGAATTGACTATTTGACTAAGACTTTGACTGTTTGACTAAGACTTTGACTATTTGACTAAGACTTTGACTAATCAATTCAAGGAATGTGTTAAGTTTATTTTCTTCTGAAATACTACACAAGATGATAGTTGGCTCAGTTGGTTGTCACTGTGTGTTGGTTGGCTGTGGACGCGGGTTCGAGTCCCGGTCCACACAAATCTTTTTTTGGCAATTATTTCCCTAAAACTATATTATTCTAAATTCATAATATGATTATATAAGCCCGAAAGTGACTCGAAATATTTTTAAAACGTACAAAAGTGTCGAGATACAAATAATTACTAGTTTAAGGTATTTAAAACATATATTGTTTAAAACAATACATTCTTTCTATCAAAAAAAAAATTAGGGGAAATTCGTGATGTTACAGTCTCCCCTACTTTTGGAAACTTCGTCCCGAAGTTATTAAAAACACAGGTTTGAGGTTGATTAGGTAGAAATTAAGGCAGCTGTGGTTTGGGTTAAAGCACGACATGAATTTATATGTAATAGAATAATTTGTTTCGAATAATTTGGATAAGAGGTTTGAGATGTGAGTTTTAAGGATTGGATTAGGTTCGTCTGAAGTAGCAAGAAGCATAAGAATCTAGCAAAATACTAAACTTATGTTTTAGGAATCTTATAAGAAATGCATGAATTGATTGGCTATATGAAAACCAAATGAACTACTAAAACCTTATTAGAATTTCACACTACCTTAACGTACCTGTAAATTCATGATTACGTTCCGGACCGCAATCACCAATTTACCTTACATTAGGGTTTTGTGTCCTTCTATGACTCTAAACACACATGTAAGTAATGCAAAATAACCTTGTGATTGAATCGTATACAATGTATCCAAAAATAACTCCAACTTGTTGAGCAGGAAAAAGACCCCTACCAGTCAGTGAGTAAGAACCTCTACCGATTGTTGAGCAGGTGCGATAGCCTCTACCAGTCGTTGAGCAGGTTGTAGGGCCTCTACCGACTGTTGAGCAGGCATGATGACCTCTACCAATCGTTGAGTAGGTTATTTGGTACTCAACTAACTGTTGAGCAAGTACTTCATCCTCTACCAGTTGTTTGATTAAGTGTACCAATTATTTCACACATAAATTGCAAATTGATAATATGTACATATAAACAATCAAGTATCAAGCATAGCATGCGAGTTGTAATAGTGTTGTCCTAGACAAGGTTAATGACTCTAAGTGTGTCTATAGCAAATAGTTTATATTCCATGATTTCTAGTATCAAATGTTTAAATATGGTAGATAATCGAATCCTCATGTATAACTAAGGATTAAGTTTGATGCAACACACAACCAAGTTTCAATAGTTTGGTTATCATGGGTAACTAGTTCATGTTTGAGAAGGTGAAGGATATAAATTTAGTTCTTGAGAGGATGATGAAAAATCTTGAAGTAGAATCAAGGTTGTGAGAGATAGTGAATGTGAAGATAGTTGATAAAGAGTTTATTTTATAGTAAGGAGATTATGTAGCAGTGTAAATTTTGGGGTTTGGATCAAAGGTTAAGTGTATAAGAAAACATGATTGTGGTATATGCCAAATATTGTAAAAATTTGAACAAGTTGAAAATGAGTGAGTGTTGATGGAGAATCTAGAGACTAGATATTATTCCTATGAAAAAAAAATTATTTTCAAAATTGGTTTTGTACATAAAGCAAAAGTTGTTAAATAGTACAAGCTAAGTAGGCTTTGATTAAAATATTCCCGTTAGTTGGAGATTTCTAACATGACATTAGGTTTTGAAGATCAAGGTTCTATTAAGTGATTTTTAATAGTTTAAAGCATTATATAGAAAATTGTTTGTTACGTCAATAAATAAACAATTGAATTTAAGTTCGAGGACATCTTTTGAAAAAAAAATATGTACTTTGTAAAGTTACTAGGTAATGAAAATACAACAGGATTTAGAAATCTTTAGTTTGTGCTAAGGTATGAGGTTATAGTTTTTAAAAATAAGTAACATGTGGAGAAATGAAATAATATGATTTGGGTAGGGTGTTCAATATTTAAAAAGTGGCTACGATGGTAAGGTGAAGTGTGATTGTGAAATCCATAGATGGTTATGAAATGAGATTGATTTAAGCTGTAAAATTTTGAGATTTTAGAGCTTAGTTTAAGAAAAGTGAGTGTAATCATTTATTCATTAATTAAAACGAATAAATGAAAACGTTGACTTATCAAAACTTCTAGATTTTAATAACATAGTGAAGACATGCTTTAGCCTATAAGTGAACACTCATCCCGAGAATTCCCAGGTAGGCATCCGGGTCCCTCGTCTGATTGGGATATATGCGCAATGCCAGTCCTAGACAGAAAACTCAGAATACAGGCGTTCACCCTTCCAGATTGCACGTGTTCGTTATTAAAATCTAGAACTTCGACGAGATCTTCAAGGTGGTTCAGGCTAAACCTGAGGATATGTCCTATTAGTCTAAGAGTAGATCTTGTGATGGAGAGCACTCTTCTTGTAGGGACTAAAGTAAGGATAAGAAGTAAAATAGAGAATATAAACAAGTAAGGTTGCAAGTAAAAGGAGCAAGTACTGATTAAAATCCTATGGTTATAGACTAGATTTTTTTTTTTCTAATAACCTAATTCCCTATAACCATGGCTCTGGTACCAATCTGTAACACCCCAACCGATGGCGGAAACATCGGGATGTCACGTATTGATGATTGTTCAGTAGCTCATGGTAAATAGTAAATTTCAATAAATGATTTAAATAAATTACATACAATTGTTCAAAGAATTTTATACATCAAAATGAAAAATACTAGCTACGCATCTTCAAGCAATAACTCTAATCTTCAAGCAAGCTATAACCTGAAACATGTTAAGTTTGAAAATATTTTGGGTCAACAAAAGTTGGTGAGAATTACATTAGGATGAACCTTTCTAACCAACGATACATGTGCATACGAACGACACTGCGAAACAACCAAAGTATAAGATAAGACATTATGATTCTGATAGGAATATGCTTGGATACTTAAGTGAGGCGGACAAGTGATTATGGTTGCAAACATAATCATGAATCCGCAGGCACAAGGGTATTTCGGGAATATCTTATCAAAGATCATAAGTGTAAGAATTGAATTAATACCCTTGAATGTAAAACTAGGTAAAGCACCTCGGCTTGTTGCAAAGGAATTAGGAATACGTCTTATCTTAAGTGCTTCTTGGGTTCTTTACCATAATATTCTCACTTGATGGATTGTTTCCTTGAACCTATCAAGTGATCCTTCATCCTTCTTTTAGCTCACTTTGATCGAGCTATCCTTGAGAAATCCTCGTTTATGAGACAAACATCTCAAGCACCCACTCTTGAAGACCAAACAGACGATCGATAACACATAAGTAGATGCCGAATCTTAATTTACATTCCTTTGAAGCTCGAAATATTCTTGTTGGATCATCCAAAACTTCGTGTGAAACACTCCGTACAAGACGAAACCTTGGGGAAACATCTTGACGTACATGATCAAACCCCGTTTTTCATAGTTCTTTCGACCATTTCTCACCAAATTTTTGGAATTTCCTTCGATATTTTGGCAAAGTTCTTTAATCGAATCATTTAACTTCGTTTTGAAACCCATTTCATACCCTTTTTATCACTAAGAACCCTTGGACACCATGCTCCAAACCTTTTCGATAACACTTAAGTACAATGGGTTTTGCACTTGTTTCTTGCTTCCTGAATATTTAAGCTCTTTCGGATTGAACAACTTCCTAGAACCATATGTAAACGTCAAGAAAGCCTTAGATTATTCAATAACCCTCCTTAGTAAGCTCTCTCCTTTCAGGATGAAACCATTAATTCAATCGAGACAAAATGTTTGTTCGTCCCCTATACCATCAAAAGCTTTACTAATCCTTGTATTTCAATCATTCTGTTCTTTGAGTTAGTATCCTCGGAAGACGTAACACCCTAACGTAAGATAAATTGGCAATTATGATCCGGAACATAATCGCGAATCTACAGGTACGTTATGGTGGTATAGAATTCCACGTGGATTTTTGGAAAAGATTCCAGTCCATTTTTGAAGTACCAAAGGTGTGGTGGGTTGGCTGCGGTACACCCTATATATAAACACCGATGGTACATTAGGGATGGGACTGGGAAATCAATCCAAGAATAAATCTAAGTTTTTGAAAAAGACTTTCAGTACGTTTTTGGAGTATCAAAGGTGTGGTGGGTTAGCTGCGGTACACCCTATATATAAACACCGATGATACGTCAGGGATGATACTGAAAGTCCGATCTAGAATAAACCCTAGTTTGTTTTTGACATTTGTATCAAACCATATATCCTTTTCCAGTTATTTCAGACGAAACCATTGATTCTAATCAAATATAGTAGTCTTTGCGCAGACAATATGTTCGATGTGAAAACAAAGGAAATATTCGATCTTTCCATTTTTTTTCTTTTCCCAGTGAAACCCTCTAACTAAAACCGGTGGATACGGTTTAAATGACTAAAGTTGAAGTTATTCGAAAACCCTTTCTATAAACTCGATTGTGAGAAATGAAAACGCCCAAACCATTTTGGTTCTATATAGTAAACAACAAGGAGAATGCTTGTCATAAAGAGTATATCTTTGTAAAAGCCCAAGTGACGAGAACTTGGTTAAAATAAGGACATTCTTTGCCTATATGTCAATACGAATTCCTTTCATCTCTCTGCAAGATATTAGTTTTCGCCAATTGATAAGGAAATAAATAGAACCATCCGCAAGAAATTGCAGATCCTATTTTCACAATTTCCATGTCCTAACTGTTCATTTACTCGTGTTAACGACTATCAAACCATCGATTTGGTAAATCTCCCTGTATTTGGACACACTATCTGATGAGTCGATCTCCATACCCTCGTCTTGTAAGTAGAATTGTCAAAACTTAAACCCTTTTCGTTGCTCGTATGAGCCGTAAACTTGTCTTGAAAAATGTATTATGACCCGCTTAAAGCCTAGTATACATAGATCCTTGTAACTTTGTGATGAACCGTGGATTTATTTCCTCAACTTCCAATAGTATGACATATTTATCTAGTGAGATAACTATAAGTTCGCATCCACGAGTGCCATTAAGAGAATAACCTTAACAAGCTAGGAGAACCGTGGCTGAATTACGAGATATAACCCCAACCTTAATTTCGCGGACGAAATTCTTATAAGGGGGGGGGGGGGAGAATGTAACAACCCGGATTAGACCCCAAATTTTTTTTCGTATAATCATCAATATCGTATAATAATTAAAGTAACCAAAACAAACTTAAGCGAGTCGGTTATGTTCAAAACCAAAAACCGAACCATTACATATAATATAAATTATTATTATAGACTACGCTTTACGTGACCAGATTAATACACGTTACGAACCCGAACCCGATCCGGACGAATTTGATTAATCATCACCGGGACATGTGTCACCCTCTCAAGGTGACACATGGCCCACCTTGTTACTAAACACCACACACACATTTATTATAAAATCTCTCAATAATATTCAATATACACACACATCTACATTCTGTTCAAGAAAAGAAGAGAGAGAGAGAGCTGAGAGGAGGTGACCGGAGACCTCCTCCACCTCCGGCAGGTGCTCCGGCAGCCGATCCCAACAACCATACCTCATCACTACCACCATACCACTTTACCAATTATCATTCAAGAGAGAGAACTCGATATATATAGAGAGAGAGAGAGAGAGAGAGAAACGCAGAGTATGAGAGGAGAGAGAGGAAAAAGTCGTAGAAGAAAGAGAGGCAGACGAAGAGGAAAAAGGAAGCGGCGGCGACAGTGACGTTCTAGTCACCGAGTCAATCCAGGTAATAACCAACAAGACCCTTTCGTTTCTGATAATCATGGTGGTAATTGATGATGGGAACTAGTGATTATTATTATCAGATGGTAGTGGGGTTGAGTTTCAGTCCGGTCAGGAATTCGGGTCTGGGAGTCCAACGATGACAAACGGCGACAGACGGCGACGAGGGTGGCTGGGTCAAGAGAGTTAGCCGGTTGACGACGTGGTTCAGTTGGGTGAAAGAGCAGTTGGTTATGGTGACCGATTGATGATGGTGGTTGTTATGATGTTGAGTTTGAAGGATGTACTGGTTATGGGTATTAGGAACAAAGAGGCTAATGTGAGTACTTAGATTGTTAGTCAACACAGTCAACCCTTGGTCAACTGTGCATTCAAAGGAAGCCAACTGAATGGTCAACTTTAGTCAAACATAAGCCGGTACACGAACATGAACGTAAGGTATAACGCAACTCAACAACTTTAGATATTAACATTAATACTAGATAACCTGTGTGTGGGAACTTGACGAGCTCGGCTAATGAATCGACCATAAATATACACATAGGTGAATTAGTTAGAATTGCATATATTACAAGCGTAGATCAAGACTAAGGTGTGTACTTGATAATCGGACATTACTTAGACAATGTGGACATGAGACATGGACTCGGACACTTAGATTGGTCGTATAAACTTGAACATTAAGATTAAGACTCGGACATAGCAGAATCTATACATATAAGTATAAACATATATATAAATTGGAATGGTAGTAGTGACGTTTGAGACTCGAGACTTGAACACTTGATTTTAACATAATAAAAGGACATAAGGTTCGGACCAAGACCTACGCGACGTGTACTGGATGTAGACTTATATACATAGAAATAAATATTGAAACCATAGACTTGGAATAATAATAATAAATGGATCAAGAACTTGGACTTGACTAGACTACATCCTCGACAAAGTAGAAGACACAAACATCATATGTATTAAATTAGATCATAGTGGCAATATTGGATTTAGGACTCGAGCATAAGACAATGACACCTCGGACGTAGTTAGAACCAATCGTTTGTTTGTACGATTGTAGTATATAAGCACTACTAAGATGAATACTAAATTACAATACCTTAAACTTAGGATTGAGAAACGAACTTGATGTTAAGGACTTGGAATAAGGACACAATATATATGACTAAACGCCACCTCCAAACTGTAACCATTACCTAGTAAATACGAACAACCATTAGGAAGTACGAACATACGATAAGATAAGCATAAGAGTATACACATGCCAAAGTCTGAAACAACAGAAAAACATGGAGTTGCATTAAATAGAAACCATATGCCCAAGCTCGTCCCCACGCATAACCCTTGTGATTAAAACCAAATACTAATAACGTTTGTTGACTTAGGATTTGACCAGGAGAGTACCAATACCGGACGTCAGACGCCTTGTTATTTTAAACTATCCATGCGCACTTCTTCCAGGTGAGTCTCGTGAACCATCCCCTATTTTTGTCTTTTAACTGTTTTGGGTGAATACATGCTTCCAGTGTAGAACCAGTTAAATGAGATGAACCAGATGATGTGACAAGGTGCTCCCGATACCACCACACTCATCAACCCAACGGGAGATTGTGCCACTTAATATGTGGGTAGCGCTACTTGGGGAAACCCCCGCACGCAGTGGACTCGGAAGCCCGGGAAACCCTCCGCTGTGGTATGTGTCATGTATTTTGCCAAAGGAGTCCATAATGGGAGCAGATGGATCCAGTGTTAGGATTGAGGTGTGGCTTGTACATCACCACGTGTAAACCTGTTTTAACTTATTAAACTTGCTTTTTGAATGATAATTGTTTTGAGACGATAAACCTTATTTTAGAACTAATTAAACACACGCACGGACTCACCAACATTATTGTTGACCCAAACTCTTTTAAGCATGTATTCAGGTACCTGTTCTGGAGTTTCGAGGATTATGCAGCTGCAACTCATAGTATCCCCGACGGACGAACCAGAAGGCAAGCGAGAACATTATTACCTAGAATACTTGTGTTAGAGATTGTACATTACTATATATGTAACTAGATATTTATAAAAGATTAGTCATTTATATTACTTCCGCTGTTTGCTTGCATTACGAGATGTTTGGTAACAATCTGGAATTCCGTCTAGGCCCACCTAAGTCGGGGTGTGACACATAGACACTTTATGATTGAATTGCATATAGAATGTTGTAACATGTTTCACCCCAAAAATAATGATAAATAGAAAAGGGGCTATGTAAAACTCACCATAGCAAAATGTTATGTCTCGTGAAAAAAATAGAATAATGTGTTGTGAATGTATGCGAGGCGAATCCCAAAGACTCAACAACGTAGCTAGTCCAAATTGAAGAAAACGAAAAAGAAAGAATATCAAGCTTCCAATTCGCTAATTACAAGAGCTTATAATCAAAGCTTCAATAGTAGAAGTAATAGACTATAGAAGAAAGATATGAGGGAAAGTTTAATCGGATTGAAACAATCGATTTAGAGGTGTAAAGTATAATGGGTCATAGGTGGGTTTTTATACTAGTTTTGGAGTCAATTAGCCATTAAAATTGGTCAACACCATAAAGTAAGGTTTTATGATGAATTGACTATTTGACTAAGACTTTGACTGTTTGACTAAGACTTTGACTGTTTGACTAAGACTTTGACTGTTTGACTAAGACTTTGACTAATCAATTCAAGGAATGTGTTAAGTTTATTTTCTTCTGAAATACTACACAAGATGATAGTTGGCTCAGTTGGTTGTCACTGTGTGTTGGTTGGCTGTGGACGCGGGTTCGAGTCCCGGTCCACACATATCTTTTTTTGGCAATTATTTCCCTAAAACTATATTATTCTAAATTCATAATATGATTATATAAGACCGAAAGTGACTCGAAATATTTTTTAAAACGTACAAAAGTGTCGAGATACAAATAATTACTAGTTTAAGGTATTTAAAACATATATTGTTTAAAACAATACATTCTTTTTATCAAAAAAAAATTAGGGGAAATTCGCGATGTTACAATAAAGATGATGCATTAAAAATGAAAGAGGATGGAAATTCAGAAACTGTTGAGGTATGTATTGTATTGTTAACTGTTGTATTGTTAAATTCGAAATATTTGCACATGTGCATAATGTATGATTGTGATATAGTTGAGAATAAATTTTAGATGATGCACATGTGCATATTATAAAGCATAATTAGATGCACATGTGCATTCTGATGAGTTTTTGTTGTGTAATATTTGTGTTCATAAAGTATGTCGTAAAGTGTTTTTGAATGTATTTAGAAAACAATAAATGTATATTGATGTTCATTTTCATAAAAAAAAATGTCGCATGATGCACATGTGCAATATGTTATGCATTGTTTCGTCATATATGATTGAATAAATGTTGAAAATGAATATTTAGATTTATGTCACATACTTTCTTATAGAGAATCATAACTTTTATTTTTAGTTATAAAGTTATAGCTTCTATTTGTATTTGATAACATTAATTGTGGTTATCTCTAGATAATATAAAATGACATAAACGAATAAGGGGGTGTTTGGGATTGATTATTCAAAACAGATTTTGCGTTTTGGAAAAGCAGGGGTGAACCTGCTTATAGATTATTGCGTTTTGGTAGCCTAAAAAACTGATTATCTGCGTTTTCAAAACGCAATCCAAACACTAAAAAATGATTATCTGCGTTTTCAAAATGCAATAATCTAAAAATCAGATTCAAAACGCAATCCCAATGTAACATCGCAAAATTTTCCCCAAAATGTTAATACATAAAAAGCCCTTATATATATATATATATATATATTTTATTACACCTTTATCATTAATATTATACAAATGTGCCTAAGTCTTTATTTATCCTAACTCACAACTTATATACATACATAAATGTATATATATAATAATAATAATAATATGATTCTAAATTCTTTTTTTTTCACATACAAGATTTTTTTTATTTAAATAAAGCCTTGAGTCAAATAGTCAAAGTCCTAGTCAAAGTCTTAGTCAAACAGTCAAAGTCTTAGTCAAATAGTCAATTCATCATAAAACCTTACTTTATGGTGTTGACCAATTTTAATGGCTAATTGAATCCAAAACTAGTATAAAAACCCACCTATGACCCATTATACTTTGCACCTCTAAATCGATTGTTTCAATCCGATTAAACTTTCCCTCATACCTTTCTTCTATAGTCTATTACTTCTACAATTGAAGCTTTGATTATAAGCTCTTGTAATTGGCAACTTTGGGGCTACACATATTCTATTTCTCGAGACTTAATACTTTGCTAAGGTGAGTTTACGTAACCATGTTTATGCGATTCTTTATACTTGCAACAATTATTTAAGCAATTCAACATGCATGTCTAGTTGTAAACTTTATTGCCTCATGAATTAGTCAACAGTTTCAACGAGTTTCAACGAGTTTCAACATTTACATAATCATTAGCTATGGCCAAGCCGGCGATACTCAATAATAGATCTATTGGATTGACAACCCCACCCGGATACGTGTACCTCCTACATAGGTAACGTGGGTGATTGTTATCGTTCAACATATTACTAAGGTGAACCGTAGATGACGGGATGGACCTAAACTAGTCGGAGGTTTGATTATGTCAACTTATTATACTATTCATGTAGACTTAAATTTACGATAGACATACGAATTGCTAAACTTTTATACTTAAACTATATGCTTAACATGGATTATGTATTCTCACCAACTTCTAGTTGACCCCCCCCCCCCATTTTTCCAAACTCAACAGGAAATACTGATGCATGAAGTCTAGAGCTAGCATGAGGAGTTATTTGAAGTTTTAAGTTTCATTTGTTTGTTTGATGTATTAGACCTTAATGTAATTCAATATTGTAATGTAATAAAGGATTATTTAAACATATGTATTACCATGAGCTACTGAACAATCATCAATACGTGACATCCCGATGTTTCCGCCATCGGTTGGGGTGTTACACCCAAACACCCTCTAAGTTGTTAAAATGGGATTAAACCGGAAACAGATCCAAGATTGCTTTTCAAGGGGTGCGATGTGGGCGGGGGGGGGGGGGGGGGGGCTGGGGCTTTGGGTGCGATCAGAGGCCTTTTTCCAAACTTTCAAGGGGTGCGATCATGATTTTCGCCTATAAAATACACTAAATTATTTTTTTCAAGGGGTGCGGCCGCACACCTTGGGTTGTACTTGGCTACGCCCTTGTCTCCTCGCCGGTTTAGCTCGCATGGGTTTAACAATTGGACTGCTTTTGGCGAGCGCGGTTGAATCAGTGGCTTGGCTCAATGGTTGAGCTAGTTTTGATTAAAATTCTCTTTGTGCAAATACATTAATTTATGGATTTTAATGTTTGAATCTCTAACCTCTAATATAGTGTATGTTAGGCTCTCCTTATTTTCCTTCCTTATAACTTATTACTTTTTCAAAAAGTTAATAAGGAGAAAAAAAATGTTTGGGTAATGGTTAGAAAAGGAGTTTTTGTGGGTTGAAAAGGAGATAAGTTATAAGTTATAAATTGTAACTTTTTTATTAAGGAGATAAGGATGTGAAAAAGAAGATAAGTTAATAAGTTAGTTGGAGAGCCAAACATGCCCATGTTGGAATAAATATACGTGACGTTTGTATATTTATCGATAGCCTTTAGAATCATTTGTATAATGTTGATCAATTATTAATTATCCTAAGCCCAATAACAAGATGAGTCTTTGATGGGCGGACTTATCATTAGATGGGCCTTGTAGGGTGTCCCCTGGGTATGCATAAGAATGAGAGCTTACTAGGGAATAGGGGTTACACAACTTATTATCATAACACCTCTAAAGAAATCCTTCCCCTCTCTCTCTAAATTGATTCTTCATCAAGAATCCTAAATCCATCATAACTGCATACCCTAAAGGGAACCCAATCATCCTGACAATCATGTCAACCTCCACTCTCTCAGGATCAATGGCAGGTCTCACTAATCTTTCAGGTATTATCATTATTATTATGTTTTCCTTTATTTACAATCAAAACTGATCAACATGTGGTATCAGAGCAATGTTGCTCTATCAGTTTTGATTTTCTTCCATTAAGATCTGGAATTAAAATCGGAAAACAATTATGATTGAAACCTGATAATGTTTTAGGGTTCCATATTTTTTTTCTTTTTTTTTTCTTACGGCCAAAAGAAAAGAAGAAAAAAAAATTGTGTATAACAACGTAAAAGTTTCAATTTGTTGATCTATTCACTAACAATTTTTTTATTAGTGATTAGATATATGAAATTGAAGTTTCAATGACTCACGGCTATTTTAGTTTTTATTTACATAGCCGATTATTTTTTGTAATGTTTTATTAATTTTCGAATTCGGTTAATAAACATTAAGGTTCTTAGATTTCGATTTCAGATTATGCATGTTTATTAAGTTTTGGAATTTTTCAATTGATGTTCTTCAAGAACATCATAATTTTTTCAAAAAAAATCCCTTATGTTTTGGTTCAAGATTGAATCAAATCTTGTTTCTAGTATTTTAGGAAATTCAATCTCCATAAATTTTTTGAAATCTTGTTGATAAAATTCAATATGAAATTTAGGAGATAATTAGTTCCAATCTAAAGATGGAAACAAGATTTAATTAAATCTCTAATTTTTTGAACCACCTAACTTTATCACTTTTATTTCTTGATAATAATAACTAGTTTTCGGTTTTAAAGATTAATAATTAAGTTCTCGGAGGATCCCTCAGTTCACGCATTCAGGTTCTCGGCTTTTAGTTCTCGGTTATAAAGTTTTTGACCAGGTTCACGGACAGGAGTTCTCGGTCAAGGTCTTCTACTTTGAAAACCCATGATTTTTTCGAGATTCCATAATTTTTCCGAGAACCTATCTTATTTATCGAGAACTATTATGTATTCGAGAACCAATATTTATTCGAGAACTATTAAAGAATCCGAGAACTATTAAAGTTATCCGAAAACTTAAGTTATTCGAGTACTCATAATATATTCGAGAATCATCAGCATATCGAGAACTAATTCTGATATTCGGGAACTCATCATTTTAGAGAACCCCTTATGTTATTCGAGATCTCATAAGTTTTCCGGGAACTCGTCATTTTCGAGAACTCATAATTTCGAGAATCCCTGATGTTATTCGAGATCTCATAAGTTTTCCGGGAACTCACTATTTTTCCGAGAACTCCTTATGCTATTCGAGAACTCATCTAAATTTTTTGAGAACTCAATTACTAAGAACCCATTACTTTTTCCGGGATCTCTAATAAAACTTACAGTTTTGATAAAACCTAACGTATCAAGTTTATTCAAAACATTATAAAAACCTTGCTTAACTTGAAATAACATTTTACGTGTCACTTCTGCCCAAAGGTGATGTGTCACATTAGTTCGTTATATAAGATCTCGTTAAGCATTGTAGCTCGGTTCACATAATTTCCATAAGGTTTCACTTCTGCCCAAAGGTGATGTGTAACAGATTATGTTGGTGAACTGAGCGTATTGCATTAAAACTTTGAATGTCTCACTTCTTCCCAAAGGTGATGTGCTACATTCACTGTTTGCAACTTAATACTTAAATAAATAGCGTATAGCCAAAGCTAGAGCATCTTATTTAAGTAGCTTATGTTTTGGTGTTATAATAAGTTATCACAGCTTCATTAGTACAATGGTCTTTGTTCTGCCTGCCTTAGATAATTACTTGCCCCCCTTAGATCAGTATAAGTTCTTCTCTAACTTAGTATCTTACTATTCTCATCCTTTTCCACTATTAGCTCCCAACTGCGGCATCACTACCTTAACTGGTGATAACTTTGCTTCCTGGAAAGATTCACTTATGTTGACCTTGGTGTTGCTGGATTTCGATTACACACTGAGAGAGGATGCTCCTCCCCAACTCACTGACAAAAGCACCGCTGCTGATAAAATGGTGCATGAGAAATGGGAAAGATGCAACCGTATGTCTCTCATGTTCATTAAGAACTCCATTAGCATGCCTATTAGAGGATCTATTCCAGATTCCACGATCGCTAAAGTCTATCTGGCTTCTGTGGAGGATCAGTTCAAAGGAACCTCAAAGGCGCATGCTTCCACTCTGATTTTGAAACTTGTGACAACTAAATATGATGGGAGAAGCGGTATTCGTGAGCACATCATGTCCATGAACGATATGGCCCATAAGCTCAAGGGTTTAGAAATGGAGATTAGTGACGGTTTCCTGGTGCATTTCATCATGACTTCGCTTCCCTCTGCTTATGATGCTTTCAAGATCAACTACAACACACAGAAAGAAAAGTGGACAATGCAGGAGTTGATCACTATGTGCGTGCAAGAGGAGGAACGGATGAAGCTGGAGAAACCTGAAGTTGCTTACCTGACGACTGCTAATCCAATGAAGAGGAAGAGGCAATCTAACAAGAATCATAACGCTAAATCTCAGAGGAATGATGCAAGTACCTCATCTAGCCATAAGAACTCCAAAGGCAAGTTCCTCTGCAAGTTTTGTAAGAAAGAAGGACATAAGCAGCAGGACTGCCATGAATTTAAGGAGTGGCTAACTAAGAAAGGTAATCATCTATTTATGATACTTGAGTCCTTTAACTTAAATGTTCCATCTAATACTTGGTGGTTTGACTCTGGTTCTATGGTCCATGTGACCAATTCTCTTCAGGGATTCCGTTCAATCCAGAAGCTGGCAAGAAACCAAAGAATACTTAATGTTGGGAATGGAAAGTCTCTTATTGTTGAAGCCATGGGAACATTAGAATTAAAATTCAAAACTGGTTTATGTATTGTTCTTTATGATACCTTATATATTCCTGAGATTACTCGGAATCTTGTATCTGGACCTAAGTTAGACATGGATGGTTTTGACGTTTCTCATGGTCATGGCAAACTTACGATTACTTATGATTCCCAAGTGTATGGTTATGGTTTTCTGGATGGTGGTCTCTATAAGTTAGAACTAGATGATGATTTTTCCAAGTCTTTGTTATCATATAATGTTAATGAATTACTAACAAAGAAGAAACGCAAGAGAGACTTAGAAACTTCATCCATGTTGTGGCATCAACGTTTAGGCCACATTTCACGAGAAAGGTTAACCAGACTCGTGAAGGATGGGGTATTACCCTCTCTTGATTTCGATGATTTTGGAACATGTGTCAAATGCCCTAAGGGCAAAATGACATCAGCAAATAAGAAAGGTGCCACTAGGAGCTCTAATTTATTAGAACTCATTCATACTAACATTAGTGGCCCTTATAACATTGCTGGAATAACTGGACATACTTCATTTATCACTTTCATTGATAATTACTCTCGCTACATGTACTTGTATCTCATTAAGGAAAAGTCTGAATCACTAACAACTTTTAAAGATTATAAAGCTGAAGTTGAAAAACAATTAGATCGTCAGATAAAAGTTGTTAGATCAGATAGAGGAGGTGAATATTATGGTAGACATACTGATGTGGGTCAAGCCCCTGGCCCATTTTATGAGTTTTGTAAGAGCCAGGGGATTGTGAACCAATACACCATGCCTGGTACTCCTCAGCAGAACGGTGTAGCTAAGAGAAGAAATAGAACCCTAATGGACATGGTGCGCAGTATGTTAGCCAACTCAGGTTTACCTTTGTTCCTCTGGACTGAGGCCTTAAAAGCAGCCGTTCATATACTCAATAGAGTTCCTACGAAGTCTGTCCCCAAAACTCCTTACAAACTTTGGACAGGTAGGAAACCGAGTCTTAGATATATGAAAGTATGGGGCTGTCTTGCCGAAGCTAAGTTATATAACCCTTTCTTACGAAAACTTGACATGAAAACCGTCAGTTGTTTCTTCATCGGATATCCCGATCACTCTAAGGGTTATAGATTCTATTGTCCTTCCCATGTCACTCGTATTGTGGAAACCAAGCGTGCTGCATTCCTAGAGGATTTCAAGGTCAGTGGGAGTAACGAAAATCCTTATGAAGAATTGCAAGAAATACAAGATGCGGGGGAGATAGATTTGTCGCTTACTACAACTCCGATGATTCCTCTTGTACCCAATGCCAATTCTATTCCTAACGTCATTGCACCAACACCTTCACAGCCAGATCTTCATGAACCAGCTAATGAAGGCCCATCAAACACTCAACACCATGAAAATGTTGAACCTGAAAACCAGTTTCGAAGGTCATCAAGGTCTAGAAGGCCTACTAATTTTGATGAGTATGTAACCTTCCTAACTGAAGCTAAAATGGATACCGGAAAGCTTACTGATCCTACTTCTTATAACGAAGCCATTAGCAGTGATCAATCTTCTGAATGGACAAAAGCCATGATTGACGAGCTTGAATCCATGAAGAAAAATGACGTTTGGGATTTGGTTGAATTACCCAGCGGTGCAAAAGCCGTAGGATGTAAATGGGTCTTCAAAACAAAACTAGATCCGAATGGGAACGTTGAACGCTATAAAGCGAGATTGGTTGCAAAAGGCTACACTCAGAAAGAGGGAATTGATTATCAAGAGACGTTTTCACCTGTCTCTAGAAAAGATTCCTTAAGGATCGTTATGGCCCTCGTAGCTCATTTTGATTTAGAGTTACATCAGATGGACGTTAAGACTGCTTTCCTTAATGGTGACTTGGAAGAAGAAGTGTTCATGAAGCAACCTGAAGGTTTCAAACCTGAAGGTCAAGAACATTTAGTCTGCAAGTTGAAGAAATCCATATACGGTTTGAAACAAGCCTCATGTCAATGGTACTTAAAGTTTGATGAAGTCGTTAAGAATAATGGTTTCATGAAGAATCAAGTAGATCAATGCACCTACCTTAAGATGAGTGGGAGTAATTGTACTATTCTTGTCCTTTATGTTGATGATATCTTACTGGCAAGCAATAGCTTAGATATGTTGCATGAGTCGAAGCGATTACTTTCGTCTAATTTCGACATGAAAGATCTCGGGAAGCCTCTTATGTTATTGGCATCGAAATACACCGAGACAGACGCAATGGGATTTTAGGTTTGTCCCAAAGGGCCTACATTGATCGTGTTCTCACACATTATAACATGCAACATTGTAAACCTACTCCAGCTCCAGTAGCTAAGGGAGATGTATTCGGTTTATTCCAATGTCCGAAAACAGAAGTGGAAAAGGAACAGATGAGAATGATACCTTATGCCTCAGTAGTCGGTAGTCTTGCTTATGCTCAAGTCTGTACGCGTCAAGATATCGCTTATGTCACTGGAATGCTAGGCCGTTACTTGAATAATCCTGGCCATGATCATTGGAAAGCAGCTAAGAAAGTGTTAAGATATCTGCAAGGGACTAAAGACTATAAACTGACTTACAGAAGAAGTGATCATTTAGAAGTGGTAGGATACTCTGACTCTGACTTTGCTAAATGCAAGGATGATAACAAATCCACCTCGGGGTATATCTTTATGTTAGCAGGCGGACCCATTTCATGGAAGAGTCATAAACAGAGACTTACAGCAACATCCACAATGATGGCAGAATACATCGCTGTATATAACACATCCTGCCATGGAATGTTGATTAGGAATCTCATTACTGGACTCAAAATTGTCAATTCCATCACTAGATCATTGAAGCTTTACTGTGATAACTCAGCCGCCGTTAGTTTCTCGAACAGTAATAGTTCGACTGGCGCTGGTCATTTCTTAGATACAAAGTATTTGTTCGTACGTGAACGAGTTGAGGAAAACAATCTTTGTATCGAACATATAAGTACTAAGGATATGCTTGCGGATCCGATGACTAAAGGTCTCCCACCTAAAGTATTCGAAGATCACGTTTCGAAGATGGGACTTACTAATGACCTTGTTTAGAAGCATATGTACTTATTGACCATTTATGTTTACTTATGACTTATGTTTTATGAATAATGACTTATGTTTAATGAAATTTCCTCTTTATGATTTGTTTGTCTATTAGTATGTTAAGTCGGCATAATGACATAAAGACAATAATGTAACAAATCAACAATTAAGGGCATAACATAAATTGATCCTAATGTTAAGTTTAAATTTGGATTGTAGTATGATTAATGGGGGTCCTAAGTCGAATATAGACTTAACGGCTGTATTTCTCTGCTACAGTTTGGGTTTAGAACTAAAATGAGTATTAATCCCTCGAGACTAACGTAATGCTCATAACAAATGATTACTCGGCTAAGTGGGAGAATGTTGGAATAAATATACGTGACGTTTGTATATTTATCGATAGCCTTTAGAATCATTTGTATAATGTTGATCAATTATTAATTATCCTAAGCCCAATAACAAGATGAGTCTTTGATGGGCGGACTTATCATTAGATGGGCCTTGTAAGGTGTCCCCTGGGTATGCATAAGAATGAGAGCTTACTAGGGAATAGGGGTTACACAACTTATTATCATAACACCTCTAAAGAAATCCTTCCCCTCTCTCTCTAAATTGATTCTTCATCAAGAATCCTAAATCCAATATAACTGCATACCCTAAAGGGAACCCAATCATCCTGACAATCATGTCAACCTCCACTCTCTCAGGATCAATGGCAGGTTTCACTAATCTTTCAGGTATTATCATTATTATTATGTTTTCCTTTATTTACAATCAAAACTGATCAACAGCCCATATACATGTGAGGTTGTTAGTCAACTTTTTTTTTTTTTTTTTTTTTTTTTTTTTTTTTTATTAAAATAGATTCTTTTTTTTTACTTTATTAAAATACGAAATAAACCAAGTTACATCTGGATAATGGGTAAGCGAGCAACAAGCTGCGCCGCTATACCCTTTTGAATCGCAAAGCCTATTCTACTAAATACAAACTTTTGGTTCCTCGGGCTTTGCGAATCACTGTGGACCACCTTCTGCACCCGCTCCAAAAAACGAACTGCCTCAGGGGCTAAGGATCCAAAAGTATCGAAGGCAAACGGAATGAACACATGTTGATTCTCTAGACATGCTGCCTCGTGCTTAGCAACCTTCCTAGCTTCCGCCTTCAAAACCGCCTGTCCCTGAACGAATCCACTATCTCTCAGTCCCACCAGTGGGGACACCCCAGTGAGGTCAACACACGCGTGCTTACCCCCCGCCCAGCCAAACACAAGGACGTCCGTAGGACGCAGGGTAGATCTTCCCTCTCGTGGGTCAGTCAGAAAATTAACAGGGGCTTCTTTCTTGGCTGAGATCCCGGCGCGCCTAAGCACATCCCATAAAACATCTCTAACCCAGTCATGACGATACTTGAACCCTGGCAATTCCTTACAGTGAAGGGCATGCTCGCCAAATCTATCCAAACAGGCTTTTTTACAAATGGGGCAAGAGTCGTCTGGCGGGAAAAGGGGAATCATGAGCCGGTATTTAAGGATGGCTCTGTATTCAACTGCTGACATCCGTTGCCCAAGACCTTCAATGGGCGCAACAGTCAAAAAATCTTGGGCATGAGCCCCCTTGAGACAGGCCAAAACTGCCTTTTGACGCGGGGTCATATCGAACCGCTCCTCCATATCCTGTGCGTGTTTACCATACAGAGCACTCGCCAAAGTTTGTTGAGGTTTCTTGGGGGCGGTCTCCTTATCAGTAAAACCGCCTAGATCAAGGTCTGGGAGAGTTGTTCCAATATTACCAAGCGCAAGGGAGTAGTCAGGATCCACCCCCATAACACCAGCGCTTCGCAAGATGTGGTCCTGCAGTTTCCACGATTGGGCCCTGGATGCTACAAAAGCATATGCGGAGACGTCCTCCGCCGATATAAGCCCTAAGCCCCCGCAGCGCATAGGGAAGGAAGCCAACCTCCACTGGAGGTCCCCAAAATGCGGTCCTCCGCTGACAACAATGTCTTCAACAGCCCCTCGCAGACCTGCATCGAAGATAGACACAGCCTCTTTGACATGTTCGGGTTGACAAGTCCGGAGCCCAAACACTAATTTAGCAACCCCCATGCACGAGCGCAACAGGAGGAGCTCACTTTGGGGGTCCCTTAAGTCCGACAGTCGTTTCATAAGATCAACCGCCCGAAGAGCTCGTCTAGATGCCAAAGACTGAATAAACCTTGCATCCCGACTAACCGCCCCCCCGAGGAGTTTAACCCCCCCTACGGGCCTGCTAATCTCGCTAGGGAATAAACCCGGCACTTTCTTCGCACCATTGCATGACGGCCAAAAAATCTCCGTTTTCCGAATATTAAGCCTAAGCCCAAGAGATGCCCCCTCTGAACGGATAATGTCCAACGCCCTAGAAACTTCCTCTGCCTTACCAATGATTGTGCCATCGTCCAAGTACCAGGCATGGAAGGGCAAGGAGCAGGCGCCCTGCACACGGAGGATCAGCGGATGAAGAACCAGCGCAAAGAGAAGGGGGCCGAGAGGGTCCCCTTGCTGCACCCCTGTGGTAGCCCCAATATGGGTATCCCCCACATATAATATTGCGGGTTGCGCATATAAAAATTGGACCCACGGGAAGATAGATGGGCATCTGCAACTAACTTCCCTGAGAAGTGTCGTACGGTCCACCTCGTTAAAGGCGTTAGAAAAATCAACAGTGAGCATAGCCAGGGACCCGTCAGAATGGAACGCGCTCAGAAACCTGTTAGCACTGTGCAGCACCGCTTCTGCCCCATTAGGGACCCCAACCCCTATATAGGCTTGTAAGTTATATTTTCTTAGTTATAACTTCTTTATCTCTTTTATCAACGGGCAAAATATATTCCTTTTATATTTTCAAATATCTAAACTATATAGGCTTGTAAGTTATAACTTCTTTATCTCTTTTATCAACGGGCAAACATCGTAAAAAAACATACTTTCTTAGTTTTTTTTTATTTAACGAAAGTCGCTAAATAATACATAAAAGTCCCCTTTACATGTCATTTTTTAACAAAATTGCGATGTTCTATATATTTAAAATAACCTGGAACCTTCACACTCGATTGTGTTTACTTACATGTTCTATCTACAGGGATACTTATGATCTTCCATTTCATAAACACCAATAAAGTTTTTCCCCCATATGAAACTAAGAATGAATGACACTGTTTCCCTATTTACAAATTGAGAACGTTGGAAAACTAATGTTGCAATCATGGTTCTGCATATCGATTGGTGCACTAAATCTTCACATTGTAATTTAGAGGGTATATACGGTTTGAAAGATAAAATTAAAATGTTACATTTTATCTAACTGAAAGAGACCTAAACATGTAGACCACATATGAAAACTTTAGAATACATAGCCAAACACAAACATGTGCCGCTAATTAAAGGAACTTTGGATGGATGTACCATAAACATGTAAAAGTATTTGTTAATTGACTTGGGAAGACATGATTTTTTGTTTCTAAATATCTAAATTAAATACTCTCCCTAATCGGTATTGAGTTCGCTACCTTTGTATTATTTTTCTTTATTTCGAGCCCCGTTGAATGTTATAAACGAGTTGGAGAAATTAAGGCGTAATTTTTTTTGGGGTGGCACGGACGAAGTAGACAAAATGAGTTGGTTGGCTTGGGAAAAAGTTACCGTTCCGGTCGAATAGAAAAAAAAAATAAAGCCTGCCTTGTTGCGGATAGAGTGATAAATTCTGAACAGAATTTCGATTTTAATGCGGAGTGGAGGCGTTTGGAATTTTCCAGTGAATAGCAAATTGAGCTTGATAATTTGATGACTCTCTTACATGGGGTCACAACCTCCTTTGGTAGTGATACATGGTCTTGGGCAGTGGGGAATTCAACGGAATTCTCTGTCAATAATGTTAAGAACAGGGGCGAAGTATACATTTGGCCAGGGGTGGCCCTGGCCCCCCCTGTTTTTTTTTGCGCAGTAGTGAAAATTTGCGATTTTCATAGGTAAATTGAGTCCGGGTTGAGCCCGGCCCCCGCCGATTTTCCACTACTGATTGGAAAAAATTAAGTTCGGCCCCCGCCGATTCCGAAACCAAGCTTCGCCACTGGTTAAGAAATGTATATTCGAAGCGACAGATGATATGCCGGCCTCATCGTTTGAGTGGTGCAATTGGGTTCCAAAGAAGGTGGTAGTGGTTGCGTGGCGTGCTTTTCTTGATCGTCTCCCTACACTTGAAGCTTTGATAAGACGAAACATACAAGTTGGGGCACAGGATTGCGGCATTTGTGGAACTAATATAGAGTCGGTGGACCATTTATTTACGGGTTGTCCGGTTTTTATGGAGGTATGGCAATTGGTATTTTCGTGGTGTCATGTGCCGCCTTTCTTTGCATTCCACGCCGGGATTTGCTTTCCTTACACTTGACCGCAAAGAGTGGCGTTCGTGTTAGAAAAGCGTTCTATGGGGTGATTTTGACGGTGTTTTGGAGTATTTGGAAAGCTCGGAATGATCACATTTTCAACCAAAAGGAAGTGTTGGTCAGGAGAATCATGGAAGAGATAAAGGTTATGAGCTATTCGTGGATCACTAAACGCGGGAAAATGTTGGACATGACTTGGGACTCTTGGGGTAGATTTGATTCACTAAGGATGGGGTAGTTTTTTGGGGTTGTTCTTTTTTTTCGGTTGTGTGTTTTTGTTTTTTCGGATTTATGCTTTCGGATTGTATCCCCGGATTATTGTTGGCTAGTTTCTTGCTAGCGTTTTAATAAAGTTTGTTTGTTGTTCAAAAAAAAAAAAATACTCTCCCTAATAACCTCTATGTTATTTGGTTGAGTATGTTCTACAACCCATTCGACTAGTATCCTTTTCAATAAGGCTTCTAAAACATTACAAGTACATACAATTAATTCAAATACATATAAGTACATATACAATTGCCAATGACCCCCAACTGAGTTGGGGAGAGGTGGGAGAGTTTACTCTTTAGAGAGGTTCCTGCCCGGGACAGTTACACGGTTCGAATCCTAGAGCCAGCAAAAATACTGTGACATCCGTCACCCTCGTCTTCCGTCAACTTTACAATAATAGCCCTTCAAATATTTTCATTATAGTTCTTATACGTTTCGTCGTTTGAAAATTTAATTTTTGAGCAAACTAAAAATTTATCATTTAAATTTATTATGGAATGGGTATAAGTTGTAATCAAATACGTATCTTGAAACGTCTACGCAATGGATTTCATAAAAAAAAAATTGCAAGTTTTAAAAAGTTAAAAAAAAAAACTTTTAAGTTAAGTTAGTTAACCAAGTTAACTCCTTATAAAGAAAATACTAACCTAGTTTCATAATAAACTAACCTAGTTAAATGTGTAGGGACTAATGTTGCCAAGTATCAAAAGTTTAGAAAAAAAAAAACTCCCTCCCTGGTGCCTTGTTCGGTTTTCCGGCGGAGCAAATCCGGCCACCGGAATTTGCTCCGGCGAGGGTAAACTGGGCCATTTTCGCGGCTTTTACTCGTTTTTTATTAATCAGGAGCGTTTCTCCATCATTATTAACGAGTTTTCGGCCAATAATGTGTCATTAAACGCGTTATTATCGTGCATTTAATCTGGATTTAAACTTGTAACCGGCGACTTGTTAAACAAGATCAAACCGTTCGTTTAACTGAATAATACTATAAATTGGTCTTCGCATATGGTTCCTCGACTATTACTCGTTCCAAAACCACAAGAAAAACGCATAAACGTGAACAGAAGATTGTTCATATATGGCTTCAAAGTCGCGGCCCTTTTATACTTGGTTTCATTCACATACACATTGTAAGTCCGTGCTTATAGTGCCGTTTCGTTTAGTTTTGTATTGTGAACGAAAACCCCTTATTACAGATTGTTAATCATGTCTTAATTGGGTTATTGAAAAATCTAGGGTTAGGGTTCTTGCTTGTAGGATTGGGGAAGAAGAAGATGAACTTGAGTTATAGGTTATATATGTTTCAGTTTCATTTAAATCAACAGATTGTGTTGTAGTGTAGTGGTTTGTCTGATTCCTTGTTACAGAAGGGGCATGGGTTCGATACTGGTTGACAGCACTAACCCCTTATCATTTTTTTTCAGATTTGAATTTTTTTTATCTATATATTAATATATAAACACATTAAACTTATAATATTTATAGTAAATACATTTTTGCCCCAAAAATTATGAAAATTTAGGAGTAGCTTCTTGACACCTCATAGAAAATTATTCCACTTTTATTTTCTGGAAAATGTTTTATTTTTATGTTTTTATTTAATTAATTTGTTTTAATCATATTTAATTCATTAAAAATTCATTTTTAATGATTTTAATCTCAAACTTTTTGGGTAATTATTTCTCATCATCATGAACTGATATAAAAATTATTGGTTCAGAAAACATTTAATTTCATTGATTTTCCTATTTTTTAATCATTTAAACATGATTTAATTTCATTAAATCGGTTTTAAAATATAAATAAGTTTATAAAAATTATGGGAAAATTATTTTCATTGATTTACATCATAAAGCATTCATTTTCAAAAAATAGCATTTTTGGATCATTTTTGTATTATTAGCAATATTTATCAATTACGACATAATTAAACGTTTATTTATTTATACTATTACAACATCTATTTATAAATACTTTTCTTATAAAATAGAAATATTTCTATGTTTAAAAATCCTAATTACAATTTGTTGAATTATTGTGTAACTCAAAATCATTTAGTTATACATTTTAATTATTGTGTTTATTTACAATAATTAGTTATCGTAATTAACTACATCGTTTATTTTTAATTAGTCAAACATAATTTTTATCTAAATATTTAATTGGTAATAATTATATTACCTAAACCGTAGTTTTAAACTTTGGTATATTATTATACAACTTTTATATTAATCCAGTTTACCATAAAACTCTAATTCCCCAATTCGACTTAGCAATACCCTAATGCCTTAGACCCTAGATACCTTAGACTTTTTAGACGCGTCCTTATTAGCATACTTACACATTATAGGTTGAATTCCTCGGAATTTCCATTACTTAGCTCACGACCGCTTAAGTGGATTTTGATCGCTTTCGCAAACTGTGAGTATATCTTTCCCCTTTTTACTGTCTTACTATTTTGGGGTGACTCATGTACTTACTATCAAGTTTCTATTTCATTTTACTAAATGCAATTCTCATGTGTGTTTGCTTTATGCTAATTTGTGTGTCTATGACTTGTCAAAATCATTAACCTTTGAGGGCCTGACATTTCAATGAATAGATCTATGGTATATACCCCTTGTGACTCTGTTGAGAGACCTTGGTCATTGTCTTGTGATTCATATTACTAAAAATGTTTTTGATTCTTGATTCTTGATACTTATTTAGGGTTGATTTTGAACGGATATTACTTATTACATAATTGCAAACAGTATACAACACATGAATTGCGAAACTCTTTTTCTACTATATGTATTCAAACAGGGTATGCTCACCAATACAATTTTTGTAATGACCAAATTATTTTGTACATGTTTCAGGTTATTTTGAGATGCATACTTTAAGCTTTCGGATTTATATTTAGATTTTGATTCATTGTAATTCAGATTAGTTAGCATTTAGAATCGTTGTATCTCATTTCATTGTAATAAACTATTTAATCAATGTATCAAAATTTACACTTTTAGTCCATGAGCTATTGAACAATCGTCACTACGTGACACCTCGATGTTTCCGCCATCGGTTGGGGTGTTACAGATTGGTATCAGAGCCATGGTTATAGGGAATTAGGTTATTAGAATGCCTTTTAGCCTAGTCTATAACTAAGCTTACTTTCACGAGTCCTCTCGTTTATATTTCTCTTATTTCCTATTATTTTCTTTCAAGATATTTTCGTTATGATTATTTCCCGTTATTCTTTTGATATTTTCCTTGGCGAAGAAGACACTCGTATTTCACAAACGAAACGATAATCATCAAGTTAGGAGTGGTATCCATACCTTGGTGATTAGTTTCACTCCTCTATATGTTATTTATCTTAGGAATATATCTTTGAGATAGGAGTGACATCCACACCTCAAAGAGTATTTCCTTCAAAAAGGAACTTAACCACTAAGCTGGGAGTGATACCCTTAACTTAGTGATTGGTTTCATTCCACAATCGTTTTCAATTTTGAAATACATCTTTGAGTTAGGAGTGAAATCCACATCTCAAGGATCTATTTCTACATCTCGTTGATTATAAATTTTATTAAATATTGGTAATCTATTACATACTTTAATCTTATCATTCACGTCATTTTAAATCATGGTCTTTTAAAACACATTCGATTTACACATACTTCATGAAATGGTTTCATTTTGCATTTTTCAAACTTGTATTGCATATTTTAAAGCCCAAATGTAAATCTTCTGTTTTCTTATGACGTATCCAATATATATATTTTCGAGGGAAATTTGCAACTAATAATAAGCCTTATAACATTTTTCAAACTCAACTCCTCGTAAACACATATCTACGAAGATTTTGCAAATGAACCTGTTTTGAATCTAAAACACACTTCGATTTCTAAAAAAAAAATTTATTCTCATGCATCACTAACTATTCTTTCAACAATATCACAAAGTCGAGTAGACATCTTTTTATCAGAATGTTGTTAAATGTCTTTTATAGTATAACGCATATATGTAAAATTACTAGATTTTAACTCACATGCCAGTAGGCTATACACCCGTTCCGTGCACATTCATTTGCCGTAAATTTCATTATTTTAATCTTGCACCATTTTTATTCATAGTTATTACTGACACGTTATTTGTGATTATTTTCACATTGCCTATTTTGCATTAATTCAACTCGTTTACTTTCAATTTGTGCAATTATGCGATTTATGTTATACTATTCTTTTAGTCGGAATTTTATGCTATACTTATATACTTACTTGAACGCATATTTGGTATGCATATTTTTCTCTCATGTTTTGAGCAAAACCCTGTTATACTTTACATTATTTTGTTCATCATCATGGCCAATAAACATACTAGTTGATAATTTTGTATGAGATCTAAGCCAGTGCCCACGTACGACTCGGGTTAGAGTGTTTCTTTAATCCGAGGGGAACGGTGTAAATCTCAGGGTTATTAATATGAGTGTTTAAAGCCAACGATGTGGACAAGAGTTACCGGTTAATGGTAAACCCGAAAGGGAAGAACCTCTAACCATGTCTTATACTTACATGTTATTCACATTACGGTTAAAGGGAAAACCCGGAAGGGAAGGACCTCTAACCATGTCATGATTGAACATTATTTCATTACAATGGCTATTACATAAGAGTTGCACGCATTTATTTCCAGTATTACTTAGGATAGGATTATGAAAAAGCATAACACCCTAGTGTAAGGTAAATCGATGATTACGGTCCGGAACGCAATCATGGGCTTACAGGTACATGAGGGTGGTGTGTAATTCCATTTAGGCTGTTGGTAGACAATCAGTACGAGTCCAAAGTATCGGGAGTGTGGTGGGTTAGCTGCGGTACACCCTATATATAAGCATAAACGATACTGCGGGAGCAGACTAGGAGTCGGACCAAGAACCTACCCATTACTTGCTAATTACCTCTTCATTAGATCGTTGACTAATAGCTAACATTTTCGATAAGAACGTTCTTACACGAGTTTAATTCGGCTTCCTAGAGTTTTTCTCTTGACCACCTCTACTAAAACCTTAAACTTTGTATACTCTTACACTCTCCGTTAGTCAAAATCCTGTTGCATGTCCTTCATAACGTTCAGTTAGAAACACCTCTTCCCCTCACTAGTTACAAATTCCCAAAACTGTCCTCATTTAAACTCTCATTTCCTAATCTCGGGTCAACTATCAAAGATTTTGAAACTTTTACTTTGGGTATTAGACAACTATTTTAAATTTTGTCGGATTATAAATGATAAAATTTTCTTAAAAAAAAAAAAAAATCTAGCTGATTTTCACAACGCCTTCGGTTTCATAGTAGCCTTCACTTGAAAGAAATTTCGAGACGAAATTTTCTAAAGTAGGGGAGACTGTGACATCCGTCACCCTCGTCTTCCGTCAACTTTACAATAATAGCCCTTCAAATATTTTCATTATAGTTCTTATACGTTTCGTCGTTTGAAAATTTAATTTTTGAGCAAACTAAAAATTTATCATTTAAATTTATTATGGAATGGGTATAAGTTGTAATCAAATACGTATCTTGAAACGTCTACGCAATGGATTTCATAAAAAAAAAATTGCAAGTTTTAAAAAGTTAAAAAAAAAAAACTTTTAAGTTAAGTTAGTTAACCAAGTTAACTCCTTATAAAGAAAATACTAACCTAGTTTCATAATAAACTAACCTAGTTAAATGTGTAGGGACTAATGTTGCCAAGTATCAAAAGTTTAGAAAAAAAAAACTCCCTCCCTGGTGCCTTGTTCGGTTTTCCGGCGGAGCAAATCCGGCCACCGGAATTTGCTCCGGCGAGGGTAAACTGGGCCATTTTCGCGGCTTTTACTCGTTTTTTATTAATCAGGAGCGTTTCTCCATCATTATTAACGAGTTTTCGGCCAATAATGTGTCATTAAACGCGTTATTATCGTGCATTTAATCTGGATTTAAACTTGTAACCGGCGACTTGTTAAACAAGATCAAACCGTTCGTTTAACTGAATAATACTATAAATTGGTCTTCGCATATGGTTCCTCGACTATTACTCGTTCCAAAACCACAAGAAAAACGCATAAACGTGAACAGAAGATTGTTCATATATGGCTTCAAAGTCGCGGCCCTTTTATACTTGGTTTCATTCACATACACATTGTAAGTCCGTGCTTATAGTGCCGTTTCGTTTAGTTTTGTATTGTGAACGAAAACCCCTTATTACAGATTGTTAATCATGTCTTAATTGGGTTATTGAAAAATCTAGGGTTAGGGTTCTTGCTTGTAGGATTGGGGAAGAAGAAGATGAACTTGAGTTATAGGTTATATATGTTTCAGTTTCATTTAAATCAACAGATTGTGTTGTAGTGTAGTGGTTTGTCTGATTCCTTGTTACAGAAGGGGCATGGGTTCGATACTGGTTGACAGCACTAACCCCTTATCATTTTTTTTCAGATTTGAATTTTTTTTATCTATATATTAATATATAAACACATTAAACTTATAATATTTATAGTAAATACATTTTTGCCCCAAAAATTATGAAAATTTAGGAGTAGCTTCTTGACACCTCATAGAAAATTATTCCACTTTTATTTTCTGGAAAATGTTTTATTTTTATGTTTTTATTTAATTAATTTGTTTTAATCATATTTAATTCATTAAAAATTCATTTTTAATGATTTTAATCTCAAACTTTTTGGGTAATTATTTCTCATCATCATGAACTGATATAAAAATTATTGGTTCAGAAAACATTTAATTTCATTGATTTTCCTATTTTTTAATCATTTAAACATGATTTAATTTCATTAAATCGGTTTTAAAATATAAATAAGTTTATAAAAATTATGGGAAAATTATTTTCATTGATTTACATCATAAAGCATTCATTTTCAAAAAATAGCATTTTTGGATCATTTTTGTATTATTAGCAATATTTATCAATTACGACATAATTAAACGTTTATTTATTTATACTATTACAACATCTATTTATAAATACTTTTCTTATAAAATAGAAATATTTCTATGTTTAAAAATCCTAATTACAATTTGTTGAATTATTGTGTAACTCAAAATCATTTAGTTATACATTTTAATTATTGTGTTTATTTACAATAATTAGTTATCGTAATTAACTACATCGTTTATTTTTAATTAGTCAAACATAATTTTTATCTAAATATTTAATTGGTAATAATTATATTACCTAAACCGTAGTTTTAAACTTTGGTATATTATTATACAACTTTTATATTAATCCAGTTTACCATAAAACTCTAATTCCCCAATTCGACTTAGCAATACCCTAATGCCTTAGACCCTAGATACCTTAGACTTTTTAGACGCGTCCTTATTAGCATACTTACACGTTATAGGTTGAATTCCTCGGAATTTCCATTACTTAGCTCACGACCGCTTAAGTGGATTTTGATCGCTTTCGCAAACTGTGAGTATATCTTTCCCCTTTTTACTGTCTTACTATTTTGGGGTGACTCATGTACTTACTATCAAGTTTCTATTTCATTTTACTAAATGCAATTCTCATGTGTGTTTGCTTTATGCTAATTTGTGTGTCTATGACTTGTCAAAATCATTAACCTTTGAGGGCCTGACATTTCAATGAATAGATCTATGGTATATACCCCTTGTGACTCTGTTGAGAGACCTTGGTCATTGTCTTGTGATTCATATTACTAAAAATGTTTTTGATTCTTGATTCTTGATACTTATTTAGGGTTGATTTTGAACGGATATTACTTATTACATAATTGCAAACAGTATACAACACATGAATTGCGAAACTCTTTTTCTACTATATGTATTCAAACAGGGTATGCTCACCAATACAATTTTTGTAATGACCAAATTATTTTGTACATGTTTCAGGTTATTTTGAGATGCATACTTTAAGCTTTCGGATTTATATTTAGATTTTGATTCATTGTAATTCAGATTAGTTAGCATTTAGAATCGTTGTATCTCATTTCATTGTAATAAACTATTTAATCAATGTATCAAAATTTACACTTTTAGTCCATGAGCTATTGAACAATCGTCACTACGTGACACCTCGATGTTTCCGCCATCGGTTGGGGTGTTACAAATACACCCCTTGACGTTGAAAGGGCTTATGCCCTCAGGGACGATGCAGAAATAGGGATTCGAAACGGGGTACCGAGGTGATGTCCTTAGCCGATAAAAAAAAGTACATATACAATTAATTAAAATACAAATAAGTACATACAATTAATTATAGAAAAGTTTTACTTACGTAGCGTAGTTTATAAATTAAAAAAGGTTCCAAACAGAAAAATAAAACAGATTTTTAATGGACTGACCCGGTTCAAATTTGTTAGGGGCCTTTTTTGTTGTGTATATAACCCTCCCTAAAGTGTAGTTGATGTCATCTAGGGTTTTCACAGCAGCCAAATCCTAACATTCAGATTCATAGTTTTGTAACAGCCGAGAAAACTTGTAATCCATGGCGTTTGATTTCTACATCTTCATCATCTTCATTTCTTTTCCCTTGTATGACGTTTTCCTAAGCTTCAGATTCGAAAATACTTTACTAATCAGTTCACGCCGGAAATCGAGAGAGCGATCACAGGACTTCAAGGGATCTAACATAACTAGCGTTGTTATTTTACTTGGCCTGCGTGGATGTTTTCTGCCTTTGGTATGTCTTTATCAATCTTTTAGTATTTACTAATCTTAATTAATTGCATCACTATTTTGGCTCAGTATGTGTATTGTGTATGATTCATGCTCTAATCGCCCTGAATATCCTATTATAGTAATGTCTAATACTTTAACCAAGTTATAGAACGCGATTTGTCCAAAATTCCGGAATCTAAACAGGTCATAAAGAATGAGATGTGGAAGAAAAAAAAACTAAGGCGGTGTTTGGTTGGGCGGATTATTGGGAATTCAATGTAATCGGAATTTGAACTAGAATTCCATTTTGTGGTATGTTAGGTTGAGAGAGAGATGGCATTGAAATTTGAAATTGAATTAGTTCCAACCTATTTATATAATGGAGTTCAAGAATCCTTTTTACTATCCAAACTCATGTTGTTTTTCTTCATCATCAACATTAATGTTTTTCTTATGTTGTTTACGAGAGTCAAAACTTATCATTTTTTAGTAGTTATTCCCGTGTATTTATGTGTGTGTGAGTGTGTCGTGTATATATGTATGTGTGTGTTTATATTAAAAATCTAAACTCAAAATTGTTGTTGCATATATGATCAACCTCTTGGATAATAAAATTCATGTAATTATACACACAAATTCAAGAAAAATGTGGAAAAACTCAAGGGTATATATATATATATGTGTGTATAATTATGGATTTTGTTAATTTTCTTCTATAAGCATATGAATCAAGACTTAAAATGAGGGATTTCAATTAAAAAATGAAAAACAATGAATATATATATATATATATATATATATATAGGTAGGGTTCAAATAGAAACCAACCCTTAAGTAGGACCTATAGGAACTAATCTGAGCCATCCATCTTCAATGGCATGATTGTAATTCAGTGAAACATTAATTAAATATTTAATTAAAACAAGGGGTAATATTGTCTTTTGGTATGTGAATATTAATAGGTTATTTAGTATCCATTGTAACTGGCAAATACAACAATAATATCATTTGTGCGTTCTTGTATACATCAACAAAAGCCAAGAATGTTCAAAAATCAAATGAAGTGCAACGAATCATATACATGTACGTATCAAAGATCCAAAATTTACATTTTTGTTGTTAATCGATCGACTTTTATATTTAATCTTTTTTTTAACAACGACGATTACGTTTTAGGGTTTGAAAATTGATTAATCGTCTTATTGTGATTGTTTAATAAAATACGATCCATATATGTTATTGAATTTTTTCGCGATTACTAGTTGTCTGTAATAAATTCTTGTGTTTCCAATTGAGTTCATAAATATGTTCAAGGTATACATTGGTGTTGATTTATAAAAAAAAGGTATTTGAAACCCTAATAAAATATTGTCAGGTTGTAATTGAAGATAGTCGATGTGATTATTAATAAATGTTGGTAATATGTCTATGTGAAATAACAGCCGGGATTTATGTTGGGTAAGTGTCAGACGAAGGAAAAGGCTATCGGAACAATGAAGTCACGTTTGAGGGAAGTGTTGGAATGTGATGACAAACTAATGGATTTGAAGGCATTTAACATTATAATAATCCCAGTGTTGGAGAACAGACATTATTATCTGATATGTTTTGATTTGGAAAATGAAAAGGTGGAGGTGATTGATAACATGGTATCAAACAAAGGGTTGTACACCATGAGAGCGGGAACAAAGTTTAGTGATATTGGGTCTCCATGTAAAGTGGTATGTTTATAATTTAAATTAATCAAGTAGTAAAAATAGATATTATTATTTATAATTATGTATAATAGTGTGTATGTTTATGTAACTGCAGAAGAATTATTTGGTTGACTATTTGATGACGGTTGATCATCCTAAGGCGGAACGCATGGCCAAAGCAAAGTTGACAAGAATGAAGTTGGAGTGGGCGACGTCTGATAATGTCACAAATTGTGGGGTATTTGCTCGGAGGCATATGGAGATGTATAGAGGGAGTAATGAGAAATTTGAGTGCGGATTCAGTAAGGATAAAGAAATACAAACATGTCAAATTCTGAATATGAGGATGAAAATCGCAGCAACAATGTTGTTATCAGAAGTAAACGTGTACAAGGAGTCTGTGGAAAATACGGCAAAAGAAACGATGTTTATGTTGAATGACGAAGCTACAAGGAAGATGATAGATGCTGAAATGAAGAGGTATTGTGAGTGTTGCGAGAAGTTAAAGAAATGGGAAGAAGATGAACAAAAAGAATGTAAGGATTAGCATGTGGTAGGTTGTAAAAAGGTTAGTGGTTAGGATGGGTATGTTTGGTTTATTAGATTAGTGAAAATACTTGGTAAGAAACTAAAGTTTTATATTTTGAAATATGGTGTATGGATATTAATATGTTGATCAGTAGTATATGGTTATTTTCGGGTCAGTTATGTTGTGATCATTTTCATATGGTAGGTAGTATCGTTATATTAAGAATGTAGTTATATGCACATGTGCATGTGTGTATAAGTACGCATGAGAGGTATACCACATGGTTGTATGAAGTATTGTAATATGATTTAGTTGGTTGAATTGGGAAGGTATGAATTTACGGACGAATGCACAGGTGCATCTGAGAATATGAAATATATATGTCGAATTAATGTGTATGAGTGATGTATTAGTAATATGAAATGGTGTAATGGTTGTATGACGGATAACATAAATAATTTGTGTTTAATTTTTGATATAAAAAAAATATGGATGTCGAAAGTTGATGTGTTGTAAAATTTTGCATTATGCACATGTGCATAACAGTACATGTTGTGTGTATTATATTACAGATGTATAAGTTATGATTTTTAGATGTTGGAAATTGATGTATTGTAAAAATGTTGTATTATGCACATGTGCATAAACAATATGTTGTTTGAGTATTGCGAATGTGCATTAACATACATAATATGTTTGGATTAATAATTGCATACATTTAATAAATGTATTGTAGGTAAATAATGTAAGCATAATGTCGAAACATATTGAAATAAAAAAAATATCAATATAGTTAAAACAATATAATTTGGAAAAGTCAAAAACGGCCAGGTGCATTACGAGGCCTAGACCAGGTGCATTACGAGGCCTAGACGAACGTCTAAGCGGCTGTTCATGAGTATCAACACCTGAAGTTCTATTCAGTAACATTAGTAGTATTTCCGTGGGTAGCAACACCTGAAGATCCTTCATTAACATCATTGTCACTAGTATCATCATCATAATTGTCATCGAAATCGCCGTCTTCATCAGTGTCGGTGGGAACATAAAGGCCTTTAGCTGATGCGGCAGCACGCTTTTCTGATTGTTGAGCAAGTTTTGCAGCCCGTACTTTTTCACAGTTGCGTGAATCATGGTCGTAAACATATTTGTTACATTTATTGCAATGACGGACAACTTTTTTTCTTTTGTCTTTAACCTTTTGTCCCGGGACGATCCGTTGTTTCTTCGTACCACACCCTTTATTTGTTATACCTTGTGGAGGATGAACATTGACATTGGAAGTAGAAGGTAGGTTAAGTATATCACTGATGTTGGCTGATTTTTGGTTGCATTGGGGTTCATCATGGAATGATTTGAATATACGATTTCTGATTTGTTTGAATTCTGTCGATAAGGCACGTAGATTTTCAGGATTGCGTCTAAGTCGGGTCATGCATTGTGAAACAATTTCTGATATTTCATTCCTTAAAACAGCAACCTCATTGGTGTCAGATGAGTACATGTTGGATATGCTGTGAACTACTGCTGGAAGGGTATCCCATCTCCATCTTGGCTGAATGTAACGTGCTGGAATACGGTCGATTTGATTGTATCGAAACACGCAGAATGCATGACAACATAGGTAACCAAGACGGATGAAACCCATGCATGTATAGCTTACGGTTTTATCAGAAACATTAAGGGCAACCTGCATGTATGTGAGTGTTATACTATGAAATACGTGATTATTGAAAGTATGCACATGTGCATATTGATTTGTTTGGAGGGAATGACACAAAGTTAATGATACAAACATGTAGTAATACATATATGTGTTGCGTATAAAATGTTTAAGGTGGTTGATGAATGTTGGTAAAATGATGAGTATGGATGTTGCACATGTGCAATAATGGTATTTTGGCAGTTTTTTTTTATATTAACCAATAAAGTAATAATATTGAAGAAGGTACCTCAAATTCATTCACATAGTCCATGTTTGTTTTGCAATGCCGGATAGTATAGTGTTTGATGTTCGAAGATCCGTCGGTTGGCCTTTCAATAGGTAGACAGTGCATCATGCCCATATATATTTCTTTTCTGACCTCAGTGAACATAGACCACGTGTATATTTCGGCGGCGTGTGATTCTATACGGAGGCCTGTACTTAGTCGGGGAGTTGCAGTATCACTTTCAAATTCCATTTTGCGTTGGGTGTGGCGTTGATCATCAATGGATGTGTCAAAACACATAAGGAATTGTACCAATGTGTTTGTGGACTTGGAGTTAACCTTAAAACACGCATTTGAGCTCTCACACCTTGAGGTGGTTTTCATTAAGCACAACATGGAAATTTCTCTGAAATAGCATGGGACCCAATCATGTCGAATGTCAAACATTTCACACAACCAAGGGTGACTAGTCATTTGGTACTCCTCCATTAATAGATGCCATCTTGATTCAAACGTGTCAGGAGTAATGAATAAGTTCCATACTAATTTATGAATGGAAGAGCGAAGAGTTGTGTTGTCTAAGATGTCTTTTGAAATCTAAACATAATATAAGCATTGGTCAGTTTAGTCATAGAGTATTACTAATATGTTTAAAGGTAATGTTGTATTGTTAATATGAAATAATACATGATGTACCTTGGACGGAAGTTTCCGCATAATGTGCACATACACAAACGATGGATAGATTTGGTGAATACAGTTGATACGGCTTGCTTCATGGCGGCATCTTGATCGGTGAGTATGAATGTTGGTTGCCGATGTTTGTGAGCAGTCAAGAAGGTGTTGAGTAGCCACGTGTATGATTCAATCGTCTCGTCATACAACATGCCAGCACCAAATGTAACACATTTTTTGTGATGATCAACACCAGTGAACGGTACAAAGATCATTTTGTACCTGGAATTTATAGTGATTGCACAAGTGCATCAGGTTAGTATGTTGTAATTGTAAGTTATGAATAAAGATGATGCATAATATGAACAGTAAAAAATATTTAAAGTGAATAGTAAATACTCACTTGTTGGTGTCATAAGTGGCATCAAATGCACAAACATCACCGAAGGACTCATAATTGCGCAAGGACACGAAATCAACCCAAAAGATTGATCGTAGTTCATTGTCAACTACAACATAATCGAAATAAAACTCTTTCAGATTTCTGGTTCTGGCATTCATTGTGTCCAATATGAGATGCGCATCACGTTAACCAATAAACAAACGTATGTCGCGAGTGCAATTTTTAAAGTCATCTTTGGTGCCACGAACATTATGAGGTCCGCCTTTCAAAGACACTTGGATGTTATGTGCAACATGCGGGCAAATCTTGTTGAGACTAACTCTGTGTATGAATTGTTGTTCTTCAAATCCAAGTTGTCTGTTCTGTTTCATTAGGTCAGAATTGTCACTACTAACCATACAATGGTTGTGTACTGGATTGAAACCATATATTTCAAACAGATTTTTATCATTGTCATATCGTACTGTTAGTCGTGCACGACATTCGGAAACGGTAAAACGGCTTCGACGGTGCTTTTTTTGGGAGGGTCAGAAGGATTAAAATCTTTGAATTTTGGTTTGCCTGCTTTGGAACAAAGTATGTATCGATGTGTGAGTTTTTTGCTGGAAGGATCGTTTTTGTTTTTTTTTTCGTTTTGTTGTGCCGAGACGGGTAGAAAACCCGGATTTTGTCGCATAGGTGTTGTACATCATCACAATGTCCTCCCAATGTTCGAATGTACTCTTTAAGACAGGCGTGTATGCATCATCAACATCGGGTATCCAGTACGAGGTGCCATTAGGCGTTGCATACACAGAAGTCATTATTGTTCCTATATATATATATATATATATATTTTAAAAAAAAAAGTGGACAATGGATGATTAGTAAACAATTTATATTGGGTGGTATGAAATTGATGTAAAATATAACAAACATTGCATGATGCACATGTGCATGTATAATGTGTTTGTAAAATGTATGTTATTTTTGTACATATTATAATAGTATAACAATAACAGAACATTAATCAATATGTATTGTCAAAAATATATTGATTGTGTGCAATTGATAAGTAGGACATCATTAAAAAAATGAACTATATACATGGATCAATCACACATATGTACAAAACAAATATTAATCATATATATCTAAATAACCAGGTGTACATACATATCAAGTATTCCGCAAAGTTTATACGGTTATCAGGCAAACCAAAACAATTAAGGGACTTAATATTAATTAGGTTATCAGTCAAACTCATGTATAATAGTAGAACGGATGTAAAAACAGTAGCTTATGCACATGTGCATTTATGAAGTATATGTAAAATGGATGTTATGTTGTAGTCGATATGTAATCAGATGTCATATAAGCACATGTATGAATACACTACAATGGAAAAGGATAGTACTATACCTTTAGTTTCAGATCGTAAGAATTGCAACCCTTCATCAGCAGGTATGGACGTTGGTGCGTTAGACGGTGAGCTTTCATCGTATGTAACAGATTCTGTAGAAACACCAACAATGGATGCTGCAGACATGGAATCTGTAGACATAGATTCGAAGACATGAACAATGTGTTGATTTCCAGATGAAGTAGACATAGGGTTTTTACCAGACGTATGATTTGCATAATCATTGATAGATGGATTAGGAGCAACACGTGAGGAATCGGACGATGCCATTGATGTAACTCGAAGTTGGTTTAGTGGTGAAACGAGTTGATATTATGGTTAATTGATGGTGTGACACTAGTATGGTGGTGTTGAGGTGGTTGTTCGGTGATGTTAAGGTGGTATCATCGTAGGATTGAATGATGGTGGTTATGGAGTAAACTAGGGTTTTGCAGGAAACTTGGAGAAGATGGAGAAGATGAAGTATTAAAAAACGTAAACTGATGTTTTTTTTAAGTATACATCATATTTACAAAAATGCCACCTTACAACATATTTACAAAAATGCCACATGTTCACACTTGGTTCTTTGGTTCTCTCCCTAAATGGTGGTTCTCAAATGATCCAAATCATATATATATATATATATTTGATGTCTGATTCGCAGTAAATATCTCATTGCAGTCAGGAGATGTTTTGAATAATGTGAATTATCGAGATGATGAACGAGTGTCAAAGTTTAGGGAAAATCTACTAGTAACACTCGAAGGGAACGAAGAGGGTTTATTGCTAAAGGAATACGGTGTCGTATTGTTTCCTATACTAGAATATAATCATTTCTATCTAATTGGTGTGGACTTGGTTAACGTGGCTATTGTCGTTATCGACAACATGGACCCGAGTGTTAGTCCAATCACCCTCAATGATCATGATGATTTCTTCAGTAAAACCACTCCATACAAAGCGGTAAAAACAACTAAATTATATAGTATGCTAACTCGTATATATACACAGGTGTATTATGCAACTAACTTCTATATTAACTAACTTTTTTTACAGAAGGACATCTTGACTAAATACTTAGTAAGTATTAAGCATCCAAAAAGATTGCAGATTGCTGCCACCATACCATATAGGGTAGAGCTTACATATGCTACAGTGGATAATTTCAAAGATTGTGGAGTGTTCTTGATGCGCCACATGGAAACATGGATGGGTATAACAGATGAGCGTTGGCATAGCGGCTTACCCGACGAAAAGTATTTTCATATTTGTTAAGACACATAAGAGCAATATGAGTTTTTGGGAGGAATATTGCAAGACATATAAATTTTATATATATATATATATATATATATACAAGTCCCTTATGTATTGCTACATTGTACATAGGAATATAGTGGAGGGTTCATTTATGGTTGCTCATCAAGGGTACAAATCAAATTTCATAAATGAGGAGAATTAATGTTCCACATTATACACATGAGTTCAAGGTTAGATTCATACACTCAATCTTTTTATAATACTTTTATATAATATACAATGTATAATAAAAAATCGCAATAATATACACAGGCGTACATTTTTTGTAATTTGTAGCACCTGATGTATATAGTTGCCGATTGGGTTATTTTTCTTTATACACTTGTGTATATTATACGTTGGTGTATAATATACATTGGTATTTACTACAGAAATGTATATATTTTTCGTTACTGATGGTAAATAAGATTTTTTTTTTTTGTTTTTTACTTTATTTTGCAGGTCACTTTTGATAAGACCAACTTAACAGTTTCGTGTGAGTGCATGGGGTTCATTCCTATTGGATATCTATGTTGTCACGTTTTCTGTGTGTTTAGAGCTCACAACATTCTCTTGATGAGCAAGTCTTGCTTCTTCTGCAGCATATTAACTACCATATCCGCATCATACTCACCAATATATAAGTTCAAATCCCTTTTAAAATTTTTGAAATCTGAAGCAGTAGCACCAACTTGTTCAAAACCACCATAAATCGTCCTCATTAGATTAAAAGCCTTAACAGGACCCATGTTTACTTTGGACATATTGCATAACACTTGCATATCTTCTGGAGAAACCAAGTAATGGTTATACTCTTCAACAAACTTGGAAACTTTAAAATTATGTCCATTCTCTGACGAAAAAAACTATATGAGCATTACAACCTATTCTCTGCGATGGTTTATTCCTACTTTTACCATTTTGAAGACTATCAAACGCTTTACAAGGTTTGAATCCTTCCTTTGAACAAACCAAATGCTTCACCTTAAGAATCTCACCATGGACATATTGACCTCCTTTGCGAACACTAAATCCAACATTTTTTGCATATGTCACATAAAACTCATACGCATGATCAATCGATGGAAATACCATATCAACACATGGCGTCATAGAAGAGGCAACTTGTGGTTTATAAACTGTTGAAACAGCCTGAGTAGAACTACTTTCAGCTCTATCATTGAAAATAAAACCTGAAAATCACGTAATAACTATTAACACAGTAACATAATGGCCTAATAAGCATAAATATAATAACGTAATGAAAATTACGTAACATGAATATAATAAACAAGCAAAAAAACACGTAAAATTGTGACCTTGTGATATGAAACAAACAAAAACACAAAAAAAAAATAACGTAAATACTATCATTAATCCAAGAAATCAAACAAAAAAAAGATGAATTTAATAACAAAACAAAGAACAAATAACGTAATGCTTTCATAAATAGAAAAACAACGAACAATCTATAAAAAAGCTGAATTTAATTCAAATTCTACTAAACAGAAAACGAAATCATTAAAAAGAAATCAATCGAACAAAACATTACATAACAGAAAGCTCAAATCATACCTGCACAATCATTATTCACAGCCATCTTTGATGAATGAATAAAGGAAAATCGTTTTGGAGATATAATCGAAAGAGAATGAACTGATTTATGATTGAATGAACTGAATTATGATTGATCGTGTGAATTATGATCAATATTTATACTTAAATACGAATTTGAATATCTGATCCTTTTATAAAAGATATGGGTTTTAAATCTCGAGTAAAATGACGATAGTACCCTTCAAGAAAACGCGCGTAGAAGCCTTCGCATCCTTCGCACGTTTTTTAAACTTTGTATTTGAACCGATCCCTATATATATATATATATATATATATATATATATATATATAGGGGAAAGATATTTTGGAAACCCCTTCCACTTAAGAAAACCTTGAAAACCCTCATCTTAACCCCCCATTCTCTTTGATCTATGGCTGTGGTTTTTCAAGTTTTATTTTAATAGTATACTTGTTACTTAAATGTTCAAAAGGGTAACACGGTCCTTTTCTCTTTGAAGACTCATCTCTCTTCTGTCTTTTGTAACTGACAATGTGCAGCAAACAGAACATCCATCATATCACCTTGGGTTCTCTCTCTTCCCTAATAAAAAATCAAAGGTTTTTTTTATCTTAAAAAAAACGGTCGTACCCACACACGACATTATTTCTACTTCCATTCCCCATAAAAACAAGAAACAAGGGTTTTTATCTTAAAAAACTCACTTAACACAAAAACAAAAAGAGGGTCTTGAAGCTATTCATCTCCTTTATCGATGGTGACACCCTAAGAACACTAAAAAGTATCGGTTCGTCTCCCTTATCGCTCACAAAGCTCTTCAACCTGCCTAATTTGTTCAGCCTTTGAAGCTATTCATTTCCATTTCCCTTCGTCTACATCAGACTATTGACAGGTAGGCATGCAATTTGTATGTATGTATCTTATTTCTGTTTTAATTACTTTTTAAAATCAGTCCTGAATGTGTTTTTTCCTGGACTACCGGTTAATAATCGGTTCTGGCCGAGGGTTTGTCTCTTTGTCGTCAACAAAAATCAAAGCCGAGGGTTTGTTCTTCAGATACTTCCTAAAAGGTACGATTAAATTTGTATGCTAGATCTAAACCCAAAAAACTATGAACGGGTGTTTTTTGGGTTTCGTTTTCTTATTTTTTTTTTCTTAGGTTATACTTCCTTAGTCAAACCGTTCGAAACATATGTGTTTGTGGCATTTTTTGGGAGCTAAAAAACAGGGGGTGTGTTTATGTGTTTTTTGTGTTTGGGTTTTTTGGGAGCTATAAACTGATTTTGGAAGCATATGTGTGTTGGGGTTATTTTGGAATTTTTTTTTTTTTGCTAAACTGTTTTTTTTTTTTTTTGTCTTGTGTTGGTATACAAATTTTCCGTTTTTGAAAAATTAGTTGGGTCTTTGAAAATGTTTTGGGAAAAAACATATGTTTCTTTTTTGAACAGGGGGTAGTGTATTGGATGTAGTTGGAAAGCCATTTGACTTGCATGCTCATAATGATCTAGGATTTAATCAATCTTTTCACGGCTATAGGTTATTTTTTCTATTCCTAAATTCCTCCTGATTCGGTTCGTATCTAGGGTAATTTTCTTGTGTTTGTTTTTGATGGAATGCTAGTCCCATTTGATGCGTGAACGTTGATGTTTTTTCTGTCAAACCACAATCCAAGCCCTTCTGATTGCTACTCATATCCTATGTTTTGAACACTGCAGTATCTAATTCGGTAACACATCAAATATGGCTATTTTGATTGATTTTTTTTCCTTTTGATATTGAACTTAATGTATGTGATTTTTGAATTGTTGCAGTTTGTGGTTTAAAATGTATACTATAACCAAAAAATGTGCGTTTTTTGTGTAGTGATAATATGAAGGGGACACCTAAAGTTGGGGAAAAACGGTCAAAGCAAAATGATTTGGAAGAAGGTCAACCCGGTAAAGTTGTTTTTTGAACAAAAGATGTAATTGTTTTGAATAAAAGGATTTTTTGTTTTTTGGTTTTTTTTTCTGTTTTTTTTTTTTTTTTTTTTTTTTTTTTGCTAAACTAAAGTGTATTTCAGAATTTGACTCAAGGAGAAGCCCGCGTTTATTGTTGGTAAAACATAAGGTCCAACATAATGAGTCTGAAGAAGATACTTCTTTAAGCGATTACGTTAACGAAATACATGGCAAATCAAAAAGAGCTTTAGGTATACTATCAAAAATAAGTACAACTGTTCTTTGTTTGATCAATACTTATATGTTTTTGTGTTTTTTGAAAATAAAGTTTTGGGAGATTCATCCGAGGGAAGTAGTGAGGACATGGTTCCAAAGGGACGTAAGAGGCGGAAGAAGAACATGGTAAAGGGTGATGTGGAGCCCATTAATAAAAAACAAGTGAAGAGGGAAAAAAACGAGTGGCTGTCAATGTCTACACGTTCATCTCCTTTACAGCTATTTAAAGGTATTCAACTGTTAAAGGAAAACCAGAGGGCTGATGTCGATAAGATGGGTTTTGGTAAGCTGTTGAAGTTTCATATGGTAAAATTGCCCATTTTGTTGTGGATAATTTTGATCCAACAACCATGGAAATCAAAGTAGCTAATGCTAACATACGGGTAGATAAAGAAAGCATTCACCGCTTGTTGGGGATTCCCTGTCAAGGTATCCAGCTGCATACCAAAGCTGATTGCGACCCGATTGATAATAGTGTGAAGGAATGGAAGAGTAGGTATCATGATCAATTAATACCAACCGCCAAGATTGTTGAACATATCAATAATGCAGACGACGAGGACACGTTTTTTTTCTGCCTAGACTTTATAATGCTTTTTGTTACTGTGATGATTGAATGTCATCATCAGGGTCGGTGTCGGGAGAACGTCATAAAAAATAGACGGGGAGACCGAATTTGAGAACATAGATTGGTGCTGCTACATTATGGAGTCGTTAAAGAATTGTAAGAGGAAGTGGCGAAGGTCAGATCCAAAATACCAGTTTGCAGGGCCACTTACCATACTAACGGTATAATATATAGTTGGTTATTTTATTTACTTAAAATGAATTTATGACCGAAACTTCCTTAGACAAAGGTCTGATACAAAATTCAAAAAAAAAATGCAGCTTCTTTACGTGGACAGCATCGAATGCAGTGGGATAAAGTTGGACAAAACATATGATGCTATGTCGTTCTGGACCATGGAGAAGCTGAAGACCCATCAAAAGATGGAGATAGAGTGTGGTGGTTTTGGCCTGGGAAAATATAAAGGGCTCACAGTTCCACGAGAGACTTTTATAAGACCATGCATAGTGGGGAGCTTTATTTATAAAGCCCCCCTTCCTGATTGGTCCACGTGGCTGCTGAGTCAGCATGGAGAGAGAAACTGAAAAAGGGGTGTAGTGGTAGGGGCTTTATTTATAAAGCCCCTATTAATATTTTATTATATCTTTTAAATTAAAAAAATAATAAAATAATAAAAAAGAGAGAGTGTCTGATGTGGCAAATTCTGATTGGAGGGGGGACAAGAACATTGGCACTATATATATAAAGCCCAAGCTTGATTTTGAAAAATGGAGCCCCCCGTAATGGTGTTTGGGGCGCCATTTTTGTCCACATCAGATGGGGCTTTATATTTCAAGCCCCACTACGGGGGGTCTAATGGGTGTTGATGACCGTATGAATGGACCCAAACAGGGTGTAAGTAACTAAAAAAATACTAAACAGTCATTACATATAGTTAAAAAAAACAAAGTGTTATGTCGAAGAGTGGGCCCGCTTAACGACTAACTTGTTCTTTCAGGAAAAGAAGGCGGAGATTCAGCGACTGCTTGATTTGATGTGTAGAACAAGGAAGAAAGTTGAACTTAGGATAAGCGAGATCTACAATGAAGTTGCGGTTGATGATGAGATGGTTGGAATAATAAGCAAGTATGATTCGCTTTTTCAACGACAAAGGAAATGGCAGAAAAGGACACAGGCGGTGGGGCGGTCGTTTTTCCAGGGGATAAAGGAAGTTGTTGATAATATTAATAGTAATAATTATGTTGAAGAAAAGTTTGCTGATCCAGCTAAGATGCAACATATGGATATTGAACGAACAGGTAACTATCGCCATATAAATTTTTTTAATTAATGCATTCTCTTTAGTGTCTTATGTATGCTTTTTAAAGGTGGTTTGGAGAATTGCCGATGGCAGCGAGAAGAATTGACATATACAGATGATGAAAAACAGGAAGAAGGTAAAAACAAATGCAAAAAGCTTTAAAAAACATAAAAAGACCTTTTTTGCACTGTTATTTCTTATGTTTCAATTTTGTATCAATTTAATCTTTTTATGGAAATTGTTTTCTAGTGGGTAAAGAACTAGGGAACGACGGGGATGAGCAGTTAGTAGGCGTTGTTGGAAAAAGGGTCACTGGTGCGGCTGATATGGATCTGAAACGAACAGGTAAGTATGTAACCATATGTTTTTTTTTATAATTAAAGTATGTTTTTAGTGTCTTATGTGTGTTTTTATTTCTTGTATGTAACTTGGTGTCTATCTAATCTTTTGTCATGCAAATTTGTTTCTCTAGTGGTGAAAGAAATAGGGAATGCGGAGGACATGTTGAGCGGTGGTAATGTGGTACTCGTTGACTATGAGTGGTACATATCTTGAACCAAATGAATAAATCATCCTATGTTATGGTGGGGATTGAAATCCATGCATATATGTTTTTTTAACAGACGATGATGATACTGAAGAAGAATGTGTTGCATTCGAGGAAGTTACTAAGCCGCAATTGAACTATAAAAGTAAGCATATAAACTAGTGTGCATATATAAAAGAATGCAAAACATATGTTTTTACAGTTGGCTGATGTCTGACAAGAAACAAAAACAGATACGATGGAAGAAACAGGGACTGCTGACGAGGGGAAAGCTATGCATCTAGAGCATGTGTCCAAAAACACCCAACATGGTAAGCGGGGAAAAAAATTGCGGCTTTTTATATGGAAAAAAAACAGGTTTATTTGTTTTTGGAATGTTAAAATTTGTATTATGTCTATTTTTACAGGTACCAGCAAAATAACTGAAGTTAACATTCAGTCTGGTGGGATATCGACACCTAAGAGCACTGTTGCGAAAGGTAGGTGATCTGTTTATTTGTGCTGAATTACATATTTCAATGGGAGAAAAACATTGTTTTTTGCGATATCGACAAGTAATGTTTTTTTTTTTGGAAACCACCTTTCTCATAGTCTGCGAAGGGGGATCAAAGGATGGGGAAAAGCAGAAGATTGTTGAAGATGTACGACAAATCGGTCAACAGGGTAAGCAAAAAACGATTGAAAAGGCGTTAAAAAAACAAATGTTTGCTTTTGGTTACCAAGTAAGGCTAATACAATGTCTAATTTTATAGGTACTGGAAAGGTGAACAAACCTAAAAGGCAGTCAGGCATGCATAACGATGTGTCGGTAGATTCAGCCTGGAATCAAGTAAACTGCTAATAGGTGATTAACAATGTAGATCTACACGGAAAGCTGGATTCCCACTGTGCTATAGGTCTGCACAAGCTGAGTCCGGTCATACACAGGTTGAGAAATTAAAAGACACAAAAAATTTTTTGCATAGGCAAATCAAAAGACACCTAAGAGTGCAAGCTACCAATGCGGGGCTAAGAAAAAGAAAATTTTTGAAATTGAGCAACAAAAGACACGCAATGTTAGTGACGTGCAAACATATCTAGATAGCTCACCAAACGATCAGATGATCATCTTCTCTGCTTATGGTAACATAGACCTGAAGCTCTCATCATCTGATCAAGATAATGATCATCTTCTCTGCTTATGGTAGCATAGACCTGAAGCTCTCATCATCTGATCAAGATAATGATCATCTTCTCTGCTTATGGTAACATAGACCTGAAGCTCTCATCATTATATTTCAATAAACCTTGAGGATCGGTAGGCCAATACCTAGCACACTGTGGGGTCCATAAAATTTTCGTCAATATTACCGAAGAACATGATAAACAGCATCACCAAACACATGTTGAAAGAGAAAAGGCATGGATTTAAGTGGACAAGCATACCGACAATTGTTCTTAGGCTGCAGCTATCCAACGGGAAGTTGAAACGAGTTCTGGCAGGTATGGTTAGTATGATCTTGAATGCAGAAGGTGAGACTTGGTAAAACCCACTTATTAAAATAGATTTGGGCTTTAAACTCTTTTTGGGCCAAATATTTTGAACCGTGCGTACTTGTCTCATGGGCCCTGCGCACTTGAGTCAAGTGCGCAGCCCACTTGTTGACTGTATATATTCTCAGTCAAATTTCCTTTTAACAAATTTTATATTCTTTAACTCTCATTACAAACCCTAATTTACCCTAACCACTTCTGATCATCATCCTTGTTCATCATCATCATCGTTCATCATCATCACTATTATCCCCAAAATTCCTATTATCACACCCTAATCAACCCTTAATCACAGCCTTTTTCTTCTTCTTGTTGATTTCTATTCGTGATAAGGTAGTTGATATATACTAATTATCTTTCATTTGTGATTACAGGGCTTAAAAGCATGATTAAGATGCATCTGTTGGGGATTTAGTTGTTTAAATGGGTTTTTGAACATATGAAGATTGCGTACTTGATAATGAACAAGTGCGCACTTGTCTCATAGAGACTGCGCACTTGTCTCATAATCATACAAAATCTTCTGAAACCCTAATACCCTGCGTACTTGGTGTGAACTTAAAATCTTAAACGAAAGTTTGAGTGTCTGCGTACTTGTCTAGTACGCAGACTTGACTGTGTTACCAAGGGGTTACCATGCCCGTGTATGACTAGATTTGCGCACTTGACTTGTGCTTGTGTACTAATCTAAGTGCTCAGTCAAGTATGTGCGCACTTGACTGAGTACTTGACTCATTTGACTATGACTTGGACTGCGCACTTGGAAACCATGCGCACTTGGACTTTAAACAACATGTGACATTCATTTTGACCATTAAGACACTTGAACGGACTGCGTACTTAAACACGGACGTTAATGATCTTAAAACTGAAAATCAAACGTATCATGGACACTGATGAAACCAATCCATCAAACCTTAATCCTATGACTGTTAAAATTACAAACTTAAAAAAAAATTAATAAAATCTAAGTCTAAGTACGTTGTCCGTCTAAGTTTAAGTCTAAGGTCAGTCATTGGAGATCTAATTGGCTTTTCGTGCTCTTGGTTTAAACAGATGGCACTCGACTGGGATCCGAGAGGCATGCACAATCAGCCGATGAATCTTGAAACTGATGATGTCAAGTTTAAAGACGTAGTGACTTGGATCAGACGCAGCAAAGTCGGATATGCTGTGCAGCGCGTTATACCAGTCTACTGTTCTCACATTGAAGACTTCTGGAGGTCAGCTCGAGTTGAAACTGCTGGAAGAGTCAAGCGAATCAACGCTACAGTCCGAAACAAGGTTGTAGTCATCACTGAAGACACCGTTCGAAATGTGCTGAGACTGCAAGATCAGCCAGGAACTGTCAGATTCATGCCCAAAGCAGATATTCACCAACAATTCAAGAATTTCGGCTACAAGGGTGATTTCAACAAGAGAGGCGACATCAAGAAAAGGCAGCTAACAAGAGACTGGAGACTAATCAGTCATCTATTTGTTATGTCTCTATGTCATAGAAAAGGAGGCTACAACGCACTCAGTGCTGAATGGTCGACCGCAATGACAAAGATTTGCAAGAACGAAGTGTTCAACTTGTCAGGCATGATCTTTGATTACATGGTAAAGAATGCAGAAGCTGGGTCAGGCAAATGGGTTATGTACCCAAGGTTCGTGCAGATGATGATCAACGCACAACACGAGAATCTGCCCCTCGGTGATCAATACAATTTCACCAGAGGTGCACGATTCTTTACTGAATGCAATACGCCTGACTGGGAACCAATGCTGGAGAATATGTATGCGGCCAACGATATCCATTTGTCATGGAGCTGTACAACAAGATCAAGAAGAGAAGGACAGATGCTACTGAGACTCGACAACAATCCACAGCTGCTTCTGCACCTGGACCATCTGAACCCACTCCTTCTTCAGCCCAGCCAACTGCTGAAGAAATTGCTCTAGAGAAGGCCAGGGGAAAAGAGTGGCTACTGAACCAGCTCCATCTAAACCCTCTAAAAGGCAAAGACCAACTGGTTTACTACAAGAAGGAAGAGAAACATTGACACCCGAACAGCTTGAGACTGCTGCAGTCTTACAAGAAGTTGCTGAGTTCGAGAGGGCAGCAAGAAAGAAAAGGAGAGAACAGCTTCCTCAGTTAGAGATTCCTCGTGTAGTGACTCAGGATGATATCGAGGAACAAGTGATCTTAGAATCCATATTTGGGGCAGAACAACCAAATCAACCAAGGCCTTCCACTGCCGCTGCTCCAGCCCCCAAAGCACCAGCCCAACGATCTGCTGAACCATCCTCCTCAGCTCCTGCTGCACCACGTCGCAAACCGGTGCATCAGGAACTGTATGAGAAGCTAGTGAAAGAGGTTGGAAAAACGGCTGCCAGAGAAATCTGCACTCTGAAGAATGACGTGCACAACAATCAAGAGCTGAGAAAGAAAGTGAAGAAGCTCAAGCACAAGAACCGGAACATGGAGAAGATTATCAAGGATCAACGATACCTGATCAAGTTTCAGAATCAGGTTCAGATGCAAATGTTTGATATGTTCCAAGAGTTCAAGAAGCAGCAAACTGGTGCTCCTAGCACTACATTTGATGAGACTTTTGATTTCGAGAAGTTTTTGGAAGAAGAGAAAGAGAAAGAAAGAGTTGCTGAGGAAAGTGAGGTTGATGAGATCAGTGAAGATGAGATGCCTGAGAGATTTGTGGAAATGGGAATGAATGAAGAGGTTGTTTATGAGACATCAGATGGGCACAAGTTGGATCCTGAAAGATCAACTTGGTTTCCTAGAAGGCCCATTACCATTCCGACCATGCATCAAAACATCCATCACACTAGGGAAGCTCACAAGGAGAAGATTATCTCCTGGAAGTATGATGAAGAGAAAAGATTGTTTGCAGTGAAGAGAAGAGGGGGAATGATTCAGTACTTCAAGGGTCAAAAAGAACTGAAGTCTCCCCCTCGATGGGATATCAGGGAGCTCAGCAGGGCCCATTCATCAACCGCACCCTCGACACCAGGGGGTCCATGGTCGAGTGGTTTATAAGGAAAGAATGTGACACTGATTTCCAAATCTTCAAGCCGCAGAAACCAAGAAGGAGGATCTCCAAGAAAAGAATCGATCCTGCAACAGGACGTGGGATGATAACTTATGTGATTGACCCTCCTCAGGTCGTCACACGAGTTCCTATTCGATCTGAGCTTCCAGTGATGCTGAGGGACTTTAAGAAGTGGTTTTACGACAGCAACACTGGTGAAGCAGTCATTGAATTGCAGGATGATTCGGAGGCTTTGAGGATTTTGGATCCAGTAGATGTGTTTGCACTTAATCTGTCAGATCTGAACATGCTGTTTGCAAATCAGATTAATATGGGTGCCGGGAACGCGTTGTTTGAAGAAGCGGTATTGTTTAGAAGGGCGGTTGATCGGGCAATGAAGCTAAAGCGGGAACTACTTGAGATAGTTGACAGGATCAATGCAGCTGACAAAGAAAAGGAAGATAGAGAGAAAGCTGCTCAAGCTACTGCTGCTGCTGCAGAAATTACTCAACCTGAAGTCGAGACTACTTCAGAGGTACAGACAGAAGATCCTGCATCAGTAGCAGATCCAGACAGACCTGCAACAGAATCAACTCAAGCTCCTTCAGCAGTTGAAGAAGATCCAGTCGCACTGTACATTCAAGACCCCCCAGAACAGGTTGAGGGGGAGCAAAGCGAGGTTGAGATTGATTGAAGATTGAAGAACTGGTAGCTGTGGTTTAGGGGGAGTATTGTTGGGTTATATTGAGACCACAGTTACCAGATTATAGACTTTTGATAGTTATTGTATAGTTTGATAATTGAAGGACCTAGTATGTAATTAACACAATGTTTTGTAACACAAACCCTAGGCTGTGCACTAAATTACACGGGCCCTGCGCACTTATGTTAAGTGCGCAGGCCCAGGTGCTTTCCTATATAAACTAAGTGTGTGCACAGGTCTAGGGTTAGGGTTTTGGGATAATCTTTGTAGCACACGTGAATAGGTGCATATTAGTCAGTGTATTCCAAGGTTATTCATCATCAAATCAGTAATGGAATCATCATGTTATTCATTGTGTGTGTCGGTTTTATTCATGTTCATCTAGTATCCTTGTCTTTCTGGATTAATCACTTAAAACACCTAACAAATAGGTGTTTATAAGTGATAACAATCTATTACATATCACAAGATCTAGCATTCGGGGACTTACAATGCTCTTGTTTCGGAAATAAAGGCTTCGACTGATAGCATTGTACAGATACGTTAGTGAAAAGAAAAATTTATGTATGTTTGTACAACAAAAAAACTTCTATGGAAACTATATAACAAATGTTTATATATGTTTGTTAAAACTATGTAACAAATGTACAAATTCTATTGTCCATTTAGGTGCTAGCAATGAAATCAATGTTAAAGACTTGCCATCAATCAAGGAAATGGAGTCCAAAAGAAGAGTACCCGATTGTGGTGTAGATGCTGAGAGTGCTGTTAAGCACAGTACGGCGGTGGATTTGGACGAGTCAATTACAAGTGCCGAATCTAGTGTATGGGGGTTCATATTCAAAAAGTATGCTGGATACCACAAAAAGGACATGTATGCATTATTATTGTATTTGATAAAAACATCATCATATGATCATCCAAAAACTAATGTTTACAATATCTAAATGCAGGATATCCAAGGGGGAAGCAACGGTTGCAGATTTTGGGGATAAATTTTACTACAGTTCGTAAGTATGCTATATTTATTACTCTTATATAACTAGAAGCAAGAATATCAAACAATAAGTTCTCATCCATTTCGTCTTTTGGTTATATAGGGATTTTGTGTTTAAGGGCAAAAATCAAATGGTGGTAAAGCAATTGTTGAAGTCAATGGACGTCGAGGAACAAGTTTGCAACATTGTGATTGATGCTTGGGTGGACGTCTTAAACCACAGAGAAAAAGAAAAAGCATCTGATGCGCGACGCCGTTTGTTTTGTGGCACGAATGTAATTGTAAGTTTTCAAAACCAATTTAGCGTTAAAAATTTGCCTCCTATCGTGTATGTGTTGTTGTTTTTTACATTTTCGTTTAATGTTGAAGGTGGACCGGATGCTCAAGGATAAGAAATCGGATGCTGCAAGTCGGTTGGCAGCGTTTGAAAAAAAAATTATGGGGCTGTTTACGGGATCCATCAGTTGCCGACTTGAGGGGGTTTGATTTAATATTTTTTTTCCAATTCTAGAATGCGCACATTATTACTTAATCGTGTGTGATCTAGTGAATTTGGAAATCAACGTAATCGACAACCACGCAAGTGCCCAGAAAATCGCCCGCCTGAAGGACAATGCAAACTACTTCCTGAAACATACGGCGTACAAAGTGGTTAGTAACGCACTCTATTTTTAAGACTTTTATACAACATAAAGTTCAAAAAATGTTTTTACTACTTATGTAAATATTTTTGGTATTTTTGTAGAAGGATATATTTGTTGATTACCTCGATTTGAAGGGTCACCCTGTAGCGGAGAGGATGCGAAGTGCCACGGTTAACATGGTTAAAACACGGTGGGCAACATCCGCAAACGACACTGACTGTGGCGTCTTTCTAATGAGGCACATGGAGATGTATATGGGTTTCAATAGACCGTTCAATTGTGGATTTACAACCAAAGGGCAGATGAAAAAAAAACCAGCTGGCCGTATTGAGGAAAAAAATTCTCGCACATCTGCTGTTGTCTGAAGCGAACATGATGAAAGACGATGTGAAGAAGGCAGCTGGGATTCACTAGTTTGTATGCTGCTGGATTATGTTTATTTGTATGTTTTGTTGTTTTGAAGTAGGCAGTGTTTTCTTTTAGGCATTTTCGGTTTGATCTAATTATATTTAGCTTTTTTATAAGTAATTGATGGCCCAGTAATTGATTTCATACTTAGCTAATTTGATTTCATATTTGTAGCTACTTTGATTTCACAAAAACTAACAACCTCAAAAACATTTGTTATTAGCCCTTGAAAAAAAAAACGTAGAATGCCTTTATACACGAAATGAGTCCTCAAAAAACAAATGTATTATAGAAGGAAAAATATGTTTATTTTATTGTGGGGCCCACGTGCATAAAATAAAGTGAGTTGTAAAAATACAAACACAATAAAATCATTGTTTTTAAACCCTATGTTAAAAAAATGTTCAGGTGCTCAGGTACATAAACCTATGTAAAAAATGTACTTGGTTGGGTAAAGGTAAAAATACATGAAACAAGCCAACAAAAAAAACACTCTTACATAGATAATAAGGATTATGGGCTAACAAGAGCTAAATGCGCCCGCATTAAAACGAGAAACAAAACGTGACATATAAACTAGATTGGCTAATATAATCCTAGAACCTAGCGATGCCCTACATTAGGCGAATAAGACACAATACATAATACTTAGACATAACGCAAGTGACAAATAGCGTATAGTAGCTTTCTTCTTGGTAATGTCATCTTCAAGTACCTTAACTTGTGTTTCAAGATTGTTCTTGGCATTCAATAGACCTTTGATTATTCTCGAGTGTCTTTCACACGTTGGATGGTCAATCCAATCAATAAATGGGCAGCTACTATACTGTATAAAAATCATAGTAAAGGATAAGTCATCACTATAGTGACCAGTTTTAAAAAATGAATATCTAAGAAGTTGTTTAGCGAAATTTAGGGTTTACCCTGTCAGGGCAAGACCAAAAACGTCGTCTGGGATTATCAGTAGTCCAAGAAGTGCGAACGACTGCCGGCTTACCGCATCTACATATCTGCATGACACGTGTGCCCTTCAAAAGTATAGTAATGTAGAAATTGTATGAGTTATATGAAAGGTAAATGAATGTTGTTTATATAAAGGAGTGGTATGGGGGTAGGTAGATAGGGGTGTTGGTTGGGATTGTTGGGTGATATTAAGATGGGTTGGTCAACATAATTAAGTTACACAATAAAAAGTATGTTATAAAGTACAAAATGGTTGGTATATGGTTAATCTTTTAGATAACAAAAAGAGAATAAAAGCATGGGTATAAGAGCATGTTACAAAATACAAATTGGTATCCTTTGACACAAACAACTTTTGAACCTTCTAAAAAAACACAATAGTTGTTTTAGCTAAAAAAGTAATTTAAATTATTTGTTTAGGCCAAATCATACCCTTAGAAGTTTAGTGTAGCTAGTTGGTCTTAATAGAGGATTTTTTTTTTTACTTAGAAAATGCGTGTGCGCTATGATATGCCCTCTACTAAAACGTGTTGTCCTATCATCCTCTTTTATAATACCAAAAAAATGAAACTCTACCCTAAAAAAGTAAACTCTACCCTAAAAAAATATGTCTAGTCATATAATAGTATAAAAGTAAAGTTTACCCTAAAAAAACATAAGTTTTTTTAGAAACAAAACATGTGTTTCTCTTTTGAACAAAAGTGTTTTCTTTGAAAAAAACATGTGTTTTTGTTAAGACTTATGTTTTCTTTTGCCCTCTACTAAAAACGTAACATACAAACATTGAGTAATGTGTGTTTTGTCCCATCATCCTTTTTGATAGTACAAAAAACACATGTTATATACTAGATAAAAATATATTTAAATTTACATGATGTCTAGGTGGATGGGGTAATATTTGTGTTCAGAAATAATTAAATACCCCAAGTTGATGTTGTTTGTTTGGAGGTAAAAATGGTCAAAAGATGTCTAGTTATATCATAGTACTATTTTGACTAGTGAAGTAAGGTCTACCCTTTTAAAAAATTGGTGTTTACTCCCCATTAGTAAACGCACATGTGTTTTAGTTGAACAAAACATGTGTTTTGTTTAAAAAAAACATTGAGTTATAACGAACAAAAAAATTGCGTGTTTTTTTAACAAAACAGTAAAAGAGATAAAAAAATATAATACTATGATATTGAAAAATAAGTCAACCATCTAAAATAAGACATTCATGCATTAAAAAATAACTGACTAGTACAGAAATAAACAAGCTGACCAGAAACAAAATAACTAATAAAAACCATAATTGCACTAAAAAGACTCATACACCGCCAGTAGGCATCCAATAACCATACTTATAATAAAAGGCCGCTTCTTCTTCAGTAATTGAAAGGGCGTGTGAACTCAAATCACCGGCAGTAGGCATTTTATAACCATACTTCGCATAAAAAGCTCATTCTTCCGCCGTGAAACTTGGAACATATTCAGCACCTTGGTCGGATTTGTATACTTCTTCGGTGTTTAAAATTGGAACATATTCGTGTGAAGTCATGTCATATTTGTATAGATGATCGGTGTTGAAACTTGGAACATATTCAACATATTCAGCACCTGGGTCTGATTCCTAACGGGCAGCCCATTCGGGTGTGTAATGGGCTTTAGCTTCATCATGCAAATCCTCCTCTGGTATGTTGTAGTCTTCTGGTGGCGGGTATTCTTCAGGGAAAACGTAATCAAATGTCGCATTCCAATCAAAATCTTCGTCACTTACATAACCAACATCCACTTGGTCTAAGGGATGTGCGTCCGTGTCGGGGGGCAAGGGTTCAGGGGCGATTAGGACTTCAGGATAATCGACATTGTTCGGGGGCGGATTACTTTCAATTGCGTGTTGGATAGGTTCAGCTGCAAAAAGGGGTATAACCGGTTCAGGGGGTATAAGTTGTTCAACGGGTGGTAGTGGATCAGGTGCAATTGGCATAGCCAGTTCAATTTGAGGTGGTTCTGGGACAATTGGAATTAGACGGTGGGGGGGGGGGGGGGTCAAAAACCTCCCAAGGAGGGGTGCTAGGATTAGAATTCATGTTTTGTTATTTGATGAGTGAAAAAACGTATGAATCTATTATATGTGACATGAAAATAAACATTCCGATAATTGTAAAAATATAAAAGAAAAAAGGGGTAGTAAAAAAATGAGTCTGCCTATGTTTATGTTAAAAAAAACCTATTAAAAAAGACAAAAAGCTGGTACACGGGGCCTACTTGTCTATGCTTTACTTTTCATGTTATAGAAATAAAAATCATTGTAGAAAAACAGATGTAAAGAAGACGTCGTGTACAAAATAAAAAAGGGGGATTCAGAAAAGCTAACCTTTAGAGAGAGCAATTGTCATGTCAAATAAAATGTAACTGTACTACAAATCTCATAAGATATTGATGTACACACTTTGATCTTTTACAAAATGGTTTTTACAAAAAAGACAAAAACCAAGTACATGGGTCCCACGTGAATTGGTTTTCATCAAAAAGTTGCCTGTAAATTATGACCCCCTCACACAGACACACACCAAATGGGATTCATTAAAAAGGATAATTCTGCAAAAAAAAACATAACACTCAGAAAAAAAATTGTAAAAAAAAAGGAAAACATCGTACGAAAAAATAAAAGGGGTTCATAAAAGAATGAGCTTTGATAGAGCAGTTGTCAATTGTAATTGTCATTTAATTGTACTATGTAATCTCCAAAAAGATTTTCATAAGCACATATTCGTTTTTTGGTTTTTTAAATTGCCTAAAAAATGGCATAAGACGAATTTTAAAAAGCCAACAAAAAATATAAACATACAAATATAGTGAATTAAAAAACAACTAAGTTGAAACACGTTAAAAAGGATAGTAGATAGAACAACTAAAAACATTAAAGTCTAACCCCTCCCACCCCTCGCCTTACAAAGCACAACTAGGATAAAAAAAACACGCCAAAAAAAAAAGACATAAAACTAAAATGGACACATAACACAAAAACATAAAACAAACGGACACATAAAAAACATAAAGCACTAAAGGGGTTAAAACTAAAATCATTTACTGTCGGTACTAAATGTCGTCATCCACACTATCATCAGCTGCCTTGGAGAAACGTTCTTTCAGGTCTACTCCATTGTGTGAACTTGGATTGTTTGTCATGCGGCTACAATAACCTGGTATATACGCAAGGGTTGGGCTAAGACACCAGTAAATAGGGAAATAGGAGTCCCAGTCGACACCTTTGAAATGTTCGTCAAAGCTATCATATCCATCATCGGTTGATATGGGTTGTTCATTACTTGGTGGTTTTGCTGTTGGCACTGAACTAGATGGACTAGGATCGTACAAATCCCAGTCGACGCCTTTGAAATGTTCTTCAAAGCTATCATATCCATCATCACAATCAGGGTCGTTTTGGCTAATCGAGGGTATGTATTGTGTTAGTTGTGGAGCAGGATCTTTTTGGTAAAAATTTAGGTTCTTGTTTACAAATAGCTGAGGTGTGAGATTTTTGTGGTAAATTTGGGTTTTTCGATGGCAGACGATTTGGATATCTTGTTGCTTTGTGCTCGTTTTTCATGCGTGGTAGGTTTGGTTCCTTTTTTAAACTATTTAGCAAATGGTCATTTAGCCCTTTAGGAGTGGCATTAAAAGCACCGATCGGATACGATTCCCGTTGATTGTGGCTTTGGGTGTGCTCAACTTTAGGGACAATCTTTCGAAGTCTTTTGCCAACATTGATGTAAGAAAATGATCCTACGCTTCCTTCAGTTTTTGTATCCTTTAACACAACACCTTTTGACCCTTCTACAAAAAAACACAATAGTGGTTTAGCTAAAAAAACTAATGTAAAGTATTTGTTTAGGCCAAATCCTAGCCTTACAAGTTTGTTGTAGCTACTTGACTTTTTTCCAATGGATTTTATAAAAATGATCTTTTTTTTTACTTGGAAAATGTGCATGTACTATGATATACACTAGAAACATTGAGTAGTGTGTGTTGTCCCATCATCCTTTTTGACAGTACAAAAAAAAAAGTATACTAACCAAAACACATGTTATAGACTAGAAAAAACATACATTAAAATTACATGATGTCCATAAAGATGGGGTAGTATTTCTGTTAAAAAATAATTAAATATCATAAGTTGATGTTATTTGGTTTGGAGGGAAAAGTCATCAAAAATATGTCTAGTCATGTCATACTACTATGTTCACTAAAAAAGTAAGGTCTACTCTAAAAAAATTAACAATCACCAAAACATCAAAAAAAAATCCAACATTTGAAAAAAGGGTGTTTCTCATACTATTTCTTGTACCTGTATTTTTTTGCTAATTTGAATGAACAAGTGTAATTGTGGTAAGAAAAAAATATGTTTATTACGACGTGTGTCTCGTTAAATCGCGTTATTTTTTGGTGTTAATTATCAAGCGATATTTAAACACGACGTGTGTCTCATTACATTGCGTACTCAAAAATACAGGTAACCAAAAACAAAACAAAAAAATGTTACAAAACCTGTTTTGACTTGCGGTTCGGTTTTGGGTGACTTCAACACTATCCCTGGCCTTTTGGACATTGTTGTGGCTTTTTTTTCTTTTGGGATGAAGTTTTGTGTTCGTGGTCATGCAAAAATATAAGCCCACAATTTATAGTAGTTAGAAGTTTGCATTAATTGTCTATATTTTGTTAGGTTGGTAAACATAAATGTGATAATTGAAAAAAAGGTTTGCTATTTGTTTTTTTTTTTGGGTCTTTCAACATAAAAACTCTAGTATTACTATCATATGGCCTACCATCATATACCTTTTTGATGAATATTTTACAAAAGGGGTAGGGCTGTGTATTGAAATGAGTATGACACAAAAGGAGATGTGTTGTCCCATCATGCTTTGTGATTGTCTAAAATATTATATTTTTAAAACACATGTTATTGCCTGTATGAAAACACATGTAGTATAAAATTAATAGATGTCGTATCATTAGTGTGATTTGTAATATGTTCTTTTCTGGTGTAGAAAAAAGTTTATGTTTCCTATGCTGTTTTTTATGTACAAAGTAACATCCTAAAAAAAATAGTCATGTCGTGTAACTAAGTTTACTAAAAAGTAAAGTTCTACCTTAGTAAAAGTTACATTACTTGGCATAGTTAGGTAGGGAATTTTTATTTTGTGAAAACATATGTTTATTTAGAATCCATATGTTAAACAAATTAAATTTGGTATTTAATCCCATACTTCCATTTACAATATGGATTAGTTTAAAAATGAAAAAGTGGCACCATGCACCGTATAAAAAAAGTTAGTTGGTATAAACATAATTTATTAAATGTCTTAACCTTTTTTATTGTACCCCTTTTACAAATTCACAGAAAATGTTTGCTCACATATATTGTGTCAAAATGTAGGAAGAAAAGGTTAGAGAAAAAAAATGAAGACATATTGACCAAGTAAACAAAGAGTCCATTTCCCATTTATAACATAGTGAAGATGCATACAAAAGCTAGTTAGAAAATTAAAAGGCAACATGTTAAAACAAATGTTACATGAATATAACATGTGTCCGTTCAAAAAACGGGATCAGGTACCACACATGTTAGTAACATATAACATGTTTTCAAAAGGGGGCGACTTCACGGCGCTCATCGTCCGCGCCATATATGATGTATCTCATTACTAGAATGAGACCAAAAAGATAGCATTGAAGCATCTTATTCGAAAGGTGGGAATTGGAACAACACTTAAGCACTAGCCTCCGCTAGTGTGTCGCTAGAGCCAGCTTCTTCATTTCCAATGTCATCATCTTTGTGCTTCAAAGGACAGTTCCTGGAGTCGTGACCTGTGACATACTCATAACAAGTGCGACAAAGTCTTTGTGCCTTTGGGGCGTCCTGAACAGCATTTTTAGATGCTCCATCCAACCGACGATGCTTCCCAGATCCCTTGTTCCTTATTCCACCAGGGTTGTTGCAAGTGATTTCAACATCCAATGTTTGGCCAACAAGTTCCTCAACAACATCTTGAACAGGCGCATCCTGAATACTAGCATCTTTGTTCAGAATTTTACACTTTATATCGCGGATTTGCTCAGCAAGTTCTGAAAGTGCATCAGGATCAGTCCGTAACACATCAACACACGCTAACATAGTTTCAGTGATCTCATTCCTCATAAGAGTGAGCGGGCTATTGTCGACCCCATAACAGTTTTCAATAGCAAAAATGCGCTTGGGAGCACTTCTCGCTTCCAACGGTCACAAACATATTGAGGGGGGATCTTTTCAACCCGCTTCACCCTGTAAACACAAAAAATATGCCTGCAAAGATAACCAATACGCGTGAAATTGTTGCAGGAACATGACACGTTACGCCCATCAGGATACAATTTTACCTACAAAAAAAAAAACAATTTAGACATACCCAACATCAAACCCAAATCATTAAACAACCCATCCCAAGTAAAAAAAACCCCCAATTTATCATCAATCTAATAGCCTTAATTGCAAACATTTCCCAAAATGGCAATATTATCATGAAAACATCACATCAACATGCAAAACTTACCTTAAATGACAATTATCCAGATTTCATCACATAACAACGTTATACAACAACATCCTACTATTCCTACATGCTCCTAGAACAAACCCTAACCTTATTCAATCAACAAAACACATCATATCATCCTTAATCCTTCAAAATCATTCAAACGGGTCAAAAAGCCTATTATCAACAATACACAACTATGAACTTCCAAACTCATCAACAATCATGCTAACAACCTATTTATCTCAGAAATATATCAAACGCATAAGAATCCACATGTTTTAATCATAAAAATCCTATCTTGCATGAATACACCACATAGAACACACAATGAAAGACTAGACTTGTTTAACAATTGATTTTAAAGGTTTTCAAAGACACAAACATATGAAAACTAGGTCTAGACCTTTAGGGATCATTATAATAGCATGACAAAGGTTTAGGAAGGATGACACACCTTGGGTTTTGCTAAAGGATGATGTTAAGGCTTGAAAGGATGGATTTCAAAGCATATACGTGTTCCATAGGTTGTTTATGGTGTGGGATAGCTTTGGGGTGAGTTAGGGTTTCACAAATTATGTTTGGGAGCATAAGGGTGGTATTTATAAGCGTTTCTAGTTGTCAAGGAGGTGTCAGACGAGTAGCATACTGTTATAGGCGATTAGGGTTCCTACTCGCCTATAAAACTAGCGAGTAGGGCCTAATCGCTAGTTCTAATCGCCTATAAACTAGTGAGTAGGCGTAAATGCATGTTGTAATCGCCTATAAACTAGTGAGTAGGCGTAAATGCATGTTGTAATCACCAGTATGTGATTTCGGGTTTTTAGCGCGTTAAACACTATTTTAGCACATATAAGCACGTATTCACATATCGACAAGTCATACAATGATTGTAAACATATAATGCATGATTACTAACACGTTCACGTTCGTTCACCAATTCCCGGGAATCAAGACTTGTGTGTGTGTTTTATATCCGGCGATTATACCAATCACCAATCCTTTTACACATGGTTATGGACCGACTCTCAATGATCCCGTGGATCACTGTAACGACTCCCGATGATTCCCGAAACCATCATAACGACCCAACTGACCCCGTTAAGTGTGATGTATGCATGACTCGCTTAAGTAGACTTACTAGATTTACAAAAGTTATTAACCGGAGTTTGCCTGGTGTCACATTTGCCTCTTGCATTATAATATAGTATAGATTATACTTGTTTAGGCATTTTGATCAAAACGCCTAAACTTGTATAGTTTGGCCAAAGCGAGGCGCTTAAGGTGGCCAGGTATTATTCGAAGCGCATCGCTTTAGCCAAAGCGAGGCGCTTTGCAGCCTATTTAAAAGCCAAAGCGAGACAGTCAGACGTCTCGCCTGGCTATACACACACACACACACGACATGAGAAGGCTCGGATTGCTCAAACAAAAGTTAGTATATTCAGTGGCGGACCCAAGATTTTTTCCTAATGGGGTCCGGTTTTTTCGGTATCAATATTTTTCACAACAAATGTCAGAATTTTCGTGTCGGGTAGGAATAAGAACATAATAAAAAATAATATCATTACAAAACATATAGTCATTACTCATTAAAAACACACAATAAAATACGATGTCATTCAGAAAAAAAAACTTACAAATTTTTAAAGTTGTTCCCTACGAGTTTTCATCTTTTGAAAACGATCCATTTTATCTTCGACCGAAACATTGGCAAGAAGTTCCCTTTCGATATAACAAATGCAAGAATCGTTCATGTAATCATCACCCATCCAATTGCGCAAATCCGTCTTCACATGTTTCATTGATGAAAAACACCTCTCAACACTTGCCGTTTCAACCGGTAGAATTAATGCTCTCTTTAATAAACGATATACCAATGGATACCCCAAATGTTTCTTTGTCTCCACCATCTTTTTTAAGTTTTAAATGCACTATAATTTTCAACTAAGCAACAAAACAAGAGACAAAATTGTAGTAACAAAAAAAATAAGGTTACCCTTTTGCAGAGTGGAGGAGTCGATGGGAGGAGATTGAAGGGACTGGAGGCAGGAGCAGGCGAGAGATAAGGATGGAATTTGAGGAATTTGAGTTTGAGTGGGACTTGGGTTGATTAGGAATTTGAGTGAGAGATAAGGATGGAAAATTGGAAATGGAGGGTCTGCTAAAAAAAAGAGGATCGATGCTCATATGGAGGCTCTGATGTGTATAGGGTTTTATGATTCAAATCTAATTTTTATTTTTATTGTGAGTTAAAAAAAAAACAAAAGACCGCTGATGAGAGGACTAGAACCCATGACCTTTTAATTGCAATAGTGGGGGAATTACTACTACACCAACCTTCATCTTAGTATAATGGTGTCCATCTTATAATATTTATGGGGTCCATAAAAAAATTAATACATCGCTTCTAGTAAATTTTTTAAAAACATTGGTGTCCGGAGACCCGATCCCGCCTATGTGGGTCCGCCCCTGAGTATATCATCTTTGTTATGTTATTTCCATGTTATTTATTGAGTGTTTGTTTGATTTGGGGTGGATTTTGGGCTGAGTTGTTTGGGGAAGATGACCAAAGCGTCTCGCATTGGCCTTAGCAAGGCGCTTTGACTACTTTAATTTTTTTTCCTGTTTTATTGTTATTGTTATTGTTATTGTTATTGTTATTGTTATTGTTCTTCTTCTTCTTATTATTATTTATTATTTATTATTATTTATTATTATTAATTAATTAAAAATTATTGTTAATATAGATATGGATCACGATCATGTTGCCGCGACCTTTGGTGGTGAGGATGAGGTTGGGTCGTCTGCGCCGGTGGTTCCACCGCCGCACACGATTCGATGGCCCCGCCGAACCCTTTACTGGGCCACCCTTACCTAGAGTTTGATGAGGGGTTCCGGACGCAATGGCGCCGGTGCGCCAAGCCGTGTCAAATGCATGTCGATGCCCACATGCACATCAGCTGGACTCTTTTGGATAGGGTCGGCGAGATCGGGAGGGCGAACGACATTGCGGGTTTAACACCCCATGGCGTCGTCTTTTTGAGATAGCCGAGGCAGATTCTTACCGGGAGCTGACGATTGAGTTTATCTCGTCCTTCTAGATACTACCTAAGCCCCGGGAGGTGGAGCACCCAGATTGGCCTTTTCGCCCCATCAGATTTCGGTTGGCGACGGAGTGGCAGACGATGACCCATGAGGTAAGTTATTTTGATTATCGATCATTTTATTGTTATTTTACAAATATTTAAATTTACAAAACTTGCTAATATTTACAATTTTTTTTGTAGGAGTTCGCGGTTGCTTCGGGGTTGTACCGACTCCGGGAGATTCATACTTCTTTGTACAGGGACGCTATCAGGGAGCTGGATATACCCACCCTGGTCAGTTTTTGTGGTTCATCGCCACTTCCCACTTTGAGAAGAATATGGGGAAGGCGACGAAGATTAAGGACCCCCTGCACGCTTACTTGCATCGTGCGATCGCCACATTTATCGCAGCACGGGGGAACTGCTCGGAGAAGGTTAACACTAGTGACCTTTTCTTTTTATGTTGTTTACTTACGGGGCGGTCGTGCAACCTCGCCTCGGGCCTGGTGGAGTACTTTGAGACTGCGCACAAGCGCCAGGCTCGCTCACATCTCTAAGGCGAGGCGTTCGTCACCGTCTTTGCGTGTCATCTGGACATCCATCCAAAGACTAACGACAACCTGTCAGCCAAGATCCGATCGGTTTCGATCGGTGAGGCCACTTGCTGGAGCATGGGGATCCTACTGGAGATATCGGAGGGAGTATATCGGTTCCGATCTATCGGTGGCAAGGCCGCATATGTCCCGGTCCCCATGCTAGCGCCCGATGAGATACCGACCTTCATAAAGATATCCCATGGAGTACCTCTGTTGCAGCCGCAGGACCAGGCGGATAGTGATGTCGGCGATGACGGCCCCATCTCCATCGCAGCAGCAGTACCCACGCCATATATATGATGGCCTCACTCCTGATACGCGTTTGGTGGCTGAGGACATGGATCGCCGCATCGGTGAGATGCAGGAGGTTCAGTAGTGGACGGTCGATGCGATACAGGCGATCGCACAACAGTTGGGGGTACCGGGTCTACGCCTAGTACCAGGGTGAGGACCACCACCGGGGGCCCACTACCGCCACAGTGATTATGTATATATCTTAGTTTGCAGTTGTATTTTTGTTTTGTATGTACAAACTGATTATTATATATGTAGTTGATCTTTTGTTTATATGATATTTGTTTTGATTGTTTATAATCTTTTCGAATGCTTGTTTTGAATGTGTATAACCCGTTTGAATGTTTAATTCAAAGAATAAATTGTCTAATCAATATTAAACCCATAAATAATAAATGAACTAACACCAAATTATAAAATGACAAGCCAATAAAACCAATGAGATCCAAACAGTAAATATCCGATTATAAACATTAAAAAAACACTCAACCCTTTCAATTCCAAACCAAACAAAACCTGCATGTTCTGAACAAAAACGACGTCACCTTGACCATCAACAATGGCGAAGATTTAGATAACCGACTACAACATCGAGTACTGTTGCCGTCAGACGACGCCTGGTACACATGCTCCGTCATCCTCGACCACACCAACCACCATCTCCGTATCAAGTTCCGCGACTTCGTTCAATCTTTCTTCGACGAGGTCTTCTCCGTTAATAATTTATCCACTCACAGTGACATCGAACACTTTATTAATAGGTTAAAGTTGGGATTACTTGATTAATGATAGTTTGATTAGGGTTATTACGCTATTTTTTAAATTAAAAAAAAAACTACAATAATTAAATAAAAAAGTAAAAAGGAAAAAAAACACTTCAAAACATAAAAAAAACCTAAACCAAAACCCTCCCAACACCCCTTCACCCAGATGTCCAGGTTCATCCCCCTGACCCAAAGCGTCTCGCTATGGCCATAGCAAGGCGCTTAGGGTTTACTTTTCCACACTTTCATGCAACCTTGTACTGACGTTGTACTTGATGTGACCTAAGCGCCTCGCTATGGCCAAAGCGAGGCACTTTGGTGGGAGTCAAAATAGAAGTCAGGGGAGTGGGAATAGACAGACCCTAAAGATTTCATAAAAAAATTAAAGCTTTTTTTTACCGTTACTACACGATGAAGACAGAACGGTCAAAAAACAATAATTGCAGTCCATCATTTCAGTCCAGCAAGTAGTAATCGTGAATATTGGTTGCCGGTAGAAGCCAGGGGTGGCGACGGTGTAGCTGGTCGGCTACGGTAGCCGACCAACCTTATCCGATCAGTGCCACGTCCACCGTAACACACACTACTTTATTATATTATGATTTTATTATCATTTTCACCGACCGGCTACACGTATCATGTTCGCTCGAAGAATACTCGCTCGGTATTCAAGCTCTTTTGTAAATGAGCCAATCAACTCGGTTTGATTTATAAATGAGGCAAGCATGAGCAACGGTAAGGTCGGCTCGGCTCGGCTCGACTCGTGAACCTACACTAGTAACACACTACTTTATTGTTGTGATTTTATTATCATTTTTTTTTTATTTTATAAAACATCACAATTCACAATCCAATCAATCATTTAAATATTTTCCTCATTCTGCACATCCTCAATGATCATCACTCTCCTCAAACCCTTCAATCACCAAATCATCAACCCTCAAATTTGATATTATTATTATTATTATTATTCATGGAACCACACCCACAATCACATCAATACCCAAACCCTAACCCTAACAACCATCACCATCATCATCAATACATCAATGATCACCCAACAACAACCACCACAACACAAATGGACCGGCCACCGTCCCACCCCCACTCCGACACCACCGCCCGTACCTCCGGTGAACTTCCGCCCCTCGATTGCAGCAACCTCACCTCTCTCTGTGATCATATCCAATCAGAAGGCTTTAATAATGGCTCTTTCTCTGATGTTATTGTTAAGGCCATGGGCGCTACTTATCATCTCCACCGTTTGATTCTCTCTCGCAGCTCTTATTTTAGGTTCTATCCCTTTTCTTTTTCTTTTTTTTTTTGTGTAGTGTTTGCATTTAGGTTGTTCATTGTTGGTTTTTCTGTTTAATGATGTATGGGAATTGTTAAAAATCATATTTTTTCAGGCCCGTAAGAACTACCGTATTTATACCCCGGTTTTATAGGCTTTGGATATTGGCACGCCCCCGTGTAATTGCACGCCTCTGCCCCCTATGCGCGGCATATAGGTCTTGACATGTTTCTGACTGATGGTCATTAATGACGCATAAAAGTTTGTTATCTTTTGAGTATGGAGAGCACTAAAAATTAGCATAACTTGTTATAAAGTATGACAGGAGATCAAATTGCAAATTTTGGTTATAAATTAGAATAAGTAACTTGGATACATGTTATTTGAGTTCGTTTTGGCTTCAGTTCTTCATGAATTTCAGAATGTTTTTGATTTTGTTTTCACTTTTTCGTTGTTATAAAGTGTGGTTCCATGGCTTCTGATACTTTCATGTCCAAAATGGGAAACATGTTTCTTCTACTACATCGTATATTTGTAATTTTGGAAACATAAAATATTAACTTTTATAATCCAAATAATCAAGGGTTTGACTTTTTTCGCCTAAAATGTTCAAACATGTAAGGAGCAATTCGTTGTGTTTTGTAGGAACATGCTTCATGGACCATGGAAAGATGCAAATGCACCAGTTTTGACCTTGCATGTGGATGACAACAATGTTAACAAGGAGGCGATTGCCATAGCGCTAGCATACCTTTATGGATATCACCCTAAACTGGATGACAGTAATGCATTTCGTGTTCTTGCTGCTGCATCTTTTCTCGACCTTCAGGTATCCATATTTGTAATTAAAAGAAAAATAATTTAGCCACTATTTTATGAGTTGTCTATGCATTAAGAATATTCATGTTTATTGAAGTCTCTTACAATTTTTCTTTCAGGATTTATGTGCAATTTGCACTGACTTTATTATATCTGAACTCTGGACTACAAACTTCCTAGAATATCAGGTTTGAGAGCAATGTTTTTGTACTGTTTTATGCTATCATATGGTTCATATTCTTTCATTGTTTAGCATTTCCATGTCTACTGTAGGTGTTTGCAGAGGGCCAAGATTACGGAATACATGGAGAACGTGTGAGAAATGCTTGCTGGGGCTATCTTTGTCAAAGTGGGGCCATGGAATTGAAAGAAGTAAGAAACAAAATGCTTTTCAGGATAGTTAAAATATGTGGTCTGATTATGTGTTTGTAGTATGATGTTATTACCGAAATTGTGCTGATCGTAAGTGACCCATTTTGACTGACAGGTGCTTCCAAAACTTTCTGTCCAAACATTGCATGCGTTACTGACCTCTGATGAACTGTGGGTCCCTAGTGAAGAGAAAAGGTAAGATACATTTTATGAACTGTGACCTAAAGGTGACATAAAAGACCCATTTACATAGAAAATGGGTCAGTTCGGTTTATGTTTTCTCTCTAACGGGTCGCTGGGTCAAATTATTGGTCAAAAGTGTATATTTGAACTAGTTATCTTATGAAGGATTGAAACTTTTAGACGAAAAGTGTTCTGGGTCAATCATTTTCTGTCTCTTAACTTTTTTTGGTGAAGTGAAGTTGAATTATTGTGGATAATGGGTGTCTCACGCTACCATTTAATATAGGTTTGAATTGGCATTGTACGTCCTCCTCACAAAAGGTGAATTTAGCAAGACACAATCTCTAGTTCAAGCTGATTTTTCTAGAACAAATGTGAAGAGTTTCACCAGTGACATCAATAATCAAATAACATCATCCGATTTTGCACGTGTGAGTTTAAAAGATGAAGGAGAAGGTCGTGATACTGCTCAAAACATTTTAGTTGAGCTTGCAGACCAAGTCGTAGATTCCCAAACCGGGATAACGTATTCCCAAACACAAGTACAAGAATCTGTATGCAATCAGTCAAACATCGAGTCAAAAGGTCAATCTACCGCTGAACAAACCACACCCACTCGTTGTACAAATGAGAATAACTACTCTTCTTCTTATCAAGACTTGCCAACTGGCGGTGATATGGCGGCAATGGAAGGGCCATCTGAAGAGGGTACTTGTTATCAATTGAATAATCATAGCTGGCTAGGTTCGGGCCAAAGATCTGGTAATGGTATGGGCTGTAATGAAGATATGTCAAATGAGTGGGGAAGATGCGGCATGCCCATGTCATGGGGTGGCAGAATTGTTGGCAGAAGAGAATTGAAAACTTGCGCTAAATGGATTTGTGGGTTGAACAGTGATGAATACGACACATTTGTTAATATTTTTGAAGGCGGCTCTCTTTTATATTGTAACATGACTTTTGAGGCACTTTTAACTGTGAGAAAGCAACTAGAAGAATTGGGCTTCCCCTGCAAATCTGTTAATGATGGTCTTTGGCTACAGGTCTTAAACTGCAACTTGTTAATTCCTTCTTATTTAAGTTATTGTTTAAAGGTGGTGTAATGGGCTGGTCAGGCAGGTTTGCTAACAGGTCAATACATCAAATTTTGGTATGGGTTGGGTGACCCGAAATACTTTTTGGCCTATTTATTTTGTTATTTTCTAATAAGTAGTTAGTGTGTCAGATATGATTGCAAAACAGATTATTTCAACGCCAATAATAAGCTGATTTGTTTTAATAAAACGATTTATCTTTTTTTTTTAAATTTAATTGCTTGACCCATAATCATGTCCCAAATAAACCCAATCATAAGTAAATGGGTCGAAATTACTACATATTGCTTGATGTGAACATGTACAAATTGTTTGAATCCGGTTTTCTAGCTTAGCATATTATAGCAACCTTTTTCATTAGTTTTTTTTCCTTATTTACCTCTCTTTAAATGTTTAAAGTTACCACGAAGCACCAATAATTTATATAGATCTTAAATTTGAAATTCTTGCATGTGTTTATGTTATCTTGTAGACACTTTTGAGCCAACGGGTGCATGAAATTGGTGTAGACACCTGCAAAAGCTGCTGTCTTGTTAGCATGGCATGCCAATGCAGGCCACAATATGGATTTGCACGCACAGGTTATTACATGCAAGATCAAGAGCCAAATTCTGCAACTGCTGGTATAGGAGATGTTTATTTTGCTGATTCATCTCAAGGGAAGTAAATGGACTATTTCGCCCTGTACGGGTGCATGTGCGGGACCTATTGATGGGTTGGCAGGTATTGGACGTGGGTCCACTTATGTACCTGCAGCCGCATGGCCCCCAACACGTTTTGTCTTTTCTCGGGTCCCGTTACACATGGGAAATAGAAATGGTCAGCAGTCTCTTGGTAACGATGATTCCGAAAATAGAGCTGACCATAACGTGGAACACGGTGGTAGTGGATTGACTGCTTTGGTTGGGCTCAGTCAAGGAACTAGCAACGCAGATGAAGGGGATGTTAGTGGGAGATTAGCTGGAGGTTCAGTTGCAGGCCCAAGTAGCAGCGGTGTATCGGTGCAGATGATGGATTCTTCTGATAATGCTCTTGGAGTTGAATGGGATAATGACAGTAGTTCTATTTCATTGGATATTAAAACCCCCTTAAGTCACTTCCCTCCCTTCCGCTTTGCGTAAGTCATTTATAGTTTTTTCATCCAAAGTTCCAAACATCTTATAAATTTTGATACTAGTTTTAATGATCAGGTTTTTGGAAATTGGAAATATGTATTATTAGTATCATAGTTTCCCCTTGGCTCTATGTATTTTAGTAGAGGTGGAGGGCCGGGTGGGCTGGGCAACAGGTCAAAATGTGTTTGGCTGGAAACAAATTCATTTAGTACAATGCTGGAATTGATGGGTTAAGATTGAAAACCAAACACTTCTTGTCCATTTTTATATTTTGTTAATTTCATTAAAAAAATAATGTGTTAATCCGTCAATTATGATTACAATCTACCCTTTGAATAAAACAATTTAGGAAGTTTTATGCACCAAAATAGACTTGGGCAACTTGCAACCTCTTTGACGCCTGCTCCCGTCAACAGTGTTAATTTCTGAATTAACCTGTTTGAGAAAAAAACGACGAACTATTCATAATCATATGGGTCAAAATTGCCATCTCTAGCTTTACTTAATGTGATGAATGTGCTTATATTCATAAAAAAACTATATTGGATTTGTGGCTTCAATGGCTTCAGTAGTCATTTTTGCCAAGGTGTTTATTGTGTAGCAACTTAATTGTATGTTGCATATCTTTCTGTACATATATTAGTTATGGGTAACATCTTTTCATTTTAAATTGTATATAATCTGATAGCTGAGTTGCATTGAAGATTTTACATCAGCATTGGCTAAAGTTTATTTCTTTTTATGTGGTAACTTCTTTCTGTATTGTTTATTGTTTGTTCCATAGTGTGGAATTTCAGGATGTTCATCGGCTCAATGATGGACAAGTCAAACACTCTCCAGAGTATTTCTATGGCGGTTCCTTGTGGAAGGTATGTTTACAGTTTACATCATCTGAATATCTGATGTAGAAGTGGCAAAATGGGTAGGTGCGTTGGGTAGTAGGTAAAACAGGCAGGGTTCGGGACATGTAGCTTTTTAGGACGGTTCAAAATGGGTTGGGCTGACATGCAAACACTTTTTGCCCTTTTCGTTGAATTTCGTAAATAGTTTTGTTAAGTATCATTGCAAATACCATACTATTAATTTATTAAAACACTCAAGATTTTAAAATTTAAACAAAAACTATTTAGGATATTTTATGCATTTTGAATATAACCTGGTTAACTTCCAAAATGTTTGATTCATTTTCATTTTGCCAAGTTTTTGGTTTTAACCCATTTGAGAGAAAATACAACCCAAATCATCCCATTTATCGAAGAAATTAATCAACAATCTTTAGTCAGATGAGTACATGTCTAATGTCTTCCTTTTCATAAATGCCTTCACAAATTTTCATTTTCATATTGGATGTGTAGGTAAGTGTTCAGGCTTTTAGTGATGAAGATCCTCAAGGACGCCGAACTCTTGGTAATTCTTCATCTTTTTATAGAGTTCTACTTGTACAACTGCACTAATGAGTACCCATGTCGTCAACATAGTTACAATTTGATTTTGATTTCTATTTTCAGGATTCTTTCTTCACAGAAGGAAGGCAGAAATACCTGAATCACTTAGAAAGGTTGTTTTATAATGAAATGATGTATTAGTTTCTAGATTCTGTTAATCATCATATAAGTAACTAAGATATTGCTAATCATCTTTTTAGGTTCATATGTACGTGGATTCTCGTGAGAAGGTTACTGCTCGGTATCAGGTAAAATTCAAGTGAATCCATTCCGGTTTTCCTTTGTACTTCTTTTGGGTTCTGGGTTCCCTTTTCGTATTTTTATTCCGTTTTAGGTGTTCTTAGAACTGTAACTTCTCTAAACTGAGAATTTGCAGTTGCAAAATGGGTAGGTTGAACGGGTTGGCTTCCGGGTCAAATGGGTTTTGGCCAAATGTGTCAGTCTGTATTTTCTAAATAGCTAATGTGCTTGATTGCAAAAACTATATTATCACTTATTGCTACAAGCCTACAATAGTCTGTATTTTCTTTAAGGAAACGGTTTAAAAGGTTTTATCAACTTTAAATGCGTTTTGGCCTTTTGGGTGGGTTTTGACCTGTTCAACTCATTTGACGTAGTTGCATTTTATTAACATTTTTAGTCTTACCTGTATGGCTCGTTTGAGATATAAATAACCCAACCCAAATTGACGTGTACCCCTAAATTGATTCAATCCTTCGTCCCATACGTTTATAAACTAATTTACAAATTTTTAACTTTTAAAGCAGCTAACAAAAGAAACTTCGCAATTATTGTTTGATATGGTATTCGGGTCTGCAAATGGTCAACATGGCTCTTTTTTATTATTTTTTTATTTTATATATACCTTTTCACTTTTGCAGCTAATTTGTCCTTCAAAAAGAGAAGTAATGGTGTTTGGGAGCTTCAAACAACCGGGAACCCTATTACCAAAAGCTCCAAAAGGATGGGGTTGGCGTACCGCACTATTATTCGATGAGCTCGGAGAACTCTTACAAAATGGAGCCCTGAGGATTGCTGCTGTAGTACAGCTTATATAAGTTAGATTGTGTACCGAAGTATGTAATCATCGATGAAATAGCATCTAGATATTCCAGTATTGGTCATACATTACTGGAAGTAAGAAATTATTACAACTTGACAATTTTACCCCTAGGTGCTGCTGGGAAACTGGCTTAAGAGTAAATTGACTGTTTGTACTGAAGTCATTTACATTTTAATCATGTATAGATGCATTTGTGTTTAGAATAGAATGTTTGTCGACGTCTATATCTAATCCATGCCATGGGTCAAAATGGGTCGAATTAACACTTTAGGATGACTTTTGACCCGTTGATTAGTGTCAAAACGGCTCGAATCGAATTCATATTATGTTGTTAAAATATGAACACGCTTTTGAGCGACTTGTGTTCGTTTTGATCTTTTTGACATGCAATCCAGTCACTTTAAAGCTAAGATAAATTAGTTGATATGCTACAAATGTGTCTAAATGGGTACAACCTGTTTATGATGCACATTACACATATTATCATGTTAAATAGGCTAATAGCCTAACAGGTTAAACAAAAATGTGTATGACCCATTACAATTACAATTACAATTACAATCTATTAATTTGTAAACGTAATGAATAGTATCTAAGGTCTGCTTGGTAATTTCATGTTGTTGTTTCAAGGGTGTTTTAGACTTTAGCCTATAGTAATACGTGTTGGCTGGAGAGCAAGCCATCTTGAGGAGTCAACCAAGTCATCTTGAGGTGTCATGATTAGCACACATGCCCTCCTTCAAGTCTGACGATTAAGACACTTGCCCCCTTCACAGATATATAACCAGAGCTACATAGGGAGAACAAGACTGGTGCCTCCCCTCCACCGCCTAGGCTACTACCTGCAACCACCACCACCCATCTTTTTCTCACTCTACATATCTCCCTCTCTCTCTCTCTCTCTCTCTCTCTCTCTCTCTCTCTCTCTCTCTCTCTCTCTCGGTCAGTTCACCTCCACCGGTTAATATCATCTTTCAAAGTTGCAAAGAAGACGAGCCAGCGACCTTTGCTTGGTGTTGTGCTCGGATCAGCTGTTTGTTCACTCACAGCCGCCACCGGTGCTAGATCTGTCAAGACCTGTACATGCAACACAACGGTGCTTTTAAGTGATTTCTGGTGGAAACCCCAACTCCCTAAGCCACCGAAGCTACGTGGGAGTAGCTAGGATGGTGCTTTTAAGTGGCGTCAGCGGGAACAGCGGAGACGGTGTGGTGTCCGCTGGTGGCGGCGGTCATGTTAGACGGTGTCGGTGGTTACGGGAGTTTATGGTGGTCAGGGAAAGAGAAGTAGCTAGGTGCATGCTTAGTTGGATAAATTTTGGTTTTGGATTAGAGAGGTTGTGCAGGTTAAACATAATAGCCAACTACGTTTGTAAACTGTATGTAAGACAATTTCTACTTTTGTTTTGACTTTTGAGCATTCCGTTTGATTTTTTTTTTCTATTGATTTGTCAATTTTTGAATGTTCACTGATGTGAATGTTTTGGCAAATTATTGAGATTTTTTTTGTTGGAAAACTTTATAACATCCATATATGAACCTTTTTTGTAGTTATCTACAAGCTAGAAAAAAATGTGGTGTTTTACATGGATTAATATTATTAATTTATAGGAAAATAGTTGGAGAAATATTGTAACCATTATTCTACTTTTACTAATTACATCACAAATGCACATAGTAATAATAGTTTGAGAATATCTATTAATTTTAAAACCAAACTTGTGAATAATGTGTCGGAATTCCAACGATAAATCAACTCACAATAGCAAAACGTAAACATTGATTTATCTCTACTAAAATAATTTATATGTTCAACTTTTTCCCCAATCATGTGGTGCTTTTTTTTTTCAAGACTTAAAAACAGATACTAAAACTTAAATCATATTTTATATTAACGTCATGCAGCAGATAAAACAATTAGAAGAAATGGCGTTGAAGTAAAAGAATTTTGGTCATTCTCACTAAAACGCGTCACATGTAGAGAATTATATACCAGTTTAACCTAGGCGCAACGCGCCGTTTCGAATCCCACTAGTTTATTAAAAAAAACATAGTTTACAGTCTTACATATAACTAAGTAAATTAATCTTGGATTATAGTTTCTGTTAGTTTTTGTTTTATATTATAAATTGTATCTTATATTTCTTGACGTTGAGGTTGTTTAGTGAGGCGTGTCAATAGTCGTGTTAAACATGTCATGTTAAACATGTCATGTCATTCATGTTATTGAACTGGTCACATCCAAATATGTTAACATGTCGTGTCATTCATGTTATTGAACTTGTTACATTTAATCATGTTAAACGTGTCATGTCATATAACTCGCTTATTAAACATGTTCATGTTAGTGTTTGAGAAAATGACACATGTGTCTAGATTCAACAGATGTGTGAACATGATGAGTTAAATATGGCTTGTTTAACACAATATAACACGTCTTGCATGTTCTAGTTTTGATGTATAATTTCTTCTCCAATCCAAATATCAAATATGTGTAACGTCATTTGTTCGAAGGATTGTTCGTGACAAGAAAGATGAAGTACGACACAACACCAACACCAACACCAACTCCAACTCCAAGACCATTTCGAACCCAAAGAGTCTCTCTCCGGTGAAGAGGCTCTCATGTCTAATTCCGCGGACCATTGTAGCAACATTTGAGGCCAGTCCTAGGACAACCCATGTGTCTAGACTATGAGAGATGCATTGTTTAGAACTAGCCATGCTTCCTTATGCAACTTGGTGATCCACAATGAGTTCAAACCGATTATAAAAGGTTCAGAAAAAATTTGAACTTTATACAATAAGAAAAGGTGGGAGCTTTTGTTTGTAATCACCGGTGGAATAAAGAAAGACAAATATTTAATCAGATTAAAGTATTTGTTGATGGTACTCTCGAAATCTTTCAAAAAGGTCAAGAACGAGGATGAGTATCCTATTGTGAAAAACATGTTTCAAAACAGACCAAGTTTTGTCGTTTTATAGGTGACGTTTAGTTGAAAATGACACGATGCTTCGTGAAAGAGTGTCAGTTGACAGTTAAAACAATTTACAGTTAATTGTCAGCAATAAGTCTTTCGACAGTGACTTATAGTAAAACTCGAGCCAATGTTTTGATTTTGAGTATGGGCTAAAAGCTTTAGGCTTATTTGTTATGGTATAAATTGAGAATCGAAATCCGAACACATTTGTTAAAAAAAAAAAAGAAGAAGAAGAGAAAAAACTGATTTGAACGTAGAACATCATACACATGTATTGTCAACTAAAACTAAAAATATCATCATCATCATCATACTCAGTTAATCTCACCAATATCGAAAGCTAAGGTAGGGTCTGAGGAGGGTAAGATGTAGACAGCCTTACCTCTACTCCGTGAGAATAGTAGGTTGCTTCCAGTGAGACCCCCAACTCAATAGTGGTTTTGTATCAAGCCTTAGACATAAGACGAATAACACTTAGTAATCGAGACAAACCCGATTGGTGCATGTACCCCTTGTCTTTTGGCTATCAACTTCACCACCTGATGCATGATTAACCGTCCGTCATTTTTAATGTTTTTTTCACAAAATTAGTAAAATAACGTTAAAATTAGTGCAACTTTACTCCCCCCCTCGAGGGTCACACATATATATATTATATATGCACAGCCGTAAGCGGGGCTATAATAAAACTAAAAATATTGGTACTCTAATTCTGGTAGCTAAATTAAACATTTTCTTTTAAGGAAAATCTCTTCATATTTTGGTTTTATTTTAAAAAATAGTTTATTTCTTTTAAATATAACCAACAAACAAGTATTTATATACTCTAAAATATTTTTAATAAGTTTTTTTTTTGAAAAGTGAACTTCACTAAAACCAACCAAAACCGACAACTATCACCAAGGCGGAGATAGAAGCCGAAAACCAAAACAAGAGTTCAAATTACGTTACATCAAACAAACGTCATCTACTCCAATCCACTACCCCCGCTTTAAATCTATGTTTATACCAAAGAAAACCCAAAGACTTTATGTCCGCAACCAACTCCGTCACAATAGGCGCCTTACTATCGAAAACCTTTTCATTCCTAGCTCTCCACAATCTCCAACAAGCTATAATAATAATCCCATGGAGGACCTTCTTCTTAATACCCGTCACCCCGCTATGCTCGTGAAGCTCCACCAAATCGTTGACATGAAAGACGAACGGTCTAGGAATATTACACCAACTAGCTAGAGAATTCCACACCCCCGAAGCAATGGCGCAACCTGTCAGAACATGCTCTATATCTTCTTCAACATCCTCGCACCACACACACGAAATATCATCAATATTAATATGTCTTCGGACAAGAGCCGTCTTTGTCGGAAGGCGATCCAAGAAAGCGCGCCATATGAAGATGTTGCATTTGTTAGGGACCCAAGAACTCCACTTGAAACCAAACTCTACGTTACTAGAAACCGGGCCACGGAGCCATTTTTTAACCGAAGCAATCTGAAAAACGGCGTCCGATCCATATGACCAAATCCAAGTATCATCTCTATCCAACAAAGTGACCGAATGAAGCTGGTCTTCTAACCTCTGTTTGTCTGAGATCTCCACTGTGGAAGAAGGGCCCCGAGTCCAATCCCAAACCAACACACGAGAATTACCAATACGCTTCACCCTTGTCACACCCTCAAATTTCCACATGTGGGGTTTTACCGCGAGGCGCGTGACACGCCAGGATCCAAGTCAACGGTCACAATAAACGACAACTAAATGTAAGAAAATACATAAGACATTCCATGAAACAACCAAAACATTATGCTTTGAGCCATAAACCAGCAGTAGAAGCATTTCTTGTTTACAACCAAAAGACATATTACAGTTTTACAAATCATAGTTTAATATGCAACAAGACTTCTAGACGCCGTGCAAGACTCCGTGCGCGCCTAGTCCATTAACCGCTACCTTAGCGACCTGAGAAAACATGCCAAAAATGTCAACGTATAATGCTGGTGAGTTCACAGGTTTTCCTTTTTCAATAATCGTTTCATTAATCCTTTAAAAACTGTTACTGTTCATACTATGCTTGTTCGTACACTAGCTAGGCGTCAAGTGTGTTACTCATACGGGCGAAACCATTGCTGACTGTGTGATACCCTTGTTTACAGACTACCTCATCTTCGGTAAGCCTAGTGTGATTGAGACAACATGCACCCGCCCGGCCTCCAGCCGTCGAGTGGGGTTTGTCAGGCCCAATAGCGCTATCCACATTTCCCCGCTACATCCCCGTATTAGTGGTTTCTAAGGGACTTAGATGAACCGTATAGTAATAAAGTGTGAGCCATAGTATAACATGAAAACGCGTGTTTAAATTGTACAACATGTAAATGTGTGATCAAAATGTATAAGCATGTTTCTCACCCCGAAAACAAAACTAGTAAAGTGTGGGGCTGTGAACTCAACTTAGATCGCGTTACTTGAAAACAGTTAAATCAGTATGCTATGATAGCCCCAAATAGCGGCGACCCATCATAAGATGTATGTAAGTACCCGGACTAATAACCCGCAGGTTAACTACTCCCCGAATGTCCAGACCATAACCATAAACGTGTGAAAACACCTTTGACTGTTAAACTGACCGTACCAGACAAGACCCGACATCCCATTGGTGACCCGACATCCCACGTGTTAGATAAATACAAGACATCATGCAACATATGCAATTAAACACTTAATACGCGCAAGAGTTCACCTAGTCTAGCATAATGTCCAATTAACGCATAAACAGGTCCGAACACGTGTTACTAAGCCATTGGGTGTATCCCGGGGTTCCTATCATGTTCCTAGGTGTCAAATCATGTTCCGGGATGTCAAAATACGTTTACGACAGCAGTACGCGCGATTAGGAAACTTACATGCGATTAGGAAAAGTCAACTAGTGAATAGAGGGGTCAAACTAGCGAGTAGGATGCTATTCGCCTGATGTATCAGGCGAATAGACTGTAATCGCCTGATACATCAGGTGAGTAGGGTCCTATTCGCCCCTAACACTGCTGTTGCGCGTTTTCGCGCGTTAAACCCTCCAAATCAGATCCGAAACATGTAAAAACACCCAATATCAAAACTAAACTATTAGCCAACCCATTCCAAGTAAAAACCCCCAATTTATCTCTGCTCTAACGGCCTTGGTGCGATTATTTCCTAAAATGGCAAAATACTAGGTTTCATTAACTATGAAATCTTTCCTTAAGTAGTAAAGATCAGATTACACCTCCTACAACTTGCAATTCATCATCCCAATGTTATAACATCATTCTAACATGATTCCTAACCATAAACAAGCAATGAATCATATCATAACATCCTAATTCTTCAAGAATCACCCAAATGGGTCAAAATTAGGGCTGTTCACGAGCCGAGCCGAACCGAACGGACCTTTGCTCATGCTTGGCTCATTTTCAAACCGAACCGAGCTGAGCGACTCGTTTACAATCGAGCTGAAAGCGAACGAGCATTTTTCAAGCACAAATTTTTTCGAGCGAGCGTCGAGCGAGAAACGAGCGGAGATTAATTTAGACAACCATGAAATTGGGATGTTATCTTCAATGTTTCGTTGTCGATTGACAACTAAGGTGGAGTTGTCCTATGAGGACACTAATATTGAGGTCCGAGTGTTCAAGAATGAGGCTTAGGTTGAGGCAATGAGCATATTACAGAGAACAATTGTCGCATTGTGGCGTAGGGTGATATCAAGCGACGACTAGGGACGGACGACTAATGACATAAAGAAGTTAAGGCTGTTGCGTTACGACTTACGGTTTTACTACTAAATCTTGTGTTAAATATTTATTTGATAAAGCATACTAGTCGTATTTTATTTGCATATTTTGCCAAATGTTATGTATAAATCTATAAATATTACTATAATTTGTGCGTATATATAATTATATATATAATAGATAAATAATAATTTATTCGAGCCGAACCGAGCTGAGCGGACCTTTGCTCGTGCTTGGTTCGTTTACAAACCGAACCGGGCCGATCAACTCACTTACAACCGAGCGGACGATCGAGCGAGCATTTTTCGAGCATTTTCCGAACGAGCGGCGAGCGATCCACAAGCGACGAGCGATTTGAACAGCCCTAGTCAAAATGCATACTTTCATCTAAACACAATAACAATAGCTTAAACTTATAGATAAGCATCCTAACAACTCCTACATATCAGAAGTACATCAAATTCATGGAAACATTCATGTTATAATCACCAAAATTCATCATATGCATCAATACTTCACATATAGCAAGTATTATGGTGTAGACTTGTTTTAGAACTCATTTCCAAGGTTTTTAAAGACACATTCTTAGCAAAACAAGGTCTGGACTTTTGGGGAACCAAAACAATAACATTACAAAGGTTTGGGATGAAGAACACACCTTGGATTTTATCAAAGAAAGGTGTGTAAGCTTGGAAATAGTGAGTTTTGAAGCAAAGCAAGTTCCAGAGGTGTTTCAAGGTGTGTGGGAGGCTTAGGATCAGTTAGGGTTGCACAAATGGTGTTTGGGCAGTCAAGGGTTGTATTTATAGGTGTTTTGACTCGTGCACATCAGTACAGGCGAGTAGGAGAGCAGTTCAGGCGAGTAGGGCTCCTAATCGCCTATACACTGGCGATTAGGGCCCTAATCGCCATCAGAATCCCCCCTATTCGCCCCAACATGTGGCGATTAGGAGCTCTCCAGGCTCCTAATCGCCTGCATGGTCCTGGAACGGGCTTTTGGCGCGTTAAACACTATTTTAACACATATAAACACGTATTCACATACCGGCTGTGATACCCCGCAATTTCAGGTTCTTACTTTAACTAAACTCTAGTTAACTTGTACTTACATTCACATCATTTTACTTAACTAGGGTTAGTTAAGTGAGTCATATGATACACGGTTATAGGCGAACAACTACATACGCGAGTTTTGAACCCGAATGTTGGTGAAATGATAAAACCAATAATTGTAGAATAACCTGTTTGATATTATTTGCAATTATATGCTTATGTGAATTTATTTGTGAACTTATGTGACGTTACATGTTATCTTGCGAAAACACGGTACCAAGCTCATAACCGACACTTGATAGACTGAGGATCATATATAAGTTATAAAATATTGGGTAAATATTTTTGTACCCGAGTATACGAGACCGGGTCTGTAACCGACTAGAGTCGAACCGAGAGTTGTAAACTAGTTATAAAATATTTAGGTTAAATATTTTATAAATTAATTATTATATATTATTTATTATATATAATACTATAGAAAAAAATATGTAATAAATATGGGAAAGGTTTGACTTGGCGTGTATAGCCAAGTAACAAATGGTCATATTAAAAAAATGACAAACAAAGAAATGGCTATGCATGGAAAACGACAAGATGGAAATTATGTAGCTCCATTTGGCGGGAACTTAAAGGCTGCACAAAAGAATATTAGGAAAAATAAATAAATAGTAAATAAAAGGGGTTGTGGATTTATACACCCCTATTTTAGGATTCATACACCCTGGCCCACACCTATTACCAATAAGAAGCTGTCACATACCCAGAATGTGACGTCATACACCTTAAATATGATGTCATGAGGTGTATGAATCCTAGAACCCTAAATAAAAGAAGAATCATGTGGTAGGCGCGTGGATTGACTGTAACCTGCCTTGGGCTTTTGGCTGGCGCAGCCCAGGTGTGTCCCCAAGCCCAAGTCGCCGGTTTTTGATAAATAAACGTAATTTAATCAATTTTTAAAATTTTAACACAACCCTAAACGTCCAAACCTGTATAATTTCGAAAATTAAATTCCTACCATCTGCCATTAACATAATCTAAAGATTTTAGGAGCTTGAGAAGGTTTAGGATCAAAAAGATTAAAGGCTTAAGGGAGTCGGTAGCTCATTACTGTTTGAGGAATTTGGATTATTCACGTGCAACCTAAGGTGAGTTTCACTACTCTTTTCTCAAAAGCATGCGTCTCAGGGTGAGACAACTTTGGTAAACGTTTTCTAGTCCGGTTTGGGACTACTTACATATCCCGGGTTGGGATGCTATGGATCCTTGTGTGGGTCGGTTTTTTACTCCTTGAGTGAGTCGGGCTTTGCTAGTCGCAAACTATGTCCTTGATGAACTAAACCAACTCTATCATCTGTAAGTCCTTCACATACCGAATGAGTTGTCAGGTTATGGCAAGCGGGTTATTAGTTGATAGCGCTATTAGGTCTTACAAACCTCACACCGGCTCGGGGAGTGCGGGAGTGAACTATAACTTAACAAATTTTATCATTGTTGATAGGCAATGATGTAAGGCATGCAGCTCACATTTGTGACTACACGTACATCAGCAGTTCGGTATATCGGTGTTAGTTATCATGAATGGGTTAGCTACCCTTGACATGCGATGAACTAGTGTTTACACGGTTCTTGGAACCAACTCAATTACTTGTTTACATGGTTTTGGAAACCAGCGCAGTTACATACTCATTTACTTTACTTAGTGAACTCACCAACATTGTTTGTTGACCCACGATTTACATGCTTTTGCAGGTAGTTAGCTTCCGGTGCCAGGATTAGAAAGCAGTGCACACTTCACTGCATTTGGGGTCTTGGGCATACACCTAAATTACATATTATGCTTTTACATTTTCTTTCATATGATTTTAATTTGGGCGCGTTGTTTTGCGCATGGGTTTAAAAGGGTTAAATTTGGTTTATGCTTCCGCAGCTTAACTAAACTTGGTTTTTGAAAACGAACTAAATGGTTTGGGCATTTAGAGTTCGTTCATATGACTTATGGCTATGGGATCCTGGTATGTCATGCGCCTCGCGGTATAAACCCTGCAGTGGAAATTTGAGGGTGTGACACCGGCAAGTCACATAATGATTACAAACACATAATGCACGATAACTAACACGTTTACATCCGTTCACCAATTCCCGAGACTCGAGACTTGCGTGTGTGCGTTAAACCCGGCGATTCCACGAATCACCAATCCTTGTACACATGGTTATGGACCGACTCCCGATGATCCCGCGGATCATCGTAACGACTCCCGATGATTCCCAGAATCATCGTAACGACTCGACTGCCAGTTAAGTACGTAATATGCATGACTAGCTAAGGTAGACTTACTAGTTTAACGAAAGTTATTAACCGGAGTTTGCCGAGTGTCACAACCCTGTTAGCGATCACGACCCCTTTTGATTTTTCGATACTATACAGCGAAGGATACACGGCCTTTAAGTAAATTGTTTTTTCCTGGATGGACCTTGAACCTACAAGTTTAATAATTGGTATGGTTTTCAAAACATTATATAAACCTTGCACAATTCATTAAAGGGGGTGATGGTTGTAATATCCGACAAAATATAAACTAAAATAAATAAAGATATAATCGAAACATGAGTTGACTCAATGGGTCAAAGAAAATGTGACAACCACGTTACTACGATTCTAGATTATCTTATTTAGTATTCAAGTTATATATGTATAAACAATAAAAATTAAACAAAGTACTAATATTAACTTATAGTAAATTTACTTGATAATAATAAACTTACAACAATAATAATGTAAAAATAGTAGAAAAACAAAAATGTCCTACACCACACATAAACTTCACATAAAAAGTGCCAACACACATGTTCTAGAAATTCAATTATGATGAGAAATTGATAGCACATGCAGATGATAATGTTCAGTGCATTTGACATACACACACTTCCACCTATCTATATCATCATTACATTTTTGGACACTTCACCTTGTAAAGCTTGAAACTTACGCACATCCTCCACCTATTACCTTCATCATCTCATCATTTCATACATGCATGTATATTAGTATAAATATGAAAGAATAAGAATAGATCACTACACCAATGAACATGTTTCTGCACACCAATCAAATTCTATACATTCAAGTAAGATAGAGAGAGAGTCGTAAGAAATAGAGAAACATACACAACTATCTCCGGTCACCTTCTCCAGCTCCGGTGACCGGCAATCGAACCCGCAATCCCTGTTCCGACCAAAACCACCACCCGATCACCACCTCTAGCCCTCTGTCACGAAATCCGAAACCAAGAACTTGTGACATCCAGGAACCAAACACACATTTTTTACGCTGGCTTTACTGCTTACTTACTGAATTTCGGGACGAAATTCTTTTCAACTTGGGGATGATGTGATACCCCGCAATTTTAGGTTCTTACTTTAACTAAACTCTAGTTAACTTGTACTTACATTCACATCATTTTACTTAACTAGGGTTAGTTAAGTGAGTCATAGGATACACGGTTATAGGTGAACAACTACATACGCGAGTTTTGAACCCCAAATGTTGGTGAAATGATAAAACCAATAATTGTAGAATAACCCGTTTGATATTATTTGCAATTATATGCTCATGTGAATTTATTTGTGAACTTATGTGACGTTACATGTTATCTTGTGAAAACAAGTTACCAAGCTCATAACCGACACTTGATAAACTGAGGATCATATATAAGTTATAAAATATTGGGTAAATATTTTTGTACCCGAGTATACGAGACCGGGTCTGTAACCGACTAGAGTCGAACCGAGAGTTGTAAACTAGTTATAAAATATTTGGGTTAAATATTTTATAAATTAATAATTATATATTATTTATTATATATAATACTATAGAAAAAAAATATATGTAATAAATATGGGAAAGGTTTGACTTGGCGTGTATAGCCAATTAACAAATGGTCATATAAAAAAAATGACAAACAAAGAAATGGCTAATGCATGGAAAACGACAAGATGGAAATTATGTAGCTCCATTTGGCAGGAACTTAAAGGCTGCACAAAAGAATATTAGGAAAAATAAATAAATAATAAATAAAAGAAGAATCATGTGGTAGGCGCGTGGATTGACTGTAACCTGCCTTGGGCTTTTGGCTGGCGCAGCCCAGGTGTGTCCCCAAGCCCAAGTCGCCGGTATTTGATAAATAAACGTAATTTAATCAATTTTAAAAATTTTAACACAACCCTAAACGCCCAAACCTGTATAATTTCGAAAATTAAATTCCTACCATCTGCCATTAACATAATCTAAAGATCCTAGGAGCTTGAGAAGGTTTAGGATCAAGAAGATTAAAGGCTTAAGGTATAAAACAACTCTACATTTGTTTTAATCTTTTTTTTTTCTTTATCTATGTTTTAATTATAATTTTAAACACCATAAACTCAATTGTCTAGACCTGGTGTAAACTTGTTATGACTAAAACATGAGTTTTTAATAAACATTAACGTGTAAAACTATGCGAATAGATGTTGGATTGTGGTATATGTTATGTTTATGCATGATTATGGTTTTTGAACATGTAGGGTAAATGGATGTTAATAATTATAATAAAACTTTCATGTTTGGGTCGCTATATTATATGATCTTAACGTATTACATGTTTAGGATGGTTATATGATGTTCTTGATCGGTATTATGCGACTATGGTTTGATATAATTATGATTATTGCATGTTTAAGATCTGGACAGAATGTGAATGTCGGCTTGTAACCGCTGTAACGTGACTTTTGAATATTTGTTTTGATCGGTTCTTATTATGTGCATGTCATACATGGTATTAGCTTTCTTGAATGGGTAAAATCATGCGATTTGGTTGTCGTTTGATATGTTTTTCGAATTTTCTTTGATTAAAGGTCATATCAGATTTTTGGATTAGTAATTTGGGTCAACATTAAACAACCATAACTTTAGTTTTACAAAGAATTAGATTATGAAATTTTTACAGTAGGTCAATACTGGAAAAATAGAGCTTTTCCAAGTGGATTCATCTCGTTTGGATGAATACACAATTTTTAAGAATTTTCCTACTAAACTGACCTGTTGAGGAAATTTTCTGGACACTGCTGTGTTGTACGAATTTTTATAATTTTTGTGTTTGGACTTAAGACAAAAAAAAATAGGTATTGTCGAGTGAATCCCAAATAAAATTCAGTAAAAATTTGGGACTCTAATTCATTCGTTAAGTATTTTAAATAAATTGTTTTTCACAGCGCACAATCTGTCCTAAAAACACAGATTGTGTACGGGGTCTTTAAGTGGCTATTTGGAGTTCTATGTGGTGTGTAATTGACATGTACTTGTGTGAAAACTTGTATGAGATGTGTTTGATGCGTTAAACTTATAATAGTCACCACGATCACCAACGGGATACGTAGGACATACTTGTGCATGTAGAGTCACTAAGTGTCACTACACGATTTTGAAACTTTTAAGAATCGAATAAACGTGCTATGTGGTATATTGGTTATGCAAGTGTACTCACATAGTGACACATATAATAGGGAGTCGGTAGCGAGTCTCTATTACGTTGAAGTTTGGATATTCTTGCTTGCAACCTAAGGTGAGTTTCACTACTTTTTCTCAAAGCATGCGTCTCGGGTTGAGACTACATTGGTAACGTTTTCTAGTCTGTTTTGAGACAACTTTCTTTTACACATCCCGGGTTTGGGGTGCATGGTTCACGTGGTGAATCTATTTTTACTAATTCATATATATGTCCTTGATGAACTAAACCAAACACATCGTTTAAGTCCTTCAAAATACCGAATCAATTGCCGGTTGGGCAAGCGGATTAATTAGTTGATAGCGCTATTAGGTCTAACAAACCTCACATCGTGCTGGGAGCACGGATGTGAACTATTAGCTTCAAACATAATCATTGTCGATGGACAATGATGCAAGGCATCCTTATCCCGGTTATGGGATCTTGTTCATTAGTAGTTCGGTATTCGCCGGTTTTAGTTATCATGAGTGGGCTAGCTACCCCTGGCATATGAATTAGCTGTTTACTTGTGGCCAAGGTGGCCGACGTTCTTACTTATTGTTATGTGGTCTGGGAGACCGACACTTTCATTTGGTTACATGGTTTGGGAAACCTACGCTTTTACTTACTCATCTACTTTACTTAGTGAACTCACCAACATTGTTTGTTGACCCACGATTTACATGCTTTTGCAGGTAGTTAGCTTCCGGTGCCAGGATTAGAAAGCACTGTACACTTCACTGCATTTGGGCTCTCGGGCATACACATAAATTATATATTATGCTTTCGTATGGTTTTAATTTGGGTGCGTTGTTTTGCGCATGGTTTTTAAAAGGTTTAAATTTGGTTTACGCTTCCGCAGCTTAACTAAACTTGGTTTTTGAAAACGAACTAAATGGTTTGGGCATTTAGAGTTCGTTCCTGTGACTTATGGCTATGGGATCCTGGTATGTCACGCGCCTCGCGGTATAAACCCCGCAGTGGAAATTTGAGGGTGTGACAGATTGGTATCAGAGCCAGGTTTTAGTGAACTAGGACTGCATGTTAAGTCTAGTCTATAATCATCATAGCATAAGTACACTCACAACTTAAATGCACAACTAGCTTTTAGCTACATATATCTACAACATATGATTTCGGGAGATATGTTATCTTCTAGCTCTAGACCTAATTCTAAACACGTCAATGGTGGGAACCCAGGGTTACACCAGGTGGCGCATTACTGGGAGTAGTATCCTAACAAACCTCGTGGATTAGGAAACAACAATTGTACAAGGGAGAAAGCCCTTGCGAGCGTTGTGGCGCACGTACACAGGAAAGCTGCACGATGGGCATGACGTGATACCTTAAAACCGAATCAAATTCAAATACTGAGACTTATCCTTTTTCACTGAGCAAGGAGACAATTAGTTTATGTTCCTTGTTATTTGACCTTTCTTACTCTCATTTGGAACTCAGACGAGACTGGGTTACTCATATAGAATTTTATCCTTACTCTAAAGATTTACGCCCTGTACGAGCAAGCGATACATGACATACGTGTCACTGTTCCTCGTGAGTATATGGTAGATTCACGGGAACACATTAGATCGGGACTTGTTACACACACTCTTGGGGAGTTACGTAAAGCCTGCGATGTAATGCAACATCACAAGGGAGGATGAAACCTACTAATGGCTGATAGCCACGATTGGAGGAACGAGTGGTACAGCTTACCACTAAACTGGTTCACATAGGACTAGAGAAGGAGATTGTACGTGATGAGAACCATAACACTGGCATCGCAAAAGAGGAAGGGGAACCTGAGCAGGACAAGCACATGAAAAGTGAGGATGAGGGCTCTACTATCTAGACAGAGCGTGGCGACAATTGGCTCTTACTTTTTCTTACCTGTCTTTTCTTTCTTTTCCCTTTGTTAACTTAGATAAGACTGAGTTCGTATGATCAACGATAGGGTGGCTGAAGCCCTCGCATCTTTCCAAGCTAGTAAAGATTCATCTTGCTAAATCATTCTTTTCCTTTGACTTCCACGTTTGAACTTTCTTATTCATTGAACGCACATGTCTCAACAACAACCTGCCATCGTATCTTCAAGGATCCTATTGGTTGTAAACCTCGATAACTCCAATGGAACTGGAGGAGACCGTCTGATTGCTCCGATAGTATAAGTCTTTACCATGTGCATTTGCCCCAGGCAGGATGGGGTAATGTAGGCTACATGCATACTCGATGAGTTACAGATACTTGGATGGAGAATGTAACCCCCCGTGACAAAATTTAGAAATTTGTTATCTAAAGACGATTGGGTCTGAGATCGACACCTACACTACCAAGCTACAGGAGATAGCTACTATATGCTCAAATCTGTTTTAACCAACTTTATCAGCGGATCGAATTTCATACTAAAAGGGTGGGTCCCTCAGATTCGTGGCTTGGCCACTGCAGTTCACCTACAAATCTTTCACCTAGCTAGCAAACTCACTGATGAGGCTGTCGAGCATGGTACCTTTCGAAGCATGGTGTTTCATCTTCTACTTTTGGTGATAGAAAGAGAACGTGGGATAATGTGAGGTACAAGTCCTTCAACAACAATAACCACAACGGTAACAACAACAATGGGGCTCGTGGAATAGCAATTGTGATTGGCTCTGGGGAAGCTAGGACTGATAACAATGTCGTGACGGGTACGACACTCTTGCTTCTATTTTATATGATACTGGTGCGGACTATAGTTTTGTGTCATCAAAACTTAGCAAACAATTAGGGATGGTTCCTACTCTTCGAGATACTCCATACTCTATTGAACTGGCTGATGGGAAGCCTGTCAAGGTAACCCATATACAACGTGACTGTAAACTCGAGTTGAGGGAGCAATTGTTTGCCATCAACCTCTTACCTATCACCCTAGGTAGCTTTGATCTCGTGGTTGGCATGGACTGGTTGTCCAAGCAACGCGCGGAAATTCTCTGTCAGGAGAAAATTGTTCGCATTCCCCTCCCAAGTGGAGAACTATTATCCATACAGGGTGATCGAGGTGGTGCCATGGTGGGCATCATCTCCTATATGAAGGCCCAGAAGTGTATTCGCAAGGGCTGTCCGGCCATTTTGGCTAACATATCTGATACTCGAGTCGAAACCGAAACTAGAATTGAGGACATCCCAGTGGTCCGAGACTTCCAAGATGTCTTCCCAGAGGAACTACCTGGACTCCCACCCGTTCGTCAAGTGGAGTTTCAGATTGACCTTGCACCTGGAGCAGCGCCAGTTGCACGCGCACCATACCGTTTAGCACCGGGTGAACTTCAAGAACTATCTACCCAACTCCAAGAGCTATTGGATAGGGGTTTCATTAGACCTAGTTCTTCGCCATGGGGAGCTCCAGTTCTGTTTGTTAAGAAGAAGGATGAGAGTTTCCGCATGTGTATTGATTATCGGAAGTTGAACAAAGTAACGGTTAAGAACCGCTACCCTTTGCCTCGTATTGATGACTTGTTCAACCAGCTACAAGGGTCGAGTTACTATTCTAAGATTGACTTGAGGTCAGGATACCATAAACTGAGAGTCCGAGAGGAGGATGTGGTGAAGACAGCCTTTCGAACTCAGTATGGACATTATGAGTTTTTGGTAATGCCATTTGGGTTAACTAATGCACCGGCTGTGTTCATGGATCTTATGAACCGCGTGTGTAAGCCCTATTTGGACAAATTCGTCATAGTGTTCATAGATGACATACTGATATATTCTAAGAGCAGGGAAGAGCACGAGAAACACCTGCAGCTGATCTCGAAACTCTTGAGAAATGAGCAGTTGTACGCGAAATTCTCTAAATGTGACTTCTGGATTCAAGAAGTCCAGTTTCTTGGACATGTGGTTAACGAGTCAGGAATACATGTCAATGGCGCCAAGATTGATGCTATTAAAAGTGGGAGGCTCCTAAGACTCCTACAGAGGTGCGCCAGTTTCTTGGTCTTGCGGGATACTATCGCAGATTCATTGAGGGATTCTCTAAGATCGCTCAACCCCTCACTGCTTTGACACAGTAGGGGATTACTTACAAGTGGGGAGATGCTCAAGAGTCTGCTTTTCAATTAACGTGAGGCATACGCGATCACCTTATCGCGCTACATCAGCACACACCCTAACCCTTGGGTAGACGCATCACAGTACACCACAAAGTCCTCTATACCCTTGGGTAGTGATAGTATGGGTGAGCTGCAAAGCTTTGCCTTCAGCAATTGAAAAGCATGGACTTCATACCAAACTTCCTAAGACACCTAGCGGGCACGATATGATTAGGTTCATTGTTGACCGTTTGACCAAATCAGCGCATTTCTTGGCAATTAAGGAGGCGGCCAAGTTGGAACATCTAGATGCCCTATATATTAAGAAAGTTGTCTCTAGGCATGGGGTGCCTACTTCTATTATATCTGATCGTGACTCACGATTTACTTCTCGTTTTTGGACTACTCTCCAAGATGCTTTGGGGACTCGCTTAGATATGAGCACAACCTATCACCCACAGACGGATGGACAGAGTGAGCGTACCATCCAAACATTGGAAGATCTACTACGGTCATGTGTGGTGGATTTTGGCAACAGTTGGGATAAGCACTTGCCTTTGGTTGAATTCTCATATAACATCAGTTACCACACTTCAATACAGTGTGCGCCTTTTGAGGCACTTTATGGACGCAAGTGTAGGTCTCCCATCTGCTGGACTGAAGTTGGGGATAGCCAGCTAACAGGTCCCAAACTCGTGCACGAAACTTCTGAGAAGATAGTGCAAATCAGAAACCAGATGGCTGCTGCTCGTGACCAACAGAAAAGCTACACTGATAAGCGTAGGAAACCTTTGGAGTTCCAGATTGGGGACAAAGTATTATAAAAGGTATCACCTTGGGAAGGTGTCATACGTTTTGGGAAATGGGGAAAGAGAACCTGTGATATGTCGGACCATTAGAGATAGTCTAAAGGATTGGTCCAGTAACTTACAGGTTAAGCCTGCCTAATAAACTCAGTGGGGTACACGATCTATTCCATGTATCGAATCTAAAGAAATGCCTATTGGATACAACACTAGTGGTGCCACTGGAGGAGATCCAGGTGGACGATCAGCTACGGTACATGGAAGAACCAGTGGGGATTCTTGAGCGGGGCGTCAAGAAACTCAAACAGAGCACCATACCCATTGTTAAGGTGCGATGAAATTCCCGTCTAGGACTGGAATACACGTGGGAACGCATGGATCAAATGCGGCTTAAATACCCACATCTCTTTACTGAACCTGAAACTATGCATAAACCAAACACTAAACGTAAAGCAGCTTTCTCAAAGTGAATTTCGGGGCGAAATTCCTTTCAACTTGGGGATAATGTGACATCCAGGAACCAAACACACATTTTTACGCTGGCTTTACTGCTTACTTACTGAATTTCGGGACGAAATTCTTTTCAACTTGGGGATGATGTGATACCCCGCAATTTTAGGTTCTTACTTTAACTAAACTCTAGTTAACTTGTACTTACATTCACATCATTTTACTTAACTAGGGTTAGTTAAGTGAGTCATAGGATACACGGTTATAGGTGAACAACTACATACGCGAGTTTTGAACCCCAAATGTTGGTGAAATGATAAAACCAATAATTGTAGAATAACCCGTTTGATATTATTTGCAATTATATGCTCATGTGAATTTATTTGTGAACTTATGTGACGTTACATGTTATCTTGTGAAAACAAGTTACCAAGCTCATAACCGACACTTGATAAACTGAGGATCATATATAAGTTATAAAATATTGGGTAAATATTTTTGTACCCGAGTATACGAGACCGGGTCTGTAACCGACTAGAGTCGAACCGAGAGTTGTAAACTAGTTATAAAATATTTGGGTTAAATATTTTATAAATTAATAATTATATATTATTTATTATATATAATACTATAGAAAAAAAATATATGTAATAAATATGGGAAAGGTTTGACTTGGCGTGTATAGCCAATTAACAAATGGTCATATAAAAAAAATGACAAACAAAGAAATGGCTAATGCATGGAAAACGACAAGATGGAAATTATGTAGCTCCATTTGGCAGGAACTTAAAGGCTGCACAAAAGAATATTAGGAAAAATAAATAAATAATAAATAAAAGAAGAATCATGTGGTAGGCGCGTGGATTGACTGTAACCTGCCTTGGGCTTTTGGCTGGCGCAGCCCAGGTGTGTCCCCAAGCCCAAGTCGCCGGTATTTGATAAATAAACGTAATTTAATCAATTTTAAAAATTTTAACACAACCCTAAACGCCCAAACCTGTATAATTTCGAAAATTAAATTCCTACCATCTGCCATTAACATAATCTAAAGATCCTAGGAGCTTGAGAAGGTTTAGGATCAAGAAGATTAAAGGCTTAAGGTATAAAACAACTCTACATTTGTTTTAATCTTTTTTTTCTTTATCTATGTTTTAATTATAATTTTAAACACCATAAACTCAATTGTCTAGACCTGGTGTAAACTTGTTATGACTAAAACATGAGTTTTTAATAAACATTAACGTGTAAAACTATGCGAATAGATGTTGGATTGTGGTATATGTTATGTTTATGCATGATTATGGTTTTTGAACATGTAGGGTAAATGGATGTTAATAATTATAATAAAACTTTCATGTTTGGGTCGCTATATTATATGATCTTAACGTATTACATGTTTAGGATGGTTATATGATGTTCTTGATCGGTATTATGCGACTATGGTTTGATATAATTATGATTATTGCATGTTTAAGATCTGGACAGAATGTGAATGTCGGCTTGTAACCGCTGTAACGTGACTTTTGAATATTTGTTTTGATCGGTTCTTATTATGTGCATGTCATACATGGTATTAGCTTTCTTGAATGGGTAAAATCATGCGATTTGGTTGTCGTTTGATATGTTTTTCGAATTTTCTTTGATTAAAGGTCATATCAGATTTTTGGATTAGTAATTTGGGTCAACATTAAACAACCATAACTTTAGTTTTACAAAGAATTAGATTATGAAATTTTTACAGTAGGTCAATACTGGAAAAATAGAGCTTTTCCAAGTGGATTCATCTCGTTTGGATGAATACACAATTTTTAAGAATTTTCCTACTAAACTGACCTGTTGAGGAAATTTTCTGGACACTGCTGTGTTGTACGAATTTTTATAATTTTTGTGTTTGGACTTAAGACAAAAAAAAATAGGTATTGTCGAGTGAATACCAAATAAAATTCAGCAAAAATTTGGGACTCTAATTCGTTCGTTAAGTATTTTAAATAAATTGTTTTTCACAGCGCACAATCTGTCCTAAAAACACAGATTGTGTACGGGGTCTTTAAGTGGCTATTTGGAGTTCTATGTGGTGTGTAATTGACATGTACTTGTGTGAAAACTTGTATGAGATGTGTTTGATGCGTTAAACTTATAATAGTCACCACGATCACCAACGGGATACGTAGGACATACTTGTGCATGTAGAGTCACTAAGTGTCACTACACGATTTTGAAACTTTTAAGAATCGAATAAACGTGCTATGTGGTATATTGGTTATGCAAGTGTACTCACATAGTGACACATATAATAGGGAGTCGGTAGCGAGTCTCTATTACGTTGAAGTTTGGATATTCTTGCTTGCAACCTAAGGTGAGTTTCACTACTTTTTCTCAAAGCATGCGTCTCGGGTTGAGACTACATTGGTAACGTTTTCTAGTCTGTTTTGAGACAACTTTCTTTTACACATCCCGGGTTTGGGGTGCATGGTTCACGTGGTGAATCTATTTTTACTAATTCATATATATGTCCTTGATGAACTAAACCAAACACATCGTTTAAGTCCTTCAAAATACCGAATCAATTGCCGGTTGGGCAAGCGGATTAATTAGTTGATAGCGCTATTAGGTCTAACAAACCTCACATCGTGCTGGGAGCACGGATGTGAACTATTAGCTTCAAACATAATCATTGTCGATGGACAATGATGCAAGGCATCCTTATCCCGGTTATGGGATCTTGTTCATTAGTAGTTCGGTATTCGCCGGTTTTAGTTATCATGAGTGGGCTAGCTACCCCTGGCATATGAATTAGCTGTTTACTTGTGGCCAAGGTGGCCGACGTTCTTACTTATTGTTATGTGGTCTGGGAGACCGACACTTTCATTTGGTTACATGGTTTGGGAAACCTACGCTTTTACTTACTCATCTACTTTACTTAGTGAACTCACCAACATTGTTTGTTGACCCACGATTTACATGCTTTTGCAGGTAGTTAGCTTCCGGTGCCAGGATTAGAAAGCACTGTACACTTCACTGCATTTGGGCTCTCGGGCATACACATAAATTATATATTATGCTTTCGTATGGTTTTAATTTGGGTGCGTTGTTTTGCGCATGGTTTTTAAAAGGTTTAAATTTGGTTTACGCTTCCGCAGCTTAACTAAACTTGGTTTTTGAAAACGAACTAAATGGTTTGGGCATTTAGAGTTCGTTCCTGTGACTTATGGCTATGGGATCCTGGTATGTCACGCGCCTCGCGGTATAAACCCCGCAGTGGAAATTTGAGGGTGTGACAGAACTACCTTCGGTAACAAAACGTCAACCACACAAAGAACACACGTGACCGGCAATCCGACCACGACCCTTTTTCTTCGAGCACTGCCACCACCCGAGCCGAGCCTACTACCGTTTATCATCACCTCTGACCCGTCACCACCTTCAACGTTCCATACCCATACTGATACCCGACTCACCTTACACCAAACTCCGACCATCTCCGATCTTAAACCAACTACGCCTACCATCCTTGTCCGGTGAACTCGACGCAGTCTTTCATTATCTCGCATTACTGGTTATCTCAAACCCAAGGTAATAACATTAACGAGTGCACTTTAGTTACTGATATATTATTTATTCACACACACTAAGTCAAACATATGAATAATATCTATGACAACCTGCATGTTCTTTATATTCAATTGTAAAAGATAAACTATTTCATGATGTTATTATTCATTTTCAAATGAACCTATTATGTAAGTCACTAGTTAAATATATTCCACCATCTATTATTTTTACTATTAATTATTATTATTATTATTACTATTATTATTATTATTATTAAAACTTCATAATAAGCAAAATAGTTATGAGGTCTAATGAAAAGTGATAAAAGATTTAATGACAAGAAGTTTAAACGATTTGTTATAAAAAAAATAAATAAATAAATTATTATTACTATTTGTATGTCACGTAGGTTTTGATAATAATAAGACCAATGATTTAATTTAATATACTACTAATAATTTTATGAACGTATAATTTGGAAAGTGATGGATTAGTATGTTACTAAACTCTTATAAGAAAAGGAATCACATTTGATAGTTAATTAAATATATTTGGAAAACATTGGGTTGTCATAGATCTAGATTAATCAAACACGTTTAAAGTTAAGTATTTCTCTAATAGATAAATATAACCCGTATGTAGATAACCATAAACATTCGTGAAACGGTTAGCATCGCTTTGGAATATTAAGGTACGGATCCTTACCCCTCTCCTTTGTTATCTGGTTCAGTTGATAAAAACCCTATTAATAATATATATAAATATTAAAACTCCTCCATCTTTGAGCATCAATTCATTTGACCGTCCGTTCTCTTCTTATTCTGAATATAAAATTGACTTATATATTAATGTATATATATATATATATAAATCATGCGATACATTTAATTCTCATTATCGTATGTTCCAAAGTATATGATATTATTAGTATTAGTTATTATTTGCATCAGATTATATGATTCAGATTTTCAGTACTCTGTTACCCTAAGCTACCGCTTCCCGTGGAGTGTCCCGCGGGCATGATGTTGTGGCATCGGCATCATGTGCTCCACCCGTGACGGAGAGATTAGTTCACGGCGTCTCTTAAGTACAGGTGTGGTACAATGCAATTAGGAGGCGTATGGATCGATCCTAGTTCAGTTTCAGTTTCAGTTCCGGAAATGGTTGCGGGTATGCCAACCTGCGCCATTTCATGTGTTGATAGACGGGAGTAGCTACCCGTATATCAACACGCTTAATAGAATTCATTTTGGCTTACGGGTACATCTGTATTACATGATCCAGTTCAGTTATATGCTTGTTACGTTTCAGATCAGTATTTGTATTATCAGTTTCAGTTAATTATTGCGTTACTATTTGAGCCTAATATTCCGTACTGGGCCTTCAGCTCATTCCGTAAAATTTTTGTATCTACAGGTTAACAGGTTACTTTGGGCGGGATAAAGAGAGAGCAATAAATCATAGGATGCTACCTAAAGAAGCCTGTCACTTATGTTTAATATTAATGTATTTTGACTTAAGACTAAGAACCACCTGTCTTCCGTAACGCTATATGTTTTATAATTAAATAAATGAAACTTTGTCTTTTGTCTCTGATATGATATTGTGACACGTCAGCCCGTTCCGGGCCGGGTGTTGCAGCTATGGTATCAGAGCGAAGGCTCTTTCCTGTAGAAAACTTAAACATAGTAATTAGGCCTGTGAAGTTTTGGGTAGATTTAAGATAGGATTTTAGTTATGTTATCTATTCTGATTCCAACTGTCTTGTATATTTTATAGATGCCTCCTCGTCGTCAAACCCATAGGACCACTCGTGCTAATCCTATACCCAACAACACTACTGCAAACGAAAACGCAGTGGATCCAAATGTTGTTTCTGCTATCAATCAAGCTGTTGCTGGTTTGCTTCCAAACCTTATTGCTCAAACGGTTGTGGCCGTGATTCAGCAAACTCGTACCCCAGAAACCAATCCAAATTCTGGTACTCAAACCGGTGAAAACGCTACAAACAATAATGCTAATGGCATACACGTATGGATCGAGAGATTTCAAAAGCAAAAGCCACGATCGTTTAGTCATGCAACTAATCCAATAGAAGCAAGAAATTGGATAGCCCATATTGAAAAGATCTTTGGAGTTCTTGGAGTTGCAGATCACTTCAAAGTTAGGTTGGCTACTTACAAGTTAGAAGATGACGCACAGACTTGGTGGGAAGGATATAAGCAAGTCAAAGGAGGAGATGCTTACGCTACTACTCTTCCATGGGCTGACTTTCGTACTATTTTTTATGATAAGTATTTCTCGACTGCTGACAGAGAAGCTCACATTAGGGAATATGCTGTTATTCGACAAAGGATCGATGAGCCTGCTTCTGAATTTATCACTCGATTCACAAGGTTGGCCAGTATTGTGGGAGAAGTGGCAGGTTCTGACGCAGTCCAAGCTGAAAAGTGCAAGTGGGCTGTCAATGATAGGATCTGGAAGTCAATCATGTTTATGAAATTCCAGGACCTTACTGAAGTAGCTGATGCAATTAAGACCTTTGAGTTCGAGAGAAAGGAATTTTTATCACGAACTGGCGAAAGCAAAAAGAGAGACAGAGACGGATTTCCCAAGCAAGCTTCAAGCCAGTCTTCTACTGCTGCAAACCATCAAGACCGTAGGGTCCAAGCAAATCGAAACCAGGGAAATCAGATACGTCCTTCGAATCCGAGACCCCTTAATCAAGCCCCTGTCCAGAATCAGACTCGGCCTAACGGAGGACCTAATAGAGCTCAACAGATGAATCAGAATGTGAGCCCTCCATGCCAAAGTTGTGGCAAGCAAGAAACATCAGGGCATTTGCCGTAAAGCCTCAGGAGCATGCTTTCGATGTGGCCAGACTGGACACATGATCAAGGAGTGTACAATGCCAGAAACCAGGAGGATTACTGGAGGGAATGTTGCACCACCAAACACTAGGGGAAGAGTGCTTACACTTACTGCCACTGATGCTGCTAATGCACAAGGTACTGTATCTGGAACCCTTCAGCTCGGTGAACATAGTGTCTATGCATTATTTGATACAGGAGCGACACATTCGGTAGTATCTCACTTGTTTACTAAGTACCTTCCGGTCCAACCTATTCTGTTAGATCATGCTTTGACCATTTCCACTCCTTTAGAAAACTCTATCCTGATCACTCACGTCTATAGAGATTGTCCTATACGTATTGCATCCATTGTGTTTATGGCAGATCTTTTTCCGATACATATGTGTGATTTTGATATTATCCTAGGGATGGATTGGTTATCTAGGCATCATGTAACCATAGACTGCCATTTTCGACGTGTTATTTTTGGTAATCTTCAAACGCCCAATTTCGTATATCAAGGGGTTTTGCCTCATAAATCTTTTAAGATTATTTCCGTGTTGAAAGCTCAAAAGTTAATGTCAAACGGTTGTGAGGGATTCTTAGCATCAGTTAAGGATACTTCTGCTAGTATTAATAATATTGATAGCCATCCTATTGTCCGCGAATATCCCGATGTATTTCCAGATGAATTACCGGGATTACCACCTGATCGTGAGATAGAGTTTACTATCGATTTAATTCCTGGAGCTGAGCCTGTCTCTAAAGCACCATATCGTATGGCCCCTTTGGAACTAAAAGAGTTGAAGGAACAACTGCAAGAATTATTGAATCTTGGATTTATTAGACCAAGTGTTTCACCCTGGGGAGCACCAGTCCTATTTGTAAAGAAGAAGGACGGTAGTATGCGCTTATGTATTGACTACCGAGAGTTAAATAAGATCACAATCCGAAATCGGTATCCTCTACCTCGTATAGATGATCTCTTTGATCAACTTCAGGGTGCTGAATTTTTCTCTAAAATCGACCTGAGATCTGGTTATCACCAGTTAAAGATCAAGAAAGATGATGTCCCTAAGTCCGCTTTTCGTACTCGCTATGGTCATTACGAGTTCTTGGTTATGCCCTTTGGACTAACCAATGCGCCTGCAGTCTTCATGGATTTGATGAATCGCATATTTCACAAATTCCTAGATAAATTCGTCATTGTCTTTATTGACGACATCCTTGTGTATTCTAAAAATCGCGAAGATCATGAAACACATCTGCATGATGTACTCGGAACGTTGCGACAAAAGAAGTTGTATGCAAAATTTTCCAAATGTGACTTTTGGCTTAGCCAAGTGGCATTTCTGGGTCACGTGATATTGGCAGATGGAATCATGGTAGACCCATCAAAGGTTGAAGCTGTTACTAAATGGCCTAGACCCACTTCTGTTACCGAAGTACGAAGTTTCTTGGGTCTTGCTGGGTACTATCGAAGATTTGTGGAAGGATTTTCTATCATTGCTTTACCTCTCACAAAATCTTGAGGAAAGGAGTGAAGTACTCATGGAATGAAGAACAAGATAAGAGCTTTGAAGAATTAAAGAAACGACTCGTAACAGCTCCAATACTCACCCTTCCTTCTGGTTCAGGAGGTTATCAAGTCTATAGTGATGCCTCAAAGAAAGGGTTAGGATGTGTGTTAATGCAACATGGAAAAGTTATCGCTTATGCCTCACGCCAGTTGAAGCCTTATGAAGTTAACTACCCAACACATGATTTAGAGTTAGCCGCAGTTGTCTTTGCACTAAAGATCTGGAGACACTATTTGTATGGTGAGACTTGTGATATCTTTACAGACCACAAGATCCTCAAGTACATATTCACTCAGAAGGAGCTAAATATGAGGCAAAGAAGATGGTTAGAACTTCTGAAGGACTATGATGCAAACATACAATACCATCCAGGAAAAGCCAATGTTGTAGCTGATGCATTGAGTAGAAAGAATGTTGGGAGTATATCTGGTCTTCAAATTCACCCTCGAATTATTCAAGATCTTGAAAGGATGGACATTGGTATTCATGTTGGAAAATCTGATGGATATCTGGCTAGAATGCAGATAGAACCCGACCTCATTTCATGAATCAAGGATGCACAAAAGCAAGATGGAGAACTATGGGCGATTGTGCAAAACCTTGAGGTCGGCAAGCAATCAGAATTCCGCATAGACGAGCATGGAGTGATTTGGTGTGGCAAAAGGCTTTGTATACCCAATGAATCTGCCCTTCGTGAGTCATTATTATCCGAAGCTCACAACTCACCATTTTCTATTCACCCTGGATCTACAAAGATGTATCGAGACTTACGACATAACTTTTGGTGGAATGGCATGAAGGAAGATGTTGCTCGATACGTAAGCAAATGTCTTATTTGCCAGCAAGTGAAGATTGAGCATAAAAGGGCAAGTGGACTATTGCAACCATTGGATATTCCTGTTTGGAAATGGGATGAGATCACAATGGATTTTGTTACTGGTTTGCCTAAGACTTTCAAGAAGAATGATGTTATCTGGGTTGTAGTTGATAGATTGTCCAAATCAGCTCATTTTCTACCAATTCAGCAAGGATTTCCAGTTAGTAAATTATCTGAAATATTCCTGCAAGAGATTATTCGACTCCATGGCACGCCATCTTCTATTGTTTCAGACAGAGACCCACGTTTCACATCAAGATTTTGGAAAGGCTTCCAAAAAGCATGGGGTACACGTCTAAAGTTCAGTACTGCTTTTCATCCCCAGACAGATGGACAATCTGAACGAACCATCCAAACGCTAGAAGATATGCTCCGAGCATGTGCGTTAGATTGGAGTGGTAATTGGGATGAATACTTGTGCCTTGTTGAATTCGCTTACAACAATAGTTGGCAAGCAAGTATTGGTATGGCTCCATTCGAGTTATTATACGGTCGCAAATGTCGAGCACCTATTTATTGGGAGGAAGTTGGCGAGAAAATTATTGAAGGACCCGAGATAGTTCAAATCACAAATGAAAAAGTCACTACAGCTCGCGAACGATTAAAAGAAGCTCAGAGTAGGCAAAAGAGTTATGCTGATCAACATAGACGAACACTTGAATTCAAAGTTGGTGACCACGTATTCTTAAAAGTATCACCTTAGCGTGGCGTTCGCAGATTTGGAATCAAGGGAAAGCTTAATCCTCGTTTTATCGGTCCATTTGAAATTCTTGAAAGAATTGGAGAAGTGTCTTATCGATTAGCCTTACCACCTCAGCTCTCGCATGTTCATAACGTTTTTCATGTATCCTTATTAAGAGGATATAATTATCATCCGCTTCATGTCATTAGTTATCCGTCACTTTCGATTCACGAAGACTTGTCATATGAAGAAGAACCAGAGGCTATTTTAGATAGGCAAGAACGAGTTATGCGTAGGAAAGTAATTCCTTTCGTTAAAGTCCTTTGGAAGAATCACTCTGAACGTGAAGCTACATGGGAAACTGAAGAGTCGATTCGTTCAGTATATCCTAGTTTGTTCGAGTCTTAGAGCGCTTAGTCCAGGTAACCATGAATTTTGTTTTAACAAACATGTCTGATTATTTTTTTTCTTTGACCAATAGATATGGTTAAATATATATGTGGGACATGTTAATCCGAATTGTCATCTTGTTATATATGACTCTCTGTTAGCTTTCTGCATGATTAGATATGTAATTAACTTGATTGGTAGGAGGACCTGTAGAGTACAGTTGTAAGGTAATTAACAATTATGGTCATGAACATAATTGCGAATTACAGGTACAAATGTGCGCTTTTGGGATTCCTATTTTATAGATTAGGTTTATATTCAAATATATTAATAATTCAAAAGTTTATTAGAATTATATATGTAGTAAGAAATAAATGAATTAATTCATTATATATACCTTAGTATGTTTGAACATTAAGAAGTTTGATCCAAGCAAGTATGAATCTCGTTATGACATATGTTATATAATTTCCGTTTAAATACCACCTACAAATTTCGAGACGAAATTTTTTTAAGGGGGTGATGGTTGTAATATCCGACAAAATATAAACTAAAATAAATAAAGATATAATCGAAACATGAGTTGACTCAATGGGTCAAAGAAAATGTGACAACCACGTTACTACGATTCTAGATTATCTTATTTAGTATTCAAGTTATATATGTATAAACAATAAAAATTAAACAAAGTACTAATATTAACTTATAGTAAATTTACTTGATAATAATAAACTTACAACAATAATAATGTAAAAATAGTAGAAAAACAAAAATGTCCTACACCACACATAAACTTCACATAAAAAGTGCCAACACACATGTTCTAGAAATTCAATTATGATGAGAAATGGATAGCACATGCAGATGATAATGTTCAGTGCATTTGACATACACACACTTCCACCTATCTATATCATCATTACATTTTTGGACACTTCACCTTGTAAAGCTTGAAACTTACGCACATCCTCCACCTATTACCTTCATCATCATCTCATCATTTCATACATGCATGTATATTAGTATAAATATGAAAGAATAAGAATAGATCACTACACCAATGAACATGTTTCTGCACACCAATCAAATTCTATACATTCAAGTAAGATAGAGAGAGAGAGTCGTAAGAAATAGAGAAACATACACAACTATCTCCGGTCACCTTCTCCAGCTCCGGTGACCGGCAATCGAACCCGCAACCCTGTTCCGACCAAAACCACCACCCGATCACCACCTCTAGCCCTCTGTCACGAAATCCGAAACCAAGAACTACCTTCGGTAACAAAACGTCAACCACACAAAGAACACACGTGACCGGCAATCCGACCACGACCCTTTTTCTTCGAGCACTGCCACCACCCGAGCCGAGCCTACTACCGTTTATCATCACCTCTGACCCGTCACCACCTTCAACGTTCCATACCCATACTGATACCCGACTCACCTTACACCAAACTCCGACCATCTCCGATCGTAAACCAACTACGCCTACCATCCTTGTCCGGTGAACTCGACGCAGTCTTTCATTATCTCGCATTACTGGTTATCTCAAACCCAAGGTAATAACATTAACGAGTGCACTTTAGTTACTGATATATTATTTATTCACACACACTAAGTCAAACATATGAATAATATCTATGACAACCTGCATGTTCTTTATATTCAATTGTAAAAGATAAACTATTTCATGATGTTATTATTCATTTTCAAATGAACCTATTATGTAAGTCACTAGTTAAATATATTCCACCATCTATTATTTTTACTATTAATTATTATTATTATTATTATTATTATTACTATTATTATTATTATTATTAAAACTTCATAATAAGCAAAATAGTTATGAGGTCTAATGAAAAGTGATAAAAGATTTAATGACAAGAAGTTTAAACGATTTGTTATAAAAAAAATAAATAAATAAATTATTATTACTATTTGTATGTCACGTAGGTTTTGATAATAATAAGACCAATGATTTAATTTAATATACTACTAATAATTTTATGAACGTATAATTTGGAAAGTGATGGATTAGTATGTTACTAAACTCTTATAAGAAAAGGAATCACATTTGATAGTTAATTAAATATATTTGGAAAACATTGGGTTGTCATAGATCTAGATTAATCAAACACGTTTAAAGTTAAGTATTTCTCTAATAGATAAATATAACCCGTATGTAGATAACCATAAACATTCGTGAAACGGTTAGCATCGCTTTGGAATATTAAGGTACGGATCCTTACCCCTCTCCTTTGTTATCTGGTTCAGTTGATAAAAACCCTATTAATAATATATATAAATATTAAAACTCCTCCATCTTTGAGTATCAATTCATTTGACCGTCCGTTCTCTTCTTATTCTGAATATAAAATTGACTTATATATTAATGTATATATATATATATAAATCATGCGATACATTTAATTCTCATTATCGTATGTTCCAAAGTATATGATATTATTAGTATTAGTTATTATTTGCATCAGATTATATGATTCAGATTTTCAGTACTCTGTTACCCTAAGCTACCGCTTCCCGTGGAGTGTCCCGCGGGCATGATGTTGTGGCATCGGCATCATGTGCTCCACCCGTGACGGAGAGATTAGTTCACGGCGTCTCTTAAGTACAGGTGTGGTACAATGCAATTAGGAGGCGTATGGATCGATCCTAGTTCAGTTTCAGTTTCAGTTCCGGAAATGGTTGCGGGTATGCCAACCTGCGCCATTTCATGTGTTGATAGACGGGAGTAGCCACCCGTATATCAACACGCTTAATAGAATTCAGTTTGGCTTACGGGTACATCTGTATTACATGATCCAGTTCAGTTATATGCTTGTTACGTTTCAGATCAGTATTTGTATTATCAGTTTCAGTTAATTATTGCGTTACTATTTGAGCCTAATATTCCGTACTGGGCCTTCAGCTCATTCCGTAAAATTTTTGTATCTACAGGTTAACAGGTTACTTTGGGCGGGATAAAGAGAGAGCAATAAATCAAAGGATGCTACCTAAAGAAGCCTGTCACTTATGTTTAATATTAATGTATTTTGACTTAAGACTAAGAACCACCTGTCTTCCGTAACGCTATATGTTTTATAATTAAATAAATGAAACTTTGTCTTTTGTCTCTGATATGATATTGTGACACGTCAGCCCGTTCCGGGCCGGGGTGTTACAGTCATAGAGTTTCAAATTTGAATCGTTCACCTAACCTAGCACATGGCTGTTTATATCGGGCAGGTTATACAAATGCCACTGACAATCTAGTCTCACAATGTTAAAATAAAAGTCTTTTGAGGTTGCACAAAAGTCTGAAAGGTTGTTTAAAGGTTAGGACTTGTGCCCGTTACTTTTAAACAGTCGTTTGAGTTTTTCGTCAAACGGTCTTTTGAGTTTGCAGGTGGCATTGGATTAGTAGGCCCTTGATATCCTTATTAATAAGAAGAATATCAAGTTTTCATCAATCACATCGCAAAGCTAATTATCACCTAACACCCAATGATGTTGTAGCCTAGTGGTTGCAATTGAGGTGAGAAGGTTTATTCACTTTGTGGGGTTCCTGCCCTGGGAGATCACAAGTTCAAATCCCACTCAGAGTAGGGTTATTCTGAAATGATGGGCTGGACCTTAGGGGGGGAGGGGGCAAGGACCGGACCTGAAGGGTGCGAAGCTTCGTTATGGGTGTGTACCGTTGGCTGTTAAAAAAAATTATCACCCAACAAAAAAGGCTATCCATATCGGTGGGTTTTTAGTTTTTACACTGATGATCTCAGCCTACACAAGGGTCGGGATGGAGGTGTTTTATCTATGGTTTGAGACTTTGAGTGTCCTTTTTGCATGGGCTGAATCTGAACAAAATGATGGGCCCAAATAAATAATAAACATTATTTATTTATTTATTTATTTATTTTGTTTCAACACTCTTTAATGCATTAATGATTTGTACACCATGTATTTTAGTGAGTTGTATATTACATTTATTTGTTTTATATGTAGTAATTAGGTAAAACTAGTGGAATCCCCGGCGCAAAGCGCCGGATACTAAAAGCCACCTTCGATCTTGCACTGTTAAACGATCGCCGTCACCGGCACCGCCCTCTTGGTCACCACAACGTCAGAGTCCCTTGTCTCTTTCCGTGCTGGAGAGTGGTGGCATGCACGCCGGGACCATCGTCCCCCCAACTCTGTCTTCCTCTCTTTTTATTCATGCTTCACGTGTTAATCACCCGGTATATAATAAATTTTGCAAGTCAGGAACTGTGGCATTACCATTTCCTCTTCAGCCTGCCAGAATTATTGGACAATTATATGATGATTCTATTTTCATGGAGAAAATTAGAGTTTATAAGAGCATGTTCGCCATGACTTCTTTTGGTGCTAAGATTGACGAAAACATAAACGCCGGTCATGGACCCTACAGTTTTAAGGTGTCCGGTCAGGTTTCACATTGGATTGGCTCTTTATGCCCTTCTCCAAATGAAAAGGCACGGTTTTTGCAAATGTATATTGCATCAGACCAAACATTAAACTAAAAAATTAATCATCAATAGATGGCAAAAAAAGATTATATTAACCAAGAGTTTTTTTTTTTTTTTTTTAAAGTTCAGATTCTTTTTCTTTTTCATTATATCAGAAAAGCAACAAGAATTACAAGTGAGGCGCGGGTAGACGGGCAACAAGCTGCGCCGCAACCCCTTTTTGAATAGCAAAGTCTACTCTATTAAATATAAAGCTTGTGTCCTTGGCCGCAGGAGAGTTACTCTGCACCACCTTCTGCACTCGATCTAAAAACCGGATTGCATCGGGAGCAAGGCCCCCAAATGTGTCAAAAGCAAGAGTTCATCAATAAATGGCATAAAAAAGATTATATTTTGCAAATTTATATTGCATTCAAACCATGAAAATAATTAGCATCATTTGAATCTCTTGGTTATCAAATTAACAAAAACCGTTCACACAAAAAAAAAATTGAATTTAACAAAAAAACAGAGAGCTCATCAAATAGGAGCGAAAGACTATTACTGACTTACCGTAAGAGATTTATAATCATAATATGTATATTATATTGTCATTTGAACTATGCAAAAGATCACCACTTGAGCCTCAAGATGCTAATTCGAAAATTAAATAAAAAATTCGACAGAAGCAAATTGTTTGAAAACCTTTTGGAGCCATCAGTGAGCTTTCGTCTCTTCATTCATCAAGTAAAAAAACAACAAACAACATAGTATCAACAAAACTCAATTTTAAAGAAAGTTGAACAATACTGATCGGCAATTTTCAAGCGAAGAATAAGAAACCTTACTTGTTGAAAGTGGAGGCGGCTTAAGCCCTTGCTTACTGTCAACACCATCGACCATCGCGTATTCCGACACCAAGGTCTGCATATTCCGACAAACCCTTTACGACTTTATACCCTCCGGAACGTGGTCGGAATCCGTCACCGTCGTCGTTTGTACTCATCCTCCGCAACAGCAGGTGGTCCTCCAAGGTCTCCCTCTCTCTACCTATCTCGTCTCTCTCTGTATGTCTTCCGAGCCTCTTACTTCCTTTTAAAGGAAGCACACCATCAAATTAGGAGATTTATAGACAGAGAAAAAGGTTGGGTTTATAGAGAGAGGGAAGAACATGATAAGGAGATGACACAGTGAAGACCTGAGAGAGAGAGAGAGAGAGAGAGGGGTTGAAAGCCTGGAATTAATATTCGTGTTTTTTTCAACAGAGAGGAGAGGATGCAGTGGCGTAAATAAAACCCTTCAAACCTTGGTGGCCAAAATTGAAAACCGGAAAAGCCCCTATTGCCTAAGGTGTTTAGATTTAGTTTATAGGGTAATTATCCTATATATTAATAGGATTTTTTACATATTTCCCCCTGCTAAGCCTCCTAATTACATATTTACCCAGGAGGGGGAAATATGTAATTGACTCTCCATGAATAGTGCTTTTTTTGTTCCTTTTTAGTTGTTTTAACTCTATTTATACTGTTAGGTTTGAATATGATAAAAAAATGTTTCCAGTCCAGTTGGTTAGGTTGTTGTACTGTTATGAGGTCTGCTAGGTTCGAGTCCTGGCATCTGTTTTTTTAATATGTGAACGAAATGGTTTTTTTTTATTTTCAATAAGTGCTCTTCTCTAATTGGCTAATGTGATCGGTGATTTCCTCATCACCCAAGCCCAGACACGCGTCGTATCACCCCATCCTTTTTCCAGTTCTTCTTCCCAAGACACATGCACATATTCACATTTAGAGAGAATGTAAGAGAGAGACGAGGGGAGTGGGTGCTGGTCATGACCTCCGGCCGTTGTCCATCGTACTCCGATGACAAAATCAACGGTGGTAGCTAGCGTCTTGAGATACAGCGGCAGGTTTGTCGTCCATTCGAGATAAATCCGGCCACCTCCGGCAACGAACAATCAACGGTCAAATTCAAACAAAGTTGATCCAACGGCTGACATAACTGCGTCCGATTAAAGCTGACATTGAATCTAAATATTCGGTGGAATATATATTTACGCCTGTACTTTAAAATTTGGTCCGCCTCCTTCATCACTCTCTTTCATTATGGTACCTCTTTTTTTTTTTTTTTTAAATAGATCTGCCGTTATTTGATTGTTTCAGTTGATGATGTTGTTTTAATTTTGTTGTTTTAGGCTTTGCCCAATCTGCAAACAGTTTCAAGCTTGTAACTGTCGGCGACGGTGGAACCGGTATAACTTTCGTTATATTTATTAGTTTTTGTTTTGTTACTTCTTTATGTGAGACTTAATATGATATAGGATAAAATGCGATATGTATATAAAATAATGATTGGATTTAGAGAACATTTTGCCAGGATAGCTTATAAGAAAGAATGTAAAATTATACCCTACACTTGCTATGTATGTTTTGTTCTGTTCTATGTATATAGGATATTTTTTAGCGTGTTTATAAGTTTTAGTACCTGGTTTGGTAGCAAGGCATCTGCTTTTGTTTCAGGTTACCCGGATTTGATAGTTTATTTCCTTTTGCTTTAGGTTTAATTAGCTTTTCCCAATTCAAATATAAATCAATAAGTAGAGAATTTGTTTTCCTTTATAGCCCACTGAGATCAATCTGATTAGTATGCAGGTTTGTTTTTGCTGTTTCTTTTTCCCTTCTTTGTTGTTTTTTTGTTTGGGCCAGCATTTAGTTTTTTAAGTTGACTATATACTTGACACGAAAAGTATCTTCGTTGCATATCAGCAGTCAAAGCAGGAGACGTAGGCGTCTAGGTTCAAATAGTGACAACCAAGCTCCGTCATCTAATGAGTTTTCTTCCACAGTTCTCAAACATGGGCTGGTGTAGCTTCCATGTCATGTCACCTTTTCTTAAAGTTGTATTGACCATTTTCACTCCCAGCTAACTACAACTCTATACCACCGGCTGCCAGCACCACCTTCGCCTCCCAACTTCCACCCATCACCAACCATCGCCTCCCGTTATCCTCAGACCATCGATAATTCCATCATTCGATAGAGAGAGAATAGTGGGAAAACGAACTGATTAATAACAAGTAACGATCAAGGGTGAGGCATATTATCTTACAAATACCTCATCTCCTGCGTTTGCCTGCTAATTGCTTTATTGCTAGGTAACGCGGTTTTAAATAATCGACTGAATGTTTTTATGTAGCCTGAATTTGGGTTTTTATAATGGGTTCAACTTGAAATGTTCAACTGATAAATCATAACCTAAATCAACTTTTTTAAGCTTGAATGATCTATAGTATATTGAATTATAATAGAATGAACTGCTATTAGAATATGTGATTTTTTAAAGCAAATGAAGAAGATAATAGAAAACCCATGGTGATGATACTGGTCAGTGCTTCCGGAAATGGTAAATCGACCTTCTGTGGTCACGTTATGTGGGTTTCTACCCGATCCTGTAGGTGCATGTTTGCCAGGTCTTTCTCTTTCCCTATTGTGCTTTCCATGTTTGGTGAAATACTTAAGATATGCTTATTATTTGTTGCACTACTTTGGTTTGGTGCCACATTTGTAAGGCTTTCATACTTTCGAATATAGATTTTCCTTAGATGCTCATGGTTTGCAAGCGCTTTGATTTGATTATCAAACAACAAAATCTCCTTGAATTTAGCCCTGAATATGCCTTCAAAAAGGCCGGATAGGGTCGGGTTGCGGGTCAAGTCGAGGTTCAGGTAAGAACGGCTCGATTGAAAAAAGGTTGTTTTGGTTCGGGTCGGAGCGAGCTCGGGTCATAACGGGTCGATTGAACAAAAAAAAGTTTATTTGGTTTAAAAAAGTGTTTTCTTTAGTGAGAGTTGTATCAGTAGTATATCCATCTTGACTTCAAATTAGACTTTGATTTTATAATCCAATTACGGAATTACTAACCTTTGTTTACAATTGATATATACACACACGTTTCTGGTGTTATACAATTGATATGATCCTGCATTTTGTTTCATTACATTTTACGGAAAAGTAAACCTAGAACTTTTTCATTTATCCATATACAGAAGGCGATCCATCCATGACAAAAACAACAAAAAGACAGTGAAATTCCAGTGAAGCTATAGCGTGCAGTCGTCACTATATTATATCAGGCACTTAAGTGAGTATAGTTACTTTGAAATTGTCACTTTCAACCATCTTACGGCAAATAGATTTTCACTTTGAAGTGCCATTCTTTTTACCAGTATGTACATCACTTCATATGTACACATACCTTTATTATTTTTTGGAAAGATTAGTCTCATGTTTTTTATTTCCTTTTTTCCAGAAAAGGGTGGAAACAAAAATGCCTCTCGCGCAATGTGTCATAGAAAGTCACTATATACCCATTCTGAAGCGCGGTTTAGAGGCGACCAATGTTTGAGAATGTGTATGTGGTTTAGAGGCGACCATAGCACAAGGCGCGCAAACGCGCGCCTTTGAAACCCACTAGTAACGATAATATATCATGTTTAAACTTTAAAAACATTAATTTACATATATGTAGAGGTATGGTGCGTAACCCGACATACCGTGTTCGTTATTATATTACTTGTTATATTATTTGCTAATATTGGGGTGTGGAGGTAACCCCCTAACTGGACTTGGTGCCAATAAGCTATGTGCCCATATAGTTAGGGCCTATGATGGTGGCCCATAAAAGCCCTATATAAAGAGGTCCTCACCTCTCATTAGGGCACACAACAAATTACACCAAAATAACCATGGCCGCCACCATCACTTTTTGTGTTTGTACGTTGGATTCTACTTGTAGTCTTCTAGCAGTCACCTCCACTCCCCACGTTCTTTTCCTTCCTTGCAGATCTGAACCGGAAAAGAGAAGAAGAACAAAGTGTGATTCTCCTATTCAACTTGGTCGAGGCATGACCCGAACAGCCGTTTCGGTACATGTTTCTTCATTACACAAATTTTATTTCTTTTATGCGATACTTTAATATATATACCACTAAAGTCTAAAGTAGTATTCGTTTATAATGTTAAGTTGATTAACTATTTAAAAACAATTTCATTTGGTAACTTGATTATTAAAAGTAAATTAATAATTGGTGAGATGTAGAATTGTAAGGATTTGCAAGGATCGAAAAAAAATTAGTGTTTTTGAAGAATTACTAACAATCTATTATTTAAAGAGGAAATATCTATAATCTATAACTTATAATAAAAGAATTGAGTTTGTATGAGGTGTTATTCAATGGAGGCCGCAATGTGGCATCATGTGAAGCTTTCTTTTAAATTTATTTATTTTGTATTTTTAAATAAAATCTACTAGTTGATTACCCCGGGATGTCCCAGGGTTGAAAAATTTAATATTACTTAATAAAAAATGATAAAAGAAATAAACAGTCTCAACATCTTTTAATGTTAAAGAAAGTTGTTCTAATATTTATACTATCAAAAGGGGTTCTCATGCTGCATTCCCAACAGATTAAAAAATCTCAACCTCTTTTAATACTAAAAATATCGTTATAGCACATGAACATGGACAATTCATATATGTAATAGTAGGTTCAAAAACATATATACTATCATAACATGATTAGTGACTTGCCTATATATGATTAAGAAATTACCTAAATACATTGTGTTTTCTTTTGCATGAACAAAAACTCACTAAAAAACATTTTTTAAGTTTTTGTATAGCACTGTATATGGTGCTCGTTGGAAAGATAATAAAGCGATCGTTAATTTAGTGTAAAAAAAATTTCAAAAAAATGTCATACATAAAAGTTACTAATGTTTAAAAATTGTGAGCGGAAAATAAGAAAAAAAATAAAGATAAAAATTTTAATTAACATATTTGAAAATTTAAAATAAATAATAGTTCACTAACATTTAAAAAATGTGAGATAGATTTTATTTAAAAATACAAAATAAATAAATTTAAAAAAAGCTTCACATGATGCCACATGACACATTCAATTGAATGTCACCTCACACAAACTTAATTCTTTTATTATAAGTTATAGATATCTATATTGTCTTAAAATTTCAAATATGTATATTAATATATTTTCCTTATTTTTCTCTCACATTTTTTATATGTTAGTGAACTATTAATTATTTTAAAATTTCAAATATGTTAATTAACATTTTTATCTTTATTTTTTTCTTATTTTCCGCTCACAATTTTTAAACGTTAGTAACTTTTATGTATGACATTTTTTTTTGAAAAAAATTACACCAAATTAATGATTGCTTTATTATCTTTCCAACGAGCACCATATATACTTCTATACAAAAACAAAAAAAATGTTTTTAGTGAGTTTTTGTTCATGCAGAAAAAAAAACACAATGTATTTCGGTAATTTCTTATATAGGCAAGTCACTAATCATATTATGATAGTATATATGTTTTTGAACCTACTATTACATATATGAATTGCCCATGTTCATGTGTTATAATGATATGCTTAGCATTAAAAAAGGTTGAGATTTTTTAATCTGCTGGGAACGTAGCATGAGAACCCTTTTGATAGTATAAACATTAGAACAACTTTCTTTAACATTAAAAGATGTTGAGACTGTTTACTTCTTATATATATTTTTTATTATTAAGTAATATTAGATTTTTTAACCCCGGACACTCCCGGGGTAATCAGCTAGTATATATATATATATATATATATATTGCAAAAGGATTAATTTACATGTCATACACTTATGCAATCTCTCATTTGGGAGATGCCACATAGAATGTGATGTGACAACTTTAAACCAATTAAAAAAAAGAAATAAATATGATTTAACCTAATCTATTATAATCTTTAACCTAATCTATTAAATACCTAGGGTCTGTTTGGTATGGAGTAATGGAATGGATGGGGGAATGGAATGGACGAGGTAATGGAATGGACAAGGTAATGGAATGGATCATTACCATTCCATGTCTTGTTTGGTTGCCATGTGAGAATGAAACAAAACATTACTTTGTGTTGTTGGATAGACAAGAAAAACGAATGAATAAAATCGATGGTTAGTGGCGGTGGTGGGTGGTGGTCAGTGGCGGTGATGGTGGGTGGTGATATGTGGCGGTAGTGGGCGGCGGCGGCTGTGGTCGGTGGCGGTGGCGACGACGGTGGAAGGTGGAGGTGGATGGTCGTAATGGTGGGTGGGTGACGATGGTGAGTAGTGGCGGTGGTGGATGGCGGTGGTGGTGGTGGTGATGGTAGGTGGTGGTGTGTGGCGGTAGCGTGGTGGTGGATGGCGACGGCGGTGATAGGTGGTGGTGACGACGGTGGTGGGTGGCGGCAACGGTGACGATGGGTGGAGGTGGATGGCGGTGATGGTGGGTGGGTGACAATAGTGAGTAGTGGCGGTGGTGGGTGGAGGAGACGGCGGTGATGGGTGGCGGCGGTAGTCGTGGGTAAAGGAAATTGTGGTGAGTGACGGTAGTAGGTGGTGGAGGTGGCGGTGGGTTGATGACGGTGGTAGGCGGCGGTGGGTGGTTTTGTATGGCGGCGGTGGTGGGTGGGTGACGGTGGTGGGTGGTGGCGGTGGTGGGAGGGTGAAGGTAGTGAGTGGTGGCGGTGGTGGTGGTTGGTGGTGGTGGTGAGTGGCGGCGGTGGTGGGTGGTGACGGTGGTGGTGGGTGGTGGCGGTGGTAGGTAGGTGAAGGTAGTGGTTGGTAGCGGTGGTGGTGGGTGGTGATGGCGGTGGTGGGTGGTGGTAACGGCGGTGGTGGGTGGCGGTGGCGGCGGTGGGTGGTGGCAATAGTGGTGGTGGGTGGTGGCGATAGTGGTGGTGGGTGGTGGTGGGTTATGCTTTTGTTAGTAAAGGGTGAATGGGGATGGAATGAAAAAAAAACATGGGGGGTGGATGGAATGGTTTTGAGGGAATGGAATGCCTTGTGGAATGAGTGATTCCATTCCTTTAGCCAACCAAACACATTATTTTTCATTACCTTGTAATGGTCCATTCCATTCCCCCTTTCATTCCATCATACCAAACACTACCCTAATCTACTAAATCTAAATATTAAAACTTTATTATTTTATCTCTCGTGTTTCCTTCCATAACTTTTAAACGTTAATATCTTTTATATATGAGATTTTTTAAAGAAAAAAATTACACCAAATTAACGAGCGTTTTATTATCTTTCCAACGAGTACCATAGTGCTATATAAAAATCGGAGAAAAAAATGACTATTTTTTGTAACCCGACAGGTATTGTGTCGGGTTTGGGATTAGTTTAAAACAATTGTGTGTTTGGGTCGCGTCTTGGATTAGGTGATACCCAACCCGATTACCCGAAACAACATACCCAAATACCCGAACTACATAGCCGATCATATACCCATGAATTTTTTTAACGCATCACATAACCCTTAGACTAATGCGTTCGATATTTCAATAATTAACTTTTTTTTTCATATTTCATGTTAGTTCTTTTTAGAATGATCGATTACAAACTTCCGAATTCATTTGTAATGGCACTAGATTTATACCCCGGCGCAGAGATTCATTTTTTTTATATTTGAATATGATAACTTATGCCAGAAATTTGTTTAAAATAATAATAATAATAATAATATATTTTATTATGTTATATTAGATATTTCAACCCGGGACGCTCCCGGGATAAAAACTAGTAATTAAATAATCTTAACTTTGGGGGGTTGTAAGGGAATAATTCTAACTTGAAACTTGTAATATAAGAGTCCCAACTTGTTAATGTTTTTATTTTGTTGGTCCCAAACTAACCGGGGTTAGTTTTTAACAGACTCAGTTAGTTTTCTGGTTAAAAATGTAATTTTTAAAAGATCAAGGACCATTTCTGCCATTAATCAAACTTTTTAAACAAACCCATATCCGGCAACCACCCTCCTTCTCCGGCGACCACTCTCCTCCGTAACCTCTCGTCTTCATCTTTGGGTGTTGAACGGTTCGAGTGTTGACGGGTTCGAACCCGTGCTGTTTATAAGAACCGAGTTAGCGTGGTGTCGGGTTAACCGGGTCTTAACCCTCGTTAATATTAACAGGGATGGTGACTGGATCGGGTTTGGGTCTGATAACTGAACAGGGTATGGGATATCGGTACTGTGAATAGGTAGTGGGTTGTTTGCACTCGCCGGAGGAGGCGACTGGTGCTGGTTATCGGAGTTGGAGTGGTGATCGGAAGTGTATTGACAAAGGAGGTGGGTGTTCAACTATTGATGGTGGTTATCGGAACAGAGGGTTGTGGGGTGTGGGTTTATGGTTTGTCAGAGAGTTGGTCGAGACCGGAGGAGTGAAGGTGGTAGGTTGTTGGTGTGGGTTTATGGTTTGTCGGAGAGGTGGTCGAGACCGGAGGAGTGAAGGTGATAGGTTGTTGATGTCGTTTGGTAGCCGGAGAAGAAGAGCTTGCCGGAAGTGGTCGCCGGAGAAGGAGGGTGGTCACCGGAGGAGAAGAGCTCGCTGGAAGTGGTCGCTGGAAAAGAAGAGCTCGCCGGAAGTGGTCGCCGGAGAAGGAGGGTGGTCACCGGAGAACGAGGGTGGTCAGGGGAAGATGGGTTTATTTAAAAAGTTTGATTAATGGCAGAAATGGTCTTTGATGTTTTAAAAATTACATTTTTAGCCAGAAAACTAACTGAGTCTGTTAAAAACTAACCCCGATTAGTTTGGGACCAACAAAATAAAAACATTGACAAGTTAGGACTGTTATCTTACAAGTTTTAAGTTGAGATTATTTAATTTCATTTTCCCTTATTTGAATTTATGAATATTTTTAGCCTCTAGGGATGTGAATAGTCTAACCCAATAGGCAATAACCCATCAACATATTCTTTAAAATCATTTGGAATCATATTAGCAACTCATATATATTTTTTTCTCTTAGACTATAAGGAGTGGTGCGGCGGGAAAGAGGGGGATGAAGCGCCATGTGGCACTTGTGGGCCCTTTGTGGGGGGGAAAATAATTGTGGGGAGTGGAAGGGGGGGAAGGAAATAATATTATATTGTGTTAAAGTTAAAAAAAAATAAAAAAAAAATGCCCCCAATAAGAAGCTGCCACGTGTAAAGCTTTCTCCCCCCACGCCGGTGAAACCCTCCCCGCCCCCCCCCCCCCCTCTCCCGCCCCCTTCCACGCCCCTCTGCGGCGGTGTTCCCCCCCTTCCCGCCCTCTCTCCCGCCCCCACTCCGCATAGTCTTAAGCCATATTCTTGTACTTATTTCTATTTTACTATTATGTTTTAGAAGAATTGGGGGCACTTTTCTGTTTATCGTGGCCACTTGCAGGAACTTGGCGACACTTTTCTATTCGATAGGCTATTTGCACAAAATCAGAAAAAGAAAAAAGAGTTCTTTAGTTTTGTCTTTTGACTTTTATCTCTTAAACAAATTAATAGTGTTCAATACTCGTCACAATTGTTACAACTGTTGGCTTTTGTCTCTTTTATATGCCGTTATAACATTCTATAAATAAATAAATATGGGTGAGTTAACCTATAAAGACATCTTAACTTACAAAGAATACGAATGACACAGGAGGCGAAACGTGTCTTTAGAACCAAGGGTAATTTCATCTGGACACAAAACCTACATAATCATGCACGTTATAGATGATAATTGCGCATTTTATAGATGATGATTATGAGATGATATTTATGCACATATACATGATAATTGCACTCGTTATAAACTTTTTTTAAGTATATCAATAAGGTATGCAGATTAAAGAGAATAAAATGACTGTTTTTATGGTGTATATAAAAAAATGTACTACTAAAAAGTTATTATTGTTTAAAAAATGAGAATGAAACTTGAAAAAAATGTACTTATTTTACCCTTCCCAACCATTTCCTTCAATATGTTCATGCGTGTGATTTCTTTTACAAATGAATCTTTTAATCTTCCTAGATCGAGGGCTCAAATTCCTTAGTATTCTTTCTACAATAAGTTCCATTTTGTATTATAAACGTTCTTCATAAATATATTAAAAGTTACACAAGTTCAAAACTACGCTTCCAAGACGTGGTGCTACCGTTTGTAGGAAAGAGACTTTATCAAGTATAAACTTTCCAAATTTGCCCAAACTCCACTAGCATTAATCTCTTACCAGTGGCGAATTTAGGATTGTTTTTCAAGTGATGTGATCGGGGTTTTTTCCAAACTTTCAAGGGGTGCAATCAGGATTTTCGCCTATAAAATAAACTAATTTTTTTTTCAAGCTGTGCGGCCGCACACCTTGGGTTGTACTTGGCTACACCCCTGTCTCTTACGTAAATTATTTGAACATAGGGCTGATTGTTCTTCTTCAAGAGAAAAGCCTTGCTTGTGAGTAGTGGCGGAGCTTGAAATAAAATTTCAGAGAGGGGACTCGTATTTTTGGACAAAAAACGTAAATCTACACTACTAAGAAAAAAACATGCGGGGGGGGGGGGGGGGTTGCGCGCCAAGTAAGCTTTGCTTTACCCCTGCTCGCGCGGGCGAAAATTATAGGATTTTGAATTCCAACTTCAACGCACCGTTCAGATTCCTCTTATTGATTATGCCTTAAACACGATAAGTAAATATCTTCTAGGTTGGATTCTATCGTTATGAACGTTAAGCTGAGTTTAAACTATTAAGAGAAAGATCAAAGTTGCATAGACCTAATTCGCATAGGATGTCTTATTATAATCAACTACTTACATTTTGTCAAATCTACACTACCAAGATATCGGAAGCCTAAAAGCCCGTGCATTAGTGTCTAATGTGTAGTGTTTGAATGTGTTTTTCTTGATTCTTTTTTTTTTTTTTTAACTTTCATTTTTTGTGCATAGAGTACAAAAAAAAAGGGGTATTGAATCTAAATAATTCAAAGCTTGAGCCATTGGCTAATAATCGGAACTTTAACGTTTAACCAATATAATCACAAGTGAACATGTGGGTGTAAAAAATGAATCCCCGTTAAGTCTGAACTAACTGAGTTAGTTCAAGATGACGTGGCTGCTAACGTGGACCGGATGCTGACTTGGCAGCTGACTTGGCATGCCACCTCAGCTACCACGTTAGCATCTGGTCCATGTCAGCTGAGCATGTCAACATGACACCTCAGCTGCCACGTCAGCATCTGGTCCATGTCAGCACGCCACCTCAGCAACCACGTCATATTGAACTAACTCAGTTAGTTCAGAGTTAACGGAGATTCATTTTTGACATCCACATGTTCGCTTGGATTATCCTGATCCAACGTTAAAGTTCGAATTATCATTAATCAATGACCAAAACATTAGATTATTTAAACCCAATACCTAAAAAAAGAAGCGAACATTTTGGGGTTCTCCATGGCCCACTCAAGACATAAAGAATGAATATGAGACAAATATAATTGTTTTTTTTTTTATTCACAAAATGGAAACATAAACTTGACCTTTTAACTTTTAGTCTATTGTCTATATCACCTCTAGACATAAAACCAATATTTTATATAACTTATTTTGGCCAGTGTATTAAAAAACAAGTAACTATTAGATATCAACTAATATATTCAAATAAATTTTAGAAAGTACAATAAAAATAATATTAAAATTCGTCATATTAGATACAAGCCAATAACAGAAAGCAATTAGTATCTCAATTGTCATTCGAAAGGATATATTAGATTATTAAACTTTTAGAAAGTGGATGGGGTATTTTATTTTTATCCAAATCGCCAAATCGGCCTTTTGACTCTTGTTAGTGCATGCTTTATTTTGGTTTGTTATTCTTTCATAGAAATTCGTATAAATAAGCTCATGTTCGAGGCTGTTTAATAGTATCTTAAGGTGCTATTTGCTAAGCCTTTTAATGGGGCTCTGAACCATTAAGTGTTGAATGATTTAGTATTTAGTGTGTTTGTTTCAGCTTTTGAATGGAATGGTTAAAGCTGAACCATTAAGACTTGGGATATAGTTGAACCATTAAGTACTGAACCATTAACCACTGAATTAGGCTGAACCTTAATGAGACTCTCATACCGATGTGTGACAAGAAAACTAACCACTAAGCTAAGCAGTCAATCTCGGCGAGATCTCGGTGGTATCTCGGTGGAATCTCGGTTATCGGTAGGTCAGGATCATATCGGTTTGAAATCTCGGTAATTATCTCGGAGCCGAGAATATCGGCCGAGATGACCAATATATCGGCTGAGATTGTCAATTTTTATATCGGTCGAAATGCCGAGATATCGGTTCTGTTTTATTTTTGGGCCTATTTGATCAAAGTGATATAATTATTCAACTATCAATCGGCCTCAGTGCTTCAGTTCAGTAGCAATTGTTGAAAATACCTTAGTGAAGAAACAATAAGTATACCCGAGATTAAGATTAACCTCCGGGGGGTTTATACTTAGGTAACTACAGGTTTAATCCTTTACCCAAACCGTTATGACAACCCGAGGGTTTGTTAAGGTGAGTGTGGTATGTGTTATGTGTGAAATGAACAAGAGATTTAAGTGGTTCGGTCGTTAATGACCTACGTCCACTGTGAAGGCACCGGAATATTATTGCTAACAAGAAAGAATTACAAGTAATGAGTATAGTAGTGATGGTTGTGTATCTGAATGAATACATGAGTTGCATCTAATGCTATTTATAGGCTTAATAGTGGACCGCATGGAGAGGCCCACAAGTGACACCAGTGGCTTAGGCCCAACCGGGGCCCAAGCCCATGGTCTTTCTGGAAATGGCGGGAAAGGACGAGGCACTGTTGATGACGTCAACCCACAGTGCGGTCGTTGTTGCAGTTGGACACGTGTCCGCCTTCTGGTGGTGCACAGTAACTTCGTACTTGCTACAGTGTCCAGGCTATCTCTGCTGTCTGATTTGACGCCTGACAGTGGAGGAAGTAATGCCTGCTGGTCACTGTTCACGACAGCGTGTACAGTGCAGCCGTTCCCCTTTTGTACTATCTGCCACATGTCCTTCTTCTGTTGGTGTATGCTCTGACACAGATCCTTATGAATCTTCCTTTTGTCGTCCCTTGTACCTCCTTCAACGTGCTAAGGGAATCTTCCGCGTGTGATGTCACGCGCGTATCAGGTATTAATTGTTGCTTATCATTTGTGCCGGCGCGCGAGGGTGTTGATTGGCTGTCCTCGCGCGAGTATGCTCCTGCGCCGTGACGTGGCGCAGGGTTGCTACTTAGTGGGGATAGGGACGCCTTTCAGATTAGGCTCCCTATCCCTTCAAGTCCCCCTAGTCTAGGGCTTCTCCTGCTCGCTGATGAGGAGGTGGAGTGCTAGACTCGAAAGGTAGAAGTCGCGGATGAAAGCTCATCTGCTTGCGTTGTAGCCTTTGGGGGTGTTATTCTGATTTGAGAAAATATAGGCGGGGAACGTATTTCTCCGTTTTTCGTCAAATTTGCGCCGTGGAGGACGTCCTCCGTCCCAACGTTGCAGTGGTTGAGCGGGGAACGTCTTTTGAAAATTTACGTCAACTTTCCGCTGGGAAGGGCGTTCTCCGCCCCAACGTTGCAGTGGTTGGGCGGGGAACGTCTTTTGAAAGTTTACGTCAACTTTCCGCTGGGAAGGGCGTTCTCCGCCCCAACGTTGCAGTGGTTGGGCGGGGAACGTCTTTTGAAAGTTTTCGTCAACTTTCCGCTGGGAAGGGCGTTCTCCGCCCCAATCGTTGCAGTGGTTGGGCGGGGAACGTCTTTTGAAAGTTTACGTCAACTTTCCGCTTAGACATTTACTGCTGCTGGGGTAATTTAATGCGGGTCTGGAGTTGTGATAAATTCTAAATCATTAGCATTGAATTTGCCTCTCATAAATTGGAATAAATGCGCCTGGAATTCGAATGATCAATTGCTTCTGAGGGAAGTTTGGTGGTTGCTGATGTGTCAGCAACTGTCTGGTTGTACAGACTGATACATGTCCCATCGTGGTTGCAATTATCAATATCTCGTCTGTGTCAGGAGCGTGGGGTTTCACGCGTCTGACATTTTTTCTGCATGGTTGAGATTGTGCCACGTGTCGAAGGGCACGTGTTGTCTGTCAGGCGCGTGGGTTGCCACGCGCTTGAATGGTTGATGTTGTGAGATCTGTTGACACGTGTCGATCATCCAGCGCCTGTGTAGTGTACAACTGTCATACACTTCCATCCAGGCCACTCGTTTTTATTGCGGACACGTGTCATCATCCTGTGAACGGAATTTGAAAAGTTGTGACGGTTTATACTCCTCCGGTGGGTCCCCCTGCCATAAATGCGATGAGTATATAAGGCCTGTTGTGGCTCATTTGAACGGTTATGCTCTCTAATCTTCTTCCACTTTTCTTTTTCTCTCTTCATTCTCCGGTCAATCTCCGTTTGAAGTTTCCGGTTAATCTTTGAAGATCTTGATCTTGAAGATTTATTTGAAACTTCATATTTCTTCTACGTTGGTGTCTTCTTTTTATCTTTGTGTTATTTTCTGGTCGTTAACTTCTTATTTCCCACTTTCATTGAAGATTTCGTTTGATCTTCAAACTTTCCGGTGAGTTTTCCAGATTTTTCATCATCATGTCTGAAAGTGCTAGTGTTTCTGAGGAGGTTGTGGGCGAGCAGCCGGAGGAGGTGGTGCAAGAGACCACCGTGGAAGGTGGAAAAATCAAAGAGAGGAAACTGATGTCCAACACTTGCTGTGTTTGGAGTCAAGAAGCCTTCAACCGGTTTCTTGTTATGTACGGGATCTCGCCGGAGTGGGAGCCTACCCTTCCAACTCCGACCAGCACTGTCCTCTCGGCCGGTACCGGCCGGTTGGCGTTGTACGAGGCCCACTTTGCTAAGTGTGGGTTCCGCTTGCCGTGTACTCGGTTTCAGATCGACACCATGGTGGCTTATGGTGTTGGTCCTACGCAACTAACCGCTTTTGGGATGCTGCGGTTAGTGCATTTCGAAGCTTCTTGCCGCGCCCTAGACATTGAACCCACTGTCGAACGGTTCAATGTTTTCTACTTTATGGCGCGGGATGAGATGTGGTTCTCCTTCAAGCCGCGTCCCAAGGTGCCACCCATGGCCACCCATACTCCTAAGTCCTTGCATTGGGCTAAGGAGAAGTTTTTCTTCGTGAAGAGGGGTGTGATACCCATTAGTCTCCCCTGGAAGGTGATAGGGGATGGGCAGCGGGTGGCGGACATGCCTGTGCCCAAGGACTTCAAGAAGCAGGCGTGGTTCCTTACCCTTACCGCCAACGCCACTAAATTGGAATTCCAGAACTTGACGGAGGGTATTTTCTTTCTTCTGGGGATGAGTCGAAATGGCATCCGGGCGGGTAAAGAGCCATATATTGCGCAGGAGGGTAAGTATAATGTCATTATTATTATCATTATTGGTGTTTCTTGTGCTCTTTTCCTTATTGTTTGTTAATATTGCAGGTGTAAGTAAATTTGAATTTTATGCCGCCCGTCAGGATAAAGGTATCAAGTGGAGGCCTTTGGCGGAGGGTCAAACTTCTTGTTTGGACGCGCTTGCTGACCGGTTCTACTACCCGGATTTAACTGCTGCGCCCAAACCCTATTACACAACTGGTGAGTCTCCCAGCCCTTTATTTGATAGTATTTTCGGGGATGATACTTTAGGGGAGACTCCGCCGGCAGGCTCGTCCGCGAGGCGTGGTCGTTGGAAGCACGCTCCGCGGAGGCACAGGTACCGAGCCATGATTACCCTTTCTGACTCGGGTTCTTCCGTTTCAGCAGGAGAAGCTGTAAAAGGGCGTCGACGGAGGAAGGATGGCCCCCCCTCTGAGGATGACGAGGAAGCAGAATCTTCTCAGCTGGAGAAGAGGAAGAGGTCGCGGACCGCTGGGCCGGTGAAGGAGACTCCAGTCGCGTCTGGCGCTGGCGGTGGTGAGGGTTCGGTGCCTGGTCCGGACCCCGTTAATATTTCCAAGGGTCCTGTTGGAAGTGGTAGCGGTGGCGGGCCCGTTTTCAGTATGGGCATTGGTGCTGCCCCTGCGCGCCAACCACTCTTCCAAAAGTTATTGAGGAAGAAGACTCCTGGTAAGTTCTTTTTTCCTCCTTTTTCTTCTTTTCTATTTTCATTGATTGTATTATTATTAATGTTATTGTTGACTTGCAGTGGCGCCGAAGATTGTGCCCTCTGCTTCTTTGTCGTCTTCCGCCGAAGCGGGTGGAGGGGAAGAGGATGCCTTGTGGAGGGAACAGGAGCTTGCGCAGGAGCAGGCGCGGGCCGATGAAGCCTTGCAAAAGGCTGAGGCTGAGAAGGCCGTTGCTGCCAAGCAAGCGGCAGCCGATGAAGCCCGCCGCCGGGCTGAGGCGGAGAAGAAGGCTGCTGCCGATGAAGCCGCAAGAAAGGCTGAGGCAGACAAGAAGGCTGAGGCGGACCGCCTTCGCCTCCAAGAGCAAAAGTTCTTGGAGGAAAAAACCAGGCTTGCTGAGGAGCGCGCTGCAAGGGAGCGTGCCGGAGTTGAGAGCCAGGAGATGGCTCCTGATGGAGGGGATGCCTTTGAGAGGGCTTTGCTCCAGCAGGGCGCCTCTGGAGCTGGTGGGAGCGGCTCGCGCCAGGATCGGCGCGAGGCTTCCAGGGTTGGGGAGTCAACAGGAGTCTATCACGGCTCTTGTTGGTCTGGCGGTGACGCCATCTGGCGCCCTCGTTGGGCAATAAGGGAAAACACATTGTTTTCCAACTCCTTGGCTGCCGAGGAGTTTGTTGGCGAGGTGGTGCCTCCCTATGAGCGCACTCACCAGGATATGTTGAGTCGTGAAGACCTAATAACCGCCTTGTGCGTTAACCAGGCGACTCAACTATCCATGATGGACTCGCTGCGGCGCCGTGATTCGGCGTTGTGGCGAGAGATGGAGCAGGTGGAGGCGGAGAAGGCCAGCCTTGCTGAGAAAGAGGCTGCCTTCAAAGCCGAGATTGCCAAATACCGCCGCCGTGCCCATGACGCGGAGGCTAAAGTTGCCAAACTTGAAGAAGACGCGGTTGTTGAGAGGCGCCGTTGGTCAGATTCATGGAAGAAGGCCAACACTGACATCTCCGATCTCAAAGATCTTCTGTCAGTGGCGCGTGAGGAGCGGCGGACGGCGGTGAAGAGTCTTGAAGAGAAGAGCAGGGCCCTCACGGAGAGGACGGCGAAATATGTAGAGATGCGCAAGGAGCTCGAGTCAAAGGACGAGGCTCTTGTTGCGGCTACTGAGCGCGTCTCTTCGCTGGAGCGGGAGAGGGCCCAGGTTCTTAGTGCGAAGGAGGACCTTGAGCGAGACCTGGATTCTTGTGACCAGGCTCGCCTTGCTGCTGTGAAGGAAGGTGAGGCGGCCAAGTTGCTGCTGGATGAAGCTGTCACCGCCCAATCCCAGATGCAGGACTCCATCAAATGGTTGATGACAGACGGGATGGCTGGGGTAAGTCTTCGCGCTTTCTCTGCTTTTGAGACTTGTCTTTTTCACGTGCTAACTTTGTTTTTATGCGCAGGTTTTCAAGAGATTTTGGCAGGAGCCCTTGCTCGGAGACCAGATCGCCGCCATTGCTGCTAGTGCCCAAGCCTATGGTTATGGCGAGGGCTATGAAGACGGTTTCTTGCATGCGCAAAATGATGGGCGCATCGTGGACGCGGAGCATTATGGTAAGCCACTGAAGGATGAGTATGAGGCGGAACTTCAAAAGTTCGAGAAGATAGAGTTCCCCATCCTTCAAGTGCTTGCGGACTGCAACAAGAACGCGGATCCGCCTGCGGCCCTTAGGTATTTCATAGAAACGTCTGATGCGCTGGCGAAAGCTTCTGGCGAGGGGCCTTCCGGCGCAGCTGGCCAGTGATTAGGCCTTTTAATATTTGTAACTTTTCTTTTCCTTGTAAATATAGAAGGGTTTTTAATTCCCTTGGTTAATGAAACTTTTGTTTGTTATATCGTGTTGTCTCGTCTCTAATTTACTTATTTAACCAAGTCGTCACCCGGTGTGTAAGTAAGAGTTAGAGCGCGCGCTCGGCTAGACAATCCGACGTCTAAGTGTTCAACACTTCCTCGCCTTGAAGATTGTAGCGGAGGCGACTTGTGCCAATGAGTCCGACTTAGGCGCGTGATCGCCTCGCCTTGAAGACCCGTTTACCGCGTTTATGTGGCGCGCTACTCTGTCCGAGTTGCAATGACTCTAGAAGACAAGAGTTGAGGCGCATGTTGCGGTGTTGTAGGTCCGGCGAGTAAATCCGTCTTGAAGACTTTGCTGCTTAAGTAGGCGCCCGACGCGCATGTGGCGCGTCTTGAAGGCGTGCCTTGCTAGCGTGTCCGACGTGATTTTGCCTAAGTCTTGAAGACCTTGGCGCGGAAAGTACAAGTAGAAACACAGATATAGGAAACGTTTTCATTAATAATATGGCGTGTGTAGCCATTTTGATTACAAATAACAGCGCCGTAACTGAGCGCCGTTCCATGATCTTGGAATAGGAGTGCCATCGAGCTTTTCCAATGCGTAGGCACCTTTTCCGAGCACCTCTTGAATTTTGTAAGGGCCTTCCCAAGTTGGGGCGAGCTTCCCAGGCTTTTCGGCGTTGGAAGCTTCATTGTTGCGGAAGACGTAGTCCCCAATCTTGAAGGCTTGCTCCTTTACATGTTTGTTGTAGTATTGCTCGAGTTGGGTCTTGTAACTTGCTTCCTTTATTGCCGCGAGGTTGCGGCGTTCTTCCAACAGATCAAGGTTCGTGCGGAGTTCTTTATCGTTGTCGGTTGTGTTTGCCATCAGTACCCTTGCCGTGGGGCAAGCTATTTCTGCCGGGATTACCGCCTCGGACCCGTATGTTAGGCTGAACGGGGTTTCGCCGTTGCTTGTTTTCGTGAGGGTGCGGTAAGCCCATAAGACGTGCGGCAACTCGTCTACCCACCCTGTTCGCCTGGTTCCGAGTCTTGTCTTGATGCCTTCAACGATTGTGCGGTTGGCTCTTTCTACCTGACCGTTGCCTTGCGGGTGCGCAACGGATGTGAAGATTTGCGTGACTCCCATTTGAGCCAGCCATTGTTGGAGGGCCTGGTCTTCGAATTGTGTCCCGTTGTCACTGACCAATTGCATCGGTAATCCAAACCGACAGATAATGAACTCCCAGATGAACTTCTTGACATGTGCGCCATCGATCTTTGCCAGGGGTTTCGCTTCGACCCACTTAGTGAAGTAGTCGATAGCGACAACCAAGTACTTGACATTGCCCGGCGCTGCCGGGAATGGTCCGACTAGGTCAATAGCCCACTTTTGGAAGGGCCAAGCCGCGGTTACTGGTATGAGATTATTTTTTGGGCGCAAGGTGTTTGGAGCGTGACGCTGGCAGCTGTCACATTTGCGTAACTCGGTAACTGCGTCGACGTGCATGCCAGGCCAATAATATCCTGCATTCATCAGTTTTGCCACTACCATTCTTGGGCCTGCGTGTAGCCCGCAGGTTCCTTCATGTATATCTTTGAGGAGAAAGGAGGCTTCGGCCGGGTCAACACAGCGCAAGAGTGGCCCCAAGTAAGAGCGGCGGTACAGGATGTCATCGGTCAGTTGATATTGCAGGGCTTTGGTTTTTATCTTCCGGGCTTCGAGTTTGTCATTGGGCAGAACTCCCGATGATAAAAAGGCTTTGATCGGTGTCATCCATGACCCGTTCCCTGTTTGAGTAACGTTGACCTGGCGCATGGGGACCGATGGTTTGTCTCGTACTTCGACGCGGACCTCTTTTGCCATGTGTTCAAAAACCGTGGATGCCATTTTGCTGAGTGCGTCAGCGGGTTTGTTTTCGCTGCGCCGGATGTGTTCGACTGTGCATGTGTCGAACTTGCGCATGAGTTTCTTGGCTTGTTCCAGGTATAGAGCCATGGTTTCGTCTTTTGCATCGTATACCCCGTTGATCTGCCGTGCTACCAACAAAGAGTCTACATGTGCCTCTACGTGCCTGGCCCCCATTTTTTCCGCTATGCGGAGGCCTGCCAGCAACGCTTCGTATTCCGCTTCGTTGTTTGTGCTTTTGAACTCGAGGCGGATGGCGTATGTGAACTCGTGTTTGTCTGGGCTGATGAGGCGCAAACCGGCGCCAGCGCCGTCTCCGTTGGAGGCCCCATCGGTGTATAAGGACCACTTTTGCGATGGGTCGTGCACTGGCGCGGGTGATTCTTCTTCTCGGCATTCTTGAACTTTGTCTGCTGGGATCTCGGTTGCGAAGTCTGCTAGTACTTGGCCTTTGATTGCGGGTCGGGGTTTGTAGTTGATTGTATGCTCTCCGAGCTCAATGGCCCATTTCGCTAATCTTCCCGACAACTCGGGTTTTGCTAAGATGTCATTTATCCGATAATCTGTAAGTACGTTTATCGGGTGGCCTTGGAAGTATCTGCGCAGCCTTCGAGAAGCATGAATCAGAGCTAGGACCAGCTTTTCCATTATGGTGTACCGGGTTTCCGCATCTAACAATGTGCGGCTGATGTAGTAGATCGGCGTTTGCACACCTTTACGATCAACCATCAGAACTGCGCCTATTGCCCGCTCCGTGACCGAGAGATAGAGCGTTAGAGGCTCTTTGGGGAGCGGGGCTGTCAGTGTAGGAAGATTCATCAAACATTGCTTCATTTGTTGAAAAGCTGACTCTGCTTCAGGGGTCCAGCGGAAGTTGCTCTTTTTTAGGCAGTTTTTCAAAGTATCCACAAATGGAAAAGATTTTGAAGCGTAATTGGATAGGAAGCGGTTTAGGGCAACCAAGCGGCCCATTAATGTTTGTACCTCTTTGACAGAGGCTGGTGACGGCATCCGCTCGATTGCCTGAACTTTTTCTGGGTTGGCGCGGAACCCATCCCGCGTAACGATAACGCCCAGAAATTTCCCCTCTTCCATCCCGAACGAGCATTTGCTTGGATTCAGCTTCATGCGGACCTTTCGGAGCTGTTTGAACGTCTGCTGGATGTCTCGTAACATGTCACTTTCTTCCTTGCTTTTGATCACCAAATCATCGACGTATACTTCGAGCCGTACGCCGATTTCTTCTACGAAAGCCGTGTCCATCAGACGCTGATACGTTGCGCCCGCATTTTTCAGGCCGAAAGGCATCTTTGTGTAGCAGAAGATGCCTGCGTCTGTGCGGAACGCTGTTTTGTCTTCATCCTCTTTGGCCATCTGTATTTGGTGGTATCCCTTGTAAGCATCCAAAAAACACTTGTATCGGTATGGGGCGAGGGAATCCACTTTCAGGTCGATCTCTGGTAGAGGGTAGCAATCCTTTGGACACGCTTTGTTGATGTCTTTGTAGTCTACACACATGCGCCATCCTCCATTTGCTTTGGCGACCATGACGGGGTTGGCCACCCACGTCTGGTATCTAATGGGGCGGAGGATGCCCGCGTTGAGCAGCTCGGTGACTTGTTCATTCATGGCCTTTGTTTTCTCCGGGCCCATACTTCTTTTCTTTTGTACAATTGGCTCTGCGGAGCGATAAACATTAAGCCTGTGTTCCGCTATTTCCCGTGGAACACCCACCATGTCTGCCGGTTGCCATGCAAAAATGTCCATGTTACTGATCAGTAGTTGCTTTAAATGGTTTCGTATGGACTCGGAGATTTCATGGCCGATGATCACCGTTTGCTCCGGAAATTTGGGATTGAGCGTCCATTTTTCCGGCTCTGTGCGGGCATTTGTTTTGACCATCTTTAACGGCTTGGCTGCATCTGTGGCGTGGCAGTCTTTGTTTCCTCGGATGAAAGCGACGCCCGTTTTGGTGGGGAACCCCACCATTGCGTGCGCCGTGGAGGCGTTGGCGTTGAAGCGAGCAATGCCTTCTCGCCCTAGAAGTATGTCATGGTTTGATGTGGCTGGTAGGACCATGAAATCACATATCTCTGTACGTTCGTGTGTACCGTCGGTCCAAGTTACAGGCAACGAAAGCATGCCGCGGGGCATGATGGTTTCATGGATGAAACCGGAAATTGGCTCATTGACGGGAATAAGCTTTGCTTTATCTTCTTCATCGAGTTGTTGGAAACACTGGTCATACATGATATCCGTGCTGCTGCCGCCATCTAAAAACATATACCGCGTGCGGTAATGTCCGAAGACGGCGGTGATCACTAGTGGAGCTGTGCAGGAGGCGCCCCCTCTGACCCTTGGCATGAGGATATCAGCCTCTTTCCATGAGTCGTCTAGTGGCTGTACCCGGGTGCGCTTCCCATGTTGGGTGTTCTTGCCCCGCCATGTCATGTTGCACTGGTGGCGGGGGATTAAAGTTGCAGCGTGAGTGTTTAGGTCCCGGATTTTCTTCCGCGACCCTTCGCCTTGGGTTTCTTCGTTGCCTTGACCCTTGCCAGCTCGGCGAACATTTTTGACCAGGTGGCCGAGCTGGCCTGATTTCAGCGCTGCCTCTATCTCCATTTTTAAACTGTAGCAGTTGTCTGTGAGGTGACCGTAGTCGTTGTGGTACTCACAGAACTTGCTACGGTCCACATTTCGGCGCTTTCCCAGAGGGTTGGGCTCTTTCAGGGTGACCTGCTCGGTTTTCAGAACTTGAGATGGTGTTTTTGTTAACGGGGTCCAGTCATGGTTTTTCTTTGAGTGTCCGCGCTGGTCCCGCGTTTGTTTGGAGCTGATGATCTGTCGGGCATCACCGGCCGGAGAATATTTTCCCTCGTCGGTGGTGCCTGTGATGCGGTTCCAGACGGATTTGTTTTTGTGTCTATTACTATTATTATTATGGTGTTGTGGCTGGAAACCGTGTTGCTGGTTGAAGGATTTTTCGGAGGAGGCATATATTTTGGCCGAGCGTATGAGCTCATCCCAGGACTCTGGGATGCCATCTTTGCCGGTAAGGCATTTCATGAGGTCTGGGCTGCGCACATTGTGAATGAACGCGGCCCGTGTAAGCTCCTCCCCGCATCCGATTTGTAGTGCTTCTTTGTTAAACCGGACTATGTAATCTTCGATCGTTTCCCTGTCATACCGCCGGCATAGCAGGATGTCCGCCTTGTCTTTCTTATGCTTACGTAGGTGCGAAAAGTGGCTGCCGAACTTCTCTGTGAGGTCGTCGAAATCCTTTACGCTTCCCGCTGGGAGGCTGTCAAACCATACCCTGGCGGCACCCGTGAGGGTTTGAGCGAAAAGGTGGCACCACACCTGAACAGGCCAATCCACGGACACACCCGCGCACTCAAAGTCATGCACATGGTCGTCTGGGTCACGCAGGCCATCGTATCTACCGATGCTGCTTGGGAGTTTGGCCTTTCTTGGTACCTTGGCAGCCGCTATGCGAGCGACGAACTTGGACTTTTCAGCAAAAGCTTTTGGTCGGAATGGTTTGACCAGGTCATCGTCTATCTCACTGTCTCGCGACGTGTGAGTGTGTTTCTTTCTTCTGTGATCGGAATCACTGCTTGACGATTCGTAACCGTCCGGCTCTTCACGTGATTTGGCGTAGCCCCGAGCTCTGACGTTTCCGCCGAGCTCCCCGCTACGACCCTCACCGTGGTTGGCCGTATCTTTCTTCTTGTATCTTGCTTTCGACGGGGTGTCGAAAGCCAGTGTCTTACCCTTCTTTTTTGCTTGCTGCAATAGTTTGCGTTGGTAGATTGCAGCGCTCTTGGCATTCTGACGGAGTAGCCAGCGATCCGGATCCTCTTCGGAGAGCTCTTGACTGTCGTCGTCGGATTCGACGTCACGGATTTCAACGGCTGACCCGTCGAGCCGAGACGTCGTCTGCTTGACGACAGTGTTGGGTGTGGTTTGGTTATCCGGCTGTCGGAGGTCTTCGTCTCCAGTTTGGTGCATGCCGGAGGTGTTAGGGTTGGGTTCAGCCATGGGTAGGGTTAAAAGATGAGTGAAAAGAGCTGTTCTAACCGTTGGATGGCGCCAATGAAGAAACAATAAGTATACCCGAGATTAAGATTAACCTCCGGGGGGTTTATACTTAGGTAACTACAGGTTTAATCCTTTACCCAAACCGTTATGACAACCCGAGGGTTTGTTAAGGTGAGTGTGGTATGTGTTATGTGTGAAATGAACAAGAGATTTAAGTGGTTCGGTCGTTAATGACCTACGTCCACTGTGAAGGCACCGGAATATTATTGCTAACAAGAAAGAATTACAAGTAATGAGTATAGTAGTGATGGTTGTGTATCTGAATGAATACATGAGTTGCATCTAATGCTATTTATAGGCTTAATAGTGGACCGCATGGAGAGGCCCACAAGTGACACCAGTGGCTTAGGCCCAACCGGGGCCCAAGCCCATGGTCTTTCTGGAAATGGCGGGAAAGGACGAGGCACTGTTGATGACGTCAACCCACAGTGCGGTCATTGTTGCAGTTGGACACGTGTCCGCCTTCTGGTGGTGCACAGTAACTTCGTACTTGCTACAGTGTCCAGGCTATCTCTGCTGTCTGATTTGACGCCTGACAGTGGAGGAAGTAATGCCTGCTGGTCACTGTTCACGACAGCGTGTACAGTGCAGCCGTTCCCCTTTTGTACTATCTGCCACATGTCCTTCTTCTGTTGGTGTATGCTCTGACACAGATCCTTATGAATCTTCCTTTTGTCGTCCCTTGTACCTCCTTCAACGTGCTAAGGGAATCTTCCGCGTGTGATGTCACGCGCGTATCAGGTATTAATTGTTGCTTATCATTTGTGCCGGCGCGCGAGGGTGTTGATTGGCTGTCCTCGCGCGAGTATGCTCCTGCGCCGTGACGTGGCGCAGGGTTGCTACTTAGTGGGGATAGGGACGCCTTTCAGATTAGGCTCCCTATCCCTTCACTTAGTTATTGTTGAAGACACAGATCTGAAGGGTGTATGTTCGTCAAAGAGGCGGTGGTGATGTTATCAGAAGAGGGAAACACAAGGTGGTGATGATGCTATCATAAGAGATGTGCGGTGGTGATGTTGTATAGAGGGAGAGAGAAAGATGCGACAGTGGTTGTAAAGTTAATAAATTAATACATATAATAGCTGGAACTGGCAGCACAATACCCAAAGTTACTAAATGTTATTATTTTATTTCCAATAAATCGTTGTTTAAGTACTTATAGTTGAATTGTGGTTGATTTTTTTATTCATTATTTACTTTATAGATTATATATTTTTAATAATATATTGAATCCAACCTTTATTTTGATTTTACTGTGTTTGTATAGATAAAGATATATGTATAGATAAAGATATACAGATACATTATAATATAATTGGAGTTTACACTTTCCATTAATAATATTTTGGAATTTGTTTAATAAAGTATATTTTTATATTTTTTATTGCCATACCTTGCCGTACCCGTATCTAGGATTTTTGAGTTTTGCCGTTCCCCGTACCCGTATCGTCCCCGTACCTCGATCCCGTACCCATCCAAGTGCTACATAGATGTTAACTTTATATGTTAGTTAATGTTGATGTTTGTATGTTGGTATATCAGTTAGTATATAAGTTAATGTAAGTTATAACATTATATATATAAACACACATATATATACACACATATTATAAAACTACCGATATCTCACCGATATCTCACCGCGAAAAATGATATATCAAATATCGGTCCTTGACCGATAACCGATATTTTTCCGCATTAACTGCTTAGCCACTAAGAGGTCCAACTTAGGGGGGACGGGGCGCCACCCGAATTGGTCACGGGTACCCACTACCAACATGATAACACCGCTGCCACCCATGATGGTAGTGGTCCCGTGAACCGTTTTGGTGGTTCTTTTTACCGTGATGGTAACCCTTTTTTTTTGTTATTTTTAACTTAAATAAATGCTATTGTTTTATTTTATTTTAACCGTTTGTTTTAGTATTTTAACCGTTTGTTTTATAACCTAAATAAATAAAAAAACATTAAAGAGGAACATAAAAAAAACTGAAATTCATTACTATTAAACATAAAAAATAAAATACATTAAACCAAAAAAACCCTAAAGTTGGCGCAACAGTTGTCATTAGGGGTGAGCAAATGTCGGTTCGGTTCGGTTTTTACATATAACCGAAACCGATAACCGAAGTTCGGTTTTAGGAAAATCCATAACCGAAACCGTTCGGTTACGTCGGTTCGGTTACTTCGGTTAATATGTCGGTTATCGGTTTGGTTTCGGTTATGTTCGGTTATGTTCGGTTAATAACCAAACATAAAACTTGTGCAAAATTATAAACTTAAAATAGTTAGTAAAGTGTTTTGAACATTTTTCAAGAATACAAATATATAAAAAAATGCAAGAAAAAGACATGAAATAAATAAAATATTCTTCAAATATATGGATATACATGAAAAATACATAAGTTACATAAAAAATATATTTCAAATACATAAATATACAAGAAAGTTACATGAAATATACCGGAAATACATGAAAATATATTCCAAATATATGGATATATGTATGCAACATAATTAAGTATATAACTATCGGTTCGGTTTCGGTTATTTCGGTTACGGAAGAGGGGAAAACCGTAACCGTAACCGTAACCGAATGGTTCGGTTTTGGCCATATGTTAACCGTAACCGATCGGTTAATTCGGTTTCGGTTATTTTCGGTTCGGTTATCGGTTCGGTTTCGGTTTTTTTCGGTTATCGGTTTTCATATGCTCACCCCTAGTTGTCATGCCTCCACATGGTCAAAACTGTTGTCGTATCGAGCCGCATAGTCCACATGCGTGAACTCGATAGCCATCTTTGGGTCAGTTCCCGGCTCCACCCTCAACGTGTTCTCGTACAGGGTGGTCCACCGATCACACTTTATGTTGAGATCGGCCCACTTCCGCTGCAGGCTCACGATGGTCCGGTAGTTGGTGCCGACATGGTGGTTAAAAGTTATTCAATATTACTGACTGACCGTTTGGTGGAACGGTTTCAAAGTTATTCAATGTTATTCAATTCGATTAACGGTTTCTAAAGTTAAAAATTGAATTTACTGACCGTTTGGTGGTGGGACGGTTGTAATAGTGTAGTTAATTAATATTAATCTTTAAACCGTGGGAAATTAAAAAAAAAGTTTAGTGAAATTAAAAATATAAATAAATAAAAGAATCAGTGGATTGCTGCCTCCAAAAAAGTGTTTCAGTGAAGTAAATCAGTGAAGTGATGTGACAGTGCATAATTGGTTAAAATCAGTAAAATAAATTTTTTTTCCTAGTAACATCCCTTCCCCCTTAGTAATTTAGCACTTAACAATTACCTTAGTCCTTATAGACGTGCATTCACCTCAAATGAATGGCTCTCAAAATGCTCCCCAATGTAGCACTTGTAAAATGTAGCTCCACAACACCAAATGCACTCTCAAGTGCTTGCATTGGGTTTGGTCTTATTTGAGCGTAGTAACGGACCTACATGTATCTCAAGGGGCAGGCACCACCTTTATAAAGAAAAAAAAACAATCTAATTTGTAGGAAAAAATCTCGATTGCACACTTCAAAAGTTCGGTTAAACCCTTCGATCTCCGTCCAAGAAAAAAATTTCTAAGGCCCTGTTTGTTTTCCTCTGAATGAGGCCAGTCAGACATTGATGTCTGATTTGGTCAGTGCAGAGAGAAAAGTGGGTGTTTGGCTCGGATGTCTGAACGAAATGATGGGTTTGATCAGGCCACTTACCCGAACAGACCTTGGACCAAGTCTAACTGATTCAGAGGGACGTGTTGCTGCTGTTCGGCAGCTGGAAAATGAAACCGTGAGTTGTTGTTGTTCGGTAGGCTGCAAAAAGAAAACGGGAGTGTTCAGGCTGCTGTTCGGTCGCAGTAAAAGCGAAAACGGGACAAGAGATTTTAACCATTCAGATATCCAACCAAACATCACTAACGATTCAACACTTAACCATTCAGAACCTCTTAACCATTCAGACCTCTTACTGAGTCAAACACTTACCAATTCAGAAGTTTCCGAACGGACCCTAAGTCCGTTGTAACATCGCAAAATTTCCCCCAAATTTTTATACATAAAAACCTTATTTTATACACATATATGTATATATATATATAATAATAATAATAATAATAATAATACTAGTAAATAATAACAATAATATGGATCACTTAAACTAAGAAGTTGGTGTAGTTAACCCAACCCAACACCTTTGTAAAACAGCCCCATGTTTGGCCATCACCACTAACCCAACCCAATAACAGGCCCAAACCCAGAAATTTCGGCCCACTAGTCCACCAGCCCACTAGCCATTCCCCACCCCCCTCTATTCTGTTTTAAAAAAAGAAATAAAAGGTTGATGCCAGGGCTCGAACTCGAGCATTGAACCGGCTCAACGCATAAACACCACGCACACAGACCAGTTGAGCCACACCATTCAGATATCCAACCAAACATCACTAACGATTCAACACTTAACCATTCAGAACCTCTTAACCATTCAGACCTCTTACTGAGTCAAACACTTACCAATTCAGAAGTTTCCGAACGGACCCTAAGTCCGTTGTAACATCGCAAAATTTCCCCCAAATTTTTATACATAAAAACCTTATTTTATACACATATATGTATATATATATATATAATAATAATAATAATAATAATAATAATAATAATACTAGTAAATAATAACAATAATATGGATCACTTAAACTAAGAAGTTGGTGTAGTTAACCCAACCCAACACCTTTGTAAAACAGCCCCATGTTTGGCCATCACCACTAACCCAACCCAATAACAGGCCCAAACCCAGAAATTTCGGCCCACTAGTCCACCAGCCACTAGCCATTCCCCACCCCTCTATTCTGTTTTAAAAAAAGAAATAAAAGGTTGATGCCACGGCTCGAACTCGAGCATTGAACCGGCTCAACGCATAAACACCACGCACACAGACCAGTTGAGCCACACCATTCATTTGTTTTAATTCAAACTCTAATTATATATAAGGCCATCAAACATTGAACCACCTCTCCTTTCCCTCTTCCTGTTCGACGTGCAGCAGAAGGGAATCAAATGTTTCCTTTTTTTTTTTTACTAATTTGCTTAATTTAGGATAATTAAACCAATTAATGGTTGTTGACTGGATTGCTTAATTATTCCGCGTCCATTACACGATTAATCAACAATTATCACGTACAATTTGTAGCCAAAATCACGTCATTTTATTCGTTTGAGTCAAACATACCAATTCAAGCATCCAAGCATCATCACTATAAATTGAACACCCCTAACCCATCACTACTCGCCGACAATCCTCTCACAACCTCCCATTTCTGTTAATAATCGTTCAATCGAAGAAATTTTGATCGTGTTTGACTTCGGCTTTGACCGATCAATTCTCATACGTAACGTGTTTGTAAGTCAAGTTTTTCTTGTGGGTTTTATCCTTCGGCAATCACACAACAATAACCCCATGATTGATTGGGTTATTGTTGTGTGAATCACGTAATTGCAAAAGCTAGGGCTTGTACATACAAATTGGGGAAGAACACTGAATTCTTATACATTTTATATTTTAAACAAACTGAAAACAAACACAACCACTGGTCTAGACCAAGTGGTTGTGTCTGGTGTTCTTGGACCAACCCACACGGGTTCAAACCTTGGCACCAACATCTTTTTCCTTTTTTTTTTGTTTTGCTTAACAAACTTTAAATATAATTATTTATATTTTATAAATTCATTTTAAAATACTAAAACTCTTTTATTAATTCTAAAAAAATTATTTTTAGTTAATCTGATGAAAAAAGTTTCACTCACAATTTTTAGTTTTCAAAAATTTATTTATTTAATATATATAATAATTAAATCAATTTTATTCTTTTATATTTTTAAAATTCCATTAAAATATCAAAACATTTTATAAATTTCCACAAAAATTATTCTGAGTTTATATAATGATAAACTTTTCTGAAATGATTTTTAATTCTGAAAAATCATTTATTTAATTTTTTAATCAATTTTTGTTAGTTTTAATAATAATTAAATCATAATAAATTCAATTTTTAATATTTTTGCACCAAAATTTTATACAAATTATTTCTGATCATTTGGAACAGAAATATGATTTTTAAACTAATAATTCTTTAATTTTAGTATTTTTAAATATTAAAGTTAAATTTTGACAAATTGTTATAAATAGAATTAATATTCTATTTTAAAGAAAATAATTTTATAAAAAAATATTTTTATACTTTAAACTCATTATTGTGATCACCTTAAATTCAAATTTTATAAAAAGATTTTTGTCTATTTATTCACTAAACTTCTCTCAATTATCAAACATTTTATTATTAATCAAACGAGCATTTATCCCCAATTCAAAGCCCTAGAACATATACATTTGTAGACTAGATAGACTTAGACCGATTTATTACCTTATTATAGGGTGATACTTGGCATTGTTGGGCAACACATATTCTATTTTCACGAGACATAATATTTTGCTAAGGTGAGTTTACATAGCCCTTTTTTTCTGTTTTACATTTTGGGGTGAAACATGTTCAAACATTTTATACACTATCATTTACTCATTCTTACATTGTTGAAACTTGTGATTCAATTACACTATCATTTACTCATTCTATCATTTGACTGTAACAAAAAGACACAGTACAATCATTAACATTGATCAAGCCGTCTGTTTAGATTATAGCGCTATAGGTCTGACAAACCCATCCCCGCATAAATTCAGGGATGATTGATAACAGTAACAACATTTAACTAACTTGCGAGTTAGTCATCAGTCGACACAAGGTTTGATTGTACAAAGACGCATTGTTACATGTCCGCATCATACTCTATCATCATACAACTGGGAATGTTGTACAAACTATTATTATCAAGTATTTACAAAAACCTATGTATTCTCACCAACTTTTGTTGACCCAAAATATTTTCAACTTAACATGTTTCAGGTTCTATTTGCTTGAGGATTTGAGTTAATGCTTGAAGATGTGTGCATAGTATTATTCATTTTGATGTACAAATTCTTGTAGAACAATTGTATGTAATTTATTTAAATCATTTAATGAAATTATTATTCACCATGAGCTACTGAACAATCAACACTACGTGACATTCCGATGTTTCCGCCATCGGTTGGGGTGTTACAGATTGGTATCAGAGCCATGGTTATAGGGAATTAGGTTATTAGAAAAATAATCTAGTCTATAACCATAGGATTATAACCAGTATTTGCTTCTTTTACTTGCTATTCTCTATCTCCCTCCTACTTCTTATCCCTATTTTCATCCTTACAAGAAGGTTGCTCTCCACCACTGGATCTACTCTTAGACTAATAAGACAAAATCCTCAGGTTTAACCTGAACCACCTTGAGATCTCATCGAAGTTCTAGATTTTAATAACGAACACGTGCAATATGGAAGGGTGAACGCCTGTATTCTGAGTCTTCTGTCTAGGCTGGCATTGCGCATATATCCCAATCAGACGAGGGACCCGGATGCCTACCTGGGAATTCTCGGGATGAGTGTTCACTTATAGGCTAAAGCATGTCTTCATATGTTATTAGAATTTAGAATCTTTGATAAGTCAACGTTTTCGTTTATTCGATTACATTCCTTATATAACCTCATTCATTTCATTGTGTCTCTTACAGATCATGCCTCCACGTCGCAGCGCTCGTCTTAACAGTGGTGACAATCATGATGAAGGGAGTAGCAATCACAACCATAACCATGACACTAACCACAACAACAACAACAACAATGGTGTCGATGCCCAACTGGCTGCAATCATTTCTCAACAAATGGCGCAGCAAATCGCAACTCTGGTTCCCAACTTACTAGCTCAAGTCATCCAGTTGAACGGCAACGGGAATGGGAATGGTCTTCCAGCCTGCACTCTCAAGCACTTTAATTCTTGTAATCCCCCAAAGTTTAGTGGTGAAGAAGGAGCTACAGGACTCCTACAATGGTTTGAGGGTATTGAAAATACCTTCATCAACAGTGAGTGTCCCGATAACTTTAAGGTCCGTTATGCTATGAGTGTTCTTCACAAACGAGCACTCACTTGGTGGAATGAGGAAAAGCGTACCCGAGGAGCTGAAGTTGCACTTACTATGACGTGGGATCAAGTCAAGGAGATAATGAAAGATGAATTTTGCCCACGTAACGAGGTCAAGAAATTAGAAGACGAGTTCCACACCCTTGCTCAGGATAGTGGGGAAAACCTTGCTTATAATACTCGCTTCCATGAGCTCAGTCTGTTATTGCCCCATAAAGTCACTCCGCTACCTGTAGCCATCGAGAAGTATATCGGTGGTTTGCCCATGCAGATTCAGGACACGGTATGGGGAAGGAACCCTGCTACCCTAGAAGAGGCCAAGCGTCTAGCAGCTACCTTAACTGATAATCACGTAAAGAACGGGACCTTAGTTCGGAAAGGCAATAAAGCAAGTATTGTAGCCGCGGTAACTACTGAGAACCAGAAGCGTAAGGCCAGGGATCCTGATGTCAACCTCACTACACAAGCTTCTAACAAGAAACCCTATATAGGAAACTATCCATTGTGTAACACATGCAACCGACATCATCCCACTGCTTCAGCGTGTCGCTTGTGCACCAATTGTGGAAAGTATGGCCATCTGGTCAACACGTGTCGTGAGACCCCAAATCTAATGCCAACCAACCCATCAACCCAGCTCAGGCTACTAATCCTAATCGATACAACTATGGTCAATGCTATGAATGTGGAGACCCAAATCACTTCCGTAACCGATGCCCTAAATTAAACAGAGATCAAGACCCTCCAGCTACTTAACAACATGTCCCACCATTCGAACGTCGTTTGCTTTTATTCAATGTATTGACGTTATTTGATTCAAGTAATAAATTCTATTATTGAGATTTTTGTCTAAGAGTTGCTTACATAATATAATCATAATACTTGAATACATGATCTATACAACTACAACTCGTATACTGTGCTTGTTATACTTGTAAACTTGCTTGCATAAACATGTTATCAATTTGCAATCTATGTGTCATTATGCCTTTTCAAACAGTCGGGAGAGGCCCTACAACCTGCTCCACGATTGGTGAAGGCTATCGAACCTACTCAACGATTGGTAGAGGTCATTATGCCTTTTTCAACAGTCGGGAGAGGCCCTACAACCTGCTCCACGATTGGTGAAGGCTATCGAACCTACTCAACGATTGGTAGAGGTCATTATGCCTTTTTCAACAGTCGGGAGAGGCCCTACAACCTACTCCACGACTGGTGGAGGCTATCGGACCTGCTCAACAATCGGTGGAGTCATAGAAGGACGCAAAACTTTAATGTAAGGTAAATTGGTGATTGCGGTCCGGAACGTAATCATGAATTTACAGGTACATTAAGGTAGTGTGAAATTCTATCAAGGTTATAAACTCTAGTTGTCTGGTAGTTCATCAACCCACACTAAACACGAGACAGTTTATTCTATTCATGTCATGCTATAACTCAAATAACAACTATTTTCATCACCTTCAACCCTATGTTTTAAATAAACTTTAGGACGAAGTTTTCAAAAGTAAGGGAGACTGTAACATCGCAAAATTTCCCCCAAATTTTTATACATAAAAACCTTATTTTATACACATATATGTATATATATATATATATATAATAATAATAATAATAATAATAATAATAATAATAATAATAATAATAATAATAAATATTAATACTAGTAAATAATAACAATAATATGGATCACTTAAACTAAGAAGTTGGTGTAGTTAACCCAACCCAACACCTTTGTAAAACAGCCCCATGTTTGGCCATCACCACTAAACCAACCCAATAACAGGCCCAAACCTAGAAATTTCGGCCCACTAGTCCACCAACCCACTAGCCATTCCCCACCCCCCTCTATTCTGTTTTAAAAAAAGAAATAAAAGGTTGATGTCGGGGCTCGAACTCGAGCATTGAACCGGCTCAACGCATAAACACCACGCACACAGACCAGTTGAGCCACACCATTCATTTGTTTTAATTCCAACTCTAATTATATATAAGGCCATCAAACATTGAACCACCTCTCCTTTCCCTCTTCCTGTTCGACGTGCAGCAGAAGGGAATCAAATGTTTCCTTTTTTTTTTACTAATTTTCTTAATTTAGGACAATTAAACCAATTAATGGTTGTTGACTGGATTGCTTAATTATTCCGCGTCCATTACACGATTAATCAACAATTATCACGTACAATTTGTAGCCAAAATCACGTCATTTTATTCGTTTGAGTCAAACATACCAATTCAAGCATCCAAGCATCATCACTATAAATTGAACACCCCTAACCCATCACTACTCGCCGACAATCCTCTCATAACCTCCCATTTCTGTTAATAATCGTTCAATCGAAGAAATTTTGATCGTGTTTGACTTCGGCTTTGACCGATCAATTCTCATACGTAACGTGTTTGTAAGTCAAGTTTTTCTTGTGGGTTTTATCCTTCGGCAATCACACAACAATAACCCCATGATTGATTGGGTTATTGTTGTGTGAATCACGTAATTGCAAAAGCTAGGGCTTGTACATACAAATTGGGGAAGAACACTGAATTCTTATACATTTTATATTTTAAACAAACTGTAAACAAACACAACCACTGGTCTAGACCAAGTGGTTGTGTCTGGTGTTCTTGGACCAACCCACACGGGTTCAAACCTTGGCACCAACATCTTTTTCCTTTTTTTTTTGTTTTGCTTAACAAACTTTACATATAATTATTTATATTTTATAAATTCATTTTAAAATACTAAAACTCTTTTATTAATTCTAAAAAAATTATTTTTAGTTAATCTGATGAAAAAAGTTTCACTCACAATTTTTAGTTTTCAAAAATTTATTTATTTAATATATATAATAATTAAATCAATTTTATTCTTTTATATTTATAAAATTCCATTACAATATCAAAACAATTTTATAAATTTCCACAAAAATTATTCTGAGTTTATATAATGATAAACTTTTCCGAAATGATTTTTAATTCTGAAAAATCATTTATTTAATATTTTTAATCAATTTTTGTTAGTTTTAATCATAATTAAATCATAATAAATTCAATTTTTAATATTTTTGCACCAAAATTTTATACAAATTGTTTCTGATTATTTGGAACAGAAATATGATTTTTAAACTAATAATTCTTTAATTTTAGTATTTTTAAATATTAAAGTTAAATTTTGACAAATTGTTATAAATAGAATTAATATTCTATTTTAAAGAAAATAATTTTATAAAAAAATATTTTTATACTTTAAACTCATTATTGTGATCACCTTAAATTCAAATTTTATAAAAAGATTTTTGTCTATTTATTCACTAAACTTCTCTCAATAATCAAACATTTTATTATTAATCAAACGAGCATTTATCCCCAATTCAAAGCCCTAAAACATATACATTTGTAGACTAGATAGACTTAGACCTATTTATTACCTTATTATAGGGTGATACTTGGCATTGTTGGGCAACACATATTTTATTTTCACGAGACATAATATTTTGCTAAGGTGAGTTTACATAGCCTTTTTTCTGTTTTACATTTTGGGGTGAAACATGTTCAAACATTTTATACACTATCATTTACTCATTCTTACATTGTTGAAACTTGTGATTCAATTACACTATCATTTACTCATTCTATCATTTGACTGTAACAAAAAGACACAGTACTGTGACAACCGGCAAATTTCGTACAACGATTAACGTGATTCTAATCATGTTTTCGAAGTAATTAACATGGTTTAAGGTTAATTATGGTTAGTTGAGCTGATATGAGTCCTACGATGTCCTTTGAAAGTTCGTTGAAGTCTCGATGCCTTTAAAGAAAGACTTCGTGTATTTAACGTAACGAACTGACATCAGCGAAAATTTGTCAAACCGGAATAACATGAGCTTATTCTATGTAAATACGACACGTATTTACTATCGATGCGATCGAATGAGAAATCGGCGTGGTAAACGGCCAAAAACGCAGCGTTTTGGAGAACGCGGAGAGGAACTGACGTGGAAATCAGACGTCTAAACGTGTGGTTTTAACCGTTATCGAACTTTCGGAATAATTATTTATTATAAATAATGTTTCTTATTGAATTTCGAAAGTTATCGGATCATTTAAATGAAGGATAACACAACCGAACCGATTAACGCAATTTTAACGCATGTGCCGTTTTCACGCGTCGGATGACGAAAATAACATTTAAATTGCTCGGTTTAGTTATGTTTTTCATTCGAACAAAACCGAGTCCAGAAGCGAGAACGGGCTAAAACGGAGCAGTTGGTACGCGACGTCGGGCTTGAAGCCCAACCCAAAATCCCACATATATAAGCCTATAACACCCCAAATCTTCCTCATTTCCCACTTCACTCTCTCTCTCTAACCTCCCAAACTCTCTCCACTATCTCTCTCTAGAATTGGGATTCCGGTGACGGAGGCCGGCCGGCCGGCGGAGCAGCGGCGGCGGCGCCGTCACCGGCGTCGTCCGGCGGCTGTCCGGCGGCGTTCCGGCGGCTTCCGGCGGCCTTTTCCGGCGCGTGACACCCCCACCCCCACTAATTTCGATGCCCCGAACACGATGGTGAAGGCCGTTTTCCCTGAAACGAAGCGGTTTGAACGTTGGTACCATTCCGGCGACTTTTCCGGTAAGCTCGTTTTTGAGTTTTCTTTGTACGAACGTTTAGATCGGGTCTTTGGGGGACTCCTCACGAGTTTTCACGGGATTTCGTTCACCGGCCACATTCCGGTGAGCCGTTTCCGGGCTGGTTGCGGGATTAGGAGGGGCCGGGGTGGGTTTGGTCGGGTTCCGGTGGCGCGCAGGCGATTATAACGGTGGTTCTTGGTGGCGTCCGATGGTGGTGGGTCTCGGCTAGAAATGGGCTCGGGTTGGGTGTTTTTACGAGGCTTAGGTTGTTGTTTGTGTTGGTTCAGCTCGGGTCAAAGGCCGGCTCAGATCCAGGTCTTGGTTCGGGTTTGTTGGTTCTCGATGGTAGCTCGGCTCGGTGTTGGTTGATGTCCTCGTTTGATGTCCGGGTCAGGTCAGATCTGGCTCGGTTTGCGTGTTGTCTTCAAGTTCTAGTCGTGGGTCAAGCATGGTACTCTCGGGTAGATCCGATCAGATCTGGTGAACCGTGGTTAGACGAGTCAGATTCGGTTTGGTCAACCCGGTCAACTGATGGTCAACGGGTCAGATTTCGGGTTCGGTCAAGACCCGGTCAACTCAGTGAACTTCGGTCAAGCGTTTCGGTATAACTAACTAGCAATTATTTCATTATATTATTATTTACACATATATTTCTAAAATATATAAATATAAACGACTAACTCGCGAACGAACCGATAAAAATATTAACGAAAAGTATTATGAGATAATATTTGTATATTAGTCGTGACTTGCGTTGTTGTTGGACTAAATTATTGGACTATACATATATATTTGTATAAACGGTATAATTTATAAAATTGTCGAAACGTATAAAGTCTTGTGGATTAGAAATGCGGATAAATATGTCGTCTTGTGTTTGTAATTGGTTTTGGGAAAAATGGTAGACGATTTGTGTCGTCTGGTTTATACGAAAACAAAGGAAACTCTGCCGAAATTTTTATAAAATCCGAAGCGCGACAAGTGTGACATTATTGCGCGTTCTTATAAATAACTTTCCAAGTATTGACAAACGTAGTCATATACAAAATCACGACGTTTTTGACAAAGATTGTTTGTAACAATAATAGTCTATTCCGGGAAATATTTCAAACAAATATATAGTCTTTTGTTACCAAGCGTCACGTATGACGAGTTTTTAAAGGTTACTTGGTAACTAAAATATGTTTGTTGTTCGGATTAAAAGAGGTATAAGCGTACGGTTTTATTTGGGAAACCTTTTTATAAAAAGCAAAGTCTTGAGATTTGTAAGATACTCGGATTCGGGAAAAGAAATAACAAATGTTATTAAAAGGATTTTAATAACTATATTATATTTCAGCAAGGTATATTTTCCGAAAATAACTATACAAGACGATTACATTATCTGGTTTACGAGACAAGCTATGGCTCGGGATGAGTAATACGTTTCGTGATATTAGTCCAAGATAGTTTGCACACGAATAGTAACAAGTGCACAACTTGGGTACTATGTCGTATGTAAACACATGAATTATGACAAGTCACGATCAGTTCGTTGAGTTAAAACACCTCGAGACTCGGGTTAGTATACACGAGTCAAGATAGTTGAGTAAACTATCTTTTAACCGGAAAATAAGCTAGGCTTATATATGATAGACTTTAAGGTGTCCTTTATTGGTAATTAGGGCACGAGGAAGTCGGTCAAAGCTTTGGGTTTTATTTGCTAGCTAAGCATGGAAATTAAGGTGAGTTTCACGGCCCCATTTTACTGTTTTAACTGGGGGAAAGATATGTTTTGTCAAAAGTTATCACATGTTGAAATGTTTTCAAAGGTTAAAATGTGATAAGTGGCATGATGAGTACTTGAGTTTTTGGTCGCCACTCGGGGTTGGGTCCTCGCTACTGTAACCATTAATTCAGGTAAATGAAACCAAAGGAATATTTGGATAGTACTATTGGTGCCTGACGAGGCCCACCTCTGGTTGATAGCGTCAACCCGGTAAAGACAAGAGGTGCACATATTCTGAACTTAAGTCGTTGGGTTCCGAGAAACGACTTGGAGCGGGGCATATTTATTAGTCTTGGTTTGGTTATGGGACTCAGGGGATTGCTTATCATCATAGTTTGTAGGAGCTAGCTACTCCATACAAAGGCCACAAAATGTGCTGGATTTGCACAGGATGTAAAAATGTGCTGGATTTGCACAGGATGTAAAAATGTCGTTATTACGAAACTAAAACCTGTGAACTCACCAATATTTTATATATTGACGTCTTTTTAAACATATCTTTCAGGTAACTAAGTGCTTGTCACACCCTCAAAATCCACTTGCGGAGTTTTACCGCGAGGCGCATGACAAACCAGGATCTAAACCAACGATCACAATAAACAAGTCTAAATGAATATAAATGCAATTTCAAAACATAGTTAGAAATCCCGTTTACAGCGGAAGCTTATTCAAAAACAGTACTCAACAATGAAATAATAGTTCAATGTTCAAAAGACCATGCAACCCTAGTTAGACGCCGTGCAGACGCGTGCGCCCTAGTCCAGTCGTGCTACCTTAGCGACCTGAGAAAACATGTAAAAGTTTACGTCAGCACAAAAATGCTGGTGAGTTTACAGGTTTTGTATCCAAGTACCAAGTCCACCTGTCCATACTATAATAATCGAAAACCAGTATACGCTAGCTAGGCGTACGTTTTGTTACTACCACGATTGGAAAACCATTACTAACGCGAATACCAAAAGTATGCCCGATGTATGTTCCTGTTGTTCCTGTTGTTCCTGTTTGAGACAATATGCACCCGCCGACCCTCCAAGTCGACGAGCGGGGTTGGTCACTCCCAATAGCGCTATTCACATTTCCCCGTTGTGCAAACCCGCACATTCATGGTTCCCCCCGGGACTTCCAAAGATCGTGTAGTACACAATAGAAACCCATAGTATGACAGTAGTTACCAAATAATAGTTTTAACACATGTTCTCTCCCCCGAAAGTATGAAACCAGTTTAAAAGAGGGGCCGTAAACTCACCTTAAGTTGCGTTACTCCTTAACCCGAGTAAACCCAGCTGCTATGCTAGTCCCGTAAGCGGCGACCTAACATACGACAGTTACAAGTACTTAGACTAATAACCCGCAGGTTAATTAGTCCCTAGATGTCCAGACCATAACCAAGTTCGTTTGAAAACACCGTGACTGTTTAACTGACCCAAAGTACAAGACTCGACATCCCATTGGTGACCCGAGATTCCCCGTGTTATGTTTACGCTCCAAAACATACAATAACGCAAGTACACTTAACATACGTTAACGCACAACAAGTTATAGCACATAGTTCACGTATCACCGGAATACATCCAAATATATGTTACCAAGTTATTAGACATGTTACGGGGTTCCTAGCATGTTACTACATGTTAAATCGGGTCTCGGAATGCTAATTTACACTTACAGCAGCAGTACACGCGATTAGGGAGGCTAATCGCATGAAATGTCACGCGATCAGGGCTAATCGCCCCTTATGTCACGCGAGTGGGGGCCACTCGCCCCTAATACATGCGAGTGGGGGCTACTCGCCCCTAATACATGCGAGTGGGGGCTACTCGCCCCTAATACATGCGAGTGGTGGCTACTCGCCCCTAATACATGCGAGTGGGGGCTACTCGCCCCTAATACAGGCGATTAGCAAGGCTACTCGCCTGTAACCTTGCTGTTCCGGTTTTTCGCGCGTTTAACGCTCCAAATCAGATCCAGAACGTGTGTAACTACCCAATATCATCCCAATAACTATTCTAAACATGTTTAAACCAAAATCCTTCGTTTAACCACGTATAATCAGTCCTGCATGAAATCAAGTAATCCAAACATATACACATAGCATGCAATCATCATACTAACACATGTAATCATAACCCTAATAACCGATTACTGAGATTTCTAGTATCATAATATCAATATCAGTTCTGACCTAACATAATAACACATCAATCCATCATCATGAATCATAAAAACCCTAGCTTTCTAATCATACACACTCATAATGCATGCATATTAGTTATAATCCGATTAACAACCCTTATTGACGATTTTCAGAAAGCTTTTTCGTTTAAGAACAGGTCTGGACCATTAGGGATTGATTAAAAACGTTTACAAAGTGTTATGGATGAGAATCAAACCTTAGGATTATGAAAGAATGATGGTTAGACCTTGAAACCTTGTGTTTTTGATCAAAATCGCCTTCCAGAGGTTGTTTATGTGTTTGGGGCGGTTATGGGACGACTAGGGTTGATATTAGGAAGTTTAGGAGGTTAAGCATTGTATTTATAGGCGTTTCTAGTCGTCCAGCACGTTACTAGCGATTGTGCAGCTCCTATACGCGATTAGGAATGCTAATCGCATGAAGGTTCACGCGATTAGGCCTAATCGCCTATACCTTCACGCGATTAGCCACCAATCGCCCCTGATGTTGCCTACTCGCCTCCCCTATGGGCGATTAGGCTTCCTAATCGCCTGTAGGGGTTAATCTCGTGTGTTTTGCGCGTTAAACCCCGTTTTAACATATGTTAACACATATTAATGTACCGACAAGTCACATAATGATTGTAAACACATAACACAAGTAAATACACATATTTACACTCGTTCACCAATTCCCGGGACTCGAGACTCGTATGTTCCGTATGCCCTGACGATCCTACCGATCGTCACTGTTTGTACACTTGGTTAAGGACCGACATCTAATGAACCTCTAGACCAACATCCAATGATTCTCTAGACTAAACCAATAGTTCCCGAACCATAACCCGACTTAACTAACCCAGTTAAGTACAATATACGCGTGACTCGCTAAGGTAGACTTTCATCTAGACAACGTTGTTAACCAGAATTTGCCGGGTGTCACATCATCCCCACGTTAAAAGAATTTTCGTCCCGAAAATTGCTCAAGTACCAAAAGAACAAAAGAAATAACGAAGGAACAAACAAAAGATAGAAACCAAAAGAGAGATTTACCCGAGTTGTCACATCATCCCCACGTTAAAAGGAATCTCGACCCGAGATTCATTCAGCTGCCGAAGAGACATGTCTCGACTCGAATGCTTCCTTGGGAAAGAGATGAGGATACTTAGACTTCATCTGATCCTCCCGTTCCCATGTATATTCCGGTCCCCGGTTCGAGTTCCACCGAACCTTAACGATACGAATCTTGCTGTGACGTAGGCTGCGAATCTTGTAATCAAGGATCTCCACAGGTTCTTCCACAATCCGAAGACGATCATCAACCTTGATCTCTTCTAATGGAACGATGAGAGACTCGTCAGCCAGACACTTCTTCAAGTTTGACACGTGAAAGACGTTATGTACGTTACCGAGCTCCGTCGGTAGATCAAGTCGATATGCCACTGGCCCAATCCGTTCCAGGATCGTAAATGGGCCGACATATCGCGGATTGAGTTTGCCACGCTTCCCAAAGCGTATGACGCCCTTCCACGGTGAGACTTTTAGAAGTACCTTGTCATTGACTTGGAATTCCAGTGGTTTGCGACGCTGATCAGCATAACTCTTTTGCCGGTCCCGTGCCGCCGCCAACCGATTTCGAATCTGTACGATCTTTTCCGAAGTTTCGTACACTAGTTCAGGCCCAGTGAGTTGACTCTCACCCACTTCAGCCCAACAAAGAGGAGAACGGCATTTCCGTCCGTATAGTGCTTCGAACGGAGCATCCTTGATGCTCGTGTGATAACTGTTATTATACGAGAATTCTACCAACGGTAGATGAGCTTCCCAACCCTTCCCAAAATCGATCACACATGCCCGCAGCATGTCTTCTAAAGTTTGAATCGTACGCTCACTCTGACCGTCAGTCTGTGGATGGTAAGCCGTACTCATGTCTAGTTGGGTACCCAAAGCCTTGTGCAAAGACTTCCAGAAGTGAGAAGTAAAATGGGAGTCACGATCCGAGATAATAGAAACTGGTACCCCGTGCTTAGAAACAACTTCTTTCAAGTAAAGACGAGCCAAACGATCCATGGTGTCGGTCTCCTTAATAGCAAGAAAATGAGCTGATTTCGTCAACCGATCGACAATCACCCATATCTTGTCGTTCCCGCTTGGTGATTTAGGAAGTTGTGTGACAAAATCCATAGTAATCCGTTCCCATTTCCATTCCGGAATTTCAGGTTGTTGCAGGAGACCCGACGGTTTCTGGTATTCCACCTTGACCTTAGCACAGGTCAAGCATTTGCTCACGTATGAGGCTATGTCCGACCTCATGTTTGGCCACCAGTAAAGCACCTTCAGATCTTGGTACATCTTATCCGAACCAGGATGAATAGAATATCGGGACTTATGAGCTTCATCAAGAACAAGCTCCCGTAGTCCCCCGAACAAAGGAACCCATATACGTTCTGCGAAATAGTGCAAGCCATCAGACCTTCGCTCTAGGTGCTTGTCGGCACCGTGCATAGTTTCAGCTTTAAGGTTTTCCTCCTTCAAAGCTTCTAACTGGGCAGAACGGAGTTGATCAGGTAACGACGAATGAATAGTGAGCTGCAACGCCCGAACACGACGAGGTTTAGTAGATTCCTTCCTGCTCAAGGCGTCTGCTACAACATTCGCCTTGCCAGGATGGTACTTAATAGCACAATCATAGTCGTTCAAAAGTTCAATCCAGCGACGCTGCCGTATGTTCAAGTGTTGTTGGTCGAAAATGTGTTGGAGACTCTTGTGATCGGTGTAGATGGTGCATTTGGTACCGTACAAGTAATGTCTCCAAATTTTCAACGCGAATACCACGGCACCCAACTCCAAGTCATGAGTTGTGTAGTTCTTCTCGTGCACTTTGAGTTGACGAGAAGCATACGCAATCACCTTCTCGCGTTGCATCAACACGCAACCGAGCCCATGAATGGAAGCGTCACAGTAAACAACAAAATCATCAGGACCCTCAGGTAAAGACAAAATAGGAGCAGAACACAGTTTAGACTTCAGTTCTTCAAACGCTGACTCTTGTGATTCACCCCAGTCGAACTTCCTATCCTTCTGAGTGAGAGTGGTGAGGGGTTGAGCAATCTTCGAGAACCCCTGAATGAAACGACGATAATAGCCCGCAAGGCCTAGGAATTGCCGCACCTCAGTTGGCGTCTTTGGTGCTCCCCAGTCCTTGATCGCTTCGATTTTAGCTGGATCGACATGAATCCCTAGTTCATTGACCACATGTCCTAGGAATTGAACTTCGCGTAACCAAAAGTCACACTTTGAAAACTTGGCGTAAAGTTGTTCCCGTCGCAAGAGTTCCAAAACTAACCGCAGATGTTCCCCGTGTTCGGTCTCGTTCTTGGAGTAGATCAGAATGTCATCAATAAACACAATGACGAACTTGTCCAGATATGGTTTACAGACGCGGTTCATCAAGTCCATGAAAACCGCTGGTGCGTTCGTGAGACCGAAAGGCATGACCAAGAATTCGAAATGGCCATAACGTGTTCGAAAAGCAGTCTTCGCAACGTCAGCCTCCCTGACGCGCAGCTGGTGATAACCGGACCTCAAATCGATCTTTGAATAATAACTAGAACCCTGAAGCTGGTCGAATAGATCATCAATACGTGGAAGAGGATAACGGTTCTTGACGGTTAACTTGTTCAGTTCTCTATAGTCCACACACAATCGGAAACTTCCATCCTTCTTCTTAACAAATAAAATCGGGGCTCCCCAAGGGGAAGAACTTGGCCGGATGAAACCCTTGTCCAAGAGTTCCTGTAACTGACTAGACAATTCCTGCATCTCGGGAGGTGCAAGACGATAGGGGGCCCGAGCAATAGGAGCAGCCCCTGGTACAAGATCAATACCGAACTCAACTTGGCGATGAGGAGGAAGACCAGATAAATCATCGGGAAAAACATCAAGAAACTCGCGTACCACCGGAATGTCGTCGATCTTCTTTTCATCACTAGAGGAAACAGATAAAAGCGCCAAAACGGCTGGATAACCCTTTCGAAGACACTTAAGGGCTTTCATGCTAGAGATGATGTTTAGCGGAACACCACCCTTGATACCGTACACAGAAAGGAATTCTCCATCAGGGAGAGGAATCCGAATAACCTTATCGTAACAGACGATCTCCGCGCGATACAAAGATAACCAATCCATTCCTACCACAACGTCAAAACTACCCAATGGTACCGGCATAAGGTCGATGGGGAACGATAAACCCGACAACTCTAATCGACACTCCCGAAGGACACTAGTAGCTTCAATCGTTTTACCGTCAGCTAACTCAATAATATACTTGGTCTCTAATGGTACGGGTACTACATCTAGCAGTCGACTAACATTCATGGATACAAAACTCTTGTCGGCACCAGAATCAAATAACACGCTAACAGAATGATTATTGAGAAGAAACGTACCGGTGACTGTATCAGGGTCCTGCCTAGCCTCAGCAGCTCCAATGACGAAGGCACGTGCATTTCTGCCGCCGCCCCCGTTGTTACCATTCCCGTTGTTCCCACCCTGCTTCAGTTTTGGGCAATCCTTCTTGTAATGCCCAGTGTCACCACAGTTGTAGCATCCTTGTTTTCCTGTATTCCCCTGAGTAGTCGGAGCTGAACTGTTAGTCGGAGCCTGAGTCGATGGAAGTGTAGCCCGACAATCCTTAGCATAATGCCCTGTTCGCTGGCAGCGGTGACAACGGTTACTGTCGCAGTTCCCTTGGTGATGGCGTCCACACTTGTTGCATTTGGGCAGTTTTCCCGCATAACCACCCTGCTTGTTACCCGAAGAAGATGAACCCCCATTATCAAACCTTTTACCCTGCTGTGCAGACCCAGATCCTTTCCCGTCATTTTCCCACTTGCGCTTGTTGTTCTCTGGGGCCTTAACTGTTGAACCCTTCGCAGGCAAAATCCCCTCATTCACTTTTAAGTTGGTCATCCTATGGGCCGATCGAACTACCTCCGCATAAGTAGGATGATTCCCAGCAGCCACTAACCCTGCAATTTCCGGTACTAACCCTGAGACATAGTGTTCAATCCTACGATACTCTGGCACGTGCAGATCGGGACACAGCACTGCCAACTCATTCCTCCTCACAGTATACTTCTCGATTTCCGATCCAGTCATCTTGAGGTTCCACACCTCATGCTCCAGCTTCTGTACCTCTTCCCTCGGGCAATACTCCCGCTTCAGCAACTGCACAAAATTCTCCCATGGCATAGCATATGCCTCCCCAATACCCATGTTCTGGGTGATGCCATTCCACCAAGTCAATGCCACGTCCTGAAATAACGCAGCCGAATACTTCACCCGATCTTCTGGAAGACAGTTACACATGAGAAATACCGACTCCACCTTCTCCAACCACCTAAGCAAACTAACCGCACCCTCAGTGCCAGAGAATTCCTGGGGCTTGCAGTCCCGGAACATCTTGTAGGTGCACATGGGTGGGGGTGGGTCAACAGGACCACCTGAAATGAAACGTATGAGAAACCACGAATAACGTAAACAAGGTTCACCAATGAGGCAAAGAAAACGGGTAAATCAACTTACCACCACCGTTGTGCCCTAACTGAAAGGCAGCCTGGAGCAAGTTGTTCAGATCAGCCTGTGATAGGTTAATACCTCCACCATGACCACCAGCACAACCGCGACCACCACCACGTCCACCATTGCGACCACCTCCACGTCCTCCACGCACTCCAGACATGATTCTGGCAGAAAGAACGAGAAAATTTAGTTTCGCAGTTAAAGATAACCACTAATGTTCACAAGATCAAAGCTAGATCCAATCCAGGACTATCCCCTCAAACCCAGAGCTCACTAGGGCTTTCATGCATTTCGGTTTATGATTTTGTGTGCACCCAAAATGATAAAACGCTCTACATGGTCCTCCAAGTGTTCTCCTAGTTCAAAGTTCAAATCACCGAACATAGACTCTTAGCTACCCACCGTAATACCACGGTAGTTCATGACAAGTGTTTCTATTGGAGTGCGAAAGGGAGATGTCCGAGCCTTGGACAAATCTCAAGAGCACACGAGTTACTCCAATAGACTACACTGCCTAGATAATAAGTAACCCAACCTAAGATAGAACGGATGATGTAACGTAGAAAGACCAACGATTTAGAGACACCCCGACAAGACCATACGTAAACCACTATAACGTTTAGTACCATGTGATCGTCTAGTGTGTGCGACTCGGCTATAGACTAGACTCTACATGCAGTCCTAGTTCACTATAACCATTGGCTCTGATACCAATCTGTCACACCCTCAAAATCCACTTGCGGAGTTTTACCGCGAGGCGCATGACAAACCAGGATCTAAACCAACGATCACAATAAACAAGTCTAAATGAATATAAATGCAATTTCAAAACATAGTTAGAAATCCCGTTTACAGCGGAAGCTTATTCAAAAACAGTACTCAACAATGAAATAATAGTTCAATGTTCAAAAGACCATGCAACCCTAGTTAGACGCCGTGCAGACGCGTGCGCCCTAGTCCAGTCGTGCTACCTTAGCGACCTGAGAAAACATGTAAAAGTTTACGTCAGCACAAAAATGCTGGTGAGTTTACAGGTTTTGTATCCAAGTACCAAGTCCACCTGTCCATACTATAATAATCGAAAACCAGTATACGCTAGCTAGGCGTACGTTTTGTTACTACCACGATTGGAAAACCATTACTAACGCGAATACCAAAAGTATGCCCGATGTATGTTCCTGTTGTTCCTGTTGTTCCTGTTTGAGACAATATGCACCCGCCGACCCTCCAAGTCGACGAGCGGGGTTGGTCACTCCCAATAGCGCTATTCACATTTCCCCGTTGTGCAAACCCGCACATTCATGGTTCCCCCCGGGACTTCCAAAGATCGTGTAGTACACAATAGAAACCCATAGTATGACAGTAGTTACCAAATAATAGTTTTAACACATGTTCTCTCCCCCGAAAGTATGAAACCAGTTTAAAAGAGGGGCCGTAAACTCACCTTAAGTTGCGTTACTCCTTAACCCGAGTAAACCCAGCTGCTATGCTAGTCCCGTAAGCGGCGACCTAACATACGACAGTTACAAGTACTTAGACTAATAACCCGCAGGTTAATTAGTCCCTAGATGTCCAGACCATAACCAAGTTCGTTTGAAAACACCGTGACTGTTTAACTGACCCAAAGTACAAGACTTAGGGCTGTGCAAAGGGTCCAAAACCGACCCGACCCGACCCGGACCCACCAGAACCGTATACCCTTTTATTGTTGAAATTAGGAACCACGAACCGAACCTTAAAAGGCTATGCGGTTCCGGGTCCTAAAGGTTCTGATGGGTCGGGTAAAAGAGTCTGACCCTCTAGAACCTTTTAATGTAATAGCCACTTTTAGAGGATTTACATATTCCTATTCTTTTACCATTCTCGTAAAAGAATTCCATCATATGGTTCTAAGCCCGCCCGTTGTGGACGCGCGAGCGAACGGGCGCGAGCCACTGACGTGACTATCAAGTAATCCGGTCACTTGACCCCGTTGTGGCTGGGGGTGAGCAACGGCGCGACCAAAGGTCACTTTTTTCCCGTTAACCCACGCGACAACCATCGCTTGTGAATCTGTTATGTATACATAATAAATACACACACATCAGAGCGACATATATAAATATTTACTTCAAATTTGAATATAATATATATTATATTATATAATATATCACATCTATGCATATCCATCAAGCCAAAAAATATTTCAAGAAATATACATTGTTATTATTATAAATAATATTTTTAATATTGTATTAACATTACAATAAAACGTAAAAATGAATAGTTAAAAGACTAAAAAAGATTATTTTTTATTTTTTAATTAAAATACAAACGGTTCTTGTGGTTCTTATCTTAGAACCGTGGGTTTGGAACCGACCCGACCCGGAACCGATAATTCATATAAATCTAGAACCGGAAACCGACCCATACATTTAAAAAGGTTCGGGTCCAAGGTTCTCGTGGGTCGGGTCCAAGGTTCCTGTGGGTCCGAACCACGAAATGCTCACCCTAACAAGACTCGACATCCCATTGGTGACCCGAGATTCCCCGTGTTATGTTTACGCTCCAAAACATACAATAACGCAAGTACACTTAACATACGTTAACGCACAACAAGTTATAGCACATAGTTCACGTATCACCGGAATACATCCAAATATATGTTACCAAGTTATTAGACATGTTACGGGGTTCCTAGCATGTTACTACATGTTAAATCGGGTCTCGGAATGCTAATTTACACTTACAGCAGCAGTACACGCGATTAGGGAGGCTAATCGCATGAAATGTCACGCGATCAGGGCTAATCGCCCCTTATGTCACGCGAGTGGGGGCCACTCGCCCCTAATACATGCGAGTGGGGGCTAATCGCCCCTAATACATGCGAGTGGGGGCTACTCGCCCCTAATACAGGCGATTAGCAAGGCTACTCGCCTGTAACCTTGCTGTTCCGGTTTTTCGCGCGTTTAACGCTCCAAATCAGATCCAGAACGTGTGTAACTACCCAATATCATCCCAATAACTATTCTAAACATGTTTAAACCAAAATCCTTCGTTTAACCACGTATAATCAGTCCTGCATGAAATCAAGTAATCCAAACATATACACATAGCATGCAATCATCATACTAACACATGTAATCATAACCCTAATAACCGATTACTGAGATTTCTAGTATCATAATATCAATATCAGTTCTGACCTAACATAATAACACATCAATCCATCATCATGAATCATAAAAACCCTAGCTTTCTAATCATACACACTCATAATGCATGCATATTAGTTATAATCCGATTAACAACCCTTATTGACGATTTTCAGAAAGCTTTTTCGTTTAAGAACAGGTCTGGACCATTAGGGATTGATTAAAAACGTTTACAAAGTGTTATGGATGAGAATCAAACCTTAGGATTATGAAAGAATGATGGTTAGACCTTGAAACCTTGTGTTTTTGATCAAAATCGCCTTCCAGAGGTTGTTTATGTGTTTGGGGCGGTTATGGGACGACTAGGGTTGATATTAGGAAGTTTAGGAGGTTAAGCATTGTATTTATAGGCGTTTCTAGTCGTCCAGCACGTTACTAGCGATTGTGCAGCTCCTATACGCGATTAGGAATGCTAATCGCATGAAGGTTCACGCGATTAGGCCTAATCGCCTATACCTTCACGCGATTAGCCACCAATCGCCCCTGATGTTGCCTACTCGCCTCCCCTATGGGCGATTAGGCTTCCTAATCGCCTGTAGGGGTTAATCTCGTGTGTTTTGCGCGTTAAACCCCGTTTTAACATATGTTAACACATATTAATGTACCGACAAGTCACATAATGATTGTAAACACATAACACAAGTAAATACACATATTTACACTCGTTCACCAATTCCCGGGACTCGAGACTCGTATGTTCCGTATGCCCTGACGATCCTACCGATCGTCACTGTTTGTACACTTGGTTAAGGACCGACATCTAATGAACCTCTAGACCAACATCCAATGATTCTCTAGACTAAACCAATAGTTCCCGAACCATAACCCGACTTAACTAACCCAGTTAAGTACAATATACGCGTGACTCGCTAAGGTAGACTTTCATCTAGACAACGTTGTTAACCAGAATTTGCCGGGTGTCACAGTGCTGAACAGGTATGTGGCTAGTACGGTGGAATTTGGGACGTCGGACACTGGTTGGGGGTTTCATCTATTGTTACCATCGGGTTGGGACATAAACGGAAACACCCCACTTTAAAACTTAATGTTTGTGGTTTTAAGTAATATTTGAAACCAGGTACTCCTTCCCGACATCTTAATATAATGATCTTTTCTAATTAAATATAGTTTGTGTTAATCTTGACTTTGATATGCTTTCGAGCGTCGCGCCACGTGTTTCCGCCATTGGCGTGGTGTGACAAGTACAATCATTAACATTGATCAAGCCGCCTGTTTAGATTATAGCACTATAGGTCTGACAAACCCATCCCCCCGCATAAATTCAGGGATGATCGATAACAGTAACAACATTTAACTAACTTGCGAGTTAGTCATCAGTCGACACAAGGTTTGATTGTACAAAGACGCATTGTTACATGTCCGCATCATACTCTATTATCATACAACTGGGAATGTTGTACAAACTATTATTATCAAGTATTTACAAAAACCTATGTATTCTCACCAACTTTTGTTGACCCAAAATATTTTCAACTTAACATGTTTCAGGTTCTATTTGCTTGAGGATTTGAGTTAATGCTTGAAGATGTGTGCATAGTATTATTCATTTTGATGTACAAATTCTTGTAGAACAATTGTATGTAATTTATTTAAATCATTTAATGAAATTATTATTCACCATGAGCTACTGAATAATCATCACTACGTGACATCCCGATGTTTCCGCCATCGGTTGGGGTGTTACATCCGTCACTATCTGAGCGCGGATATAGAAATCAAAATGTTAAAGGAACTACATCATCCTTCCTCTTTTTTTTTCTTTTCTTATTTTTTGTTTTGATTAATGGCATCAACATCATTTAGTAAAAGAATTTTACATCATCATCTTATCTCAATATCATAATTGACGTATATATAAACCTAAACAGAAAGTAATATCGTGCCATACCTCAGTAACTTATGGCTTTGCCTTAATATAGAAGGTTTTGATACCTTTTTCCTCACCGAAATCAAATGGGAAATTATTTATTCGTATTTTCGTTTTGATTGATATAAAACACATGTTAATATCCTTTCAGTTGTGTCTCTTTTGGTTGCTAAACAGGGCACCAAAATCATACTTGTACCAAAAAACCAAACCGATAACGTAATAAACAGAGCCGGTACCGATAGATAAAAACTCCCACTAATTTATATAAAAAAGATCAAATCAGGTGTGCGATATACATCTTTTGCAAACCACTCCTCCCGTAAATTTCCATCACTACTAAAACCCATGGAACAACGCTCCTCCACTCCCGCCCCACTTCTAACCCCGCTCTCTCCATTTTCTTCTTTGCTTCCTCCTTACAACGGGACATAGTTCTCCGCAAATAGAGATGAGCTTGATACCGGTACCAAAAACACCGATCCTAGAGATCGCAAATATTGGGTAGTGGTACTGAAAACATCATATACTATACGATATTTGGAGAAAAAAAATACCGAACTTGTAACATTTCACATTTAATTTTGTGTACGTTACGAGTATTTTCGAATAAAACGTCAAATTTCATCATTTATCGTCATTTTAAAAATATTTCGTGACGCATTTGGACCCCTTATACTATACTATATACATATAACATCTTTATATTGTTGAAATAATTATCAAAAAATAAAGGCATGGGCCGGGATTCAAACCCGAGCCCATGGCCGGTTCAATCAAACACCACAAGCAACAAACCAGCTGGTCTACAACTTCATTTGGTCTAATCCTGAGTTATATTAATTATATACTAAGTTTAAAGGTGTAGTTGACTTGTGAAAAGTCAACTGCGACGAAATTCATTCAAGCATTCAAATCAATAGCGCGTAATTTACCTCTAATATGGTAAATTATGTAAATCATTGACCAACTCGTAGCCTATACACAACCAATTAACATTATAACCTTCTTAATCGAGCGAAATCACGCGTTAATGTTCGTCACGAGTCAACCATTGCCCAATATAAACCCACAAGCTTTCCACTATAAATTGAACCCTCCATTACACTCATTACTCGCCGATCTCTTCTTCCACATCTCCAATTTCTGTTAAAAATCATCTTTCAATCTCCAAAATTGTTTCGCGTTTGACTTTTGGGTTGACCGCTCAATAAACACGAATTCGTTTTTGTAAGTTTTCTTTTTTTGATGGGTTTTGTTCATCGGCCATCTACAAACAATAACCCTATATTTAATCGGGTTATTGTTTGTTAGATTTGATTATTGCATAACTAGGGTTCGTTCAAATATGAATTGGGGAAGAAACCATCTGCAGACTTGTGTATTTAATTAAAACAGATATAAGACAAACACAACCACTGATCTGGATCAAGTGGTTGTGTTGTCTGTTTGTTAACCGGGGCACGCGGGTTCGAGTCCCACATTAAACGGTTTTTATTCTTTTCTTTTAAAAGGTTTATAAATCAAGTTTCAACATAATTATATAATTAATTCAAACCTAGTTTACTCGTTCTCAGGGTCCAGCCTAGTTGGTGGCTGGGCTTGTGATAAAAACACGAACCGGTCCCAGACCTGGGTTCGATTCCAAGCTTCAGCAAAACATTTTTTTTTTTCCTTTTTAAGCTTTATATATGTTCACTAATATTTTTAAAATTGGTTTTAAATTACTAAAATTGCTTTATAAATTCTACAAAAATTATTTTATGTTATTCTAGTAGAAAAGTTTAACATACAATTTTTAGTTTTCCAAAAATTATTTATTTAATATATATAATAAATATTTCAAGTTTATTCTATTTTAATTATAAAATTCTATAAAAATATCAAAATGATTATATGAATTCCCACAAAAATTATTCTGAGTTTATATAACATTAAACATTTCTGAAATGATTTTTATTTCTGAAAAATCATTTATTTAATATTTTTAATCAATTTTTTTTAGTTTTAATCATAAATAAATCATAATAAATTCATTTTTCAATATTTTTGCACCAAAATTTTATATAAATTATTTCTGTCCATTTAGAACAGAAATACAAATTTTAATTTAAAATTTCTTTAATTTTAATATTTTTAGATATTAAAGTTATATTTTGACAAATTGAAATAAATAGATTAAATATTCTATTTTTTAAGAAAATAATTTTATAAAAATTATTTTCATACTTAAAACTTTATAATGTGACCATCTTTAATCTAAAATCTACAAAAAGACTTTTGTTTATTTAGTTACCGAATTCCTCTTATTTATTAAACATTTTATCCCCAATTCGAAACCCTAGAAAATACTTGTAGACTAGAAAGACTTAGACTTATTTGTTACCTTATACATAGGGTAATACTTGGCAACTTTGGGGCTACACATATTCTATTTCTCGAGACTTAATACTTTGCTAAGGTGAGTTTACGTAACCATGTTTATGCAATTCTTTATACTTGCAACATTATACTTAAGCAATTCTACATACATGTCTAGTTGTAAACTTTAATGCCTCATGATTTAGACAACAACAACAGTTAGACTTAAACTTCAACATACATAATCATTAGCTATGGCCAAGCCGGCGATACTCAATAATAGATCTATTGGATTGACAATCCCACCTAGATTCGTTGACCATCTTTTATGGGGAGCGCGGGTGATTGTTATCGTTCCAACATGATATTAAGGTGAACCGTGGATGATGGGATGGACCTAAACTAGTCAGAGGTTTGATTATGTGCATACAACACTTCATGTTTATTCATGTAGACTTAAACTTACAATAGACATTTGAATTGCTAAACTTTTATTCTTAAACTTAATTGCTTGACATGGCTTATGTATTCTCACCAACTTCTAGTTGACCCCCCCCCAATTTTTATAACTCAACAGGAAATAATGATGCTTGAAGTCTAGAGCTAGCATGAGAAGATATTTGAAGTTTTATGCTTTGTTTGATTTTTGGATGTACTAGATTTCATTCAAGACATTTAATGTAATTCAATATTGTATTAAAGGATTATGTAAACATATGTATTACCATGAGCTACTGAACAATCATTCATACGTGACACCTCGATGTTTCCGCCATCGGTTGGGGTGTTACAGAACTGATCTCGAAATCATCAAAAAAAATGGGTGCCAAATTGACACTAAATTTCAATCAGTATGATACCATTCAATATTGGTATGTGTATTTTTTAGATACCGATACCAAAATGCTCATCTATCCATCCTCCAATCTTTACGTCATCTCCATATGAGCCACTAAGAGCATTCACATCTCCTCCACCAAATCTCCTCTATCAAATTACACTAAAAATCACTACTCCACCCTTAAATCTTCTCTCTACTAATTAAAATAATAATATTTTTTTCACGCTTTTATCAGTATATTTCATCTCTCCTTACTCACAACCACTTACAAAAATATTAAAATATATATAGGGGTGAACAATAACTTTTCATATATATGGGTGAACACTGAACAGTGTTTTCTCTAAACATTTTCTCTCTCATCCACTCACAACTACTCACCACCTCTCCATATAATTTAAGGCGATCCCTACATAATTTGGTTCCCGGATTCTAAATACTCTAAAATCCCCTAAAATTGTATATGTTTTAAATAGAAAAAAAAGTTAAAAAACTTTTTGGGTTGTGTAAAGCATTTTGACCTTCTAGTCCACCCGTCATCATTATTCGAATATTGTTTTTAGTCCACCATCAACCTCACTACATACAACACACAACCAATCACCTCTCTCTCTCTCTCTCTCTCTCTCCTCACTCTTTCTCTCTCTAACTTAATCGGAACAATGGAGATGTTATGGCTGTGGTGGCGGACCTCATTGTTTGCCGTAATTATCGCGGCCGTTGCAACCGCCCGTCCTCACCGGATTCTGCTGGATACCGACGTCGATTCCGATGATTTCTTCGCTATGTTATATCTCCTCAAGCTTAACAAATCCGAATTCGATTTGCAGGTTCGTTTAATTTCTCTCTTGCTTGGTCTCCATCGCTCCTTGCATGTTTAACACTTGCCCATGCCATCACTTTTTTATTTTTTATGTTTTTAAAAAAACTGTAAGACACAGGACCGTCCCTGGAAATCTCTGAAAATTTACTTATCATATCCGAACCATTAAAAAATAGGCCCCTTAGGCCCAAGTTTAGGTGTTAAATAAGTTATAGGATTTTTTTTTTTTTTTAAATTATGCCCTTAAGATTTATGAAGCGTGTCTGGTTGGCCTTCTCGAACCTCCCCTAAATGTGATTTCAATTGATATTAGTTTAAATCGTTAGTGACTGTTTGGTAGCTTTTTATTGATTTCAGTGTCGTCTTCAAGAATCCTTAAAAATATTTAGGCCCGAGCAAGTATAAAAAAAAGTTTAAAATAATTAACAAAAATTATAAATACAAACATATTTTTTTTTTTAATTTCGGCCCTCAAAGATTTGGATCTCGGGCCGTCGCCTGACCTGCCCAACCCAATAAGCTGGCTCTGATTGATTCCATTAAAAAGTTGTTTCTGAATTGGTCAGAGTAAAATGTATTTGGTTCATTTAAAAGACACCTCTTAAAGGTTTATGGATCCTCTTAACGGGTAATTATTAGAAACATGTTAGAGTGGTTTAGAGATAGTTAGCCACCTTAATGACTAAGTACAACGTTGCCAAACAACCCCTTAATCATTTTTATGACGAGTTTTGGTGATTTTGCGTGACTGTGTTCCGTGTATGTGATTTCAATTCTATTATGTTAAATTGTTAATTGCTAATCGTCTTCGCTGCTTCCATGCGTTACATATTACCCCAAAAAAAAAAAAAAAAAAACACTTGAATTTCATCTGTAAATGATCTAATTGGATCGAGAACAACTTATTCTGAACAAGTAATGGTGTCAATTGGGGAAAAAGATGAACGTATGTTAGTTATCTTTGTCTCTATTAGAGTTAAAAAATGAAGTCCCACATGTTTTGGGGACAGATATATCTGCCTAAAACCATCTATATCTATATATATATATATATATATATATATAGAGTGGAGTTACAGTACAAAAAGTGTATTTTGTGAGAAGAGTGAGAAGGCTTGTGAGGATGACACGTGGCAATGTTTTATTTTATTATAAAGGGCATTAAAGTAATTATATATCTATTCAAGATTATGGAAATTTAAATCTATAATCAATTTGAGATATTTTCAAGATTTTATAATCTCAAAAACATCATTGTGTTTTATAAAATAAGCGTGATGTGTTTTAAACTCATAAGAACTTATTGTGTTTTATCAAAAGCGTCGTGTGTTTTAAACGCATGTTAAACTACTAGATGAACTTATTGTGTTCTATCAAAACCATTTAAACCTATTGTGTTTTAAACTCATGTTAACAACTCATTTAAACCTATTGTGTTTTAAACCCATGTTAATAAAGATTGATACATGTAAAACACAATCACATAAACAATAATAAAATAAACAAAAAATCCTTGAAGAAACATTAATAAAGTAAACAAAAATCTTTCAAAAACAAAATAAAGTAAACTAAAATATACATAATTAATGAGCACCATTAAAAATGGTCTGCTAATGAAACTCAATACACCTGACGGAGAGCACCATTAAAATCGTGGGAAGTGAGCACCATTAAAATCGTGGGAAGAGAGAGAGATCTAGTGAGAGAAAGGGAAGTTGCTAAAATTAAGGGTTTTAATTAATGAGTTTTTAATATAAATTAAGTATTTTTACATATATACCCTCATACCATATATTAATTTAATTAGATTATAACATAATTTACAAGTTTGCCACTCATTTAATCCTATCCATCCATCTATGTGATCTAATGGACACATTTATTTCTCACACTTCTCACAAAAACACTTTTTTGTACCCGAATCTCTACCTATATGTATATATATATATATATATATATATTGTAAAGGGATTAATCCTACATGTCATACTCTTATGCAATCTCCCCTTTGAGATATGCCACATAAGATGTGATGTGACAACTTTAAACCAATTAAAAAATAAATAAATATGATTTAACCTAATCTATTATAATCTGTAACCTAATCTATTAAATTCATAATCTATTAAATCTAAATATTAAACCTTTATTATTTTATCTCTCGTGTTTCCTTCCATAACTTTTAAACGTTAATATCTTTTATATACTAGATTTTTTAAGGAAAAAAATTACACCAAATTAACGAGCGTTTTATTATCTTTCCAACGAGTACCATAATGCTATATAAAAATCGGAGAAAAAAATGACTATTTTTTGTAACCCGACAGGTATTGTGTCGGGTTTGGGATTAGTTTAAAAAAAATTGTGGGTTTGGGTTGGGTCTGGGATTAGGTGATACCCGACCCGATTACCCGAAACAACATACCCAAATACCCGAACTACATACCCGATCATATAACCATGAATTTTTAACGCATCACATAACCCTTAGACTAATGCGTTCGATATTTCAATAATTAACTTTTTTTTCTTATTTTATGTTAGATCTTTTTAGAATGATCGATTACAAACTTTCAAATTCATTTGTAATGGCACTAGATTTATACCCCGGCGCAGAGATTCGTTTTTTTATATTTAAATATGATAACTTATTGCAGAGATTTGTTTAAAATAATAATAATAATAATAATAATAATAATAATAATAATAACATATTTTATTATGTTATATTAGATATTTCAACCCGGGAACCTCCCGGGATAAAAAACTAGTTTGAATATAAAGTCACTTGGTTGTCCTTTTTTATACTTAGAATAGAACTTGATGTTTGAGTTAGGTGTGAAATTTCTAACCGTCTAACCATAATCGGACTATATATAATGGACAAGCTTCTTATCTGATAACCAACATCAGTTCCTAAGCCCGTTCCTAAGAAGATGACAGGCAAGCAAAGACGAACTATAGGTCATCGAGTTTATGTTAATTGCTAAAAAACATTGGTTAGATCCCTAGTACCAAGTTGTTAGCCGTGAACTGGCACCATCTTCGTCGTCGCTACACATAACTGCCACTGTCGTCGTCTCTTTCTCAACCACAATCATCATCATCATCACCTCTGTTAACCATGGCCAACAACAGAGGCATCGCTGAGGATCCATGTACTCTGTCCGATTCGTTAAAAATATGCCTCTTATAAGGCCTCTTAGGCTTTAAGGAATTAAATAAATTTTTTTTTTTTTTTTATAGAAAACATCATCATTCAATTGCAAAATTATCAGCCAATTACAAGTGATACGCGGGTAAACGGGCCACAAGTTGCGCCGCTACCCCCTTTTGTATTGCAAAACCTACTCTAGTTTAAATAATTTAAACTAAATTTTATGTACGATCAATATCTATACATATAATAAACCAAAACCATTTTAATGACATGACACTTAAAGAGACATTCTCTTCCTTGAGTGTGCCATGTGTCATCCCATGTGGCATTGAGATATTTTAGAAAAAAAAAATAATTTAAAAACAAAATTGGATTTTTCACCCTCATTTTTCCTCCTATAATTTTTAAACGTTAATATCTTTAATATACGAGATTTTTTAACGAAAAAAATTACACCAAATTAACGAGCGTTTTATTATCTTTCCAACGAGTACCATAGTGCTATATAAAAAACGGAGAATTTTTTTGTGGTGTTTTGTTCATATAGGAAAAAAAAATACAAAGTGTTCAGGTAAAACATTAATCATGTATATACAAGTCACTAATTATGTTTAAATCAGTAAATATGATTTTTTTTTTCAACCAGAGCCGAATAGGTTAATAGAGTTATACGTTGTTTTAAGTTATGTATCAATATTAGTATGTTAGAGTTGTACATTTGTTTAGTCTTTAGGATAGGTGTTAATATTAGAGTTACATTAAAGTTCTACATTCTTTTAGATTAGGTGTTAGTATTGGAGTCGTACATTGTTAATTTGTTTTAGGTTAGATATTAATATTAGAGTTATACATCAGTCTATTTCATATGTAAAATTGATGTATCATATTAAATTTCTCAACCCGGGACGCTCCTGGGGTATAATCTAGTATACCAATAAACGTAACAATTAGCAAAATAATAGTATTAGAATGAGTGAAATTACATACTGTAATAGATCGACTAGTATCTAACCGACGATTCGTGAAGCTCTCCTAGCATTCTTGGTAGCAAATTGGTGGATAACTCTTCGCAGTTTATACTATATAAGATTTCGCTCTCGATGGCTATCATTGCTAACCCGCTAAGTTTTTCTCTTCTTTTTGTTTTTTTTTAATTTAGTTAAATTAAATGGGTAGTGGACTTTTAAAATTGTTATGGGTTATTAGTATTTGGATTATTTTATAATTTAAAAGATGTGTTTGAATAGGCCCAAGTTTAAATGTTTAAAGATGTGTTTTAAAAAAAACATATACACATATATATAGGATTTTAAAAAAAAATTGTCTCCGATATTTCTGTACCCTAGCCGGTTGGCCTCCCTGACCCACCCTAGGGCCGCCCTGGCCAACACCTCCATCTTCAATCTCATCTATCTCTTACTTTCGCTCTATAGATTTTCTTTTGAAAAGGAAAGTATGTGTGTGGGTATGAGTCTCGGAGATAAAAGACAAGATAAAAGAAAAGGAGTGGGGGTGAGGGTTATGCAAACGTGAGTGTGTGTGTTTATGTGTGCGAGAGAGTGGTGGTCAATGGTGGTAAGGTGGTGGGTGGGAGGTGAAGAAGTTAATGGTGGTGTAAGGTGAAGATGGTGACAGGGAAGATGAAGTGGGTGGCCCCGTATAAGTTCTCCCAATAACAATGGTAGTTTTGTCATTCACACCCACTTAACCGGCTAAAATGACGCCCATCCACTCTAGGACTATCCGAGTATATAGATTATTCGAGCAATTTCTCTTTAGCTAATTATATATACATATAAATAGTAACTTAATGGTTCCTCTATCAACTTAACGACAGTAATAATATATTCATGGGGCATCACGATTGAAAGTGTGTAGATTGGTAAAGAAAACCGTTCAAAAGAAAACCACCCACTTCCTACATAACCGTTGCACTCACAAATCAATCCATTAACCGACATATAAATTATGATGCAGCCGTTGGATCCTTACTGAACAAGTAACCTTCACAAAATAATTACCATCATGACAACTTCAAAAAGAAGAAGATTACCGTTGCAAATCCAACGCCATAAATCTAACGCTATCCATGGTACTGACGATTATATGAGTAAAAAGAGAGGGGGCATGGACATATACACTAGCGGCTAGGGTTCCGATGCTGGACACAGAGATAGATCAAAGCGAAGCGATGGATGGGGAGTGTAGGTCTGAACGATAAGAGGGAGATCGGTTGTGCTACGTGACGAGTTACAAAAGGAAGTCGGAAAATGAGTTATCATAGATCCGAACTCTCCTGTGTGTGTGAGAGAGAGATGATCGAGTGTTTGGATGTGTAATTGCGGTGACATTAGTGGTTTGGTTACCTTTGTATGTATTATAAATTATAACACCCACAAATTAAAATCAAGATAAGGCGTTGCGTAAGGCATCATGAGGGTGTGAATACCCCTCAATACGCGGGGGTACACCGCCCCCAGGCGCTATGGGGCAAAAAAAATGAGTAGCGTGATCTATATCACACCGGGGTTCAAGCATTGCCTCCCTCACAGCCCAAACTCCCCCCTCATATCTTCCTCCACATCAACCAATACACCCTCTTGTGATTTAACGCCCATATACCCCCCCCCCCTCACCACTACACATGGCCTAATAGATTAGAATTATTGTAACAAATGATATAAGAAACAAAGAGAAATAATGGGTTGTCTTAGAAGATAAAAGGGATGACGATGCAACACCTTTGAGTTGAATCTGACATAGAGAATCACATACTTGAGAGGCAAATTACAGATAAAAAAGGAATACGCAACACGTCAACATTTTTTTTTATTTTGCCATTTTTCTTTTTTAACAGCACGTATTTTCTCTGTTAAATATCACGAGATTAGTGATTACGAACTAACATATAAAGTTTTGTTGGTAAATTTTACACAAAATATTCTTTGTATATAATATAGTAATACTAAACATTAATAATCAACATCCCAACGCAAATTTTTTCATAAAATATTCTAGCCATATGTTTTTTGCATTTAATATAGTGATACTAAAGCATTTATAATTAACATCTCGTCATAATGCACGAGTTACGTTAACTCGTTTGGTAAACAATTAGGATAGGTAAACCCTAATGCAACTCTAAGGGTGTGTGTAGTGGGCAACGTTGTCCAGCGTTTTAGTGTCACACCCTCAAATTCCACGTGCGGGGTTTTACCGCGAGGCGCGTGACACACCAGGATCTCAGTCAACGATCACAATAAACATACAACAAACATGCATTCATAAATATATTTAAAACCAAAATATCATGTTTTGAGCCGTAAACTAGCAGCAGAAGCATTTCTTGTTTACAACCAAAAGACATATCATTGTTTACAAAACATTGTTTAATATGCTTCAAAATATTAGACGCTGTGCATGACTCCGTGCGCCTAGCCCATTGACTGCTACCTTAGCGACCTGAGAAAACATGCCAAAAATGTCAACATATAATGCTGGTGAGTTCACAGGTTTTCTTTTATAAAGTGTTGTCACAAGTTCACAAAGATCATTCCCGTTAATACTATGTCATAAGAACGTTAGCTAGACGTTAAGTGTTTTTACTACTACGGTTGGGAACCCATTACTAAACATGAACCAAAAGATGATACCAGCCCAGATGACTGGGCTACCGATGCCTCGGTAACCCGATAGGTAGAGACAATATGCACCCGTCCGGCCCCGCCGTCGGGTGGGGTTTGTGAGGCCCAATAGATCTATCCACATTTCCCTCGTTGTGCGTTCCAGCACATTCATGGTTTCCCCTGGGACTTTCCATAAAAGCCGTATAGTAACATAAAGTACCCATAGTACAACATGACCTTTAAATAGTTCGTACGAAGCATGTTTCTCCCCCGAAAGCAAAACAGTAAAAGTGGGGCTGTGAAACTCACCTCGGATTGCGTTACTTGAAAACAGTTAAGTAATTATGTTATGATAGCCCCAAATAGCGGCGACCTATCATAAGATGTGTATAAGTATCGGACTAATAACCCGCAGGTTAACTAGTCCCCAAATGTCCAGACCGTGACCATAAACGTTTGAAAACATCTTTAACTGTTAAACCGACCGTGCCAGACAAGACCCGACATCCCATTGGTGACCCGACATCCCACGTGTTAGGTAAATACAAGACATCGTGCAACATATGCAATTAAACACTTAATACGCGCAATAATTCACCTAGTCTAGCATAATGTCCGATTAACGCGTAAACAGGTCCGAACACGTGTTACTAAGTCATTGGGTGTATCCCAGGGTTCCTATCATGTTCCTAGGCGTCAAATCATGTTCCGGGATGTTAAAATATACATACAGCAGCATTATACGCGATTAGGAATCAAACTAGCATTTAGGATTGTAATCACTAGTAAAAGTAGCATTTAGGAATCAAACTAGCATTTAGGGTTGTAATCACTAGTAAAAGTAGCATTTAGGATTGTAATCACTAGTAAAAGTAGCATTTAGGAATCAAACTAGCATTTAGGATTGTAATCACTAGTAAAAGTAGCATTTAGAAATCAAACTAGCATTTAGGATTGTAATCACTAGTAAAAGTAGCATTTAGGAATCAAACTAGCATTTAGAGTTGTAATCGCTAGTGCTTGGGGCGAATAGGCTTGTATTCGCCTGAACATTAGGTGATTAGGAGCCTACTCGCATGAAGCCTCATGCGAATACGATCCTACTCGCCTCTGCACATCTGTAGTGCATTTTCGCGCGCCGAATACTCCAAATCAGATCCGAAACATGTAAAAACACCCAATATCAAAACTAAGCTATTAACCAATCCTTTCCAAGCAAAAACCCCCAATTTATTTCTGCTCTAACGGGCTCGGTGCGATTATTTCCAAAAATGGCAAAGTACTAGGTTTCATTAACTAACCTTATCTTTCCTTAAATGGAAACAATCAGATTTCATCTCCTACAAGTTGCAATTCATCATCTCTATGTTATATCATCATCCTAGCATGATTTCTAACCATAAACAAGCAATGAATCACATCATAACATCCTATTCTTCAAGAATTACCCAAATGGGTCAAAATGCATACTTGCACCTAAACACCATAACAAGAGCTTAAACTCATAGATAATCATCCTAACAACACCTACACATCAGAAGTACAACAAATTCATGGAAACATTCATGTTATAATCACCAACAATCATCATATGCACAAATACTTCACATATAGCAAGTATTATGGTGTAGACTTGTTTTAGAACTCTTTTCAAAGGGTTTTAAAGACACAAACTTAGCAAAACAAGGTCTGGACTTTTGGGGAACCAAAACAATAACATTACAAAGGTGTAGGATGAAGAACACACCTTGGATTTTATCAAAGAAGGGTGTATAAGCTTGCTGATGGTGTGTTTTGAGGCAAAACAAGTTCCAGAGGTGTTTCAAGGTGTGTGGGAGGCTTAGGATCAGTTAGGGTTGCACAAAATGGTGTTTGGGGAGTCAAGGGTTCTATTTATAGGTGTTTTGACTCGTGTTCAGCAGTATAGGCGAGTAGCAGGTCCTTTCAGGCGATTGGGGCTCCTACTCGCCCCAACCTCATCCTACTCGCCTTTGGTATAGGCGATTAGGGGTTTCCCAAGCTCCTAATCGCCTCTGTGATGCTGGAACGGGTTTTCGGCGCGCTAAACACTATTTTAACATATATAAACACGTATTCACATACCGATAAGTCACATAATGATTTCAAACATATAATGCACGATAACTAACATGTTTACATCCGTTCACCAATTCCCGGGACTCGAGACTCGTGTGTGCGTTAAACCCGGCGATTCCACGAATCACCAATCCTTGTACACATGGTTATGGACCGACTCCCGATGATTCCCAGAATCATCATACCGACTCGACTGACCCCGTTAAGTACGTAATATGCATGACTCGCTAAGGTAGACTTACTAGTTTGGTCAACGTTACTAACCTGAGTTTGCCGGGTGTCACATTTAGCCACCCATAGCGCCGGGAACATCGCCCCCCAGGCGCTATGGTGGCGTTTTGGTGGTTTCAGCCTTGCTCATAACGAGCGCTGTGTTATTATTATTATTATTATTATTATTATTATTATTGTTGTTGTTGTTGTTGTTGTTGTGTTTGTGTGTGTGAAGAGGAAGAGAAAGAAGTGAAGAGGAGGAGGAAGAAGAAGAAGTGAAGAAATGAAGAAGAAGAAGAAGAAGAAGAAGAAATGAAGAAGAAGATGTAGGTGGGGAAGAGGTAGGTGGGGTGGGTTATTATTTTTTATTTTAATTAATATTATTTTTAATAGTAAATCTTATTTTTTATTATTGTTTTTTAACTTAATAAATTTCTTTTATTATTATTATTATTATTATTATTATTATTTTATTATTATTAGGTATTTAATATATTCTTATTTAAATAAAAAACAATAATTAACCAATCATTACCCAATCATTTATAACCCCCTAATAACCTCCCTTCTCACTACACCCTCTTTTTCCATAACCCTACTTCTATTACTTTTTAATATTTTAATACCATAACCCCCACATAACCCCCCACCACTACACACACTCTAAGGGTAGCATAGGTACAACCCAAATATTCAAAGCTACTCAAATCAAAACAGCCAATAATAATAAGTCGTCTCACTTTTTCACAAGTACTACCAAACTATCCATCTTTTTTTTTTTATCGGCAACCAAACTATCCATCTACCCGAATACATTTCCCTCTTAATTTTTGATGTTTTCACCATACTAAATCGGGTTACCCGCACCACCCAAAGTCACTACCCTAACACTCTGTTCTAGAGTTTCATTAAAGGTTGGAAGAGAAAGGATTGGAAAGGAAGTGGAGAAAAAATGTGTTCCAGAGTTTTTTGTAGGAGGGAATGAGAGGGATAATAAAGAGGATTTTAGTGTGATTTTTAATCTTTCCAATTTGGAAGGAATTGAAGAGAAGAGAAGAGAAGAGGAGGGAGATCATTTCTCTTCCATCCTTTAATGAAACTCGGAAACACAGTGTAAGTACAGCCCAATACCCTAACCTCAAGTTCGGTTTCTTTCCCATCCTTATTTTGACTTTGCGAAAAATACCTTTAATAATTTGGATACTTTATCTTTATTTTTTGATTTCGCCTTTTTTTAACGGTATCATGACTCATAAGATTCTAAAAAGATTTATTGATAAACAAGTAGAATCAATTCAGTTTTCATGTATATCCCTCGTTCTTTTAAAAAGTTGTAGTCTAACCCTTACAATTGTATGAACATTTTTTGTACATCGTATGAAGGTACGGTACAAAAATGTTTTTGCACATTTTGTTTCGTTTATATTGTATGAAAGCATGATAAGTTTTTTTTTTTAAATGTTACTTCTAAAATTTTGGTCTAAATCCGCCACTGAGTAGGACGATTGTAGAAAATAAGAAATTAATTTTATCAACTAAGCTGATAGTTTTAAGAAGCTTATTGGCGGTGAACTTTTATGAATGCAACAAATTTAGCTAAGAGAGCAGTTTAGAAGTATTGGTGTAAGGTAAAGTTTTTTCTTAACGGCTAACGAATAAAAGTCCGGCTACCCGGAGTAACCCAATGGCAAAAGGTGACCTCATACGCCCGCGATAAACAACGTTGGGTTGCCCAAGCCCGCCTTCTCTAGTTCTGTTGAAAACCTGCCGCCTAAACGCCCACTACGGTAAAACCCAGTTGTGATCGGATTAAAACTTGAGATATCTGGCCTTCAATTAAAATCTTAATTTCCCTTTCAATGTCAGTAGAGTTACAGCTCACTGACATAGGTATAAAGTAAAGCAGAAGCAACATTTGCTCTTTAACTTCTTCTTTTTTTTTCATAATACATAAAATAGCAAGATAATTTTAGTAATAAGTTTTTACACGAATAAAAAGAGAAGTAATTACACCGAGTCAAATATAGAAAATAACAAAAATGGTAAATACATTTATTCTTTTAAAAACTGGTTATTATACTGTATCGGACTAGACTAAAAAATGGTTCCACCGGCCATATCAGACAATTCAACCTGTTATATCTGGCGGTTCATAATAAACAAACTCATCAATCATCATATCTCCACTAATCACTTGCTACACAACCTTCCCGGTTTCTATAGTCGTATAGTTGTATGTAATCTTGAAAACAACATTCAAAGAACATATGGATTCTGATCCCACCATGCATAACTTCCCAAATTCTTGATTCCAACTCCGACGTTCTTTCTTGGCTCAAACTAGGGTAAATGGTCCCGGCACCACTACCCTAGGATGATACTTAATAGGTCAGAGACGACGCGCTCAACACAAGTATCAAACATTAATACAACTTGTACTATTTTATACCTCATATCTATAACACACTAATATGTTTTAATGTACCAAGAATGAGATATGATGGGGCCTAGCCTCCTAATTTTAATTCTAAAATAATATAAAATTACACAGGGTACCTTTTATTTAGCATGTATTATCGTTCGTGTTTTAAATATGTCAGGAATTGTTATCCCTATGCCTACCGTACGGGCCATTTCTGGAACCGAATTTTTTAGTTTTTCGGGATAAGTACTTTCGTTCGGTACCGACTTGTTAAGGTATCGGTATTTTAGGCTAATTTATCTTCGAATACAATACCAGACCCAACACTTTGGGTACTAGTAATTATTTGGGTTAATTTACCTTCGATCACCGTAAAGTACCAAGCACTTTCGGTGCCGTTACCGAATTTTTACACTTTTAGGGAACAATACTTTGAATACTGGTACCGAAATCATCCCTAGAATATCTCTCAAAGATTTCCAATGCTGTCATAGTTTGTTTATTGAGTTTTAAATCAAATGCAAGATTTTAAGTAACTAGACTTGTATGTTGGCATAGGCTATAACCATCAACACAAATGAGTGGTCAGACGGCGGGCATTCGGTTAATCACATATATGATATCCTTTACATGATGGGCCGCGATGATGTAGCCGTTGGCGTGGGAGGTGAGGGTGGCATACTTGAAGATGGTACAATACAACCAAATGTTGGTGGATATATTCCCATAGTTGACCAGGTATGTAACCAGTTATGTCCATGTATCATCATGCACCTTAGTTATATAAAAACAGTTATTTAACTAACTAAATAACTAACTTTATACAATCAGGGAAGTAGTACAGCTGGACCATGTAGATATAGACAGACTATTCCTGTGGGAGCTGGAGGAAGATTGTATAAAGATACAAACTTTGGCTATAGGAAAAGCTTTCTTCCACAGGTATTTATTTATTTGAATGTTTTTGTTGAACCTTTAATTTAAGAGTTTGGAATTATTGAGGAAAGACTTGGTATTCCTTGTGACCCAGGTTCGATTTCCACTCTTCTCATTATTTTCTATGGCATCCGGGTAATGATGGTGACAAACGCACTGAGGAGCGTTCGATCCTGAGCCGCACCCCAGTTGTTACTCCAACGAGGAAACTCGTGTGGAGGCAGTACGGTTTCTGGGGGAACGCTGTAACCAAGTCTGATACACCAGCGCGAGCCCGATTAAGACAACGTAGTATGGGCAGACCTTGGCTAGGGCTTCCGATTAGGCAGTGTGGCATTGGGTCACTCATATGAAATTCACCGTTCAAAAAAAAAAAAAAAACACAAACGCCTTAATGGGCCTGGCATTTGGGCCCTAAAGAGAGTGGTCCTGAATCCTGATTATTCCAACAAGAGCTTGGTCATTCTATAGAAATATGGGCCTGAGCAGTCCTAACCAGGCCCATTCCTTTTACAGGCCTTTTTTGTTTTAGATTTTGCAAAATTTATGTAAAAGTTTTTTAAATATTATAACATAAACTTACAAGTGATTTTAACTTATAAGAAAGAAGGTAAAAAAATGATTTTAAAGTATAACATTACTTACATTTTTCATAAGTAATATGAAGCATAAACAGTAAGTTTAAGATTTTTAATTAATATACTTCAACATAATTATATAAATCTAGAATTTGTACTCTAAGCAGTTAATATCGCCGATATATCCGATATATCGGTCCGATATATCGGTTATCGGTCATCAACCGATATATTGATACCGATATTTTGACCGATATTTTGTACCGATATTATCGGTGATATTGACCGGTATTTGACCGATATCTTACCGATATTTGACCGATATATCACCGATATTCCCGATATCAGTATCTTTCTAATTAGTTCTTCTATTTGTCTTGCTTCTTATTGATGTTGTTAGTGTTTTAAGTCTTAATTGTTAATTGTTAGTGTTAAATATTAGTGTTTAAAGTCTTAATAAGTTACCACTTGCTACAATTGTTGTTGTTTTGCATGTTGCAAGAGGTCAATTTGTTAATTGTAGGAGATTATATTTAATTGTTAGTGTTAAACTTCTACATATATGGATTTTGCATGATATAAAAATTACCGATATCCCACCGATATCTCACCGCGAAAACCGATATATCAAATATCGGTCCTTGACCGATAACCGATATTTTCCGACATTAACTGCTTAGTTTGTACTAAATAAAATACAAAAAGTAGCCTTCGGCTAAAGACAGGGCTTTTGCGCTTAACCAGGCCTAAGACTATACTTGGACTGGGCCCGGTTTTGGAAACTATATTTCAGCCCAATGGGCTTTCGGGCTTAAGCCGACTTTGAGGGTCCGGGTCAATCGGTCCTTTTCTAAATAGGCTAGATGTGCCTCAAGCCCAGGCCCATTGTAATTTGCCAACCTCTACTTGCACTTTAGACTCCTAAAAATTATAATATAGCTAGTGTTATATTTCATGTTCTTATGACAGTTAATGCATCTATTAACCTTTGATTATGAACTAGGGAAGCAGGAGATACTCACCTCTAGAACAACCAACAGCACAGCAAGTACTAATCAAGAAGATATCTGATGGACCCATTAGTCTATTTGTCATAGGAGCACACACAAACATAGCTATTTTTCTTATGACCAATCCACATCTAAAGAAAAACATTGAGCATATTTATATCATGGGTGGTGGTGTGAGGTCAAAGAATCCAACTAATGGTAATCATGGTAATTTATATACATGCTTCAAAAGCAATCCTTATGCTGAGTTCAACTTCTTTGGTGACCCTTTTGCCGCATACCAGGTAACTCTTATTGTTGCGTTTTATCCTTCATAACTATTCGACGTTATTGATAGCTATACTCGCTTTTACAGGTTATTCATTCTGGGATTCCAGTCACGCTTGTGCCCCTAGATGCAACAAACACTATTCCCATAACTCAAAACTTCTTTGAGGAATTCGAGCGGAATCAGCATACGTATGAGGCGCAATATGTTTTTAAGACGTTAAAGATGGTTCGAGATACTTGGTTTGACAATCATTTCTATGAGGTAAGAAATACAATTCTCATGGCCACTGACCGTTCGTTTTTAGTCACTAATGTTATGCGAAAAATAATATTTTTTTTCTTTACTTTGATTTTTTTTGTTATTTTTATGTACATGTTTAGTGACTTATATATGTACAATGGCAAACTAACCTTTATTATGTTTTGTTGCATTTTGGCAGAGTTGTTTTATGTGGGACTCATTTATGTCAGGTGTTTCCACTTCAATTATGCGTAACTTGCACAAAAGAAAAGGAGAAAACGAATTCGCTGAAATGGAGTATATGAATATTACTGTGATTACTTCCAATAAACCTTATGGAATATCTGACGGCTCAAATACTTTATTTGATGGCCGTAGCGTTCCAAAATTTAACTTAAGTAAACATGGAGTTCATAGCGGTCATGTTCAAACAGGCATTCACGATCCATTTTGCCTCCAAAGTAATGGGATAGGGAAATGTAAGGTAACTTCTTGCCACATCAATGTATTGTTGACAGTAATGGTAATTTAGTGTGGTGGTTAATAAGTATGCATGTTGCAGTACACAAAATTTAAAAAATAGGAATATAATTATGCCTGTTTTTGTAACATTTTTGTCAACTATTTAGATACTGAAACTATAAAATCAGGATGGTTACACAGAGAAAGTCAGCGGGCCGGATTCAGTGCGTGTACTGCTTGCCACAAGAGCAAAGCAAAACCTTGACAATAGTAGCTCACTGGACAGAGAATTTTTTGTCAGTTTTCTCAACGTAAGTTGATTGGAGCTATATTTCCTAGACGTTGAAAAATGGGAGGGTAGGGTTGGGTAACGGGTCAAAACATGTGTTTCTTGTATGAGTGGGGTGAAAATATTTGCATTTTCGTGCTATTAACCCTTATTAATCTAATACCTCGACTCGTTGACCCATTTGACCCTGATTTCTCTAAAGCTAGTTTATTTTATTCGGCGTGTTTAGCCTATTATAAATAGAAAATAACCGTGTGGCTATACATTGTTACGCTATATAAACATATGCAACTATGATTTTATCCGATTTTATAAACTTTTGCAGGTACTAAACCGACCACAAAATCAAGGCAGATTTAATTTTACATCTCAATTTCCTTATTACAAGGAAGTTCTCTACAAACGGATTTTAAAGGCGAAAAACTTGGGAAAATGGTTGTGTTTGACATGGATATGAGCTCAGGAGATTTTCTTGCTCTTTTTTATCTTCTAAAAGTACCAGTGAAAACGATAAATCTTAAGGTAGTGTTAGTGTTATCTTCATTCTTTCAAGATTTGAAATATATTACATGTAATTATCCTTATATTTAGTGCAAACTTTTTGTTTGATTTTATTCTAGGCGATACTAGTAACTCCGACAGGGTGGGCAAATGCAGCAACGATAGATGTAATCTATGACTTGTTACACATGATGGGTCGTGACGATATTATTGTTGGTTTAGGTGATCCATTTGGTTTAAACCAGTCCGACCCGAATAATCCAAGTGTTGGAAGCTGCAAATACTTGCAGGCTATCCCCCATGGAAGTGGCGGCCTATTAGATTCTGACACTCTTTTTGGACTTGCACGTGATCTACCGCGAAGTCCAAGAAGGTACTCTTGTTACCATTTACAAGGTTGTCGTCTTAAACAAACAAACGTACGCAGTAAATTCCACTCAATAGTTTTATAAATAAGTTATGTGTCAAATACTACAAGGAATATATGATCATAATAGTAGTAAAAAACTAATAGCGACCGTGCTTATTTTGGCAGATATACAGCTGAAAATTCTGTAGAATTTGGAGCTCCTAGGAATACTGATCATCCTCAACTTAGACAACCACTAGCACTCGAAGTTTGGAAATCCGTCATGAAATCAATTGATATTGGATCCAAAATTACTATTTTAACTAATGGACCGTTGACAACGTTGGCAAAAATAATACTTGCAGACGCAAATGCTAGTTCTATCATTCAGGTTAGTGAATTTAGTGAACTTATTAGCCATATAATATTTAAAAAAAAAAAATCCTGAATACTTACATATTTGCAGGATGTGTTTATATTAGGCGGACACATTGATTACGCTAGACATGACAATGGAAATGTCATCAACGTTCCTTCAAACAAATACGCCGAAATGAACATGTTTCTAGATCCTTTTGCTGCAAAAGTGGTGTTTGATTCAGTTCTTGATGTCACCCTCATCCCTCTTAGCATGCAACGAAAGGTGTGTTTGTTTCCACGTATTATAAAAAAACTGGACGTCGAGAACAAGACATCTGAAGCTCATTTCAGCCAACGGTTGCTGACAAGGATGTATCGGCTGCAACGAAGGAATCATAGATATCAACACATGGTATTTGTTTCTAAGAACTCTAATTCTGTTCTTATTATTTGTACTTTTTTTGTTTTAGACATGGAAATTTCGACGACTTATTTAGAAGCCCAAGCCTGAGCTTATATCGGAGCTCATTTAATAAACAAATCTGCCCGAGCTTCACATATTGAGCTTGACTAAACTCGCAAGCCTAAACAAGCCTTTATTTGTATAGTTTTTATTTAATACATCAAATATATATTTACATAATAATTTTTGTTATATATAAAACTAACTAGATAACATATATTAAGCTATATATAAAAATTATAATATAATTGTAAATATATAAAAAAAAAAATTAAATAATAAATGAGCTAAGCTCGAGCTTTAGAAAATGGAGCTCTAAACGACCGCTCTTAAGTTAAACAATCAAAGCTCGGCTTGTTTACGCATATTTTTTTCTAGTTAGGTAAAAAAAAATCAAGAGTTTACAGATAAAGTGTTTCGGGTCAATCCAAACTGCATCCTGCATCATTTTATATAGTTTTTATAATCATATTTGACACTCTAATTATATAATTATAGTAATCAAGAGTTTATGGAACAAGCGTACGTTTCGGGTTATCCAAACCGCTTTGACCCAAATCCATGGTGACCTGTTTCTCACACTTTAGCATTTGCATAATCTTTTCAAACATATTGTAGGATACATTCTTGGGGGAGATACTTGGTGCGGTTATCTTAACCACGGATCAACAAACATTAAAACCAACCTTTGAAGCAAAACTTCTCAAGGTTGAAGCAACAGGAGACACATCTAGAGATGGACAAATTATCATTGATCCAAAACAAAGGAAATCAATCAAAGTATTGCAGAGATTCGATCATTTATCATATTATGATGTTTTTGTAGACCGGCTTGCTGATGCAAAACAATCTGCTGTCATTGGAAGCTTCAATGAGCAGAAAAGAATTTGGAGCACACCACAAAGTAAGACGGAAATAAAATCTTGATGGACTTGGTAAACCTTTTGCATATATTCATTCAGAAAGGAAAAGACCGAAGGTCTTCTCTTCTAACATAATATTTTCATAGCGTAAATGTAGTTGTCACCGTGTGTATAGATGCACTATACGTTGCGGCACTGTAAAAACATATGTGACTATGGTTTATTCAATTCTCTTAAAGTCTACCGCGTGCTAAATCTACCACAGAATAAAGGCAAATCCAATTTGACTTCTTGGTCACTCACCTGCATGTCCAAAAAGAGTGTCACTTCCACGCGCTTTCAAGTGTTCGCAGTTTTCAACACTTGGGTCAGACTCGTTTTAAAGTTTAAACCAAATGAATTCTCTAAAAGACAATAATTTCGTCGCGACCCATCATATGTAACAAATGAAAGATTACATCTATTGTTGTTCCGTTTGCCCACCTTGTTGAATTTGCTAGTATAACATTGAAAAAAATCAAGCAAAACTAAAAAAACATGTTCATTTACAACTTACAAGTATGCTCTAAAATATACAGACTATTCATAATTGCATGATATAGATTTAGGATATTGAAAGAATTTCTTCACAGGTACATTGAGAAAATCAAAGAGAGCAAGAAAATCTCATGCATTCATATCCCTTCAAAATTTTGTTTGTTTGGTAGTTGATTCACAAAATCTGTCCTTGTAGTGTTGCATATCTTTTAAAATACGTGATAACTTGTTTTGGGTTTTTGTTTTTTCGTTAAAAGGGTAAATTTGTGAAATCCGTGATAGTAAAAAAGACATAATTGTCCACCATTGTAAGAGTGTGTGTAGTGGGCTCAACCGGGGCTCGAAGGGGGCGTGACCACCATCTATAGCGCCAGGAACACTGCTCCACTTTAATAAAGTTAATTATTGTAGTAGTAACTGTATTATTACTAGTTATAGTGGTACCCCCTACCTAAACATGAAAATGAAGCCTTAGAAAAGATAGAGCAATGCATTATGTTTAATAAAGTAGAAGCAGGTGTGGCCACAAAGAAAAAGCTCTGCCAAATGATTCAAAAAATCGAAGAAAATCATAATTATGATTATTGGAGCAACAATCATTTAGAAAGTGGACCCTCCACAAAAGAAGATGCTTTTCTCGGACGACACTCGAGAACTAGTGGCACCCTCCTTGCTTTCCTTATGGGAAGTGGGGAGTTTGAGCCCTACCGGCATCAAAATGATGCTGGTGGGCCGGGTTTTACCATAGTAGGCCTTCGGGCAACGGGTTTTTTCCGAAAACTGGTGTGAAATTACTGGTGGACCCGGGTTACTCTCGAAGTACTCCTTTGTCCAGTGGGTACTTCAAGAGTGCTCGGGATTGATTTGTTGACCGTTAAAAAAAAAAAGAAAAAAAAAAACAGCTGTCCAAGCTTTTTATTTACTTTGCCTATATAAGAGTTTGTAAATGAGAAGTAGAGCATCGAATACCCTACCCCTAGAAAATTCCTTATTTTGTACAATATTCAGCATGTGTGAGTAAACTCCTCTCTTAAGGGGGATATGTAAATACTATCAAGAAATTCTGCCTATGAAATAAAATTTAATTTTCAACTTTATAAACCTGGAGCCATAGAAGAGTACCGTTTAGGCAGAAGGCCGTAGGGAAATACTGGTTGTGTTGGTATACATTGCAAGGATCATCTACAATTTAGATGTTAAGGAAAGTTATAATTTTATTTTATCTTGTTAAATTACTTCAAGGTATTTATATAATCTCTCCTTAAACATTAATTAATACACATTTTTTCAAACAAAAATTAAATCAAAACTTTTTAAGTTGTCAAGAAATAAGTTCACCGCTAATATTAAAATCTTCAAGAGATATATTCTCCATGTCAATTATAAAATTAAAACTTTCAAAATTGTCAACTAATGCGTTCGCAATTATGAATATCTACAAGACCTACAACAACTCTTATCAAGTTGTCTACAATAGTATCTTCAAGATATATATTGTCGGTAACATATTGTTAATGTGATCCCAAAGAAGGGGACTAAGCCCACTGGCGAGAAAGTCATAGGAATCGAGTTTAGGAGGTAAAGTGGTGGAGAAGGGAAAGATTGTCTCTTCGAATTGTACGTGTCGAGAGACAAAGATGGAGTTGGTGGTGAGGTTTTAAACACCGGTAACCGCGGTGGTTAGGCGGGTAACCAATGAAGACACAGGGTTGGGAACGGTAGTTGAGTTTGTTGGTGGTAGTGGAGGGGGTTAAAGGGTAGCATAAACACCCGAACACACGAAGGTGGTCATAGGTGGGGTCACAGTTATATAGCCGGGAGGTGGGGGATAGGAATTGAGTATGTTTGTTTGGGATGATGTTAAGAAGGTAGGTGGCGGTTTCAAGGGCATAGTGCCAAAATGATGGTGGCAGGGAGGATTGGGCTAGCAGGGAGCGTATCATGTTGTTGATTGTTCTAATTTTACGCTCTGCTTTCCCGTTTTGGGAAGAGGTGTATGGGCAAGAGAACCTAAAATGCATTCCATGTGTACGGAAAAAGGTGTGAAAAGCATTGTTATCATATTCTTTTCCGTTATCGCATTGAAATTGTTTGATTTTAGTATGAAATTGTGTGGTGATGTAGTTGTGAAAGATTTGAAAAATAGAAAAGACATTGGATTTATTGGTTAGGGGGAAGGTCCAAAGAAAATTGGTAAAGTCATCTAAAAACAAGATGTAATACTGGTGGCCCCGGTGCTAGGCACCGGGGACGTCCAAAGGTCACTGTGGATGATATCAAACGGCAAACTAGTACGATTACAAGAATCAAAAAATGGCAAGCGCACACTTTTACAAAAAACACAAGCCTGACATAAAGTTTTGTCATGTTTATTAGATGAACTAGAAACAGATAAAGGAATTGAATTCAAAGTTGAAAAACTAGTGTGTCCAAGGCGTTGATGCCAACGATCCTGAGAGGTGGCCACAAAAGCTGTAGAGGTGTTTGTGGAAGGAAGCGGTGCTGTCAGTGGGTAAAGATCTCCCGTGCTATTGCATCGGAGGAGGTGTGCCTTGGTCTTGAGATCCTTCACAGTAAAACCGAAAGGGTCAAATTCAATGGATAATAAATTATCAGTAGTAAGTTTACGGACAGATATAAGGTTTTTGACAAGGTTTGGGGCATAAAGGACATTATTTAATTTAAAGGGCGGGAATGGAGGCGGTAGGGTGAGATTGCCTTGACCAATCACGGGAATGGTCATACCATTACCAACTACAATAAATTTGTTAGTGCAAGTATTAAAAGAAGACGGAAAGTCAGTACCTTGGGGGGTTTTCATATGGCCAGAAGCCCCGGTGTCCATGACGCCGTTTGGATCTTGTTGCTGAAGGGACAAAGCATATAGGGCCTGTTGAATATCCGTAGGAAATAGAGTGGCCGTATAGGCCTGATCAGGGGCCGCGCCTAGAATTCCTGTTGAACTATTCCTCGGAGCCGAGGGATATGGACACGGTGGTGTTCCAGATTGAGCGGATGGGTTCGTGGCAGCAGATTGCATAAGAGAACTCCATTGGTTAGCAGCCCAAGAGTTAGGAAAAACAATATAAGGGTGTTGAGTGGTATTACTGAAGGATCGGCCGCCCCGGGAACCACCCCTGGTGCGGTTCTGAGAGCGGCCTCGGCCACGGTGTTGGCTTCGGCCACGGCTGGATCCAGCAGCAGCAGTGTCCTGAGTAACCGTAGCAGCAAGAGCAGTAGCAGAAACAGACGCGGCCCGGGCAGAAAGCGATTTCTTGGTGGATTCAGCCATCGTGAGGCGAGAACGGCATTCACTAAAGGTAGGCAAGGGGTCCCGATTCTGCAGAACCGTAGAAATACTTTCATAGGCTTCCGTAAGGCCTGCCAGAAGCTGTGTGACGAGGCGTTGGTTGTCTACAGAAGCACCCACACTGTTTAACTGTTTGGCTAGATGCTTAACCTGTTGACAATATGCAGCCATATTAGGAAACGCCTCAAGATGAATGTTGGAGAATTGCTGTTGCAGGAGGATTTGACGGGCTAGTTTATTATCATTAAAATGGTCTGCGATGGCCAGCCACGCGTCATGAGCGGACTGGCCCGGAATCAGAATAATATGGAAAAGAGGTTTAGATATAGTGCCATATATCCACTGCAAAACCAAGGCGTCAATGCGAGACCAGAGAGCGTCTGCCTCGGCCTTGGCAGCCAGGGCTGCAGCGGCGTCTGCGTTAGAAGAGGAGCCGGGTATGGGGGCGGCTGCGGGACGGGGCTGCAGGTGGTTATACACCTGGTAGGCACGACAATGCACCTCGAAGAGGGCTGTCCAAGTGGTGTAGTGGGGTGATTCATCCTCGAGAATCAGAGGGATCATGTTTTTGATGCTTGTGACTGTCATCGCAGGATGTATTTTGGCATCCATGGGATCAGTCATGGTGAACAGGGAGTAGGAAAGGTAGAGGATGAATGATGAGGGAGGGCGGAAGAATGGTGGTATGCGCCGGAAGAAAGGGGACGGCGGCCGGAAGAAATAAAGGAGGAGGGTTTACAATGATACCATATAGGAATTTACTGAATGACTTTTCATTATGTACAATGTGTCATTTATAATACAATGATAGGCACAATCTTAGGTTTTACAACAAACTTGCCTAAGATATAGATAATTATCATAAATACAAATAAATGCTATTTGACTATTATTATAATTGCTATTATTCACAAATACTCATACAACTTTTAAGGTGTTAACAAATATTTCCGCTTAACACCTTAAAAGTTGAAGAAGTATTTGTGAACATATATCTTGTTAATAGTTGTTGACAAGATATGTTACCGACAATATCTATTTTAATTCAAGATTTTGAGTATTTTGAGATTATTATACACTAAACAACACAACAGGAATATGAACTGAGAGAGATTTTTTTAAACAATAATAAGTTAATAACAGACCCATGATCTGTTTGGCTGGTAAAAGTGTACTACACAAACTTCTAAAAAGATTCATAAAGTCGTTACCTTTTCTTTACCCAAAGCCTGTAACAATCACATCATCAATCCTCATGTTTGGCAAAGATTTTACAATGGGTCCTGCCACCTGTTCGACCAAATGCCTCAGAGAACACAAGGTTCACACACTATGTTTTTTGACGTTCTTAATCTTGTTGAGTATTGTAAAATGAGACCTGTACATCAAAGTGTGGTAAATGTTCATGCTTTAGCATTGAAGGCTGGTGTTCTTGGTCATTTACCGGCTGCCACGTCGCTTGTTATGGCGTATTCTCGAGCGGGTGATTATGCTTCTTCGGTTGCTGTTTTTGGGGAGATTTGTTGTAAAGATGTGGTTGTGTGGAATGCTATGATAACGAGCGCGGTTGAGAATGAGTTGTTTAGTGATTCAGTAAGTTTGTTTGTTAAAATGCTTCAGGATGGAATCAAGTTTGATTGTTTAACTCTTGCGATTGTTATTTCAGCGGTTTCGAGAGTTTCAAATAAATTAGCATATTTAGAACTTGTTCATAGTTTTGGTGTAAAGAATGGTTTGCTTTCGGCTTGTGATCTGTGTAATGCTTTGATTAATTCGTATGCTAAATGCGGTGACTTGGAGGCATCGGAGAAAATGTTTCTTGAAACAGAAACGAAAGACAAGATTTCGTGGAATTCTATGATAAGTGGTTGTTTAAGCAATGATCAGCCTGATAAATGTTTATGGTATTTCAAAAAAATGGTTTCGAGTGGTACCGAGGTTGATAATGTAGGCTTATCATGTGCTATCTCAGCGTCAAGTTCTTTGCTAGATTTGAGTATTGGCAAAGTCGTTCATGGGTTTGCGATAAAACTAGGATACAATGAAACCGCTCACGTTTCTGTACTGAATTCTCTTGTTTCGTTGTACTCTAAATGTGGAGATGTTGATGCTGCCAGTAATGTTTTTGGTTGGATTTATGTCAAAGATTTAGTTTCTTGGAATACAATGATTAACGCGTATTCTTCAAACGGAATGATTCTTGAAGCATTTCGTCTTTTAAGACAGATGCAGATAACAGGATCAATCCAACCAGATACGGTGACAATACTTTCTTTGCTTTCATTATGTGCAGAATCCATGCTTTTAATAGAGGGGAAAATCCTGCACGGATTCGTGATAAGAAGGTTTAATCGATCATGTGTTTTAGTGACGAACAGTCTTATGAACATGTACTCCAAATGCAACCAAATGGAAAAATCTGAGATTTTGTTCATGTCTGCGCAAGATACAGACTTGGTTTCGTCGAATACAATGATATCCGGTTATGCACAAAATGGGAATTCTAAGTTTTCGCAACTTCTATTCAAGAAACTGATGTATCGGAGTTTGAGATGCACTCTATCAACTGTTCTAGCAGTTCTTTCTTCTTGTAATTCACCTAAGTTTCTTCGTTTTGGCGAGTCGGTGCATAGCTGGGAACTGAAACTAGGGTTTTCAAACAATATTCTTTCAGTGAATTCCTTAATCTGTATGTATACTAATTGTGGAGATCCGAAAGCTTCTTATGCGTTGTTACAAAGTGTTTCAACGGTTGCTGATACCGCCTGCTGGAATGCCATGATTGCAGGCTGCACACAAAACGGTTACTTTTCAGAAGCTTTAGAAACTTTCAAGTTAATGAGACGCGAATCGGATGCAAAACATGATTTTGTTACACTCGTAAATGTAATATCAGCGTGTGGAAACGTTAATTTGGTGTTTCATGGGCGACTGGTTCATGGATATGCTCATAAAACTTTAGTTGACGAAGATGTTCGTGTAATGAATGCGTTAATTACAATGTATGGCAGATTCGGGGACGTTGACTCTGCAATGTTGGTGTTTGACTTGTGTTCGAACCGTAATCTTTGTTCATGGAATTGCATCATTTCTGCTCTTTCTCAAAACAAGAAAGCGAAAACCGCATTACAGTTGTTCCAAAATCTTGATTTCGAACCAGATGAGATCACAAATTCCACAATTCTGTCAGCGTGTACGCAACTTGGATCAATCAGACATGGAAAACAGATCCATGGACATGTTCTAAGATCCAACTTTCACAAAAATTGTTTCATAGTCGCTGCGCTTATCGACATGTACAGCAACTGTGGAAGATTAGACATATCTATCCATTTATTCAACTCTTCACCGGAAAAGAACATCGCAAGCTGGAATTCAATGATTTCCGCATACGGGTTTCACAGTAAAGGTCAAAAAGCAATGACCTTATTCAACGAAATGATAAAATCTGGTGAAAAACCGACGAAAACCACTTTTATCAACTTATTATCCGCCTGTGCTCATTCAGGTTTTGTCAATGAAGGTTTACGATATTACAACTCCATGTCTGACGAATATGGCGTGGAGCCTGTTACGGAGCACCACGTTTGTGTGGTTGATATGTTGGGTCGATCTGGGCGGTTAAACGAGGCGTATGAGTTCATAGAGAAAATGGTGGCGAAACCAGATCATGGTGTTTGGGGGGCAATGTTGAGTTCATGTAATTATCATGGAGACGTCGAAATGGGGAAGAAAGTGGCACAAATCCTTTTTGATTTGGCACCTAAAAACGTTGGGTACTATGTTTCTTTAGCGAATACATATGTTGCTGCTGGAAGTTGGAGCGATGCCGTTAAGTTAAGAAACTTTGTGCAAGATGTTCGGTTAAAGAAGCCGGCGGGTTACAGTCTTGTTGATGTTGGTTTGCATTGACTGTGTATCATAGTAACAAATTATTGGTCATAAATATATCAAAGTTCTTGTACCAGACTTTGTACACTCATCTTTAATCTGTCAAGCCCTATTTAGCTTAGAAAATGTGAAATATAACAACCAAATAAAGTGAATAAAGCCATTGGCAGATCCAAACTGAAGAAAGACTAGTAAAGGTGGTTAATTTTTGTGCAGTAAGTCGGTAACAATTGGAAAATCTGGTGTTATATCAACCGGGACCTGCAAAAATTCAAGAAAATGTCCATCAAATGAACATATAGAAATATAAACTGGTTGTATTTTTTTTTTTTTTTTGAACGGCGAATTGGAATCACTCACGGACCACTGGAGTATCATCGTGCCACCAGTGTTACCACGCGATCATATTCCACCACCAAGTCACTATAAACTGGTTGTATTGATTTGGATTTTTGGCATGGGTTGAAACACGTTGGGATAGATGACCAGGAAGAAAATTGCGTCCAATTTTTTTATTCTTTATATGACTAATAAGTCGAAATGATTCTAAAAATCACAATATATAAGTAATAATCTTATTATTTGAACTTCAAGTTTCAACCCGTCTGAAGCATTTAACAAGCTTGTTTTTAAGCAAATTTTTTTATTTGACCCGTTCATAAGTATTAGGTCAAAATCATCACCTCTAACTGATAAAGTGATAATGAGTAAAGGTATTAAAGTAACATAAGTTTCAGTATCGTAAAACTGTAACTATGAGTGATAACATCTGAAATTTACCTGAACCTTTGCCAGATTTTCCAAAGCAACGTTCAAAGGTTGCGTCATTTTACCATATTTTACAAGAAGCTTTTGTGCTGCGTCTTTGTCACCTTTGGCCTGTATTGTAAGTATTTCCCTACTTAAGCTCTCGACTGCGCCTTCAATCTATTGAAACATATGAAAAAAAAAATCCAAATCAAAATGTAAAGTTTTTTTTATTTTTTATATCTAGAACAAAATAATAATACTCGAGGTAAAACACTTGCAAAGAGACATGAAATACTCTCAACATAGAGGTTGTGGCAAAATGCGTGCGCAAAGAAATTGAGTAATTGGTCAAAACAGGTCAGGCTAAAACTGGTCACTCTTTTAGTACCAATCTAAATGGGTGGGGTTGGGTTGGATTGGGTTGCCTTCTAGTTATATTTTGTCCACTTTTTTTGTATATTAGTGATGCACTAATTATGATCCATAATAATCTAATTTTTTTAATAAATTAATAATATTTAAAAATAGACTTTGAGCTATTTTCAACCAAGTTAACCCGTACCCTTTTTAGCCTATTTTTTTAAATCTGATTTGAGATAAATCATAACCCGAGTTAATCAGTCAAAACGGCCACCTCTAACTTTCATTGACCTTTTAATACATGGGCCAAGGAAAAGCGGAAAACTAAAGAATATGAAGCCATTTATCAGAATATGACTAAAAAATAGCAACACTTGGGGAATCATACCTTATCGAAGTCAACAGAAAACGTTTGGTCAGGATGCAAAACAAAGGCCCCTTTCTCAAATAACCAGTTAAACTGCAGTGCTTGTCCTTTGCTGATAGACGATAACAAAGACCAATTACCATATAAAATAATAACAAATATATATATATATATATATATAACAATAACGGTAATGAAAACGGTAACAATAACAATAACGGTAATAATAATAGTAACAATTAATAATAATAATAATAATATCATCATCGTAATTATTAAAATAATAGCAATAATATGAAGTTAAAAAATGTTGATTCGCAGAGTTACCCGTGAGCTTCCTCTAATCCAAAACGTACTGAGCGAAAGCAGCCAGCAAGGAAAGAAACATAAATGGACTTAACAAGGCTCTTTGGAAGTAAATCCTGGTCAACCAAAAAAAAAGTCGTAATCTTGTTGATATATATTACTCTTGGCAGTCAACCAAATGTACACAAAAATCTTATATATAGTCAAAATTTTGTTGGGCGAAGCATATACTTGCATATACACACAGTGACATATAACATTTATGTTGATCGCATACGTATATTTACAAACATTATATGCAATACACGTATTGTAGGTAAAGTTACTATTGAATACATTTCTTGTTGCCCTGACTAACCTTAGCAATAAGAAAATTAAGGGCCCAAAGGCCAACAATGTCAGCTTTAGCTTCTTCAAGAGCCGAGTGAAGTTCTTGTAGCTCCTATATCATAATGAGGAAACAATTTAATTATGTCACCCAAAATGATATCCAAAAACCTATAGAGAAACCGTAAAAACTATGGAGAAACTGACCAATCTCACAGTGGACTTTTGACCACTTGGAAGCGTAATTGTGTGTGGTCCAATTCCGTGACAGCACTCATGGCATATTGTGTGGGTGAAAAAAGAGTCAAAGTCAACAAGTCCCCGCTGCTCTTTTATAATACACAAGTCAGCTATAGGCTGAAGAATTAGCTTGAACCTGCTTAAGCGTTAGGAATAAAAAAATAAAACAAGGTTATCAAATGATTTATGCAACTAATTCTCAGCAGTTCTAAGAATACAACTATGGAGTTTTAACATTACTTTGCCTCAGAAACATTCTTTAACATGACCATTGATGTACCACGATCTTTTACAATACGCTCATCATTCGGAAGATTGAAGGCAACAGTTTGAGGTCCCTTCACATCCTTCATTAACATTACAAAAAAAAAAAAAAAAAAAATCATATTTAAATGGTATGATGTATACATCTGTTAAATTATGTGTCGAGTAAAAAACTGAATTTTATGGACTCACCCCTGAATTATAAACAAGTTGGATGACTCGAATAGGTGCAGCTATCACATCTGGTGATTTGTACATGTCATCCATTGGAAGATTTTGTTCCAAAACCTATATACTCTAACTGGTTAGATAAACATAAGCATATATAGATTATGTTGAAAATAAGTAACTTGATCATGAATACATCCAACATTATACCTGCAAGTGATCCCCAAAGAGTTTAACTTGAGCGGTTGCTTTATCATCCCGAATCCCAATAAACGCCTCAAATGTCGCCTAAGGAAAAACAATGCTCATTACCCATGAAGTCAACAACAAGATATATAAAATATAATGAAATTCGGCCTGCTTATCGTATATTATCCATCTTAAAGCACTATTAACTAAATGGAAAAAATAAGCAAAGTTGCAAGAGAAGATTACCTTATATCCAAATAGGACATCTTCATAAGTCTCATACGGGCCAATAGTAACATCCAACTTAGAGTCCTTAGGAAGATCAAAAAGATGCACACAATGAGAACTATATTTAACAAAAAGTAAGAAAGATGTTTTTTTTTTTTTACGTTGTCTTCCTAATGTACACCTATATTTTCTCTACTTTGTGTAAGATGAAACTTTATTTGGAACATACAACATCGGAAAAATAGTACTTATAATGGAGTGAAGGGTGCACTGACCAATTCCATCCAGGCTATATCAGAGTCATAATAATCATTTGAGAGGAAAGCCTCAGCCTTGCTATGTAACAGTCTCTTCAAACTATTAAAAAAAAAATCATTATGAGTTTAACAAAGCATGCACCATAAAAATAAAAAAATAAAAAAAATAATAAAAAAAAACATATAAATCAGAAGCTAAATGATCTAATAAACTCTATACCTAGGTGAGCTGGTTAAATCAGCGGCTTTATGCAATAATTCAGCAGCTTTTGCAAGAAACAAGGAATATTCTTTAGAGTAAGGGATGACATAGAGATCACTAGAATTATTAGAATGAGAGTCGTTATGTCTTCTAATAACGTTAAAAAAGCCCGTTGCATCTTGCTTCTCATTCTCTGAAAATGATTCTATCCATGATTCAAATTCCTGACATAACAAAGGTTAGTCATGAGTAGAGATGGGAAATTGAACAAGTTCGGTAGCGGGCCAAAATGGGTTCGAGTCAAAATGGGTCACTTTTAGTCCGGTTCGGGTTCGGTTGACACAGAAATGATTTTTTGTCCACTTTTTAACCTTTTAATAAACAATTGCTTAACACGGCAGTCGGCAAGATATTTTACCTATACTTTTGGCTAACGTAACGTACTAAGAATTCTAAACAATAGTAACGTACTTGCATTTTGTTAACAATCATAGCAACATGAATTAAAAAATATTTGATATTACTGATGAAATATATGGAAGTATATTTGCTAGATTGGTAAACAAAAAATCTATCATATTGAATCCAGTTGACCCGTTTGAAGTTAATTGGTTAAAATTAAAATTAACCAAATCAATCCATTCGTAAGTTAATGGGTCGAAAACCTATAACCTTAAAAAAAAAAAAAAAAAAAAAAACACACACACACACAATTGGCACAAACAGAAATTGAGTATTTGACACATGTATGAACATAAAAAACCTATACCATTTTATCCATATCTGGAGGGTAGAAGTTGGCACCAGATGGTTTCGAAATGGGAAATGCAGCTTTATATTCAAGACCTTTCCAATTAGCAACTGGTTTTGTTGCTTCCAGAAGCAATTTCACAGCAGAGTCCGCAGTTGTCAAAAATGCTTCATTTTCATCCAGACAAGACCTATGCAAGAATATACATATTTTTTATTTAATAAGCAAGTTTTATTTGTCAATTCTAACATCTTACAAAACTAGTAGCTATATAATATGAAAAAGATCCTATACGAGATAAGCTATACGCTTTTACGGGCAGGGTCTTACCATGGACTCTTATTTATTGAATAATACTTCCATTTTAACATGTCCAGCTCGGATAATTGAGCACGCCCGTTTAACCACTCCCTTAAAGATGGATTGCTGTACCAAACCTGATTTTAATTAAAAAAAAAAAAAAGTAAAAATGAGCATTGGCAAAGCTTGAAAAAAATACTAGTGGGGGCCGAAAATCACGAGACCCAAATTTTTTCTATCGGTGGTGGCCAAAATATCAAATCGGTGTGTGTGTGTGTGGGTGGGGGGGGTGGACTCAATTCAAATAAAAATTATGTACGAAAATCGCAAACTTTCACCACTGAGCCAAAAAACGATGGGGGCCGGGGCACCCCCTGGCCCCCATTTTCCTTCGCCAATGAATATGAGAACAAAATAATGAAAATATTCCATAAATTTAGGTAAATATGTTGCAGAGCTCCTTGCTAGATAATCAATTTATATCCAGAACTTTGTTGAAATTAATTAAATAAACCTGTTGGTAAAATATATCATCCATTATTCTTGCAGCTTGAATTAGTAAAACCAGAACTTCTTTGTCCTCGTCGGTGATACCTGTCAACTGTTATAGAAGAGTTTCATTACATTCCTACTTAGATTACAACCTACATGATTACATGAAATTAATAACATATCGAAAATTATTTTATTAAAATAGAAAAATGGATAAAAAATTATTAAATAGAGGTTAAGGGTAGAAAACAACCTCTGCAGTGAGTGCGATAGGAGAATAACGGTTAAGCTTCTTTTGCAGAAGTAGACTTCGTGCTGCCGTGTTGTCTTGATATCTATCAAAAGTTTCAAGTAAACAATAAGATGCATTTGGAATTTAAAATGTACTTTTATGATCGAAATGCTTCACAGTTTACGAAAATCGGATTATGGTAGTCAAAGATTTACCTTTTGGTAATTATGTCAAATAGTTGACCGTATGGTCCATCCACATCGTAGGGTACATGATGAGGATCGCCTTTAGCAAGTAAGTGCTTATAATCCTCAATTGAGATATATTTAACAGCAGAAACTTCAGATTCCTACAAACAAAGAAAACAACACTGATTTTGGTCATGGCTTTGACTAGTCAAGTTGGTCAACCCTTGTACATTCCCGAAAAATAAAGAATGTTTGGATAAATTATTACCTGAAGAGTAAAAGCTTCCAATGGAATCGGGTCAAGTGTTGTCACGAGATAAACATCATCTAATTCATTATCGATGAACTTTCCGTCATTTGTAACGCTACAACCAAACACAAAATATTCATAACAACGATAATAGCACTTCTTTCCCAAATGGGTTATACATTAAACATGGATAGCGAAAATTAATAAACCAACACTCAAAACAGCTAATGATCATAAAAAGTTAATAATCACAAGATGTAAATTCGTAATCGTCTAAGTTTAAAACTTGAATAAAATGGGAAAAAAATGGGATTTTTTTAGAAATTGGATGATGTGCTAGTCGAATAGAAGGTTTACCTTTCTTGCAGGTAAACATATAATAATTCAAAGGCATCATTCGGGAGGGTTATACCAAGCTCCTCTTGAAGTTCTCTCCTACAAACATAACATATTTGTAAGTTATATATTTATAAACTAATTCATTAGCATAAAAACCACACAACCATTTAAAGAAATACAAAGATAGTATATTTAACAAAGAATTTATCAAAGAAGTGTTCCGATAGGGTCTGATAAACTACCTGGCAGTGATAAGGGATGTATCTCCAGCAGATACATGACCTGCACTTGATATGTCCCATAATCCGGCCATGAATCCTTCCAATCCGTACGTTTCTGGAGAAGAAGTTGTTGTGTACGTTCAGCAAATATCCAAATGTGAACAGCTCGATGATAATCGCCGTCTCTATGAACAGCACTTCTGTATAAAACGAATACCAACGTGTTACGGTGTTACCTTAATACATTATGAATAGTTGTGAATTCCAACCCCTCCATAGACATAACAAATACCTGATCTTGACTACCAAACTCAAATGGAATCAATTTTATTCTCAAATTGACATGTACTACGTAAAATACAAGGAATTAAAAACCATTAATGATTAGAAGCCGATCCACGAGTTAGCTGACTTTTATTTGAACCATTACCCAAATTTCGAACGAGCATAACTAGGGCTAGGAGTGGAGTTACATGGCCTATATATAGTCCCAACCTATGTTGTAAAAAGCCCTTTGGGCGCGCGCCTAGGTTTTTAGGCGAGGCAAGTCGCAGTTGGGTAAATTGCGGCCAAATTTTGAAAATTCCGGCCAAATTAAACATCCAAATATGGCCCGGAACCAACCTAAACATGTCTAAAACCCCAAAAAAGTGGTATGTTTATGCTTTGTGCCTTGCTTATCTCAAGCCCTCACTTTTTAAGTGACTTTCACCTAGGCCCAAGGTTTACCCGTTGCACCTCAAGTGCGTCTTGCGCCTTTGACAACTATGGGTCCGTCCAACTGTCATACTCGAATTCCTTCATTTAACACTCCGATTCCACAACTCAAATATTTTCCCCAAATATAACCAATCTTCAATCCTTTACTTTTTTTTATATCCTAAAACGCGTAAATCATCGATTGACATAATTGTAACTTAAAGAAGCAAAAGATCCCATTAAACTTCACCAAACATATTATAAACTCTTCAAGAACCATCAAACCTATGCCTTCCAAAGCTCATCAATATGCATTCTTTTAATAAATCAAACCCCTTCATATGCCATACCAAAGTGGCCAAGATTTAAACTTTATAACCCAAAACCCCATAAAAGCATACAAACATTAATCTTGAAGAATAATCAAGCCGACCCAGATCATATATTTAACAAATTAAGACAAAAAAAAAATAAAAAGATTAAAAGATGATGACTTTATCAAGAATCTGACCTGGGTTTAGAGACACCAGTTTTGTGACCAGTTTTTGTGAGCACATCAAAGTGTTCTTCATGATTATCATCACCCATTTTGTGTTGGCTTTGATTAGCTTAAATTCAACTAGTGAAATGTAAATTGTGTAATGATTGTAAAATAGAGAATATATGTTGTAATAAAGATGTTTAAGGAAGATGAAAATGAAATATGCTTTGTAGAAGTGGAAATATTATTCGGAAAAGAACACTTGTTACTTCACAATTGAGGTATGGGTCATGTGGAACCGGAACCGGAACCAGAATCGAAACTGAAACCAAAACTGACACGAGCCTGTTTAAACTTTAAACTAAATAACTGTGGACCTGAAAGTCTGAAAGTGACTCGAACCTTGTTACACTATAGTCAAACCCGTGAATTTCGTGTAAGGTTTACGTGTTGTATTTTAATGTCGTGTTAGAAATATTCATTTGACCTGGTCCACACCAGCACACTTGTCCCACTGTACAATCGGTATGGATCAAGCCGTCGAATTGCACACATCACTGACACGAACCCGTTTAAACTAAATAACTGATAAAAAAATGGACCTGAAACTGACTAGAACCCGTTTAAATTAAACCCTGTTATACTTTTTTGTTAGTTAAAACATCGTACGGGTGGTATGATTAGACCCTCATACGATCATTTTTTTGTCGTATCACATGATTCATATGAATGTCGTATGGCTTGTTTTGACTGATTTTTAGCATATCATACAAATCGTATGACACATCAGTGAAGTGTGAATAGTGTGTGTGACAACCTACACCCTACACTTTTCATAAATATACACAATTGGTCCCTCAGCTATTTTCAAATTTTCATTTTTAACTCTCATAGTCTAAAAGGATGAAAAGTCGTAATTTAATAAAAATTATAATTTTAAGTATTCACGTTTTATACTCACATCTACACCCGAGCACGTGTGTTTCTTGTATATCAAATGAGGGACAAAGCCTAATTTTTTTTACAAGAATAATTAGTAGTTGAAGAGTGTAACTTAATTTGAGTCATAAAACTCTAATCAAGTAACATAAATAACTCTACTAAAGAGTCTTTTAATGGTTTCACTAAATTGAATTAAATTTCTATTCATCATCATATTAAATTTCATTATTTTCAACTCCCAATCACTTCAAGTCCTGACTTTATGATGCTATTTACTTTGTCCATTCATTTTCCTACCATTTCTATATAATTAATATCAAATATGACAAGAATTACTTCAAAATTAGTATAAAAACTTCATTTTTGACCCATTATCAATTCCACCACAATTTGTTCAATTATACTCCAATTACACACATACACACACAATGCTCTCATGTGTTCTATCATTTCTTCACTTGAAGCCCCAATTCTCATCTTGTTTTCTGACAAATTTGGAAGCTTATTATTCTATTATTCAGTTTTCTTTTCTTCTTAATTGGACTAACCACGTTGTAAGTTTTTCCAATTCCTTTTTGCAATACTCTTATTTTTTATCTGTAGATCAAAAGCCCCCTATCTGTTTGGACGATTATAGGCTTTAAGGGCTTCAATTGAATTTCTAAGGTTAGGGTGTTCTTAGGAGTATTTGAGATTTTTTTTATTTAAAATTTTTTGAACTTTAAAAATTCATAACTCGGTTATTATTGACCTAAAAATTATGAAATTTGACATGGTGATTCATATGGCCGATTAGGAATTTTAGAACTTAGTTTTGGCATTTTATGCGTTATATAATATTTTTAATGATTTTTATATATTTTAATCATATTAAATTCATATTAAATCAATGATAATGCGTTTGGTCATGAAAATCGGTGGAAATATTTTCCATTATATAAGAATAACTTTCATAACCATTTTCCTCAGTTTTGACATGTTTTCATATGTTATCATATTTTTTTATTTTTTATTTGTTTTAATAAGCTTTAATCAAATAAACTTTATAAAAAAATCTATTTTTAACCTCAAAAATATTATAAAAATTATGTTGGGAAATTCTAAGTCAGCAGGTTGATGTTTCATAAAAACTTTTATTTTTCAAAGTGAATTTGGTTTATTTATGATTTTGTGTAATTATTAGTGATATAAAAAAATAATAAAAGATTTCTTAAATATTATTTCAAATATTTTTCTGAATTAAACTTAATATTATTAACCTTAGAAAAATGCATATGTTAGAAAAAAAACACCAATTTATATTATTTTCTTTTATAACATGATAGTAAAAATTCATAAATTTTCGCGATGTTCAATAAACTTAAAAACCCAAATATAGACCTAACATCCTAAGTGCCTTAGAATAGAAACCCTAGACACTTTTAAGTTTAAATGCTTATTTTGGGAACACTTTAAACTTTAGGTTGAACTTTTGGATTTGCTCGCTTACGCTCGCTCACTTAGTCAAGTTACTAATTGTCGAATGTGAGTATATCTTTTTCCTTTTTCATTTTACTTTTGGGGTGACTCATGTACCTATTATCAAGTTACTATTTCCTTTTACTAAAATAGCAATTCTCATGTGTGTTTGCTTGTGTTAATTTGTGTGTCTATGACTTGTCAAAATCATTAACCTTTGAGAGCCTCGCATTTCAATGAATAGTACTATGGTATATACCCTTGTGACTCTGTTGAGGGTCCTTGTCATTGCTATGTATTTCATTACTACTAGCGCATACTATATATATTTCCTTTCATTTCATAGGGTTGGTTTTGAACGGATATCACTTATTACATAATTGCAAACAGTATACAACACGTGAATTGTGAAACACTTTTCTACTATATGTATTCAAACATGGTATGCTCACCAAGACATTTTTGTATTGACCAAATTATTTTCGTACATGTTTCAGGTTCTTATAAGATTACTTCTAAGCTTTTGGAACTTAGACTTAGATTGAGATTTACTGTATTTTAGTTTTAGATTGCTAGTTTTAATTGTTGTATTCCTTCCAATGTAATAAAATATTCAATTCAGTGTATCAAAATTTACATTTCTAGTCTATGAGCTATTGAACAATCGTCACTACGTGACACCTTGATGTTTCCGCCATCGGTTGGGGTGTTACAGTGTGTTTCTAATATATGGCTCGTTTTGACTATATTTCAATTTTGTGTATAATATATTTGAATAGGTTATAAAAAAATGTACCGACTTTTATCAAATTAGATACCTTAAGAAGAGTGGCGTATTCAGAGGGGGTTCCGAAGGTTCCAGGAAACCCCCTCGATTTTGGAAAAAAAATAAAAAGTTTAGTGGAAAAAAATTGAAAAATTAGTGAAGATCTAAAATGACCCCTCTAAAAATCATTTTTGAATTCGCCACTGCTTAAGAAATAGCACATGTTATACAACGACCAAAAGCCACACAAAATATCAACAATAATTTTTTAAGTATAACATATGTAGGTTATTTTTATAATTTTAATATAAAGTAATGCTTTTGATTATAAAGATGGTTAAAACCATGAAACTCAACCTTTTTAAACATTTGGTCAGTCGTGTCAACATAACTAACTTTTTTTTTTAACGGCAAATTTTTACTCTTTGTGAGACTTGAACCCATGACCTCCCCTTAGATGTTCCTAAAAGCTTTGCTTCTACCATTGGGCCACTAACCCCAACGTCAACATAACTAACTTGATTTGTCATTTTACTAGGCCATAATCAACAGTTCGACTAGGAATTTTCCTGAACTTTACTGTAACAATTTGCACACGATAGTTAGATTGTCCGGAGTGGTGTGTGTGTGTGTGTGTGGGTGGGGGGGGGGGGGGGGAAGCCCCTTAGGCGGGACTCTTTCCATTGGCGTGGGGCATTTGGTTTGGCCACGTGGCGGGTGCTTGTTTTTTTCCTTAAATCTTACACACAATAATATTATTTTCTTTCCCCCCTCTTCCCCCCATTCTACTCCCCACAATTTTCACCCTTCACACATGACACCCACAAGTGCCACATGACGCTTAATCCCCCTCTCCCCTCTCCACTCTGTACGGTCTTACACTTGTCTTCTTCCCTATTTTCTTATTTTCTTTATTTTACTTTCTAATTTATAACAATTGATATTATTAATTATTTAATTATACAACATTAATTATGATATCATTTGTTATTTATTATAGGCCATTTTGAATTGTCTGCATTTTGTTATCCAAATATTGGTATTACCTATTGTCTTTAGGCTAGCATATCGTGTCAAACACGACCTGTTATGACACGAACAAGATAAACATGAACACAAAACAAGTAGACACGAACACGAACTTGTTTATAACATGTTAACATGATAAGAGACGATAAGACAATAACCTATTGTATAAACATTAGCCCTGAAATCGTATCCACAAACCTATGAATGAGAGACTAAGCGACACTGGCATTGAGAAGGAAGGCGGGTGATGGGTGACTGCGGACGGCGACGGTGAACAGGCGGCAGCGACGATTGACGGGGACGGTGGGGTTGAGAAGGAAGAGGAGGGATGACTGAGCGGTGTATATGTCTGTACACCGTGATTTGAAACTTGCAAATTAGGTTGAAACTTGCAAATAAGGGTTCCTTCATCTTTAGTCCGCATATGTAACTTTTTCAAATAAAATTATTAACATGTCTTAACGGGTGCCTAACATGTTAACATGTCTTTAACCTGTTTAGACACGAAACCTGTATGGCCTTATCGTGTCGACCTATTAAAGACACGAAACATGTTAAAATTGTGTAAGTTCATGTCATGTTATCGTGGCCGTGCCTGAAATTGCCAGCCTTAATTATCTTCTTAAATATATCTCATCATTTATGATGATGATGAGAAAAAACAAATGTAGCAAACACCACTAAGAATACAATGCCATTACTATTGCAACTGTTGACTTATAAAAATCAGATGATCCAACAACCATGGCTGCAGCCAAGTAGCTAGCCTACCTACAGATTGCAGTGCACAGTTAAAACAAGCCAACAGCTACAATATCACCTAGTCAATGTCAAATACTAATAACTCGAATAGAACAACACGACATGCGTTTTAAGGAACCGTCAAACGCCCTTTTTGTCCCAATGACTTCCACGACGATTCAAGCCTCAACAAATGCAACTTTTCGACAAATGGTTCCAATATTTCAGCCTCTTCTTCAGGTGCAAAAGCCATGCAAATGCTTAGTTCTTGAACCGCCTCGCCATATTCCCTATCATTTAAAAAAAAATAAAAAAAAAATAAATCGAAAGTCACAAACCAGGCGAACACAATATGAATCCACATACCTGGTGAAATACAACATCATGCCATGATCTCTCCGTAACGCCCAGTTATGAGGCTGCAATATCAGCAGTTTCTCGGATGCCATGATAGCCAGCCTAGTGGATAACACCAGATGCAACATGCCAAACACAAGAAACCAACTGATTTAGGGTTCAAGTTTTAATCATGTATGATACACAACTAATATACATGACCATATAAAGATTCCATATTTGTCTTATAAATATCATATCAGTAAACATGGACATTCTGCATCTTTTCAGTAAATTTTATATTAAAAAAAATTTATCATTTTTTTTAATATCATAAAGTAAGGATTATTGGGCATTGGTAATAATAATATTGATGGTTAACAAAATCTCCTGTCAATTCTCATGTCAATCCTGAAACCTGTAGGAAAAAGAAAGAGGCGTCTAAATAATTAGTAAAGCAGTAGCGCGATACCTAGGGGATATTAATAACTTGACGTGTTTATGTTTACCTTAAATCTTGAGGACGCAACAACGGTATGCTTGAACCGTCAGTCTTATCATCATGAACAGGCCTAAGTGGAGAAGTCAACATTAACCCGCGATTCATTCTTGAAGCACGTTTCCAGTGCAGCCTCTGATGAAAAAAAATATTAAGAAAGTCAAACGTAAAAAAGTCAAATAAGTCAAAGCTTTTTTTATGCTGATTAAGGGTGATTATGTTGAATTTCTTACAATCAAATTAGCAAGATAAATCCCAATAATATCCCGGTTTGAAGCGATGTCGAGTCCCAGAAGTGAACTGCTGTTTAAATCTGATGCTTTTGACTTTGGGTCCTCAACACACCGCCCGTTGACTATCCCGAATAAGCTGTGCCCTGAATTTACCTTGAAAAGCTCCTGTTATAGAAGATAATCAATTTTAACCCTCAAAAATATATATCTGATAATTTTTTTTGCATAAAATGTCATACTTTTTAATAATAATAATAATAATAATAATAATACAAATTACATCAAGATAGCGGGAAAACCGAAGCAAAATCCATTTATCCAATTCTAAAAATCTGTAAAATCATTTTACCTCAGGATTTCCTGTTTCAGGCCAGATCAAAAAGTCTTCCCCGACACGGGATCCAACAATATTTAAACTAAGTCTTCGACAAACCTCAATGTAGATAATGCTAAGCAAAATTGCTGTCAAAAACAGCACATAACTGTCAGATTAATATCTTAAATAGTTAACAAAACTTGCGAAAAAAGGAAAGATGGTTTACCACTGCCACATTTGGAACTTAAAACAGAATGCAAATAGGAACATTTGGAATCTACAATGTTTGACCTTTTGAAACCCATCGAGTCAAACAGAACTTTGTTGACTGCCTCTAAAACTTCAGTCAAATGGCAACCAATGTCTCTTGACATCAGTTCAACCTCAACTTCTTTTGCAATGGCGTCCAGTTCTAACAACCAATCCTCAATTTTCTTTCCCCCGATAAGCATAGAATCTGTTTGATTTAGATCTTGGCCGTCGGACGACAATGGGCTACCATCGCGCTCATTTTGGAATGAGTAAGCATCCATCTCACGGTTATAAGCAATAAACGCCTCGTCTTCGGCAGAAATATGCAAAAGAGTCTGCAGAATACATAGAGAACCAACTCAAAACAAAAATTCCGAATTGGTTTAAAACTAGAAAATGGAGCGTTGAGTAACCGGTCAAAACGGGTGATTGACTAATTCTTATCCAAATTGTATCTTTAGTTAGGCAAAGATAACATGAAATTAGGAACCTGAAAGGACCTAAAATCCATCGAAAGCAATTACGTAATTAATCACAAAAGGTAGGTCATTTTAGGCATGATTAGTTAGATTGAGTATTCAAGTACCAGAAAAGATTGGAAATCATGAATGATCAAACTAATTTAACATAGCAATGATCATAAGTTGTAGAATATAGATAATCTTTAAGTTACAAAAGCCACACCAAGAGCTAGATTTCAATCATGTACCCATCCAAATTCAAGACTTACATAAACATCATCATATTCGGGCCGAAAAGACTCAGATGTATCTACACAATTGTGCAAATGGTCACCAAATTTTATCCTAATTCAATGATGATGTCTTAAGCTACTTACAACATAAGAACAAAATCATGGGACCACTAAAAGGAGAATATTATTCATGGAAATTTGCCTTTTTCTTCAAGCCAATTATTTGAGATAAAATAAAGTTCTTTATGGAAAGTTACCTTAGCAAGGGATATATCTTTGTCTTTAGACTGGAAAGATATTTCTTGTGTAAAATTTGCTCTTGCTGCAGTTAAAACCTGTATTTTTTTCATAGTAACAAAAGTTAGATTCCAATGATAAATATCAAATTTATTCAAATAATTCACAAACAAAAAGAAAAAAATTAAAGATTGGTTAAATCTTGCAGAAATTCATAAAGGGTATAAAAACAAGACAAAAAAAAAAAACATGAATGCATAAAAACAAACTTAAATTTCAGTGATAAAAAAAAAAACAATTTTATTAAAAGAACTTATTGAGAAAAAAACAAGAAAATTAAAGAATGGGTATATTTGCAGAAATTCATAAAAGGGTATAAAAACAAAACAAAAAGACATGAATGCAGACCTCCTGGTAGAATTTGGGAGATGAAAAACCACTGGTTTTAACAGGTGTAGCTGATGCCATGGGTGATAATAAGCTCAACCTCCTCTTCTTCTGCTTCATCATGGTTAAATCTGTCAAGTTCTTGAACTTCTTCTCATCAACATTCCGGTTAACTCCAGACCTGATCATAACAGTTTATCCCAAAATTAACTAAAAAGTACCAAAATTTTCTTCTAATTTTGCAAAATTAACCAAAAAGATTGTAACCCATTTGCTAAAATCTTGAAATAATAACACCCAATTAAAAGAATCATCTAAATTTTCAAACTTTAATAAAAAAGAATAACACCCATTTTATAAAATCTTGAAATAATAACACCCAATTAAAAGAATCAACTAAATTTTCAGACTTTAATGAAAAAGAATGATACCCATTTTATAAAATCTTGAAATAATAACACCCAATTAAAAAATCATCTAAATTTTCAAACTTTAATAAAAAAAAGAATGACACCCATTTGCTAAAATCTTGAAATAATAGCACCCAATTAGAAGAATCATATAAATTTTCAAACTTTTATAAAAAAGAATGACATCCATTTTATAAAATCTTGATATAATAACACCCAATTAAAAGAATCATCTAAATTTTCAAACTTTGATAAAAAAGAATGACACCCATTTTATAAAATCTTGAAATAGTAACACCCAAAGAAACTAAATTCAATATAAGTACCAAAACCCTCATCTAAATTTGCATAATTAACAAAAAAGAATGACACCCATTTGCTAAAATCTTGACATAACAACACCCAATGAACAAAAATTCAAAATTTTTACCTTAAAACAAAAAAAAAAAGATAATAACCCATTTGCTAAAATCTAGAAATAATACACCCAATGAAGAGAAATTTAATAATTAATAAACATACCTTAAACCAGGCCAATGAAATGAAGTACAAGTCATCTGTTGGTGACAACAACAAGCTCTAGATAATAATGATGCAAACATCATAATTTCTTCAACAAGTATCAATCAAAAAGTTTAAAACTTGACAACAAAAAAGATGATAAAGATTATCAATTTCAGTTGCAATTTTCACCAGCAAAAATAAAATGAGTCTTGATTATTGGGTTATCACAAGAAGGGTTAGAAGAAGATGATGATGATGCAGACATCAAATCAGAAAAACAAGTATGAGTATATAAATTGTTGTGTTGAAAAATGAGACTGTATGTTGAAATATTATTATTAGAGGAAGTTTCAAGATCCATGGATATGGTGTTTCAACAGTTGTTTGTTTAACTTTCTCACTCTATATAGATATACATATAGAGAGAGAAAGGATTAAAACGGTGGAGGTGATGAAAAAAAAGATTACAGAAAATAATAATATGGTTTCTTTCTTTGGGTTTTCATGGAGATAAGTTTATTGCAATTTATATAGGGTGGTGGTTGAGGGGATAGAAGAAATATGGCCAAAAGATAAGAAAAAGGTAATGGGTAGGAAAAATTGTAAATCATTATCATGTACTTTTTTTATAATCTATACATATAATAAACAAGCCATTTTAATGACATGGCACTCAAAGATACATTCTCTTCTTTGAGTGTGCCATGTGTCATCCCATGTGGCATTGAGATATTTTAGGAAAAAAATAATTTAAAAACAAATTTGGATTTTTTATCCTCATGTTTCCTCCCATAATTTTTAAACGTTAATATCTTTAATATACGAGATTTTTTAAAGAAAAAAATTACACCAAATTAACTAACGTTTTATTATCTTTCCAACGAGTACCATAGTGCTATATAAAAAACGAAGAAATTTTTTGTGCGGTTTTGTTCATACAGGAAAAAAAAACACAAAATGTTGAGGTAAATCATTAATCATGTATAGACAAGTCACTAATTATGTTTAAATCAGTAAATATGAATTTTTTTTCTCAACCAGAACCGAATAGGTTAATAGAGTTATACGTTGTTTTAAGTTAGGTATCAATATTAATATGTTAGAGTTGTACCTTTGTTTAGTCTTTAGGATATGTGTTAATATTATAGTTACATTCTTTTAGGTTAGGTGTTAACATTGGAGTTGTACATTGTTAATTTGCTTTAGGTTAGATATTAATATTAGAGTTATACATCAGTCTATTTCATATGTAAAATTGATGTATCATATTAAATTTCTCAACCCGGGACGCTCCCGGGGTATAATCTAGTCAATGTAATATAATGTAATAATAAATATATTTATTTGTTTATGTCATAAAGAAATTAGATTTCCCTCCTTGAATTATTTTAAATTTACTTTGTGTTTTGTAATATTTATATTATTCTAAAATTTGGGAAAGTTAGTTTAATTTAGGCTTTGGTTATTCACATAATTTGTTTTTTTATTTGCATAATATACGGGTCGTAGAGAGCTCTACGGCCCGTAGAGGGTTAAAAATGACCCATTCACGACCTGTAGAGATTTCTACAGGTTGTGGAAGGGTACGAGTACGAGGTTTAGACTGGATACCCTGCAATGCACCCAACAACCAAACCTTCCACGACCTGTAGAGCCCTTTACAGGTCGTGGAGGGTTGCTTTTACAGTTTGATACACTGAAAGTTATTTCTGTGTGTTGATTTGCTCGTACTCGTACTTAAATACGGGCCGTGAAGCCCTACACGTGGAACTTGGTTTTCTGTGTGTAGGGTTTAATACTCGCTACCAAACATCCCTCTAGTGGCCGTGGAGGACTATACAACACGTGGAACTTGGTTTTCTCAGACAACATTTATTGTACTAAGACCATGTGTAGTGGTGGTGAAATTTGATGGGTGAAATGAGACATTTTTTGACATATGGCATGTGGGGCCACTTGGTGGGTGAAATGGGCTTGAAATTTATAAAGGATGTAGTGGTGTGGTGTGGTGTAGTATGAGTGGGTGTATATAACGATATTAAATTTGAATTAAAAAAAGAAAAAAATAAAAATAAAATGGCACTCCCCCATTGGACTATCCAATTTTTCACCTGCGCGAAATATTTCGCTTGGAAGCCTTTAACGCCAATTTGGCAAGATGAGGGGCGGTGTTCTTGGGTGAATTGGGCGCCAAAAATGGAGGTTAGCGCCCCATTAACTGACCATTGCACTTGGTCTAACAACCTATATGGCTCGTGGAGTGTTATACGGACCGTAAAAAGTTATACAAACCTAATTTTCTGATTGTGCAAATAACATGCCTCTTAATTAGCTTTTATGTGCTTAAAAATATCTTAACATTAGTTACCAATCGTAGTTTTTTCATATGGGGTGACTTACTTTTTAGGGAAATGGAATTTAAATTTCTACATGGGTTAATAACTAGGTCGGATTGAAAATGATTGGAGACTAGACAGTGATGCGATCACAAGATATGTTTAAGCAAATTTAAACTTTTTTTTTTTTTTTGTAATTAATACTATAATTCTTTTTCCTTTACTATATATTAAATAAACATAAGTAAGATACATTGATGTTCTACCAACCATCATTATTTGCACTAAGACTATATGGTGTGGAGACAACTCTTTTAAATGCCACATAAGCGTCACATCATTTTTCCCCTTCCCTCCTCCAAACCAAGGAAATGGTTCTCCCTCCTTCCCCCTTCCTTTACAAAAAATAATAATATAAAAACAAAAACCAATCAAATGCTTCGGTGTGATCGGTGATAAGTCCCCGAAATCCCCGAAAAACAAGGGGGGGGGGTGTTGAAGTTCGGTGCCGAAGCCAGCTCATGTCCCCGGGTTATCTCCCCGAGAGCATACCGTCCAGTCTAAGGCTAATTGGTGCAGAATGGTGCTTGACTTTACCTTGGTAAAAAGGAAAACAATAGCACCCCTCATCCATTTCCTGAGGGCTAGGGGGGTCATTGAATGTCCGTTAACCCAGTGACGAGCACTCATGGAGAATAAGGGGGGCCACCTCTGTTTATGTTGCTTTTTTTATTTTATTTATTATGAGAATATGATCGGACAATCGTGATGAATAGAGAGACGGGGAGGGAGAAGGGGGCAGAAGTTGTGTTTTATTTTCCTTTTTTTATTATTAAGTTTGAGTTAATTGCATGAACTCCTTTCATGTTTTTTAACTAAAAGGGCATTATAATTAGCTATATTTTAAGTAAGTGATAGAACATAACTTCTTACAAAATGAAAAGCATGTAACTCAAATCTCCAATTTTTTTATACTTAAAAGACTCTAAAAGTGTGACTAGTTAATGAAATATCAAAATTCACATCTTATCCTTTAAAAAATACTTTTAAGTGGTTATGAGTAGAGGAAAAAAAACATGTTAATGTTATTTCGGGGGACATTGTTCCCTTTTTATACTTTTAATATTTTTTTTTGTAAGTGGTTGTGAGTGGAAGAGAGGGAAAAGATAAAGATAAAGGTATAAAAGTATTAGAGTAAATTACTATTTGAGTTCTTGTGTTTTAGTGGTTTTAACTACTTGAATCCAAAACCAAAATGTTTAACTATCTGAGCACCTGATTTTCCAAATTACAACAATTTGAGTCCATTTAACTAACACCATCCAATAATTCTGTTAACTTTTTGCTAAAAGACAAAAATACCCCTATTGATTAAAAATAAATAAAATTTATATAAACCTATCCTACCCTCTATCTTCTTCCTCATCTCCCCTCCCTTTCTCTCTCTACATTCTTTTTACATAAGTGACAGAACTAACACCCACCTCCACCATATTCAATCCCCTCTACCACCATCGCACCACCCCACTCCTGTCTCGCTACCACCATCTTCAACCCCTACTCCCACTACTTCACCACCATTGCACTACCCCCACCACAACGACACCATCTTCAACCCAACACACTGCACCACCTGCACCGGCTAATTAGTACCAGATCTGAACCAAATCCTGTTGCACCACTGTGAAACAAGACGAGAAACGATTCTGAATTGAACCAAAAACACTCTGAACCAAAAACGATTCTGAACTAAAAACACTCTGAACAAGACGAGAAACGATTCTGAAACGATCCTGTTGCACCACTGGGGTGGGGTGGTTGTGGTAGTGGGGGTTGGGCTGGTGTGGAGGTGCGGGGGTTGTGGTGTGAGGTGCGGTGGCAGTGGGGTGGTGGGAAGTGGTGGTGGTTGGTGCGGTGGTGGAAGGTGTGGTGGTGGTGAGATGTGGTGGTGGTGTGAGGAAGAAGAGGGAAAGTATAAGGTTTATTTGTCTGTGTGTATAGCTTAACATATATATGCATATATAATAATAATAATAATAATAATAATAATAATAATAATAATAATAAAAAAAAAAACAGTAAATTTATTTTTAATTATCTTATGCATTAAAAACCTGTACCTCAGACGTAAATGACCAAAATGCCCTTCTAACTAACAGAGTTGATGGATGGCGTTAGTAAATTGGATTCAGATAGTTATATTTAGAAAACTCAAGTGCTCAGATAGTTAAACATTTTGGTTTTGGATTCAAGTAGTTAAAACCACCAAAATACAGGGACTCAAATAGTAATTTACTCAAAATATTATTTAATTGAAAAGGTGAAAGAAAATGTAGTTATTTTCTGAAGGTCAAGATGTGTTTTCTTTGTTTTCTAAGGTGCGGCTTGTTGATGGCAAGGACTCGTGGGTTTGGGATCCGGATAAAGACGGGATTTTTTCTGTAGGTGCTGTGAAAAGATGGCTTCGTTCGAACGGGAATAATAATTATAACTCGGTCATGAAGTGGGAGAATTGGATCCCAATTAAAATAAATGTGTTTGTTTGGAGAATGGTTATCGACCGGTTGCCGACCCGTGAAGCTCTTTTGCAAAGGAATGTGTTTCTAGACAATAGCACTTGTCCTATGTGTGATACTAACAGCGAAACAGTGCAGCATTTGTTCCTAGATTGCGGCTTGGCGTTAGGAGTTTGGACTGGTGTTTGGTCGTGGTGTAGGATCTCCTTACCTATGTTCTCTTTGGTACAGGAGATGATGAATTTGGAGCTTGGGCGGCCTGATGATAAGTGGAGGGGGAAATTATTAAGAGGCATCTTGATGGTGACATGTTGGGTCATTTGGAAGGAGCGTAATAAAAAAGTTTTCCAAAACTCGAATCCTCGGGTGGCTGACATGGTGGCTTTGGTGAAGGTTTTTTCTTATTTTTGGTTTAAACATAGGACTAGACATAAAGATGTGGATTGGAATGATTGGGTAAAGTACCCGTTGTATTGTTTGTAGTTGTGCGGTGGTCCTCGCTTTAAGGTCTAGCCGTTTTTAATGAAATTTTATGTTAAAAAAAAAAAAAAATTTAAGAGTTAATTACACAGATTGTTCATTTTTCATGTGATTTGACAAACATGAAACATGTGGGGTCTAACTTAAAAAATATTTGCTATATGTAACATATGTGTTGCAGCTATGTATGACTATAATATCTTTATTTGAACTTATTATCATGATTTAGCATACTTCAAGCAATGAGACATTGAAACGGGTTAGAACAACTATTTTGATACATCAAAGTATGTGAGGTATGAAGTAATTATATTTTACTAACCCATGAAAAGAAGTTTGGCTAGTCTTATAGATGCAGGGAATGTAACACAATATAGTTGTTGATATTATGGTATTTGCTCAATAGAGGAGAAACCAGAAGTTTCATATAAAGACCATACAACATTGCTCAACATAAAGGATTGCACGTCAAGGGATCAAGCAACGAATGATTAAGTACAAAAGTTTTGAGAAACTTCTATGGAGATCCAAACCAGTCACTTAGAGAATAGATATTTAAATGAAGGGGAGAATTATACAAGTTGCGCCCCTTTTCCCCTTTCACCAAGTTTTATCCCATTGGGTTTTCTTTAACGAGGCAACAACATTAGAGGGAGACAATACGCGTTGTACTCTTTTTTTCCTTAGCTATGGTTTTTTCCCACTAAGTTTTCCTGACAAGTTTTTTAACGAGAAAACATCTCAAAGCGTATTAAGTTGATAACCAAGGGGGCAGTGGCAAAGCTTGAACAAAATTTTTGAGGGGGGTCAAAAGTCCTGAAAGTCACATAACCCTTAAATTAGGAGGCTGGACTCAATATATAATTATGGTTATCAATACCTAAAATAGATTATATTCTACTCCAAGTTTACAATGTCTGGATTAGGTTAATTTCTGAAGAGGGTTTTAGTGCGAGAAAAAACCTAAAAATTACTTTTTATTAGCAGTGATTCATATATTTTGAAGTTTTTACTTTTTATATCCCATTACTTATGTTATATATACAAAAACCCATTAAATTGATGCAATCAAACGTTTTTTTAAGGTTTAAACTCTTTCCTACACATGTGTTATGTTATACGTAGGTAATGTTCCTACACAAAATTTGTACATGTGTAGGTTATATAAATTAATGAAATTGCTTCATATATTTGTTTTATTTTCAAGACATGGGAATAACAATACATTTCAACAATTTATTAGATCTTTATTTTTAAATTTTTTTTGATAAAAATGAATTATTTATCTTCTTCTTGCATTAAAACCTCTTCTGAAATAAACAATCCCCATATATATGCTTATGATCCTTGATATTTTTATTTACCTTTTGAGCTTGATATGAAATTTGTTTAAGATTTATTTAAAATATGTACCGCACACGGAATGATGTCTTTTTCACTACATCTTTGCAATAGCTTTCACGATGTCACTGGCATCCTTGCACAAACACCTGGTGCTTATTACAACATCCTTGGCCTTACAAACTAAACTGCACCGCTTAAACTAGATTTCAATCCATTTATTTATTTATTTATTTTTGAGAGAATTACACAAATTGTCCTTTAGTTATTACTTAAATTGCATCATCTGTCCTTTATGGAAATTTTCACTCCTTATGTCATTGGTTTTATACATTTGTTACACCCTCTGTCCTTTAGACCAAACCCAGTTAAAAATCTCGGCTAAGTTGGTCATGTGCTCGCCATTGGGGTTGGTGGCCCAATGGTAGAAGCAAAGCTTCTAGGAACACCTAAGGAGATGTCATGGGTTCAAGTCCCACAAGGAATAGAAATTTGCCGTTCAAAAAAAAAAAAAGTTGGTCATGTGCTCCTCACGTGAGGGACAAATCCAACCTCCTCTCCCACCTCCAATCCTCCCGACCACTTCTCTGCCGCCCTCTCCTCTGATAATTTCCACGTCATCACCCCTTTTCTTCACTCCCACCGTCTCTCCCTTACCCATTCCCCTTATTTCGATGTCTCTCTCCTCGTCCCTCTCTAACAAAATCAAATCAGAAATTTCCTCAATCCCTTCCCCCATCAGATCCAACTTAATCTCAATCTCATATTGCTCAATCGACTCAATCATAAAAAAAAATTTCCAAACACAAAAACCTATTCAAGGAATTTACATCTATCTCCTTAATTTAGGCTCTCAATCCAAATCATATGCTTATAAATACACCGATACCAAATCATCTCTCGGTGTTACCAAATGTTCTGGCACTATCTGGACCGGAAAGGACCACTATTTATATATCGATTTAAGCGCTGGACTAGTCGACTACGGTCCGTCTTTATCCGGTGACGGTGTCTTGCCGAGAGGTGAATTTCATCCTTTTTCTGCATTACATGGTAGACCCAAGTCTTAAAAGGCTTTGGTTGCTGATATGGGTTCGTTGATTTGGAATGCTTATAAGGTACTGCTTGTTCCTTTTTTGAGAATACATGTTGGTTATGAGGATAAGTTGGTTGTTCAGTTTATACATATACATGGTCCTGATAAGGATATTAAAGGGTTGGATTTTAGTATACTTGAGAAGAGGTTTGTTGATGAGGGTAAGAATGGTGGGGGGGGGTTGTTGTTTGGGGATCAGGAATTGAGTTTTAAGAAGTATGATGTGGATATGGCACGGAAAAAGAAACGAGGTAAAACGACAGGTTTGCCCCTCACGTGAGGGGCACGTGATCAACTTAAACGAGATTTTTAACTGGGTTTGGTCTAAAGGACAGAGGGTGTAACAAATGTATAAAACCAAGGATATAAGGAGTGAAAAATTTCTAGAAATGACAGAGGATGCAATTTCAGTAATAACTAAAGGGCAATTTGTATAATTCTCTCTTTATTTTTCTTTTTAAAATCTAAATGATTGATAAATTAGGTTATTTACTTCTTTAAACTTTATATTTTATTTATTTCTGACTTCATATTTGTAAATTGTAATAATTTTCTACATTCACACCAAAATATAGATCAATAAAGTAATAATGTATTATATTTTGAACTTTATATACTTTTTTTTTGTTTTAATTATTTGTGAAGTTACTCGGTTTCATACTGGTGAACCAATAATACGGTGGATTCAATAACCAGTCTGATTATAAAAAAGATTGATGATATACATCCTTATAAGATCTACCCTTGATTAGGGTTTAGTTATCATACAAAGACTATGAAAAAATGAGAATTGTGAGAAACTATTAGAAAATGACACGTGTCAAAGTAAAAAACAAGTGGGAAGAGTCATTTTGCCAATATATATATATATATATAGGGTAGGGATCATACGAGAACCAACTTTAGGGAGAGAACCAGAGAACCATTGTCAACACAAACAAAAAAAACCTAAAAACCCCACCTTCACCCCCTAAAAACCTAAACCCACCCACCTCACTCCCTAAAAACCTAAACCCCCCATCCCCCACACCGCCCCAACCCCCCCCCCCCCCCAATTGTGAAATGCACATGTGCAGCTAACCCCACACCCCCCAAAAACCAAAACGCTCCATCCCATCCCCCCCAAAAAGATACCCCCACTTCCACCATACCAAAAAACTAAACCCTAAAGCTAAACCCATTAAAAAACTTAACTATAATAGTGAAATGCACATGTGCATGTAGTACAATTATCTTATTTTATAGTTTTATATAGGGGTTTTTTTAAGTTTATTCACCAACAACCCCAAAAAACCTAACCCCATTCCCATTATACCTAAAAACTAAACCCTAAAGCTAAACCCATGAAAAAAAAACCTAACTATAATAGTGAAATGCACTTCGCGTTTATTTAAAGATCATTGAATAAATTTTTTTCCACCTTATATATCATATCACGTCCATTTAAATGATCATTTCATTATGGCAATTGATAATTTATTCAAAAGTGTGCTCTAATAGTGAAATGCACATGTGCATACGGTATATGACGTAATTATGACGTAAAAAAGGCCATTTTTTTTGTTTTTTTTTTATTTTTTTTGTATTTTTTTTATTTATTTTTTTCAGAAAGATTAACACTAAAAAAACATTTTGGTGTTTTTACTTTTTTTATTTTTTTATTTTTTTAGGTTATATAATTTTTTTATTAATTTTTTTTATTTTTTGGTGGAGGAGTTTTTGTGTTCACACTTGGTTCTTTGGTTCTCTCCCTAAATAGTGGTTCTCAAATGATCCAAAGCTAAACCCATTAAAAAACTTAACTATAATAGTGAAATGCACATGTGCATGTAGTACAATTATCTTATTTTATAGTTTTATATAGGGGTTTTTTTAAGTTTATTCACCAACAACCCCAAAAAACCTAACCCCATTCCCATTATACCTAAAAACTAAACCCTAAAGCTAAACCCATGAAAAAAAAACCTAACTATAATAGTGAAATGCACTTCGCGTTTATTTAAAGATCATTGAATAAATTTTTTTCCACCTTATATATCATATCACGTCCATTTAAATGATCATTTCATTATGGCAATTGATAATTTATTCAAAAGTGTGCTCTAATAGTGAAATGCACATGTGCATACGGTATATGACGTAATTATGACGTAAAAAAGGCCATTTTTTTGTTTTTTTTATTTTTTTGTATTTTTTTTATTTATTTTTTTCAGAAAGATTAACACTAAAAAAACATTTTGGTGTTTTTACTTTTTTTATTTTTTTATTTTTTTAGGTTATATAATTTTTTTATTAATTTTTTTTATTTTTTGGTGGAGGAGTTTTTGTGTTCACACTTGGTTCTTTGGTTCTCTCCCTAAATAGTGGTTCTCAAATGATCCAAATCCTATATATATATATATATATATATATATATATATATATATATATATATATGCACATGCAAGTCAAATGTCATTTTCACCCTCATTTTTAAATGTCCGTAACTTTTTTATACGCCATCTTTAAAAAAAATTATACCATAAAATTGAGCGTCTTTTTATCTTTAATATGATTACCATATTGTTATACTTTTGAAAAAAAATCGAAAACCCAGTTGCGTAAGACATAATGCAGATAACGTAAAACACAATGACTACCAAATTAAATATGCAATGAACAATAAGGTAAAAAAAACATAAGGGGGAAGGGGCGCTCCACTAAAGATGTTTTCATTTCACTGATTACTACCAATCCTGCACTGCCACATCACTTCACTGATTTCCTTCACTGAAACATTTTTTTGGAGGCAACACTCCATTAATTCTTTACCTAACTATCAATTATTTTCACACATAATAATAATAATTTTAATAATAATAATTGGGCCATTGGCACATTAAGTTACTATATTGGCCTAATACCTCCATTAGTTTTATAAGCCCATAAAAAACAAAGCCCAGACCAATAATAATAAACCCTAAATAAAAAACATAACCATATAAAAACTTATCAGAGCCACCATAACCAGTCTAGGGTTAGGAGGTAGAACAAGAAGATGGTGTCATTGAAGCTACAGAAGAGGCTTGCAGCCAATGTCCTCAAGTGTGGCAGAGGCAAGGTGTGGCTAGATCTAAATGAAGGAAATGAGATTTCAATGGCCAATTCATGTATGTTCATATTATCTTTTTTTTTTTTGCTACCCATTTTAAATTAATGTAACAATTTTAATTATTGAAGTAAAGAAAAAGAAAAAAATTAATTTGTGTGACAGTTTGTAGCTCACGTCCGTTTACCAGCACGGTAACTAGAACCCGAATTTGGTCACGGGACCACTACCAGAATGGGTGGGGGTGGTGTTACCGTGCTAGTAATGGGGTACCCGTGACCGATTCTGGTAGCGCCCCGTCCCCCAAATGAACAACATAATAAAACACAATGTACACCATAAACACAAAAGTCATTTGCATATAACACAATGAACAACGTAAAACACAGTGGAAAGCATACAAAAAACACAATGGACAAAGTTAAATCATGTGTGGACTAAAAAAACATAATAAACAGATTTATAAAGCACACATGCATACTATAACACAATGAACGAGCATAAGACAAAATAAAGGAAAAAAACCCAGTTAACACGGATTTTTTTTTTTTTTGAAAAATCAAACGGGACCACTTTTATTCATTCGCCAAAAATTACACCACAACATCACCCGAGCCCAATTAGCGAGGGGGCTACCCGGGCCAAACCAACATAAAAACATTAAAAAGATAATTACAAAAACACGGATTTTTTATAAAGATAAAAAAGCTCGTTAATATGGTGATTTTTTTTTAAAAAAATATTGTATGAAAAAAGTTATAGACGTTTTAAAATGATGGGGAAATTTACATGTGCGTTGCATGTGGAGAAAAAAAAAAGTCAACAAATGTGATTTTCCTTTTATGTGCTTCCTCTAATTTAATATTTTTTTTAATAAACTAATCTCAACCCTTTAAATATAAAATCAATGAAACACAATCTTTCCCACTCTTACTAGAAAAAGTATATTATAATTATAACTCTCTAATTATCACTAATTATATTAGGTACTAGCTTTTATCCCGTGAGCGTCCCAGAGTTGAAAAATATAACCATTCTAATGATACTAAAACCAATAGTAATAATTATTACTTTTGTAATTAAATAAATAAAAAAATAACCTTGCTATAAGGTGACACCATGTGTTGTAGTGTTGTGTGATTCTTTCTCCTAGCTTCTCTTGATGAAGTATACTTATCCATCTTTAGAAGAGTAAAATTCCAATGATAGCATGGCGATTGGGCTGAATTTCAATATCGTAGATAAGAACCTGATTTAAAAGAAAAAAACATGATTAATGAATAACCTGAACACTTTGTGTTTTTTTCCTGTATGAACGAAACCCCACAAAAAATAGTCGATTTTTTCTCCGTTTTTTATATAGCACTATGATACTTGTTGGAAAGATAATAAAACGCTCATTAATTTGATGTAATTTTTTTCTTTAAAAAATCTCGTATATAAAAGATATAAACGTTTAAAATTATGGTAGAAACATGAGAGAGAAAAATTTAAATTTATTTTTAATTTTTTTTTCTTCCTAAAATAACTCAATTTATTTTGTTTGTTATTAGTCCACTTGTCATCCTACATGGCAATGCATGAGAGAATGTCATGTAGGACACCCCTTTTCAAATATATATTTTGTGTCATCATCTTTTAGCTTAAATTTACACCATCACCTAATTATCATTATCTTCAATATTTAAATTTCATTAGATTTGATTGCCCACTTAAGAGTTTCATTATTTTTATTTTTTATGGTGGATTAGTTATTGAATATTTTAGGTAGGTTCGGCTTTATTAATAAAAAGTCTGCTGTAAATCTTTTGATATTTGGGTAGGGTCAATACTTTATTACATTTTTGGACCGGTTATCTTTTTAGGTAGTGTGATAACCTGCACCCTTCACTTTTTATAAATGTGCATAATTGGTCCTTCAACTATTTCAAAATTGTCATTTTTAACCCTACTATTTTAATAGGACCAAAAGTCACAATTTAATAAAAATTATAATTTTTATAAGTAAAAGTATTGCACGTTTTATACTCACATCTACACCCGAGCACGTATGTTTTAGACCTTGATACTCAATACCCTTAATTTTCGGTCCTAAAACATCTTAAAAACCGAAGGAAACAAGTCCGGAACTTAAAATTGATTAAATTAGAAAATTTGATTTTTTTTAGTTCTCGCGGTCCGCGAAGACAGTCAAACAGTCAAAGTCCCAGTCAAAGTCTTAGTCAAAGTCCTAGTCAAAGTCTTAGTCAAACAGTCAAAGTCCTAGTCAAATAGTCAATTCATCATAAAACCTTACTTTATGGTGTTGACCAATTTTAATGGCTAATTGAATCCAAAACTAGTATAAAAACCCACCTATGATCCATTACACTGGGCACCTCTAAATCGATTGTTTCAATTCGATTAAACTTTCCCTCATACATTTCTTCTATAGTCTATTACTTCTACAATTGAAGCTTTGATTATAAGCTCTTGTAATTGGCGAATTGGAAGCTTGATATTCTTTCTTTTTTGGTTTTTATTTCTTCAAATTGGACTACCTACGTTGTTGAGTCTTTGGGATTCGCCTCACATACATTCACAACGCTTAGAGGATAATTCAGCTTAGCGAATGTGAGTATATCTTTTCCCTTTTCATGTTTACACTTTTGGGGTGACTCATGTACGCTTATTACTTCACTCACTTAATCATGCTTTAATCTATATTCACAATCACAATTCTTGTATGTGTTTTACTTGTTGATCGCTGATAGTGTGTACTTATGACCTTAATCATTAACCCGGTGTGGGCCTAGCATAGCAATAAATAGTACTTGACTATTGTTATGTGTAAACTACTTGCTTTGTCGCATACCATATATAATCATACTATTGGTCGACTACTATACATATATACTAGATATCCCATTATTCTTAGATATCATTTATACTCTAAGGCTTGATTTTAGGTGACATTTGTACATAGCTTAAACACTAAATTGTAGACAGTATAACACGTGAATTGCGAAACTCTTTTCCTACTATATTTATTCAAACATGGTATGCTCATCAATACATTTGGTATTGACAAAATTATTTTCGTACATATTTCAGGTTGTTATGAGATCACTGTTATGCTTTTGGAACTTAGACTTAGACTTGAGATTTACTAAATTTTATTTTAGATTGTTAGTTCTTAAACATTGTATTCTTGTAATTTCATTTCAATGTAATAAATTACTTAGTCAATGTATCAATATTTACATTTCTAGTCCATGAGCTATTGAACAATCGTTACCTCGTGACACCTCGATGTTTCCGCCATCGGTTGGGGTGTTACAGGTAGAAAGTCTTGTTTTTTAATCTGGACTAGAGTCTTGTAGGTATCCACGGTTTATTCAAAAGTAAAATGGAAAAGTGAAAATTACGAATTGTAGTATGCAAGTTGTTTTGGTTACTACATGTTTGATATGCAAGATGTAAGAATTTTTATCTTAAATGCAAAATGTCAACTGACAGTTTAATGTTACGAAATGATGGATATATTGACTAAGTTTAATTTGACAACAATATATACAAAGAATTGAATCAAATTAATAATATTGTATTTATTCTAATGGATTTATTATCAACATGAACATTCAAACTGATATGGTTTAATAAACATTGAAAGTAATAATAAAAAAATTACACTATTTAAACTTTTAAAGCAACATTAATAAAGCAAAAATAAAAAATCAAAAAAATCAAAAACTTATAAAAGTTATTTAATAAAGCTTCAAATATTTCTTTGTACACAACGTTTGATGTTTTGTTCGTTAGTTTGCCATCTTCATCTAGTATTACTATCTTCAGTCCATCTCGACTTTTGACCCTTGATAGCGCAACATACAACTGCCCATGTGAAAAAACAGGATCCTTCAAATACAACCCAACTCTAGATAAGGATTGTCCTTGACTCTTGTATTTTGAGAGGTAAAATTTAGTAAAACATAAAATATAGTGAAAATATTTTGATAAATTGTTAAAAGTAAGAAATACACATATAATTCAAATATCATTAAACATTTCCTTATACACTACATTTTTTGTTTTATATATGACCTTCCCATAGGTATCAAGTAACTTAACCCCTGCCCTGCTCTTAACTCTTGACAATACCACATAAAGATGGCCATGTGTGAATCCTGGATTCGTTTATGTGTTTGCATATTATAACGTAAATTGAAAATAAGACAAGTGTGGGACAACAAACATGAATAAACTTAAAACAAATCTATATAAAAACTATAAAATAAGACACGTGTACTGCATGCATATATGCATTTCACTATTATAGTTAGGTTTTTCGAGTGGTTTAGCTTTAGGGCTTAGTTTTTAGGTATGGTGAAGAGGGGGGGGGGGTTGGTCGGTTTAGGTTTTTGGGTGGTGGGAGGTTTAATTATAAGTATGCACATGTGCATATGTCAATTTCCTTATCATACAAATGTACATACGCTAAAATAATAATCACAAACATAATCAACCATCATATAAGACCACCCACAATATACATATGTGCATGCATCATCCTTCAAACAACAAACTTTTTTGTACCCATCTGTTTTTATTATACAATTACATGTAGTTTCTATCAAACCATCAACACAATAAAACAAATGATAACAGAAAAAAATATTCATATTACAAACCAACCATGTTACCACTAACCACCTAACTATAAACATCTAATTATCTCACAACCTCACGTTCACCAACAGTGTCCCATTCTATTATAGGGCTGGCAATTTTGACACGAACACGATAACCTGACACGAACTTACACAATTTTAACAAGTTTCGTGTTTGGCCTTAACAGGTTTCGTGTCTATAACAGGTCGACACGTTAAGACCTGTTTATTTTCGTGTCGTGTTCGTGTTTACCTGTTTCGTGTTGTGTCTTATCGTGTACGTGTCGTAACAGGTCTTATCATGTTTCTTATTATTTCTTGTCGTGTCTTATCGTCTCTTGTCGTGTCTTATCGTGTTTCTTATCATGTCTTGTCGTGTCTTGTCGTGTCTTATCGTGTTAACTTATTTTACTAGGTGTTCCTTATCGTGTTAACCCGTTATACACAGGTTCGTGTTCGTGTTTAAAAAAATGACACGCTTAGATTTCGTGTTGTGTTCGTGTTTAGAGGTTTCGTGTTCGTGTCCTAACAGGTTCGTGTAACCTGTTATGCCAACCCTATTCTATTACTTATTTGTCCCCCTTTTCATCTTCTTCCCCCTTTTACTTATCTTCTTATAACACTCTTCACACCTCATTGATGTCTCATCTAACATCTCCCTTATTTTTCCATCCGTCAACCTGAACAACATATACTTCTCAAATTTATCACATTGTTCGTGTGTTTAAACAACTAATAATTAACATTTATTAGTTAACATTAAAAATATACATATATGCACATGTGCATATATATATATATATATATATATATATATATATATAGGATAGGGTTCAAATAGGAACCAACCCTTAAGTAGGAACTATAGGAACCAATCTGAGCCATCCATCTTCAATGGCATGATTGTAAATAAGTAAAACTTTAATTAATTGTTATTTTAATAAAGGGGTATTAATGTCTTTTGTTCAATATCATTGTTATTAGGTAATTAATAAGAAACTCCTGTATATTTGGAAACAGTAAATTAGTGTTTATGGTATACCCAAACGTATTTATTGAATATATACTATTAAAATTATATCTCGGTATATATACAACAGTGTGCATTGGTGTATATCATTTTTTTTGGTTCATTCGTCATCATCATCAAACACATATATACAACGGTGTACATCAGTTATACATTGATGTATATCACTTTTTTTCTTTTCATTCAACATCATCAACACAGATATACACTGGTGTATATTCATTTTTTCATTCATCATCATCACCAACACAAAATATACATTGGTGTATATCAGTTTTTTTGTTCATTGGTGTTGAATGAAAAGAAAAAAAGTGATATACATATATACAACGGTGTACATCAGTTATACATTGATGTATATCACTTTTTTTGTTTTCATTCAACATCATCAACACAGATATATATTGGTGTATATTCGTTTTTTCATTCATCATCATCACCAACACAAGATATACATTGGTGTATATTCATTTTTTCATTCGTCATCATTCAACATCATCAACACAGATATACATTTCATTTTTCCTAATGAATATACACCTGTGTATATTTAACGTAACATTTAGAACGTCATTTACCTACTATACTACACTTGTGTATAATAATTAATAGATATGTTGTTATACACTGGTGTATAACAACTAATAAACTAACAACAAATCTTTTCATCGTTGTACAACCCAATAACTACATATAATACACCAGTGTATAACTATATCGTCATTCCAATACTGTACGTAAGTATGAATTCCAGAATACAAAACAAACTTTTTCAAAAGTCAACAATAAAACGAAACTATACGGATCATCCGATACAAATCACAAAAAAACGTATGAGAAAACGAAATACAGTTAAAAAAAAAACAATACATAAATACCTTGATTTTCAACACTATTTAGTAACAAAGGTTGTGATGGTGTTTCATGATCTTCTATCACATGAGATTGTGATTCAATGGTTTCATGTATAGAATTATTATCCATAACTTGGAATTATGAATCGTAGGACGATTTTAGTTTCTTATTAATCGCAAGTTTTTTCAATCAAATTGAATTAAATCTTTTGATTGCTATGAACGCGATTTTTATGATTAAGGAATTAGAGATGATAATGGTTGAGAGATTTAAGGAAACCCAATCTGTAATTAAAACAACTGCCATATATAAAAAAGTCTTAATCAATTAAAAAGATAATATTTAATTGTCTAATTACACAAATACCCCCTAGATCAAAATTATAAATGGATGGCTCAGATTGGTTCCTAAGTTTCTAACTAGGGTATTGGTTCCTATTTGATCTTTTTCCTATATATATATATATATATATATATATATATATCTAAATTGCTTAAATAAATAATAACGACCTTTTTTTAACTTCATGATCAATGATTTTGTCATCATCCTCAATCGCATTTGTCAGCTTTTTTTTACCCCTTTTCCCTCGATTCTAAGACAAAAGTTACCTTCTTCGATTTTTTCCCATTCTTTAACTATAAATAAAAAACAACACATAAGAAAACGAAAATTTCAATCCTAATGCACATGTGCATTAACGTTACTTTTTTCATTACCACATAACATATGCACATGTGCGTTAGAGCGAAAGACCTTAATGATAACAAGAATTAAACCTTAATGCACATGTGCATTAACATTAATTTTATCATACCATATAAATTATGCACATGTGCATCAATATAAATGACCTTAATGGTACATAATGCAATGAATACACATATTTGCAACTTGTAAGAATATATAATTCAACTTGCTTTTATCATTAATATAAAACACTACAACAAAGATTCATCCTAAACTAATATCTATAACACGTCTTCGAGTATAGCCTTTGCACGTTACGCTTTTGAAACATCCTGAGCATGATTAACGTTAACGGATCTATTTAAAGCACCCTTCGCCTTGTTTATCTTCTCCGGTGACGGAATCTGACTGTCACTAGACGAGTTTAACAACCTAAGGCTTAGATTTCAAAGCAGATGGCGCTCGGTCAACTGTTTAATAGCTTATGAGATCTAGAACCTTCTGACTACAATCCATGTACATGTTATTATAAAAATATGTTTCAGATCTCATATTCGAGATCGGAGTCTATGCTTCTAAATGAACCGTTGAAAGAAACGTAACCGCTTTATTCATCCAATTCAAACTAATGGTCGATGAACCAGATGCTACATGACATAGATATAGGGTTTTGAGATGAAATATTACCTTTTCATCCAACGATTGTGCTGCTATCAAAATCACTCATCCAGTTAACAGATTCTTATCCTCATACTAAAAAAATCACCCATTTAGTTAACAAATCACACACTTAACTGAACACAGAAATGCATAATAATAATAATAATAATAATAATAATAATAATAATAATAATAATAATAACTAGTAAGAAACCCGCGCTATGCAGCGGCGGCAACAATATACACCACCGTGCTCGTTTTTTGTTAGTTTATGAAGCACTTTGCGGCGGGTAAACCGTTTTTACCAAAATTTAAATAGAAACATAAATGCAACATACCAGTACATGGGCTTTTGTAGGTTCAACTTCAAAAGCTCATCATAATCATGTAGGTTCAACTTATGTGACTTCAATGGAAAATCCGCATGGCGAGAGGCCCATTTAGGTCTAAAGACTAAAAAATGACGTTTTGGATTACGAGATGGTTCATCATTTTGTTTACTATGTTGGTTGTTTAATGTGTATATTAATCGAGACAGAGAGATATGATATACAAGGCTTGAGTTTTTTATATATACGTCTTCAAATTCATATTCAAAATTAGAAATATTTCAAACAAACCCAAAGTATCTGGCAAAAGTATGTTGTAGTCATTCAAAGATCTCATTATTTTTCTAATAACGAACACTTCAACTCTATAGGCTTTAAGTTTTAGATCATAAAAAAAACATAACTAAAATCATAAAATGATTCACCACCTAAAAGAACAAAGTATGAAATATATTAAGAACTTCAATATGAATCAAACCATAAAAAATATACAGGATTTGTTTAGAGTTAAATGCCAATTTAGTCCTGAGGTTTGTCGAAAATTGCCACTTTCATCCAAATCTTTTTTTTTGGTCAATTTAGTCCCTATGGTTTCATTTTTTTGTCATTTTAGTCTCTGCGGACAAACAAGATTTGGATGAAAGTGGCAATTTTTGACAAACCTCAGGGGCTAAAATGACAAAAAATGAAACCACGTGGACTAAATTGACAATAAAAAAAGGATTTGGATGAAAGTGACAATTTTTGACAAACCTCAGGGACTAAATTGGCAATTAACTCATTTGTTTATTTCAAATCTACACCATCAAATTCCAATTTTAAAAGTAGCAAATCCTAAAGTAAAATTAATTAATAGGATTGATGTGGATAATAGTACAAAACCTAATTTAATACTAATCTTAATGGATCTGTTACATGTGAATGCGTTGATCGATTAGTACCATGTTACAGTTTTTCACAACCAGAAAGACCACTTGCTCTAAATTTATGTAAGATTTTTCTTTTGTCTAAAAATTGTTGACAACTTCAATTCTTTGTGATGGGGGATAAATCTTTGCACTACATAAGAAATGTCAAAAGATTAACTTTTGTATCTATAATGCCATAAAATGATCAAATATTACTAATTTAAATCGATCAAACTCAACTGAAAATGACCAGGATTCACTTGTGTAGACCAAAATTGACACAGTTAACTGTTTTGATCCGTATTTGACTGATTTAGCTCATCTCACAGGTACATCAACATTTACACCATATAAAGTTATGAACAACCACTACTTTCATCCACCATTGTCGACCATCGTCCCATATAATAATGTTAGGCCTCACAATTGTCGTCTTGTTGAAACCGCTCACCAAAAGCGATGTCAGATGCCTAAAATTAGTAACTTGAATGGCAGGAAGTTAAAGTGTATTGGATTATTCTTGAAACTTTGTATATATACAAATACTAAAAAACAAGCCAAAAATCCATAACACCATTTTCAACTATGAGTTTATATTATTTCCCCCTTTTAAGTATCTATTTGCACCTATATTGATTCTACCAACCTAATAGTTTCAATATTCCACTCTCTTCTCTTGTAACCAACAATTACCTAAAACAATACACACCAAAACTAAAAGTTAAAAATTAAAACTAAAATAATTATTTGTCTGCAACATTTTCTTCAGACTTATCAACATCAAAACAACAATAATAATAAGCTAAATCAAGAGGGAAAAATAATTATATTTTTGTGCTTGTGATTATCTAAACCGATTAGTCACAAAATTTTTACGTTTGCATTACTTTAAACGAATAACAACCCGCTTCTATGTTACACTTTGTTGTTCTAAGAGAAAGGTCAACTATTTGTATAGTTATTAGTTAATCATACATGGGCGATGAGCAACCTGAACTTCAGTCAGATTTGCCAAATTAAACTTCTTATTGAATGCTTTTGCAAAAATAATTAAATTCCCAGGATCTAAACTTTTTAGTACATATTCAATTTAAATGCAATTTGCTCATATATAAAAACATATGAATATAAAAGTTTATAGGTTAAAAAGTAACTGATTAAACAACTGCACAAAATGATATATAAGACAATTATTGTTAGCTCTATATTTTAAAAACTCTAGCGCAAGTTAACTTACTTATCAACGAATATGGTCCAGGTGATCAAACGGCTCACGAATGGGTTTTATGGTAGCAGCTATAGCAGCCACTTCAGGGCTCAAAAAAATATTCCAAAATCTTTTAAAGTCTCATGACTTGCGACGAATGCAATATACATCCATCTGGGCTCTAGAATAAAAAACATAATAAATCACAGTTAGAGACCTATGTGTGCTAAACCACTTTATCATTGATGGATACTTCCATAGGGTCATCTGGTTCAAAGTAAACCCATGAGGCAGCTGGTAAACTGTTTTAAATCAAAAACTTCAAAAGACCAGTTTGCATAGGGTGAGAGCAGAGCATTTTAGCATACCCTGCTCTTGTTTGACCCTTTTTCATAAACCATTTTAAACAGACATGTAAAAGAGACAGAAGTAAAAATGCATATTAAAAGTAAAAAATAGTTGAAAAGGGTATAAAGGATTTGTCCTTTGACACATTGACTTCCAACTGATTTAAGACAAAAATGAATCTGGATAATTTCGGCAAAGCAAAAGTTGGGGCAGAAAAACTTTAAACACATTAAATTTTTACCTTAGAATCTTGGGGTTGCACTTTGAAGGGCAATTTTTCCAATATATGTAATTTTAATAGAGAAAAAATTTACAATCAGCTGTGATGGGGGCATGGGGCAGAAAAAAAAAACACATGTTTGACTCTTTCTTACCAATTCTAGAAACTCATGAGCCTGCATAGGCATTTGGAATCCTGTTAAAGAGGAGTAAAAAAACAAATATTAAAAGCCTAAAATGGGCCTGAATGAATTAGGTAAAACAAAAATCTGTGCAGTAAAACCTCAAATACATTCAAAATTTAATATAGGTAAAATAAATAAATATAAAATAGCTTGAAAATAACAAAAAAAAAAAAAAAAACTCAAATGCATCCCTACTTCTAAAATACAGTACTATTACTAAAATCAAAAAAGAGAAAACAAAACTATGATGTATATTTTTGACATTATTAATAACTTTAGTTATTTTTTTCTCATACAGTTGAGCTACCTACTGTATTTTGAGACCGATTTGATAACTAATAGAGACCGATAACATAGCTAGATGCATGCCAATTGCAAATATAACCAATAAACAATCAAAATTTTTTCCTCGAAGACCTATTTGACAACCAAATAGAGTCCATTTGAATTGTCAAACGGGCAAATGATTAAATAAAGCGCAACATATTGATAAAGCAAAATCCAACTTACAATGGTAGTTTGTATCATGACCAATAATACCATCATTAACATCACCATAATGCACCTGCACAAATCCAAGATCAATAACACCATCGTTCGCATCACCGTGATACACTTGCATAATCCAAGATCAAGAAACTGTTATTATCATCTATTTAACACACACATTTATCCAAACAACCCACCAATAACCAGAAATGCTCTATTGTAAATCTAAATTTTAGAAAAAAGAAAAGAAAGCATAAAGATTGAGGTTTGGGCCCAACTGGAATGAAATTCTATTACAATTATAAGCATACCGATTGAAGATTTCGGTACCGTTTTGCCACTTTTCGAAACAAAATAGGTAGTTTATGTCAAAAAAGAGTTTGCTGGTATCGGTTAGTCTCTTTTCAAAACAAAAGATTAAAATAGTTAGTTTGTAACAGAAAGGCATTTGTCGGTCAAGTGTCAACCCAACCAGCCTGTACAACGAAATCCATGAGTTTACCCAAACCCAATATGACCCAACCAGCTAACTGTTGATTAAGGTAAAGGCGCATAACATTAGCGAGTATTGGTGTGTGTTTTATTTATTTATGTCCCTAAAAAATCTGTAGATACTCATCACTGTTCCTCCGAAATGATCCTACATTTATAAACGATCCTGGAAACAAAATAAAATTAAATACCTTAGCCGTGTCGCCTTCACAGTTGAATCGTGTATGAATCTTCTCAAATGGTCTAAACCTAATCGAGTAAAAATCCAGAGCATAAAAACGCTAATTCACAACCAATTACACATAAAACCACCACAGTTCGATCAAAATCAACCAAAAACAAGCGCAATTAAATCAAGACTAACCGTATCTTCAGGTTTCACATGGATTTCGAATTGCAACCCCTTCAAACTCTTCACAAAACCTTCATCATTATAGGTTATGAGTTATGTAAACAATGAAAATAGCCCTGTACACACTCCAACATACCAACAAACAGACTTTCATTTTAAAACCCAAAACTGGTGGTTGGAACCGAACAAGTCTAAGCAAGATTCAGATGTACAGAAGTGGAATGGTTAAGCGAGAAACTTACCGGAATCATAGCCACCAATAAAATGATACGAATTGCTAGAGACCTCAATCGAAAACTCTAGCCTTCACATCTGCCACTCCAACAATAAACATTATAGAATAATATAATATGCTCCAAAATTCACCTAAATATACTCCATCTCTCCCATGCTTTCTGAAATCAGTTTATATAGAGACTTCAAACATGCATCAAACACAAACTACATCATAAATATAATTAAAAAAAATGTTAATTTAGAGTCTAGGAAGAAGTATCCATACAACAAATGTAATATCATGGAGTTCAATGACTGCTACAGTGAGAAGCAAAGGCATAGCCTGGCCGAAATATTTTATGCCTGTTAGAAACCATGTAATAAAACAAGTCAACATGACATTTTATGAAACAAAAAAGATTTACAGTTATCGGTTAAGATCAGGTTTGACCCTTTCGACCCGTATACTTATAAATGGGATAAATTGGGATGTTTTTTTTATCAAAGTTCTCAAACAAGTCAAAGGGGTCAAACATGTCTTCACAAGAAAAGTGTCCAATAGATTGTCGTCATCGTCTTCACCAGCAAAAAAGAACTACAAAAACAGATGAATGTATAAATTAGAATTGGTTAACATGGCAAAATATATTTTAAAGAAGAAAAAAACACATATTGCCTAATGCTTACATTTGAGGCGAGTCAATACCCAACCTAGTAGATATTAAGAACGTATTCAAGACTAAAAACTTACAAAAACAACAAAAAAACAGAGGCGAGTCAATACGCAACCTAGTAGATTTTAATTTTGTTTCATTCACAATTTTAACAGGTTAAGGCTCCTTTGTTAAGAGAACGTTTGGAATTGAGACTCATCAGAAAGAAATCTGACGCAATACATAACCCATCATTGTAACATAAATACGGCTTTATAACCCAACTTCAGTTAAAAAGATTGCATATAGTTGAATGTAAGTTACTGACCTTTGCTCACAAGTACCTCACCGGAACTCCTGAGGGTTATCGGAACCCTAGGCCTGGCCGGAATCTGAAAAAAAAAACATCAGCTTCAACAACATATCAAAATCAACAGCATCATGTAGGTGAATTTGGTGGATGTGGAATTTGAAGATGGTGGGTTGTGGTTTAGTTGTGGGCGACGCAGATGGTGTAGGGTTTTTGTGGTCGGGGCCATGTGATTCAGGTTGGAGAAGGAGATAGGCAGAGGGTTTTTGTTTGGGTATTGATTTTGATTTATTATTGAAGTTTGTTGTACAGGGTAACGGGTCACACAGGTTGTGAAGTGGTGGTTGGTGGTTGTAGGTGTGAATTTGTGAGAATGAATCGGTGGTGAATAGTTGTGATGGTGGGTTGTGGGTTGGAGAAGGAAATAGGCAGAGGCGTAGTGGTGACAGAATTGGGTAGTTTCGGTGGGTGACTTGTATAAGCAGGGTTTCTTGAGAGAAAGTGAGGAATAGATCTAGGTTTTCTTGAGAGAAAGTGAGGGACATAGGATAGGAATGAAAGCGGTGGTTGTTTGGGGTAGCGTTTTTTGTTGGAAGGAAGCTGGATGACATTTTTAAGAACTTTTCAACATTCAAGCTTTGGATAATTGTACAAAATGCTTTAAAAGTTGTACAATGTAAAATGACAATTCTTGCCCTTCCTATATGCTTATTAATATAGTATAGATAATAATAATAATAATAATAATAATAATAATAATAATAATAATAATAATAATAATGAAACCTGAAAAGGATTTAGTTTGTGTAATTGTTGAAGATGAAGATGAAGCGGCTTCTTGTTGAGTAAGGTTTGAAGATGTTGTGGCAAAAATGTATATGAATTACGTGCTTTGTATATGAAGTTGTGTTTGTTAAAGGAATGAGTAGAAAAAGTAGGTTTAAAGAAGGTTCCTAAAGTAACTTCACAAGATGCCATTAACAGAGATTACGAGAGACAAATGGATTCATGAATGGTAGTGATGATACATGTGACGGTTTTTTTTAACTTTTTTACTGATTAACTTGAAGTGAGAGGTTAGGTGAGTTTTTTCAACAAGAAACATGGCTTATGGTTGTTATAGGGACGATCGGATGAAGATAGGTTGTCACCGGAGACGATGAGTTATTATTATTTTGTTGGAGTTAGAAGAAGCTTAATATTTAAAATAATGCCCCTTGTTCACATTGGTTCCTTGGTTCTCATCCTAAATTTGGTTCTCGTATGATCCATACCCTATATATATATATATATATATATATATATATATATATATATATATAGAACTTGTCAACCCTTGAAGACATCACCCACTTAGCTAAACACGTTTATGGAATCATAGGTTCCACCCAAAACATGTTATGGACTTGAGTAATTTGTGGTATGGAACTTATCATACATGGACAACATATGTGGGATTATAGAACAAATTGGCTCTATCATCTACCAAATTAATCTTTTAGGTTAAGTTCACTTGTTTGGGCAATAAGCCAATAACAATGGTATTAGAGCCAAATTTGGAATTGTGGCTTGATTGCCTGGAGGGAACCAACCATGACCAACAAAGATGTTGGCTTTTAAGTAGGGTTGAATGGTATGGATTGAAACTATTGCGAGATTTGTCTCATATTAAATGTATGGGCAAGATATGTGAGTTTTGTATACCAAATGAGTCATCTCACCCATCATACTAGTCTTTAGGGTTGAATTCTTATGTGAGTATTGTAATATTTTTGTTTTCATATACATTCAAATTAGACCAATTCTGAAATAATCAAAGAATATTCTAAAAGAATCTAAAGATAATTTGGAATTTAGGATGGATGAATGATGCCTTCTTCGCTAGTTTTCGCCACCATTTTTTTTATCTTAAGGAATAAATGAATATGAATAATCTTTGCAACTTGCAAAAGTTTGCGTGTATATCATTGGAACTTGAAGAATAATAATGAGAGTGAGCTAAGAATAAATTAAAAATCGAATTTTGCTTCGTTTTTTTTTTTTAAAAAAAACTTAATATATTACGTTACTTTCGTATTTTGTTTTAATAAGAAGTAAATTATTAATATTTTATTTATATTATATTTTATTTAAAAACTTTATTATATTATATACTATTAATAATATATTATATTATATACTATTAATATATTATACCGATCCCGACAATACCAATACCGAACGGTACGATATCGGTTCGGTATCGGTACGGTACCGGTATGGTATCGGTATTTTACCTTAAAATACTGATACCATACCGATCCCGTACCGATACCGATAACACCGAAACCGAAAATCCATAAATATGGATACCGATCCCGAAACCACTCGGTTCGGTACGGTATCGGGATCGGGACGGGACGGGATCGGTATTCGGCCTTATATGCTCATCCCTAATTAATATATCATATACTATTATTTTATTCAAAAACTTTTTATACCGATCCCGACAATACCGATACTGAACGGTACGGTATCGGTTCGGTACGGTATCGGGATCGGGACGGGATCGTATTCGGCCTTGTATGCTCATCCCTGATTAATATATTATATACTATTATTTTATTCAAAAACTTTATTATATTATACACTATTATTTTATTCATATTATTTTATTAAAAAAATTTATTATATTATATACTATTAATATAAATAACATAATCTTATGTAATTTCGTTACCAATTTCATGTGTTACCTTATGTGTAGATTTCTTTATTTTTTTTAATGTTTACAACCAAAATGGAATCTCGATTGTATAATTCATTGATTGATTAACACCTCATCTAAATCTCGACTGTAAAACGCGCAACGCGCGTGATTTTATACAACTAGTTACATAAAAATTAAAAGCTTTGAGGCTAGCGGGTGTCGAGACACCAAAAAAAACCATATCTCAATGCCACATTAGATGCCACCTAATACAAGGTTTATGTTCTTATTTTTGAGACATGACAAGGGTGTGGAGACACCAAAAATACCATGTCTCTTGCATTTATTATTTAATATTAATTTTAATTAGTTATAAAAGTAACAAATAAACAATATAATGTTAAAATAAATACTAAAATTAATAAAAAAAAATTACAAACCATCCAAGCAAACCGAAAAAAACAAGATTTCCTAAAATTTTAAAGAACTACATCCACTTTTGATGAATTTTTTGTTGCATTTTTTCAACACTTCGTATTGTTCTTCGGGAAAACTTGAAATGTCGGTCGACATAATTTTACCTTTACCTTTAGCTTGGGGTAGCGAAGGTTGAGTTTTCGGAATGATCTCTTCATCGGCACTATCCACATCTACGGGTTGAGACGGTCCGATAGGTGATGTTACGAGAAGTGGTTGTGGAGAAAATTGTTTGTCGAGTGGGAAACGAGTTTTTCATTTGCATAAACTGTTGCATTTGCAAATATTACAATGGATTAAACTGGGAGAAAGAGTTTGAGTGTTGTTGGAATTGTTGGATGGCAACTAAATTGGGTGGTACTTGTTGCGAGATTGGTGGATCTTATACCGAGGTGTAACACATCGTTGGATTCGGGCTATTTGGGTTGTTTTGGTTGAATGGGATTGAATGTATCCATGCTATTTTTTTTATAAAAATTGTAGAGTTTATAAAAATATTAGAGAGAAAAGGGGTGAGAAGAGTGAATTTGGTATAAAAAATGAGGTGAGTTGTGTTGTTATATATATATAAAAAAAAACCTTTTTTTTAAATGACCGTTGCATTCAACGGTATAATTTCAAACGGTTAAAAAAAATTAATGTGGTGAATTGTGATTGGAGCGTCCCATACGTCTTTGTGGAGACGCGAGAGACGGAGACGGGGAGGAGGGGGTGATGGTGTGCGAGACGGGGACGGAGGAGAGAAGGTGTGAGACGTGGCTTCTCCCGTCTCCATACCGATCAATATGAAAAACAAAAATTTTAAACTTCTATTAATAATATAAGTTGTAAAGTTTAACGTCTTCAATTCGGGTGAGAGTTAAAGCCACACAATTTCACATATATACTATCCATACACATATTTTATAGTTAATTACCAAAATCATCCCTATGGATTGGGCTAACATGCCAGTCCACCCAGAATTCAAAAATTGCTTGAACAGTCCCTTGATTTTGACAAAATAGGCCAAAACAGTCTATTTAGTTAACGGGGTAAACTCAACCTCGTTAAGTCGAGGGTAAAATTATCCATCTTTGTTAAAATTATTGTCTTCTTCACCAATTCTCTTATTCCCTAACTCACCAACACAGATTTAAGTAGGTCCTACCCCCTAACTGTAACATTTCGCGTTTAATAATTGAACGTTACGTATAGTTTGGATAAAAACGTCAAGTTATATTATTATTATTCACATTTTATTATTTTTTTTGTGGCATTTTTGGAACCCTAAAACTATAATATGTATACATGATACACATATATGAACTAGATAATTTTCAAAAATAATTTGCTTGGGCCGGGACTCGAACTCGCGCCCAAGCCGGTCCATATATACACAACAACTTAACCAGCTGATCTACACGAGTATCTTGTTCCATTTCCAGCTTGATTTATACTTAGCATGACCCTGACACTTCACAGTTGACTTGGGAAGTCAACTGTGACAGTTAGCGACCATAATTAACCATCACAAACGCGTAATTGATCCGAGCTTTGACTGATCGTGCGAGTTCACAAAGTGTTTGTAAGTCTAATTTTATTTGTGGGTTTCATTGATCGGCCTACACACAACGTTTACCCCATGATTAATTGGGTTAACGTTGTGTGATTTAATCAATTGCAAATTCTAGGGTTCGAAGGCTTATAATTGGGGACAAACAGGATTTCTGTTATGATATTTATTTTTAATAAAACAAGAATCAACACAACCACTGGTCTGGACCAAGTGGTTGTGTCTGGTGCACTCTGACCGAGCCACGCGGGTTCGAGTCCCGGCAGTGGCATATCTTTTCCTTATTTCGTTTTTAAACAAACAAATCAATTTAATTATATATAATACTTATAATTTTATAAATTCATTTTAAATTATTAAAACTCTTTTATTAATTCTACAAAAATTATTTTAAGTAAATCTGATGAAAAAGTTTCACTTACAATTTTTAGTTTTCAAGAATTTATTTATTTAATATATATAATAATTAAATCAATTTTATTCTATTATATTTATAAAATTCCATTAAAATATCAAAACGATCTTATAAATTTCCACAAAAATTATTCTGAGTTTATATAATGATAAACTTTTCTGAAATGATTTTTAATTTTGAAAAATCAGTTATTTAATATTTTTAATCAATTTTTGTTAGTTTTAATCATAATTAAATCATAATAAATTCAATTTTTAATATTTTTGCACCAAAATTTTATACAAATTATTTCTGATTATTTAGAACAGAAATATAAATTTTAAACTAATAATTCTTTAATTTTTGTATTTTTAAATATTAAAGCTAAATTTTGATTATTTGTTATAAATAGAATTAATATTCTATTTTAAAGAAAATAATTTTGTAAAAATTATTTTCTTACTTTAAACACATTATTGTGACCATCTTAAATTTAAATTTTATAAAAAGATTTTTGTCTATTTATTTACTAAATTTCTCTCAATTATCAAACATTTTTAATATTAATCAAACGAGCATTTATCCCCAATTCGAAGCCCTAGAACATATACATTTGTAGACTAGATAGACTTAGACATATTTATTACCTTATTATAGGGTGATACTTGACACATTTGGGCAACACCACTATTCAATTTTTCAACAAATATAACATTTTGCTAAGGTGAGTTTTACATAGCCCCTTTTTTATTATTCACTATTTTTGGGGTGAAACATGTTACAACATCATTTATGCAATTCAATCATCAATGTGTCTATGTGTTTTTATATGTTGCATTATGTCTTGAACATGACTAGGGTAAGCACAATTCTAGCATAAATATTGATCAACCGACGGTATACATTGATAGATCTATTGGACTGACAATCCCACCCGGATACGTGCCTCATACAAAGGTAGCGTGGGTGTTTGTTACTGCAATATAAACGAGTGAACCATCAGCGTATGGGATGTACCACAATACAACAGTCACAATGGTTGATTATGCACTCGATTTACTTCTAGTATGTTTTCACATATGGACTAGATTGCCATGACACATGAATTGCACAACAATTTTATTCGATTATCAAAACCTATGTAATTCTCACCAACTTTTGTTGACCCAAAATATTTTCAACTTAACATGTTTCAGGTTCTACTTGCTTGAAGATTTGAATTAATGCTTGAAGATGTGTGCATAGTTTTATTCAATTTGATGTACGAATTCTTGTAGAACAATTGTATGTAATTTATCTAAATCATATAATGAAATTTATTATTTACCATGAGCTACTGAACAATCATCAATACGTGACATCCCAATGTTTCCGCCATCTGTTGGGGTGTTACAGATTGGTATCAGAGCCATGGTTATAGGGAATTAGGTTATTTGAAAAATAATCTAGTCTATAACCATAGGATTTAACCAGTATTTGCTTCTTTTACTTGCTATTGTCTTTCTCCCTCCTACTGCTCATCCCTACTTTCATCCTTACAAGAAGGCTGCTCTCCATCACTGGAACTACCCTTAGACTAATAGGACAAAATCCTCAGGTTTAACCTGAACCCCCCTTGAGATCTCGTCGAAGTTCTAGATTTTAATAACGAACACGTGCAATCTGAAAGGGTGAACGCCTGTATTCTGAGTCTTCTGTCTAGGCTGGCATTGCGCATATATCCCAATCAGACGAGGGACCCGGATGCCTACCTGGGAATTCTCGGGATGAGTGTTCACTTATAGGCTAAAGCATGTCTTCATATGTTATTAGAATTTAGAATCTTTGATAAGTCAACGTTTTCGTTTATTCGTTTTAATTAATGAATAAATGATTACATTCCCTATGTAACCTCATTCATTTCATTATGTCTCTTACAGATCATGCCTCCACGTCACAGCGCTCGCCTTAACAGTGGTGACAATCATGATGAAGGGAGTAGCAATCACAACCATAACCACGACACTAACCACAACAACAACAACAACAACAATGGTGTCGATGCCCAACTGGCTGCAATCATTTCTCAACAAATGGCGCAGCAAATCGCAACTCTGGTTCCCAACTTACTAGCTCAAGTCATCCAGTTGAACGGCAACGGGAACGGTAACGGGAATGGAAATGGAAACCACAGCGGGAATGGGAATGGTCTTCCAGCCTGCACTCTCAAGCACTTTAATTCCTGTAATCCCCCAAAGTTCAGTGGAGAAGAAGGAGCTACAGGACTCCTACAATGGTTTGAGGGTATTGAGAATACCTTCATCAACAGTGAATGCCCCGAAAATTTTAAAGTCCGTTATGCCATGAGTGTTCTTCACAAACGAGCACTCACCTGGTGGAATGAGGAAAAGCGCACCCGTGGAGCTGAAGCTGCACTGGCCTTAACTTGGGATCAAGCTAAAGACATTATGAAGGCAGAGTTCTGCCCTCGTAATGAAATCAAGAAGCTGGAAGATGAGTTTCATGATCTTGCTCAAGATAGTGGAGAAAACCTTGCTTACAACACTCGTTTTCACGAACTTAGCTTACTGCTACCCCACAAGGTCACCCCCTTGCCTATTGCTATCGAAAAATACATTGGTGGCTTACCGATGCAGATTCAAGACACGGTGTGGGGAAGGAACCCTGCTACTTTGGAGGAAGCAAAGCGTTTGGCTGCCACCCTAACAGATAACCATGTGAAGGCAGGAACCCTAACTCGGAAAGGGGAAAAGAAAACTGTTGCAAAGGACACTCCCCAACCTGCCGTTGATATCAAAACTGAGGCCTCAACCAACGGAAAGTGCAAGGTCAGGAATTTTGCAATAGACACCACTGTCCCACCCAACAAGAAACAATACAACGGGAAGCTACCTAAGTGTGACACCTGCCAGTATCACTATCCAACCCAAGTACCCTTCCGACAGTGCACCAATTGTCAAAGGTATGGGCATCTTGCGGATGCTTGTCGAATTCCTGCTACAAACGCCCTTGCTGCTCCAAATCACCACGCGAGAGACCCTCCAGCTACTTAACAACAAACTCCACCATTTGAATGATGTCTGCTTTTAAATTCTATGTATTGACGTTTTGATTCAGGTAATAAATTTAAGTATTATCATAACATCTAAGTGCATGCTTGTTTGAATGTGAACTAATTGCTATATCTATAATCATACTTGCTTACTTGTACAACAATTAGTTGACTACCAAACAACCTACTCAACGATTGGTAGAGGTCATCATGTCTTTCCAACAGTCGGGAGAAGCCCTACCACCTGCTCAACGACTGGTGAAGACTATCGAACCTGCTCAACAATCGGTAGACTCATAAAAGGACGCAAGACCCTAATGTAAGGTAAATTGGTAATTACGGTCCGGAACGTAATCATGAATTTACAGGTACGTTAAGGTAGTGAGAAATTTTATCAAGGTTTTCGGTAATTCGACCAATTGTAAACCTGGTGTTTTTCTTTAACTTCGGGACGAAGTTCCTAAAAGTAGGGGAGACTGTAACATTTCGCGTTTAATAATTGAACGTTACGTATAATTTGGATAAAAACGTCAAGTTATATTATTATTATTCACATTTTATTATTTTTTTGTGGCATTTTTGGAACCCTAAAACTATAATATGTATACATGATACACATATATGAACTAGATAATTATCAAAAATAATTTGCTTGGGCCGGGACTCGAACCCGCGCCCAAGCTGGTCCATATATACACAACAACTTAACCAGCTGATCTACACGAGTATCTTGTTCCATTTCCAGCTTGATTTATACTTAACACGAACCTGACACTTCACAGTTGACTTGGGAAGTCAACTGTGACAGTTAGCGACCATAATTAACCATCACAAACGCGTAATTGATCCATGAAAGGAATGATTTCATGATTATCGGCCATCTACGAGTCAATACACAATTAATTGCCGTGTAAATCATTCCAATTATGCTTTAATACACGTCACGCATTAACATCAAGGTCAAACCTTCCAATTCATCAATCCAGACCATTACCCTATAAATTGAACATCTCTAAACCTTCACAACTCGCCACTCAATCTCTCTCAACCTCCAATTTCTATTAACTAACCTCTAATCTTGGATTTCTGTTCGTATTTTTGACCCGAGCTTTGACTGATCGTGCGAGTTCACAAAGTGTTTGTAAGTCTAATTTTATTTGTGGGTTTCATTGATCGGCCTACACACAACGTTTACCCCATGATTAATTGGGTTAACGTTGTGTGATTTAATCAATTGAAAATTCTAGGGTTCGAAGGCTTATAATTGGGGAAGAACAGGATTTCTGTTATGATATTTATTTTTAATAAAACAAGAATCAACACAACCACTGGTCTGGACCAAGTGGTTGTGTCTGGTGCACTCTGACCGAGCCACGCGGGTTCGAGTCCCGGCAGTGGCATATCTTTTCCTTATTTCGTTTTTAAACAAACAAATCAATTTAATTATATATAATACTTATAATTTTATAAATTCATTTTAAATTATTAAAACTCTTTTATTAATTCTACAAAAATTATTTTAAGTAAATCTGATGAAAAAGTTTCACTCACAATTTTTAGTTTTCAAGAATTTATTTATTTAATATATATAATAATTAAATCAATTTTATTCTATTATATTTATAAAATTCCATTAAAATATCAAAACGATCTTATAAATTTCCACAAAATTATTCTGAGTTTATATAATGATAAACTTTTCTGAAATGATTTTTAATTTTGAAAAATCAGTTATTTAATATTTTTAATCAATTTTTGTAGTTTTAATCATAATTAAATCATAATAAATTCAATTTTTAATATTTTTGCACCAAAATTTTATACAAATTATTTCTGATTATTTAGAACAGAAATACAAATTTTAAACTAATAATTCTTTAATTTTTGTATTTTTAAATATTAAAGTTAAATTATGATTATTTGTTATAAATAGAATTAATATTCTATTTTAAAGAAAATAATTTTGTAAAAATTATTTTCTTACTTTAAACACATTATTGTGAATATCTTAAATTTAAATTTTATAAAAAGATTTTTGTCTATTTATTTACTAAATTTCTCTCAATTATCAAACATTTTTAATATTAATCAAACAAGCATTATCCCTAATTCGACGCCCTAGAACATATACATTTGTAGACTAGATAGACTTAGACATATTTATTACCTTATTATAGGGTGATACTTGACACATTTGGGCAACACCACTATTCAATTTTTCAACAGATATAACATTTTGCTAAGGTGAGTTTTACATAGCCCCTTTTTTATTATTCACTATTTTTGGGGTGAAACATGTTACAACATCATTTATGCAATTCAATCATCAATGTGTCTATGTGTTTTTATATGTTGCATTATGTCTTGAACATGACTAGGGTAAGCACAATTCTAGCATAAATATTGATCAACCGACGGTATACATTGATAGATCTATTGGACTGACAATCCTACCCGGATACGTGCCTCCTACAAAGGTAGCGTGGGTGTTTGTTACTGCAATATAAACGAGTGAACCATGAGCGTATGGGATGTACCACAATAAAACAGTCACAATGGTTGATTATGCACTCGATTTACTTCTAGTATGTTTTCACATATGGACTAGATTGCCATGACACATGAATTGCACAACAATTTTATTCGATTATCAAAACCTATGTAATTCTCACCAACTTTTGTTGACCCAAAATATTTTCAACTTAACATGTTTCAGGTTCTACTTGCTTGAAGATTTGAATTAATGCTTGAAGATGTGTGCATAGTTTTATTCAATTTGATGTACGAATTCTTGTAGAACAATTGTATGTAATTTATCTAAATCATATAATGAAATTTATTATTTACCATGAGCTACTGAACAATCATCAATACGTGACATCCCGATGTTTCCGCCATCTGTTGGGGTGTTACAGATTGGTATCAGAGCCATGGTTATAGGGAATTAGGTTATTTGAAAAATAATCTAGTCTATAACCATAGGATTTAACCAGTATTTGCTTCTTTTACTTGCTATTGTCTTTCTCCCTCCTACTGCTCATCCCTACTTTCATCCTTACAAGAAGGCTGCTCTCCATCACTGGAACTACCCTTAGACTAATAGGACAAAATCCTCAGGTTTAACCTGAACCCCCCTTGAGATCTCGTCGAAGTTCTAGATTTTAATAACGAACACGTGCAATCTGGAAGGGTGAACGCCTGTATTCTGAGTCTTCTGTCTAGGCTGGCATTGCGCATATATCCCAATCAGACGAGGGACCCGGATGCCTACCTGGGAATTCTCGGGATGAGTGTTCACTTATAGGCTAAAGCATGTCTTCATATGTTATTAGAATTTAGAATCTTTGATAAGTCAACGTTTTCGTTTATTCGTTTTAATTAATGAATAAATGATTACATTCCCTATGTAACCTCATTCATTTCATTATGTCTCTTACAGATCATGCCTCCACGTCGCAGCGCTCGCCTTAATAGTGAACACCCTTTTTAAGCATTTTTGATTCGTTTTTATCAAACCCCAAGGGTCCAGATCTGTTCTAAGATAGTTTTCTTGAATAAAAACCTTTTTAACATCTTTCTAAACAAAACCTCATCATTAAACATGAGTTTTCATACAAAATAACATGTGTTAATGGTGTTTAATGATGTGTATCGTGTTATTTGATGATTGAATGTTGTTTAGGTGTTATAGCAATGATCTAGGACTGTTATGGATGATGGTTTATGATTGTCTTAGGTTACAAGTTGTTGGATGATGATGTTTTGCCCATTTTGGGGATTTTGTATTAGATCTAGGGTTTGTTCATGATGTTATTGTTAATGAAATGATTGGGGGTTTTCAAATGCATGATAAACTGAGCATATTGAGCTGATTATTAAGTGATTTTGACAAGTTTCCATTTTGGGTAAAGTGTGCATGCATTGATGTGACATTTTCATAATTTGCCATTTTGGGTAAGTTGTGAAACGGATTGATTTTGGAGTAAAATTAGTAGGGTTTTGTGGGGATAGGTTAATGATACTTGACTGCTGTGATTCGTGGTGTTTCGTGATGTTTTCAGACTGATTAGATGCGATTTGGTGCGTTTTATGTGAAATGAGCTGTTAAGGGTCGAACCTGGAAGTCCATTCGACCCATCGTGAGGTCAAATGAACATCCCAGGGTTCGAACCAACTCCCATCCAGGTAGAATGAACTTCAGTTAGGTTGAACGAACATGATTTAGGTCGAATTAACATGTGTTAGGGTCGAATAAACATTTGTTAGGTCGAATTAACTTGTATATATATGTCAAATGTGCATCATGAGGGTCGAACCAAGTTATGTTGGGGTCGAACCAATTTGTAATCCGGTCGAACCAGTTTGGTAATTTACTGATTCGACCCTACGACTTCATACGTGTGATTATTGATGCAAACTAAGTGTTTTATGCGTGATTCTTGTGTGTTAACCTTATATACTTGATTAATTGATGTAATGGGTCACCAACGTGATGTCGGGTCGGTCTGGTGTGTCGGTTTAATAGTCAAACACGTTTTTAAACATACTTAGTCATGATCTGGACAATCGGGGACTAGTTAACCTGCGGGTTAGTAGTCACAACACTAATACAAACTTTATGATAGGTCGTCATTAGTTGGGACTATCAGCTGTGTTAATATTCTTATCAGTGGAGTAAGCAAACTAAGGTGAGTGTCACAGCCCCACTTTTTACTGATTTTACTTTTGGGGAGAAACATGCTACATACTTGAACTTTTAAAGATCATGTTATACTATGGTTACTTTAGATTACTATACGGCTTGCACTAAGTCCTAGGGGAAACCATGAATGTGCGGATTGCACAACGAGGGAAATGTGGATAGATCTATTGGGGACTCACAAACCCCACTCGACGGTTGGAGGACGGGAGGGTGCATATTGTCTCTACTCTCGGGTTTACCGTCGCTGGCGGTAGCCCAAATAGTCTGGGCAGTCTGGTATTGGTTTGTCTAGTAATGGTTTTCCAACCGTAGTAGTATTCGAAACTGACGTCTAGCTAACGTTGCATGTAACACCCCGCCCCTCTCACCACCAATATTGTCCGCTTTGCCCACCCAGAGCTCACGGATTTGTTTTTGGGTGCCCGGTGAAAACTTCCCAGGAGGTCACCCATCCTGAAACTGCTCCCACCTGAGCACGCTTAACTGTGGAGTTCTCCTCTCATCCACTAACATTAAGCCCCAAAACGCGTTGGTGATTTAAGAGGCAAGACATTACTTATAAACCAAGGATCTCTCCTGGCCACGGCCGATGTGGGATTTTCCTGGGGTGTCACATTCACCCCCTGTTAGAGTCTCATCGTCCCTGATGAGGTATGCACCCACCATCCCAAACGGCACAGGAGTGGCTCTGATACCATCTGTAACACCCCGCCCCTCTCACCACCAATATTGTCCGCTTTGCCCACCCAGAGCTCACGGATTTGTTTTTGGGTGCCCCGGTGAAAACTTCCCAGGAGGTCACCCATCCTGAAACTGCTCCCACCTGAGCACGCTTAACTGTGGAGTTCTCCTCTCATCCACTAACATTAAGCCCCAAAACGCGTTGGTGATTTAAGAGGCAAGACATTACTTATGAACCAAGGATCTCTCCTGGCCACGGCCGATGTGGGATTTTCCTGGGGTGTCACATTGCATAACATAGTAGTAACATGGATGATATTTGGAACTTGCGAAACATTTTATAAAACCTGTGAACTCACCAGCATTATATGTTGACATTTTAGGCATGTTTTCTCAGGTCGCTAAGGTAGTTGCATATGGATTTAGGCGCACGGAGTCTTACACGACGTCTAGGGTCTTGGTTTCATAAATGTTAAACTGTTTCAGACATATTTACTTTATTGAGTTGTAAACATGATTTTAAAAGCTTCCGCTGTCGGTTTATATTATTAACTTATGTTTTGGCTTACGTATCTTATACATCTGGTTGTGGTTTATTGTGACCGTTGACTAAGATCCTGATGTGTCATGCGTCTCGCGGTAAAACTCCTCACGTGGAATTTGAGGGTGTGACAATTGTTCCTCCCACAAATCCACCAACCTTTCAACAAAATTTAACCAATTTCCAAAACCATAACCAAATATAATCAAAATCCATCAATAATTTCTATAAACCCAACTGGTTTCAGTGCTGTTAATGAACTATACTAAGCAACAACTTACAACAGCTGTTGACTCAGACCTGCTCTTGCAGGAACTGAATCAAGTGCTCCACCAAGATTACTGTCACTAATTCAAAGATGCTGGGACGCTGTCACCCAAAATCAACCTTCATTTGATGATATAGTCACAGAACTTAATCAAATAACTGGAAATAACAAGAGCTTCACTTTAGAAGAAAATGTTGTCACTGAATCATCAAGTGATGACAACACTAAAATGGTTCAACCCTTTAGAGAAGATTAGGGTGAAGAGGAAAGGGGTGAAGAGAGAAAGAGGAAAGACAGACACTTTGGCCTTAAGAACAAAGGTTTTTTTTTTTTTTTTTTTTTTTTTACCCTGTTAACGAAATGGACTGTTTTGGCCTATTTCGTCAAAATCAAGGGACTGTTCAAGCAATTTTTTGAATTTTGGGCTGGACTGACATATTGGCCCAAAACACATGGACGGTTTTGGTAATTAACTCCATATTTTATTATAACGTATATTTCTTTTTTAACTATTACGTTTTTCGTATGACATGTTATCATTGTTTTAAAAATATAGAAAAAAATCAAATAAGAGAGCCGATATTTCTACTGGCTAGTGAATGTGGAAACACGTTTAAACTCATTTAGGAACAATATCTTAGTTTATAAATTATAAAACACCTAAACATAAGAAAATCACCACTATGAAACTATTATATACTGGCATACTATTATTGCATTTGTAAAAAAAAAAAAACGAAAAAAAAAAAAAAACACTCTTTTAGGCATATTTCAATGTTTACCTAAAAGCGACATGCATATGCACTCACATGTACGTGGATAAGACACAACTCATGTGATTCTAATGGCATGCATATCCTACAAGTGTAGGATGCTATAGGATTATAGATATTTCAATTCAATGAGCAGTTTTATGAACACCACCATAAACTATCTTCGTTCTGGCTTAGCTAAAATTTTGTTTTACTTAATTATCACATAACTTTTTTTTAACGGCAAAAAACTGCGCATATGTGATTGTTTGAAACCTGCCATAGATGATAAATTGGTCTTTTTGTTATTCAATATGTGTTAAATCTAAATCTAAACTACAAATCGTATAGTTAAAAATAAAAAATTAGATATAAGCGTAGATTTTTATATCATTCTAGCTCTCAAAATGATTGAGCCGTCCATATATTTCATATTTGTCATTGTATATGTTGGCGCATTTCATGACCGCCGAAAGCTATCTCCCAAAAAAAACAATGGTGCCTTGGAATTTCATGCGATGGTATTAGCATAGGATGGAGGTGAAGCATTTTCAGTGTTTGCATTATAATTTCACAATAAAGTGGCATACATATCTTTTGGAAAAATACTCTGTTTAAAAATATTCTTTTTTTTTTTAAATGTAACTAGTGGTACTTACCTGCGCGTTGCCGCGGGGCGATTGGCCCGCAGGCGCGGCTGTTGTGCATAAATGTTTAGTAGTATGCTTTATTTGAAGTCAAAGTTAGAAAAAATGTGTCAATGCTTATCTAAAAGGTGGCATATTACGCGGACTAATAGAAACATAATATGTGGACGACCTCACGATACATCCACTCGATAGAACAATTGAATCATCTAGATCACTATAGTGGTATTGAAAGTATTAGTCCCGAAAAGCGGCAAACTTTGTTGCCGGTACCGATACCGAAGTGCACAAATTACGTTAACGATCGCGTGTTGAGGATTTGGTGGACGTTAAACATCGCGTGTCGTTGTGGGAGCTTCTGTTGCGTGGAGGGTTTCGTGGACATAAAAGATAATATTAAGTGACTGTTATTCTCGCGTGGGCTTCAAAAAAATACTCGCGGCTAAAAGCTAAAAGTTTGGTGGTCAACGTTAGAAAAAATGTGTCAATGCTTAGCTAAAAGATGTTGCGGTGGATGTGGCTGTAATGCAACTTTAAAAAAGTTGGCTGGTCAAAGTTTAAAATCCTAAAAGCTAAAACTTTGGTGGTCAAATAAGTTAGTAAGAAAGTTAGTGGCAAAAGTACAATTATAATATAACAATAAATTATAAAGTAAATATAAAATATTTAAATATTATTTGGTGGCTGCGCAAAAATATAAGAAAAAAAACGTTGGGGGCAACACTCGAACTTTGGACCATTGGCATGGAAAGCATGATTAAAACCATGTGGCGTGTCTTCATTTATTGTGCATCTTTACTTCAATTTGTATATATCAGAAAAAGCAGATGCAAAACAATAAAAAAAAAAGGAAAGGTAGTGAATGCAGGTGGCATCCATTTATTGATGCCGCCGCCCTTTCAAACAAATCACAAATAGGAACTGTAGAAGTGTCTTTAAAGTGATATATAGAGTAATTATGTATTATCTATGTTACCTTATTAAGGAGGAGAGATGACTACAAAGGTAATTTCACACTAATTTTAAGATGGTAGTTCAAAGGGTTCTTCACAAATATGTAATATTTGGTCACTTTCTTCCATTTGTGCCCCTTATATACAAAATGTAATGCACAATGTATAAGTTTCTCCTGCGAATCTTGGCCACCCCTGCTCAGTTGTTAAGATGTTCGTTGAATGCTTGACGTTTGAATGATCCTTCACTCTAAATCGTTTTGCTTTTCAATTAAACCTTGAAAGCTATTGAAAGTTGAATTCCATAAGTTTACGTTTCATTAAATTCCCTAATTTTAATTCTACATTTCATCTTCAACCAATCTTCACCTTGATCTATATATGGCGCACTCTCAGAAGCCATATTGTTCCTCCTGCCCTCCCCTAATTTCATCTAAAGGTACTATATTGATTTCGTTTTTAATATTGTATAGATGTATCTGTTAATAGGATGTGTGTATCACAGTTTCTCTGTTTTCATTCTGATATATATTCGTTATTTACCAAAATTTTGATCCTAGATAAGTAAGTTAGGGCTAGAGCTTAAAAATCTGTTTATAGGATATGTGTTTTGGTCCGTTTTTATGGAGATTACCTTGTCTTATTACTATATATATATATATATATATATATATTTTTTTGTATCATCTTTATTAACATCTATATTTACATGTATTATGATCTTAAATAAGTTAGGGTTAGAATATTTTTATAGGATGTGTGAGTCATTGCCTTTTCATGGAGATTACCCAATATTGTTTGTCTTATCTATTTGGACACCCAGGTTTGGGTAAGAATGACCACAGATGTATGTGGCCCTTCTATTTCATAAATTGAAAATTAATAAAAATTGACTAATTTTTAATTTATAAGTGTTGATAAAAGTAATTTTTTTTAATAATTTTTATATTTAGATGTGATGGTTCTGATGATGGTGTTTTGAGTGGTGATTGTTGTTCGGCCATGGTGGAGAATGATGACGATGATGTAGATTTGAAGATAGATCCACCGGTTAGCGACAGTGATGGTGGTGCTTTGTTTCTCCTCAACAACACAGTCCCGTCAGGTATTCGGTAAGGTCCGACTACCCTTAATTTATTCATCTATAACTCTTCTTCCAAATAGATCATCAAATCCAGTGGAGTTCTTACTAAGTTGTTGTGCATACAAATATTGGTTGGCACTTGTATGGTAAGAGGTGACTCTAATCCTCTGTTATGAAAAGTTCAGGTATCAATTTCCACTACGCTTTCTTCCGAGATTGCAAGTATTTGGGTTATTTTTACTTGATTAATGTTTGTTCTGTGCGATTTTAAATTCATCATCTTTGTTATTCGATTTCATTAGGATGTTTGTGTTCAAACGAAACCGATTCACCATCTATTTTATTTGGCTGCCATGGAAAGATCAAGCACGCACATTTGCGAGCGAGTGCATCTTGGTATTATCAGTTTCCACTTTGTTCCTTCTCCTATAAATCCCTATAATTTGGGTGTAATTTTGACTTTCGATTGTCAACCAGAAGCATACAACATTTGTCGGGATGTCATTGTTCAGAAGTAGTTGTGAAGTCCATATTATTTCAAGTACGAAAACCTTTTCTTATCTTGTTAGTTACTTCTTATTTTTGTATGATTTTTCTATAATGTTCTAAATTAAGTATTTGTTTCTTTTAAGTTATAGGACTCATTGTGAGAGTGATGAGTTTCTAAATGAGATTTGTTGGTCACTTAATTAATTCTTGGAACATTTTATAAAATGTTTTTCTTGTGAATATTTATATACTTTTGCTTTTGAACATATTGATTACATACTTTTCCACAACAGTCAACATATACAAATACATGTTTTAAATTATATTATTTACACTATATAAGTTAGGACCCGTCACGTAGCGTACGCCAAAAAACTTAACTACCCGCAGCAACGTGCGGGCATTCCTACTAGTACCATATAATTTCTCAATTAATTATGTATATTTTAGAATGTCCGTTGTGGTCCGCGAGCCACCTGCCGTGAGCCACAACCGTCCACGTGGCTAGCGAGTACCATGACACCCCCACGTGAAAGCCTGGGCGAGCGACCGTACGTGAGCCAGCTCGCGTCTGTTAGCGGGCGATTCAAATTTAAAATTTAAAAAAAAATTAATTTTCACCTAAATAACATTTATTACCCAACAAATTTTTACCTTTATATTAACTTTTTTTCTTCTTCACAATTCTCAAACCCTAAACCTTCAATCTTCAAAACCGACTTCAATCATGGTGCAGTGGACCGAGGAGGACGAACTAGCACTGATCATCACGTACAACCAAGTGCCCGGTGACGGTGCTTCATCAAGCCAGGGCTCTCGTAGCCGCGGACCATAGTGGCACAAGGTCCTAGCCAAGTTTGGTACCCTTGTCGGGGGTAACAACCGTACTTGTGACTCCATCTCTTACAAGTACACGGATTTAAAGGCGAAGTCGAGAAACGTCAAAATCGCCTACAGAAAGGTGACGAGAGATCTCCCCGGGGAAAAAGAAGGCGTGCTCCTCGTCTTTATGCACGTGGAAAACCTCTCGGAGGTTGGACACAACTTTCACCACGTTTCGGCGTGGCAAATGTTACGCTCAACCTCTACCTTACGTTAGGTTTTTTTTTTTAAATGTAATGTTTTTTTTAGTAATGCAATGTATTTTTCTTTTTATTTAATCTTAATATTTTATAAAAAAAGGTGTGGTAAATATTTAATATATTTGGTAAAAAAACACTCGCTCACCTTGACCCACAACAGAATCAAGCGAGCAACCCACAGCCGGGAGTCAGTGCATGTAAGCGTCAACGTGCCAAAATATTATTTGATAAAGTCACCCCTCACCTCTAGCTAGAACACATAGGGTATGTTTGGCAAAACTAGCTGGAGGCTGGTAGCTGGAAGCTGCAAGCTGGTAGCTGGAAGCTTTTTAAATATATTTTGGTGTTTGGCAGAGTCGCTGGAGCTTTTAATAAAATGTATAAAATGACCAAAATGGTCATAATTAAAAGATTGCAAAGAAGGTTTTTATTTTATTTTTAAAATAGAATGGGTATTTGTGTCATTTATTAACTAAAAGCTTGTAGCTAGTAGAGCTTTTTCTTAAAAGCTACTACTAGTAGCTTTTTACTATAGAGTTTTTTTCTCTAACCTAAAAGCTTCCAGCCCATTCAACCAAACAAGGCTTTTTATTAAGTAGGAGTTTTTTCTTAAAAGCTTGAAGCCTGAAGCTCCTAAAAGCTCTTAAAAGCTCTTTGCCAAACATACCCATATTCTTACCGTAAATTTCTCAAACCATGCCCTCACGTGTGCGTGTGGTATATGTGTGTGATGACATGGTGGAACATGTGAGCGAGCGTGAAAGCAAGTGATTTGGGTGTGGTGGCACGAGAAATTAATTCAAATTTGGGTTACATTCATGACATTTATTATGAAAGGAACAGTTAGATTATATCTTTTTATTTTAAATTAGTTTATACCCCAAAAACATTCTATAATAATCAAAACTAACATACACAAAAATAATTGCCCCTTATAGCTGGAATCAAGCAGAGCTTAAACCAAATCTCTTATAAGTAAGTAAATATAAAACAACTAAACTTGAAGCTAAAGATACCCCAATATGCTTTAGAATTGTCGGCTTTCTTTGTGGGAACCTTCTTATTGTTGCATCTCACATTTTTTATGGGAACCTTTTTAATGCTTCACGGTGTGTTGATCAGTTTTGACTGTATGTAATGGAAAACATAATAATAATAGTAATACCTGATAGATCCATGAGACCTGCTACTCATGTCGTAAAAGACTTGAGGTTGACATGCTTGTTAGTGGATTCGGGTTCCCTTTAGGGTATGCAGTTCTGATGGTTTATGTGTTCTTAAGTTATAAACACATTGAGAGAGAGAGAGAGAGAGAGAGAGAGAGAGAAAGAGAGAGAGAGAGAGAGGGAGAGAGATAGGGGACTGCTAATGGTGTTATTTTGTTATGATTGTGTGTCAACCCTAATCTCATAATAACCTCTCTATTTATACATACCCATGGGACACCCTAATAAGGCCCATCTGATGATAGTCCGCCCATCAAAGACATATCTGTTATTGGGCTTAGGATAATATTAATAATTGATCATCATAATATAAATGATTATAATGGCTATCGATAAATATACAAACGTTACGTATATTTATTCCAACATTCTCCCACTTAGCCGAGTAATCATTTATTATGAGTATTACGTAAGTTTACAGAGATTAATACTCATTTTAGTTCTAAACCCAAAATGTAGCAGAGAAATACATCCGTTAAGTCTTTATTCGACTTAGGACCCCCATTAATCATACTACACCCAAATTTAAAACTTAACATTAGGATCAATTAACGTTATGCCCTTAGTAGATTTGTTATATTATTGTCTTTATGCCATTATGCTAGCTTAGCATAATAATAGACAAACAAATCATAATGAGAAAAAATAATCATTAATCATTAGTCATAAGTCATTCATAGTACGATATGCAGTTGTACATGGTCATTAGTAAAACCTTTTTATCTTAGTTGGCCCTTAGTGAGACTTTATGGGTAATAGACCTTTAGTTATTGGATCCATAAGCATATCACGAATGCATTCGATACAAAATTCCGATTTCCTCTATTTGTTCTTAATATAAGCGAACAACAATTTCGTATCGAACTCTAATGCAACTCCTCTCAAATTGTTACTGTCCGAGAAATTAGGGCAGCTGAATTTATCACAGTAAGTCTTCAACTTAGTATTTATATGAAGTTAATAAGCTATGGGTCAACTAATAAATTTATGTCACACCCTCAAATTTCCACTTGCGGAGTTTTACCGCGAGGCGCATGACAAACCAGGATCCAAGTCAACGGTCACAATAAACCACACTATATGAAATACGTAAACTCAAAACATAGTTCTCATATTATAAAAACCATAGCGGAAGCATTTAACCAGTTACAAAATAACGTATGACAATGTTCAAACTGTTTTATTCAAAACATGAAACTAAGCTTAGACGCCATGCAGACTCGTGCGCCTAGTCCCATGTTGCTACCTTAGCGACCTGAGAAAAACATGCCAAAAAGACGTCAACATATAATGCTGGTGAGTTCACAGGTTTGTTCAATAAGTTACCAAAAGTTACCAAAACGTTACCATGTCCATACTATGCCAATATCACCAAGTACGCTAGCTAGGCGTAAGTTTTATTACTATTACGATTGGAAAACCATTACTAGACACGTTTAGCAATGTTTAGCAATGTTCAGCCCGAATGTTCAGCATGATACCAATGTTACCAGTTCGAGACAATATGCACCCGTCCGGCCCTCCAGGCCGACGAGTGGGGCAGGTCACGCCCAATAGATCTATCCACACTTCCCCGTTGTGCATCCCCGCACATTCATGGTTTTCCCCGGGACTTTAAAAGATCGTATAGCAATGCCAAGTTAAAACTATAGTATGACATATGTTACCGAAATAGTTTAGCGCATGTTTTCTCCCCCAAAAGTTATAAAAGTGGGGCCGTGAACTCACCTTAGATTGCGTTCCTCGGTAAATAGTAAAATGCTAAGCCCATTTATAATCCCTCTACCGGAGATCTATCAAAATGTTCACATAAGTGTTCCGACTAATAACCATAAGATTATCTAGTCCCCGATTGTCCAGATCGTAACCAAGTATGTTTTAAAACGTGTTTAAATGTTCAACCGACACACTAGACCGACCCGACATCCCGTTGGTGACTCATTACTCTAACTAATCAAGTACACATAGATTACACACAAGGTTCAAGCATAAAACACTTAGTTTGTATCAAAAATCACATTTTTACATCAGAATGGTCGAACCAGGCAGATAAATCCTCCTTCGCCCCTTTTTAAGCCACATTCGCCCGTTTAGTGTCACATTCGCCCGTTTGATGCCACGTTCGACCGTTTGATGCCACATTCGACCGTTTGATCTGGTTCGCCCAAACATTTCCCAGGTTCGACCCTGGAATCTCTCATTCGACCACTCGTTTGGTCGAATGAGGCCAGGTTCGACCCTGTCAGATAAGTTTCCCTAAAAACGCTTCAAACACATTCAAAACATCGCGAAACATCATCAAACACAGCCGTCTTGCATGAATAACTTATCCCTACAAAACCCCACCAATTTTGCCCCAAAACCAGTTTGTTTTAACACTTTTCCAAAATGACAAAATTATGGAAATGTCACATCATGCATGGAATTCTTACCCAATTTAGAAACTTTTTGAAATCCTTTCATAATCATCTCAATATGCTCTGTTTAATGTGTTTATGAAAACCCCCAATACTTCTATTAATAATAATAACATGTAACAATCCTTAGACTTATCAAAAATCCCCAAAATACCCATAATATCACCATCTATCTAATTGTAACCCTAAACAACAATAAACCAACATCAATAGCAACCCTAGATCATGTTTCTATCATTAGAACAGCATCAAATCATTCAACAACACATAACATCACATAACACACAATTAACATATGTTTATTGATACAAAACCTATGTTTAATGATAGGGTTTAGATTTAGAAAGGTGTTTAAAATGTTTTTATTGATAAAAACATCCTTAGAACAGATCTGGACATTTAGGGTTAGATGAAAACGAATTAAAATGCCTTAAAAAGATTTAGTATTAAGAACACACCTTGGATTCTTGTTTAGATGTTGTTGATAGGTTAGATTATGAAAAAGAAGAGCAAAAACTCCATCCTTAGTGATTAAAATCGTTTGAGAGTGTTTTGAGACGGTTAGGGTTTGTGAAATGGTGAAAAATGACAAAGTTTGGTATTTTTTCTAGTCCACCTTCGACCCTTGTTCCTGGTCGAATGTAGCCTCCTTCGACCCTTTCACAGGGTCGAATGTACCCTGACTTGGTCGAATGGAATTCTTTCAATTCCATATCCCAGGTTCGCCCCTTTGCCAAGGGTCGAACCAAGACATATTTCCAGGTTCGCCCACTCGAAGTGGTCGAACCAGGACCTATGTTTTCTAGTTTTCCAGTTTGTCGTGTTTAACGCATTTTAACGCACCTTAACATATGAGCATGCAACCTTAGTCTATGTTTAACATATTTAAGCATGGATGAGTATCTACACATCGTTTAAACACATCTATGCACATAATCCACCACACGACAATTAATTAGTTTATGTAATGTCACCAACAACGGGACCCTGTACTAGTGTATTCCCAAAACGACTCCCAATGATCCTCCAGATCATTGAACCCTGGACAATCCTAACTTGACCCGACTCAACTAACCTAGTTAAGTCCGTTTATAAACGTTTCCCGCTAAGGTAGACTTAGATGTTACTAAAATGTTTAAGCCAAATATGCCGGGTGTCACATCATCCCCACGTTGAAAGAATTTTCGTCCCGAAAATTGCACAAAGCCCAAAAATGAAAGAGACGGAGAGAACGAAACGAAAAGAAAATTTACAAAATGTCACATCATCCCCACGTTGAAAGGAATCTCGACCCGAGATTCATTCCGCTTCAGCAGTAACATGCCTTGATTCGAATGCGCGTTTCGGAAAAAGATGGGGATACTTAGCTTTCATCTGATCCTCCCGTTCCCACGTGAACTCCGGTCCACGGTTCGAGTTCCAACGAACTTTGACGATGCGGATTTTACTCCGACGAAGGCTACGAATCTTGTAGTCAAGAATCTCGACAGGTGCTCCACGATGCGAAGACGATCATCAACCTTGATCTCTTCCAGTGGTACAATGAGAGATTCATAAGCACTTTTTCAAGTTAGACACATGGAAAACGTTGTGGACACTACCGAGCTCCGCCGGTAGATCCAGTCTGTATGCCACCGGTCCAATCCGATCCAGGATTGCGAATGGTCCGACATAACGAGGGTTAAGCTTGCCACGCTTTCCAAAGTGTATGACGCCCTTCCATGGTGAAACTTTCAGAAGTACCTTGTCCCCAACCTGGAACTCCAAAGGTTTGCGACGGCGATCGGCATAGCTCTTCTGACGATCCCGCGCAGCAGCCAAACGGTTACGAATTTGTACGATTTTCTCCGAAGTTTCGTACACAAGTTCCGGACCAGTGAGCTGGCTCTCGCCCACCTCGGCCCAACAAAGAGGTGATCGACATTTCCGTCCGTAGAGAGCCTCGAACGGAGCTGCCTTGATACTAGGGTGATAGCTGTTGTTGTAGGAGAATTCTACCAACGGTAGGTGGATCTCCCAACTCTTACCAAAATCGATAACACATGCCCGAAGCAGGTCTTCCAAGGTTTGGATCGTCCGCTCGCTCTGTCCATCAGTTTGCGGATGATAAGCCGTACTCATATCCAACTGAGTACCCAAAGCCTTGTGCAGAGCCTTCCAGAAATGCGAAGCAAAACGAGAATCACGATCAGAGATAATAGAAACAGGCACCCCGTGCCGAGCAACCACCTCCTTAAGGTAAAGTCGAGCCAACCGCTCGAGTCCATCGGTTTCCTTAATAGGTATGAAACGTGCTGATTTTGTCAACCTGTCAACAATCACCCAGATCATATCATAACCACTAGGTGACCTGGGCAGCTTGGTGACAAAATCCATTGTGATTCGCTCCCACTTCCATTCTGGAACCTCTGGTTGTTGCAGGAGACCAGACGGCCTCTGATACTCCACCTTGACCTTAGCACAAGTCAAGCATTTGCTGACATAAGAAGCTATATCAGCCTTCATGTTTGGCCACCAATAAAGTATCTTCAAATCCTGATACATCTTATCGGAGCCAGGGTGAATAGAATACCGGGATTTGTGAGCTTCATCCAAAACAAGCTCGCGTAATCCCCCGAACAAGGGAACCCAAACACGTCCCGCAAAATAGCGCAAGCCATCGGTCCTAAGTTCAAGATGCTTGTCAGCACTGTGCATAGTTTCAGCCTTAAGGTTCTCCTCTTTTAAAGCTTCCAACTGTGCAGAACGGATTTGGTCAGGCAACGAGGAATGAATGGTGAGCTGTAAGGCTCGAACACGACGAGGATTCGCAGACTCCTTCTTGCTCAAGGCGTCCGCCACAACGTTCGCCTTGCCAGGATGGTATTTGATAGCATAGTCATAGTCGTTCAGGAGTTCAACCCAGCGACGCTGCCGCATGTTCAACACCTTCTGGTCGAAAATATGCTGAAGACTCTTGTGATCGGTGTACACTTCACACTTGGTACCGTACAAGTAATGTCTCCAGATTTTCAACGCAAAGATCACCGCACCCAGTTCCAATTCATGTGTAGTGTAGTTCTTCTCATGAAACTTGAGTTGACGAGAAGCATAAGAAATAACCTTCCCGCGTTGCATCAACACACAACCGAGACCACGAATGGAAGCATCACAGTACACAACGAAGTCATCTGTACCCTCAGGTAAAGATAAGATAGGTGCAGAACAAAGTTTTAGCTTCAGCATCTGAAATGCTGATTCCTGTGGTTCATCCCAGTCAAACTTTCGGTCTTTCTGGGTAAGAGTGGTGAGGGGTTGAGCGATCTTCGAAAAGCCCTCAATGAAACGACGATAGTAACCCGCAAGACCTAGGAATTGCCACACCTCAGATGGCGTCTTTGGTGCTTCCCAGTCATTAATAGCTTCGATCTTAGCCGGATCGACATGAATTCCCAGTTCGTTAACCACATGCCCTAGGAATTGAACTTCACGTAACCAAAAATCACACTTTGAGAACTTAGCATACAACTGCTTCTGTCTCAAAAGTTCCAAGACCAACCGTAGGTGTTCCTCATGATCCATCTTGTTCTTAGAATAAATCAGAATATCGTCAATAAACACGATGACGAACTTATCAAGGTAAGGTTTGCAAACGCGATTCATCAAGTCCATGAACACTGCCGGTGCGTTAGTGAGACCAAAAGGCATGACCAAGAACTCAAAGTGGCCATATCGAGTGCGAAAAGCGGTCTTCTGAATGTCAGCTTCACGGACGCGTAACTGGTGATAACCGGACTGCAAATCAATCTTCGAATAGTAACTAGAGCCCTGGAGCTGGTCAAAGAGATCATCAATGCGAGGGAGAGGATAACGATTCTTGATGGTCACTTTGTTCAGCTCACGATAATCAATACACATGCGAAGACTTCCGTCCTTATTCTTTACAAACAAAATAGGAGCTCCCCACGGGAAGAACTCGGTCGGATGAAACCCTTTTCCAAGAGTTCCTGCAACTGGCTGGACAACTCTTGCATCTCGGGAGGTGCAAGACGATACGGAGCTCGGGCAATAGGAGCTGCACCCGGAGTAAGATCAATACCAAACTCAACCTAACGATGGGGAGGAAGACCAGGTAAATCATCAGGAAACACATCAGGAAAATCACGAACCACCGGAATATCCTCGATCTTCTTCTCATTGTTCGTAGAAACGTTAACAAGTGCCAGAATGGCCGAACAACCCTTCCGAAGGTACTTACGGGCTTTCATGCTAGAAATGATACTCAGCGGAGTACCGCTTTTCTCGCCATGAACCGAAAGAGTCTCTCCATCAGGGAGAGGGATCCGAATAATCTTATCGAAACAAACGATCTCCGCACGATACAATGATAACCAATCCATGCCGACAACGACATCAAAACTACCCAGGGGTACCGACATAAGGTCAATGGGGAAAGACAAACCCGACAGTTCCAAGCGACATTCCCTAAGGGTGTGCGTCGCTTCGATTTTCTTACCATCAGCCAATTCTATTAAGTACTTAGCCTCTAAAGGTGTGGGTACTATATCTAGCAATCGACTAATGTCCACAGACACAAAACTCTTATCGGCACCACAATCAAACAAGACCGAAACATAGCGATCATTAAGAAGGAATGTACCGGTAACTGTGTCTGGATCCTGCCTAGCCTCTGCAGATCCAATGACGAAAGCACGTGCAGTCCTGCCTCCACCCCCGTTGTTCCCGTTACCGTTCCCGCCCCTTCCATTATCACCCTGCTTCAGCTTAGGACATTCACGCTTGAAGTGTCCCGTGTCACCACAGTTATAGCACCCCTGCTTCCCTGGAGTCCCCTGAGCAGCAGGAGTAGGAGTAGCAGCAGGAGTCTGAGTTGGGGTAAGTGCCACCCTGCAATCCTTAGCATGATGCCCCAACTGATGGCACCGATGACAACGAGCCCGATCACAACTCCCAGAATGATGATAACCACATTTGTTGCACTTGGGATGCTTCCCAACATACCCTCCCGACTTCTGCTCCGAAGAAGACCCAGATGAATCAAACTTCTTCGCCAGCTGAGATGGCGCTGGCACAGCACTCTTCCCCACACTATCCCACTTCCTCTTGTTCCCTTCAGTAACCTTCACAGCAGCACCCTTAGGAGGCAAAACACCTTCTGCCACCTTCAGGTTAGTCATCCGATGTGTAACATCGCGTTATTTTTACTTTTCATGTATTTTAAATTCTATACTTAACAAATTCCAAGTTCGCCTTTATTCGCTTCTTTTATGTTACTCCTACCAATTCGTGACGAGTCGTCATTAAAATTTATCCTATTCAATTTAGGCGTTATAACAAGAAACCTTACTTAGTTAAGATCTTAATATATACTTATTATTAATAAAACACATATATATATATATATATCTAATAAATACTAAAAAAAAAATAACATAATATGAAACATTTGCTTTTGACTTTAAGTAACAAATACACCATTTCGAAATTTTAGTCCATACATTTTTTTTATTTATGATTTTATTTTTTTTTCTTTTAAAGATATAATTACTACTAATTAACTTCTAACCACCCTAATTAATTCATTAAATACCCAACCCCTTCACCCCCAACTATAAATACATCACTCCTACACATTCTAACACTTGCTCATTCCTAAATCCTCTCTAAACCTCCCAATTCTTCAAAGAAATCTCAAGTGTGGAAGTCCAGTTCTAAGTGAGTTTTCTCATAAACTCCAACTTTATTATTCTTTCTTCACTTCTTTTCTTCTTCTAACCCCTTGGGGAAACCTCTAGGACCTTGCTCTTGTTTGCTATGGAAAATGAATACGAGTGGGACACCAAAATGAGGCCTCAAAGGTGGTTCATCTTCTATTGTTTTTATGCACTAGAAGGTTAGTTGAAGTGATACCAACCAAGTTCACCAACAACTTAATGTTGGATGGACTTGTGCTATGGTTAATGGTTGACAAAGGAAAGCCAAGGCTCTTCCAAACTAAGTCACCATACACTACTTTAACCCTATAGTTATATTATGTAAATACTAAAATATATACTTTCAAAACTCTACTAATCTAATAACTTGGAAGGTTTGTGGATACATCCCTACCTTACCAATACTTGACTCTCTTGACCATCCGAATCACCTTTATGGTGGTTTGTGTTTTGGTTAGCCTTAAAGGCACTACTTGACTCTCATGACCATCCGAATCACCTTTATGGTGGTTTGTGTTTTGGTTCGCCTAAAAGGCTTGCTTGACTCTCTTGAATCTAATAATCCAACTCTTGAACCTAAAATGCTTTCCTTTCTAATTCTAGTTATTCGGAGCTAAAATCTTCAATTCTCAAGACCCGTTTTTGGGAACTAAATAATGCACCCTAAGGTGAGTTCATACTTGTCCCCCCTTTATCCTTTATTCTTTGGGGCTCAACATGTATCACTATCAAAACTCAAACGATTTTAAACTCTACAATCTATTATGCTTAGTCTAAAGTCTATCATATTCTAAATTCTATCATGCGCAATCTAAAGTCTATTATATGCTTGTACGCTATGCTATGTAGAATTATTTACTCTAACATACAAATGTTCATATAGTTGACAACCCACCTTGCATGTATAGCGCTATAGGATTGGCTATCCGCCCCTACATGGGTCATGTTAAGCAAAATTCTTCGTGGCTAGTCGCCGTTTGTATGGTTCTCGTGCATATGCCTATAAGCAAAACTTTATTATACTATGTATGTATGTCAAAACTAGTATGCTCACCAATGCTTTATGTGTTGACGGATATTTTATACATGTTGCAGGAAGTATTTATTGCAGGACATTCAAGAAAACTACTTAGGATTGGACATAGAAACTCACTCTAGTTCAAGTTATCATATTCTTGTTGTTGTATTTTTCGTTACATGAACTACTTGTATTTCTATTTTTAGACAATAAATGAAATTCTATCTTTAAACTATATTGTCACAAAATCTAGTGTCATGAAGTCTTTGAAACAATCTACCACTAAGTCTCACCTCGATGATTCCGCCATCGGTTGGGGTGTGACACGATGGGCTGATCGGACAACTTCAGCAAGAGTGGGAAGATTCCCAGCAGCCACCAATCCAGCAATCTCCGCACTAGCCCAGATACATAGTGCTCTATCCTCCTATACTCGGGTGTGTGCAAATCAGGGCACAACACCGCCAGCTCGTTTCTCCTTACAGTGTACTCTTCAATCTCTGACCCGACCATCTTGTAGCTCCAGACTTCATCTTCCAACTTCTGTACCTCCTCCCTCGGACAGTACTCGCTCCTCAGCAGGTGCACAAAATCAGCCCAAGGCATAGCAATAGCCTCCCCCAATCCCATGTTCTGAGTAGTAGCATTCCACCACGACAGTGCAGGCCCCTCAAATGTCGCAGTAGCATACTTTACCCGGTCCCCAGCGGTACAGTTACACATGACGAACACAGATTCAATCTTCTCAAGCCATCGGAGCAGTCCCACCGCTCCTTCAGTCCCAGCGAAATTATGGGGCTGACAGTCCCGAAACTTCTTATAAGAGCACTGAGGTGGAGGTGGATTGGCAGCGATACTTGAAACACGATACACGAGTAAAACACAAACGAAAGAACATGACACCCAAGAATGAGGCAAAGTCGACAGAAATCAACTCACCACCCATGGCATTAATCCCAGCCTGGAAATTAGCCATAGCCATGTTCACTTGCTGCTGTAACAAGTTATTCAGTTCAGCTTGGGTCATGTTCAAAATTTACCTTCCTATTTGTGGATTACTCTACACTCGAAGACGCTCGTATACCACAAATGAAAGAAAATCACCGAAATAGGCGTGAAACCCTCACTTTGGTGATAACTTTCAATCAGCGTAAATTCTTTGTGTTTTTGAATCTACACCAGATAGGAGTGATATCCTCACCTTGGTGGAAATTTCACAATTCTCGTTCTAGTGGACACTTACCAATTGAAGGTTAAAATTAATTTTCTTACCACGTTGGACAAAGTGTACAAACCACACTCAAAGAAACGACCTCGCTAAGATAGGAGTGAAATCCACAACTTAGCGACTAGTTTCAATCCTTGATATTTTTTTTTAAATCTCGTCAAAGTCTCAAATTTACTAATGACAAGAAACATGTAGTAACTGGAAGGGTGAATACCGTTAACCGCTAGTTCGGCGAGAGTATTTCCACCTATTAGGCCAAAGCATGTTTTCAAACTCAAAGGTAAATTCGAACCACTTTGGTTAGTCTTAGTTCCGTTCCGGAACACTCCAATTGTTTGTTTAAAACAAGCCTCTATGTTTTATGTTAATACTACTTTCAATTATGTTTTCATACTATGTTTTCATTATATACTCGATTTATTCGCATACAATCTCAAGACTCACATTTACAATCTACTCCCGCGATCTCCAAACAATAATAATATTTACAAACCAACAAATATTCAAAACTCCTCTATGTTGTTTATGTGCACTTTACTTATATATATACGTTGCATTATTTGAACAATGTGAAACTTGCATACTATACGTGTAACTTGAACTTACATACTAAGTCTATGAGAACAACTTGACTTTATATTTTTTTTATCTACTACTTGAATTTGCACCAACCTTATCGTCTAGTGAGATTTTACCCACAAGCTTTCATTGTTACCTAAAATTCTAATAACTCTTTTCCTAAATTCAAAAGTCACTTAAAAAAACACTTATACAAATTTTCCTATGTATGATTCTCGTAGATGTATTCCCGTCTCGACAGCATCGATCTCAACCAACTGGCGAGTCTTATTGCCCAGGAATTGATTAAGATTCTCCCTAACCTAGAGTCACCAACAAACCTAATTCCAAACTCCAACGATACCATACAGGACAACCCAAACCATGTAGATACTAACCTTCTACCCATACCCATACCCCTACCAAACAAACGAAAAAAAAGGGTAACCGAAAACGCAAAACCCTCAATCGAAACCACACTTCGACAACTCCTGAGACTCCGAATTCCAACAAAAAGCAGTACCGTGGAACCTTTCCACTATGCGACAGTTGTAAATATCACCATCCCACTCACACACAATGCCGCGTATGCACCAACTGTGATGCATATGGTCATTTAGCCAAAACCTGTCGCCACACCACTAAACCACGACCCGAAAACCTACTAGTACTACCTCATTCACTAAAGCCAATGGATGGATATGCTCCGAGTGCAACGATCCGACCCATGGACGCAACCAGTGCCCAAGACTTGCCATTGTGATCTACGATGCTGGAATACCCACTCACCACACTAAAGAAGATTGACTTTTCTTTTTAAAATAAATGAGAATTTCCTTATGTAATGTTTTCAAGAAATTGTTCGGATGTGAAATTTTCTTTTTTATGAAATACTATCGTTATCCTAGTTTACAATCATAATTTATCGGCAAAACTCAAACATCGCAAAACTCTTTTCTCCTCGCGCACAATCATTTTCAAAATTTTTGAACAAAGTTCTTCCTACTATTTCTATGAGAATGCCTATTCTTCTATAAAATCCTCACTTTCAAACCACTAACAAATGTGTGCGTCGAGTCTGTATGACAAACAAGATTCTAAATGGTAAAAGTGTTTAAAAAAAAATTCTTTTGTAAACAGGACTTGTGAGCAAAGACACGCTAAATCAAATAACCTACTTCTTTATAAGCCCAAGACCTTTTCTCTTGAAATCGTATCACGAGTCAAAATATTCATCAACGCCAAACTAAATTTGTCAATAAACTATTTTTCTTGCTTAATAAAATGGATTTTTCATAAATCAAATGACAATCTTCGAGAAAACTTTTACACCAAATCTTCCCCACTTCAATTAAATATGTTTTTCTTTAACATCCAATGGACTAAATTCTTCTACCATCAAACTTGACCCTTAGTCTTGAAAAGCTAGATTTCTCGCGTACCCATAAAACTCAATTTGTAATAAACCCGAATTCTATGTTGCCCACAGTCAAAACTAGGAATCCAATTGTCCATTCTTTTGTTTGATTTTATACATCTGAACGTAACCACATATGCACAAGTCTACACCATTATGTCATGAAACCATACATCTACGCCAAAAACGCATACAGTTAACAAAAAAAAAAAAAAACTTAATGCCTTTTCATATTATGTGTTTGCATGTCACGTTGCTTACTATGTTTACAACATCAAAACTGTCTAATGCATTAGTTTAATGTTTTTTTTCCTTTGTGTATAAGTATTTTGTGTCTACTAGCTACCCGCACATAACTAAGACGGATTATGTGGACCATGCGACAATTAGACTAATTACGGGTGCACACGTAATTACAAAAATTGGCGTATGGAAAACATAACAAGTCCCAGTGTGTGTAACCTATCATGACTTGAATAACAACACGGATGAGGTATGATAATGGCATGGTGGATACGCCGCCGGTACATCCTATACATAAATGTCCTATCATACTACCAAAAGTAGAGTTATTCGTGCCATGAGAAGTTTTGGGTGTCGAGTTAAAATTTTGACCAACACTTACGCTATTTACCTTTTGTGATACCCTCATGTTATAGTTGCTAGTCTAAATATGCTTACATTATTTATCTTTTATGCATATTATAACCTTGTTTTGAACCACACTCTATACTATGCAATATCATCATTGCTATGAATAATCCATACTTGTAATCTCCATCAACTTCGTTTCCTTCCTCTTGCCTTTCCTTGCTTAATTAGCAATCCTAAATTTATCAAGAATCTCGTTCTAAGTCCCGTAAACTCTGGCCTTAACCTCTAAAAGCATTTATACACTTAAAAACAAGATTCGTCTCTCACTTTGTTATATTTTCTTGACTAATTATACACTGGATTTCAAAAATAAATAACTATTATTTATTTCGCCAAAAAGCCGTTTTCAAATGGTCCAATTTCTCGTTTATTTAATCACTTCTAAAAGTTTTCTTTTTCAAATAAAATTTTCGTCCTTGTGCAAACCAAATATCTTTTACTAAAAACTACTCATTCCAACATCTAGTCACTTATTATGCTCACATATTTAATATTCGACCCAATTATCCAAGGACATCTCTTTTACAAGCCAAAAATTTCTACTATTTCATATACGTTATGCCGTATAATTACTTATTTTTCCCCAAAATTTCTATAGGCAATACAATATACTTAACTACCTTCAATTTTCACTATTTCATACCACATAATTACTTATCCTTCCAAATTTCGATGCATTAACTCCATATGCGTACTCTCTTCCTTCACTATTTACAAAAATGCTTTAGTCGGTCAAACTCTCAAATTTCTACGTACGACCTTGGGTTAAAATTTTAAAAAGTACTTCTCTTACGAGCATAATTATCACACAGTGACTAGATACCGTATTTGACTTAAACATAATAAACCAACAAGTTCGTGTTCTTATTAAACCCATATCCAACCACTTACATATTTTTCAAAAGGTTGACTCTTAATTAAATTTCGAGACGAAATTTCCTAAAGTAGGGGAGACTGTAACATCGCGTTATTTTTACTTTTCATGTATTTTAAATTCTATACTTAACAAATTCCAAGTTCGCCTTTATTCGCTTCTTTTATGTTACTCCTACCAATTCGTGACGAGTCGTCATTAAAATTTATCCTATCCAATTTAGGCGTTATAACAAGAAACCTTACTTAGTTAAGATCTTAATATATACTTATTATTAATAAAACATATATATATATATATATATATATATATATATATATATCTAATAAATACTAAAAAAAAAATAACATAATATGAAACATTTGCTTTTGACTTTAAGTAACAAATAGACCATTTCAAAATTTTAGTCCATACATTTTTTTTATTTATGATTTTATTTATTTATTTTTCTTTTAAAGATATAATTACTACTAATTAACTTCTAACCACCCTAATTAATTCATTAAATACCCAACCCCTTCACCTCAACTATAAATACACCACTCCTACCCATTCTAACACTTGCTCATTCCTAAATCCTCTCTAAACCTCCCAATTCTTCAAAGAAATCTCAAGTGTGGAAGTCCACTTCTAAGTGAGTTTTCTCATAAACTCCAACTTTATTATTCTTTCTTCACTTCTTTTCTTCTTCTAACCCCTTGGGGAAACCTCTAGGACCTTGCTCTTGTTTGCTATGGCAAATGAATACGAGTGGGACACCAAAATGAGGCCTCAAAGGTGGTTCATCTTCTATTGTTTTTATGCACTAGAAGGTTAGTTGAAATGATACCAACCAAGTTCACCAACAACTTAATGTTGGATGGACTTGTGATATGGTTAATGGTTGACAAAGGAAAGCCAAGGCTCTTCCAAACTAAGTCACCATACACTACTTTAACCCTATAGTTATATTATGTAAATACTAAAATATATACTTTCAAAACTCTACTAATCTAATAACTTGGAAGGTTTGTGGATACATCCCTACCTTACCAATACTTGACTCTATTGACCATCCGAATCACCTTTATGGTGGTTTGTGTTTTGGTTAGCCTTAAAGGCACTACTTGACTCTCATGACCATCCGAATCACCTTTATGGTGGTTTGTGTTTTGGTTCGCCTAAAAGGCTTGCTTGACTCTCTTGAATCTAATAATCCAACTCTTGAACCTAAAATGCTTTCCTTTCTAATTCTAGTTATTCGGAGCTAAAATCTTCAATTCTCAAGACCCGTTTTTGGGAACTAAATAATGCACCCTAAGGTGAGTTCATACTTGTCCCCCCTTTATCCTTTATTCTTTGGGGCTCAACATGTATCACTATCAAAACTCAAACGATTTTAAACTCTACAATCTATTATGCTTAGTCTAAAGTCTATCATATTCTAAATTCTATCATGCGCAATCTAAAGTCTATTATATGCTTGTACGCTATGCTATGTAGAATTATTTACTCTAACATACAAATGTTCATATAGTTGACAACCCACCTTGCATGTATAGCGCTATAGGATTGGCTATCCGCCCCTACATGGGTCATGTTAAGCAAAATTCTTCGTGGCTAGTCGCCGTTTGTATGGTTCTCGTGCATATGCCTATAAGCAAAACTTTATTATACTATGTATGTATGTCAAAACTAGTATGCTCACCAATGCTTTATGTGTTGACGGATATTTTATACATGTTGCAGGAAGTATTTATTGCAGGACATTCAAGAAAACTACTTAGGATTGGACATAGAAACTCACTCTAGTTCAAGTTATCATATTCTTGTTGTTGTATTTTTCGTTACATGAACTACTTGTATTTCTATTTTTAGACAATAAATGAAATTCTATCTTTAAACTATATTGTCACAAAATCTAGTGTCATGAAGTCTTTGAAACAATCTACCACTAAGTCTCACCTCGATGATTCCGCCATCGGTTGGGGTGTGACACGATGGGCTGATCGGACAACTTCAGCAAGAGTGGGAAGATTCCCAGCAGCCACCAATCCAGCAATCTCCGGCACTAGCCCAGATACATAGTGCTCTATCCTCCTATACTCGGGTGTGTGCAAATCAGGGCACAACACCGCCAGCTCGTTTCTCCTTACAGTGTACTCTTCAATCTCTGACCCGACCATCTTGTAGCTCCAGACTTCATCTTCCAACTTCTGTACCTCCTCCCTCGGACAGTACTCGCTCCTCAGCAGGTGCACAAAATCAGCCCAAGGCATAGCAATAGCCTCCCCCAATCCCATGTTCTGAGTAGTAGCATTCCACCACGACAGTGCAGGCCCCTCAAATGTCGCAGTAGCATACTTTACCCGGTCCCCAGCGGTACAGTTACACATGACGAACACAGATTCAATCTTCTCAAGCCATCGGAGCAGTCCCACCGCTCCCTCAGTCCCAGCGAAATTATAGGGCTGACAGTCCCGAAACTTCTTATAAGAGCACTGAGGTGGAGGTGGATTGGCAGCGATACTTGAAACACGATACACGAGTAAAACACAAACGAAAGAACATGACACCCAAGAATGAGGCAAAGTCGACAGAAATCAACTCACAACCCATGGCATTAATCCCAGCCTGGAAATTAGCCATAGCCATGTTCACTTGCTGCTGTAACAAGTTATTCAGTTCAGCTTGGGTCATGTTGATGTTGCCACGACCGCCGCCTCCAGCACGGACACTGCCGCCAGCACGACCAACGCCGCCACCACGACGTCCACCACCGCGAGCACCAGACATGATCTAACAAATCAAGAAATCGAGGGATTCAGATTCACCTCTAGCGTCAACCACTAGAAAGTTACGAGAGTTATCTTAGGGACAATTTTAGGACTGTACACCTAAACTCAAAGTCCACCGGGATTTTCATGCATTTCAGTTTATTATTTCGTGTGCACCCGAAATGATAAACTGCTCTACATGGTCCTCCAAATGTACCCCTAGTCCAGACTCCGGTCACCGAATGTCGTCGCCTAGTAACGTGTTACGATAGGTGCAAGTGTAAGAAAGCATGTGTGTGCTAGAGTTAACAAATCAGCCTCTTCCTCTTCAACCCCGAAGAAGGAGACAAGAGTAGGTAAGAACCCAAATAAAAGCGGATGATGTAACAAAGAAGTATGATGATGATGTAAGGACACCCCGACAACGTTAGTACGTATCCCACTAATGGACTCAAAGTATGTGACCGTCTAGTGTGTGCGACTCGGCTATAGACCAGACTCTACATGCAGTCCTAGTTCACTATAACCATTGGCTCTGATACCAATTTGTCACACCCTCAAATTTCCACTTGCGGAGTTTTACCGCGAGGCGCATGACAAACCAGGATCCAAGTCAACGGTCACAATAAACCACACTATATGAAATACGTAAACTCAAAACATAGTTCTCATATTATAAAAACCATAGCGGAAGCATTTAACCAGTTACAAAATAACGTATGACAATGTTCAAACTGTTTTATTCAAAACATGAAACTAAGCTTAGACGCCATGCAGACTCGTGCGCCTAGTCCCCTGTTGCTACCTTAGCGACCTGAGAAAAACATGCCAAAAAGACGTCAACATATAATGCTGGTGAGTTCACAGGTTTGTTCAATAAGTTACCAAAAGTTACCAAAACGTTACCATGTCCATACTATGCCAATGTCACCAAGTACGCTAGCTAGGCGTAAGTTTTATTACTACTACGATTGGAAAACCATTACTAGACACGTTTAGCAATGTTTAGCAATGTTCAGCCCGAATGTTCAGCATGATACCAATGTTACCAGTTCGAGACAATATGCACCCGTCCGGCCCTCCAGGCCGACGAGTGGGGCAGGTCACGCCCAATAGATCTATCCACACTTCCCCCGTTGTGCATCCCCGCACATTCATGGTTTTCCCCGGGACTTTAAAATATCGTATAGCAATGCCAAGTTAAAACTATAGTATGACATATGTTACCGAAATAGTTTAGCGCATGTTTTCTCCTCCAAAAGTTAAAGCTATAAAAGTGGGGCCGTGAACTCACCTTAGATTGCGTTCCTCGGTAAATAGTAAAATGCTAAGCCCCTTGATAATCCCTCTACCAGAGATCTATCAAAATGTTCACATAAGCGTTCCGACTAATAACCATAAGATTATCTAGTCCCCGATTGTCCAGATCGTAACCAAGTATGTTTTAAAACGTGTTTAAATGTTCAACCGACACACTAGACCGACCCGACATCCCGTTGGTGACTCATTACTCTAACTAATCAAGTACACATAGATTACACACAAGGTTCAAGCATAAAACACTTAGTTTGTATCAAAAATCACATTTTTACATCAGAATGGTCGAACCAGGCAGATAAATCCTCCTTCGCCCCTTTTTAAGCCACATTCGCCCGTTTGATGCCACGTTCGACCGTTTGATCTGGTTCGCCCAAACATTTCCCAGGTTCAACCCTGGAATCTCTCATTCGACCACTCGTTTGGTCGAATGAGGCCAGGTTCGACCCTGTCAGATAAGTTTCCCTAAAAACGCTTCAAACACATTCAAAACATCGCGAAACATCATCAAACACATCAGTCTTGCATGAATAACTTATCCCTACAAAATCCCACCAATTTTGCCCCAAAACCAGTTTGTTTTAACACTTTCCCAAAATGGCAAAATTATGGAAATGTCACATCATGCATGGAATTCTTACCTAATTTAGAAACTTTTTGAAATCCTTTCATAATCATCTCAATATGCTCTGTTTAATGTGTTTATGAAAACCCCCAATACTTCTATTAATAATAATAATAACATGTAACAATCCTTAGACTTATCAAAAATCCCCAAAATACCCATAATATCACCATTTATCTAATTGTAACCCTAAACAACAATAAACCAACATCAATAGCAACCCTAGATCATGTTTCTATCATTAGAACAGCAACAAATCATTCAACAACACATAACATCACATAACACACAATTAACATATGTTTATTGATACAAAACCTATGTTTAATGATAGGGTTTAGATTTAGAAAGGTGTTTAAAATGTTTTTATTGATAAAAACATCCTTAGAACAGATCTGGACATTTTGGGTTAGATAAAAACGAATTAAAATGCCTTAAAAAGATTTAGGATTAAGAACACACCTTGGATTCTTGTTTAGATGTTGTTGATAGGTTAGATTATGAAAAAGAAGAGCAAAAACTCCTTCCTTAGTGATTAAAATCGTTTGAGAGTGTTTTGAGACGGTTAGGGTTTGTGAAATGGTGAAAAATGACAAAGTTTGGTATTTATACTAGTCCACCTTCGACCCTTGTTCCTGGTCGAATGTAGCCTCCTTCGACCCTTTTCACAGGGTCGAATGTACCCTGACTTGGTCGAATGGAATTCTTTCAATTCCATATCCCAGGTTCGCCCCTTTGACAAGGGTCGAACCAAGACATATTTCCAGGTTCGCCCACTCGAAGTGGTCGAACCAGGACCTATGTTTTCTAGTTTTCCAGTTTGTCGTGTTTACCGCATTTTAACGCACCTTAACATATGAGCATGCAACCTTAGTCTATGTATAACATATTTAAGCATGAATGAGTATCTACACATCGTTTAAACACATCTATGCACATAATCCACCACACGACAATTAATTAGTTTATGTAATTTCACCAACAACGGGACCCGGTACTAGTGTAATTCCAAAACGACTCCTAATGATCCTCCAGATCATTGAACCCTGGACAATCCTAACTTGACCCGACTCAACTAACCTAGTTAAGTCCGTTTATAAACGTTTCCCGCTAAGGTAGACTTAGATGTTACTAAAATGTTTAAGCCAAATATGCCGTGTGTCACAATTTAGCAAGAACATTTAATGACCATTCTGTTGTGATCAGCAACACATTATGTCATGATAACTTAGGTTGTTGTTAACAGTTCCTTATGACTCCTCCATGTGATAGTTATGTCTGCTAACGTTATGATATACTCCGAATTTGACATCACTTTAGGTTCTCACTTCTTCTTTAGATTATAGTCTCTTGTTTCTTAAAGATATTGTAATGTTCCATTAGATACTTTTCATCAATCTAGACCAGTCTAGTATCAAGCAATACGAACAATATCATAAACAAGCATAGACTTAAATTTACATAAGTCTTCTAATTAATGAAACATAAGGTGATAATAGCAAATTATCCTATTATCCTCTAAAAGAGAGCAATGTTGTATGTTACATACTTAAGGACCCGCTTAGAGTAAAACTTATGGGATGAAACTAATATCCCGTTGGGTCTATCTCGGTATATTTTGATTCCTATCACTTAAGAGGAATCCCCGATATTCATCATGTCAAAATTATGCATGAACAATGATTTGACTTAGGTAACATATACTTGTCAAGAGAAACGTCATCTATGTAAGGACAAGTTTTCATTAGTTGCTCCCACTCATTTTGAGGTAGGTTCTTTAATCCACTTAGTTCTTAATGATGTCACACCCTCAAATTTCCACATGCGGGGTTTTACCGCGAGGCGCGTGACACACTAGGATCCCAGTCAACGGTCACAATAAACGACAACTAAATGTAAGAAAGTACGTAAGACATTCCATGAAACAACCAAAACGTTATGCTTTGAGCCATAAACCAGCAGCAGAAGCATTTCTTGTTTACAACCAAAAGACATATTACAGTTTTTTCAAATCAGAGTTTAATATGCAACAAGACTTCTAGACGCCGTGCAAGACTCCGTGCGCGCCTAGCCATTAACCGCTACCTTAGCGACCTGAGAAAACATGCCAAAAATGTCAACATATAATGCTGGTGAGTTCACAGGTTTTTCTTTTTCAATAATCGTTTCATTAATCCTTTAAAAACTGTTACCGTTACCGTTACTGTTATTGTTACTGTTCATACTATGCTTGTTCGTACACTAGCTAGGCGTCAAGTGTGTTACTCATACGGGCGAAACCATTGCTGACTGTGTGATACCCTTGTTTACAGACTACCTCATCTTCGGTAAGCCTAGTGTGATTGAGACAACATGCACCCGCCTGGCCTCCAGCCGTCGAGTGGGGTTTGTCAGGACCAATAGCGCTATCCACATTTCCCCGCTACATCCGCGTATTAGTGGTTTCTAAGGGACTTAGATGAACCGTATAGTAATAAGGTGTGAGCCATAGTATAACATGAAAACATGTGTTTATAACTTATAACATGTAAATGTGTGATCCAAAATGTATACGCATGTTTCTCACCCCGAAAACAAAACCAATAGAGTGTGGGGCCGTGAACTCACCTTAGATCGCGTTACTTGAAAACAGTTAAATCAGTGTGCTATGATAGCCCCAAATAGCGGCGACCTATCATAAGATGTATGTAAGTACCCGGACTAATAACCCGTAGGTTAACTAGTCCCCGAATGTCCAGACCATGACCATAAACGTATGAAAACACCTTTGACTGTTAAACCGACCATACCAGACAAGACCCGACATCCCATTGGTGACCCGACATCCCACGTGTTAGATAAATACAAGACATCATGCAACATATGCAATTAAACACTTAATACGCGCAATAGTTCACCTAGTCTAGCATAATGTCCGATTAACGCGTAAACAGGTCCGAACACGTGTTACTAAGTCATTGGGTGTATCCCGGGGTTCCTATCATGTTCCTAGGCGTCAAATCATGTTCCGGGATGTTAAAATATACATACAGCAGCATTATACGCGATTAGGAATCAAACTAGCATTTAGGATTGTAATCACTAGTAAAAGTGGCATTTAGGATTGTAATCACTAGTAAAAGTGGCATTTAGGATTGTAATCACTAGTAAAAGTGGCATTTAGGATTGTAATCACTAGTAAAAGTGGCATTTAGGATTGTACTCGCTAGTGCTAGAGGCGAATAGGCTTGTATTCGCCTGAACATCAGGTGATTAGGAGCCTACTCGCATGAAGCTTCATGCGAGTAGGATCCTACTCGCCTCTGCACATCTGTAGTGCATTTTCGCGCGTCGAACACTCCAAATCAGATCCGAAACATGTAAAAACACCCAATATCAAAACTAAACTATTAACCAACCCTTTCCAAGCAAAAACCCCCAATTTATCTCTGCTCTAACGGGCTCGGTGCGATTATTTCAAAAATGGCAAAATACTAGGTTTCATTAACTAACCTTATCTTTCCTTAAATGGAAACAATCAGATTTCAACTCCTACAAGTTTGCAAATCAACATCTCTATGTTATATCATCATCCTAGCATGATTTCTAACCATAAACAAGCAATGGATTATATCATAACATCCTATTCTTCAAGAATTACCCAAATGGGTCAAAATGCATACTTGCACCTAAACACCATAACAAGAGCTTAAACTCAAAGATAATCATCCTAATAACCCCTACATAACAGAAGTACAACCATTTCATGGAAACATTCATGTTATAAACACCAAGAAGATCAACAAATGCATGTAAACTTCACATATAGCAAGTATTATGGTGTAGACTTGTTTTAGAACTCTTTTCAAAGGGTTTTAAAGACACAAACTTAGCAAAACAAGGTCTGGACTTTTGGGGAACCAAAACAACAACTTTACAAAGGTTAGAGATGAAGAACACACCTTGGATTTTATCAAAGAAAGGTGTGTAAGCTTGGAAATGGTTATTTTTGTAGCAAAACAAGTTCCAGAGGTGTTCTAGGGTGTGTGGGTGACTTAGGATCAGTTAGGGTTGCTTTAAGGGTGTTTGGGGAGTTAAGGGTTCTATTTATAGGTGTTTTGACTCGTGCACAGCCCTTCATGCGAGTAGCAGATCAGTTCAGGCGAGTAGGGATCCTACTCGCCTCTATTCATGCGAGTAGGGATCCTACTCGCCCCAAACCCCCTCTATTCGCATCAAGTGGGGCGATTAGGGGCTCCCCAGGCTCCTAATCGCCTATAGGGTGCTGGAACGAGTTTTTGGTGCGTTAAACACTATTTTAACACATATAAACACGTATTCACATACCGACAAGTCACATAATGATTTCAAACATACAATGTACGATAACTAACACGTTTACATCCGTTCACCAATTCCCGGGACTCGAGACTTGTGTGTGCGTTAAACCCGGCGATTCCAGGAATCACCAATCCTTGTACACATGGTTATGGACCGATTCCCGATGATCCCGCGGATCATCGTAACGACTCCCGATGATTCCCAGAATCATCGTACCGACTCGACTGACCCCGTTAAGTACGTAATATGCATGACTCGCTAAGGTAGACTTACTAGTTTAACGAAAGTTATTAACCGGAGTTTGCCGGGTGTCACATCATCCCCCAGTTGAAAGAATTTTCGTCCCGAAAATTTCCCGAAGTAAAATAGAACGAAGCGATAAAAAGAAAAATTTTCCCGGTCGTCACATCATCCCCCTGTTGAAAGGAATCTCGCCCCGAGATTCGCTCTCCGACAGTAATGAGTGTCAACCCAAGTACACGGGAACCCCTGACCCATCAGAGTCTCGGCCCACCACGTGAACCTTAGTGAATCTAGATAACACAAGAGATGACCCACCAAGCACGCAACTGAGCATCCAGCGCCCAAAACAACGTTCCCCGAAAGTACAGAAAGATATAAGGGTCACGACTAGAGATGTTAAGAATGAGTACTCCAACTCGAGAAACTAATTCCTCGAGACGGATATGGGACGGCTGTAGTAAACTGTCATAACCAAGCCGACCCGACCGGAGATATGCTGAAGACCCTTGAGATCGGTATAAACGAAGTATCAGGTACCGTCCAAGCAGTGCCTCCAGACTACCTCCTCACATCGAATTTACACACTCAAGACCCGAACAAAATGCAACACGACACACGATAACCAAGGACTCACCTTCCCAAGGGGTGGACATGGAGTATAGTAACGGATAAAGCTTAACGGATATGAAACCCTTGATAGTACGAAAGCCAAAATAAAAGTGAAGTAATACGACAAATAAAGGACGTACCAGTAGTAGTATCAGGTTCCCCTTTGTCTCCATCATTGTCTTGTTTCATCATAGGACAATCGCGCTTGAAATGCCCCGTTTCCCCGCAGTTGTAGCAGCCCTGGTTTCCCCACGAAGCGGGAGTAGCACCTGTAGCCTGAGCCGGCTTAGATGGAAGACTGGCCCGACAATCCTTAGCGAAATGGCCCGTCTTATTACAGCGCTCACAGCGAAACCTGTCACAATTCCCATAGTGATGAAACCCACACAGATCGCACCTCGGTTTCCTCCCGGTATACCCACCCTGCTTCTGGTCGGACGACGATCCCAAAGCTTCAACCCTCTTCACCTGCTGCTGCGGTTGACCCGAACCCGAGCTCTTACCAGAACCATCGCACTTCCTCTTGTGGTCCACCGGTGCTTTCACAGTGGTGCCCCTAGAAGGTAAAACACCCTCAACAACCTTCATATTCGTCAGCCTGTGAGCCGACCGAACAACCTCAGAATACACCGCAAGATTTCCCGCAGCTACCAACCCCTAACCTCCGGCACCAGCCCAGCAACATAATGCTCAATCCTCCTGTACTCCGGCGTGTGCAGATCCGGGCACAACACCGCCAGCTCATTATGCCTAGCCGTATACATCTCAATCTCGGACCCCACCATTTTGTGATTCCAGACCTCATGCTCGAGCTTTTGAACCTCGTCCCTCGGACAGTACTCGCTTTTCAGAAGTTGGACAAATTCTGTCCAGGGCATAGCGTGGGCTTCCCCAATACCCAAGGTCTGGGTGGTGGAGTTCCACCAAGTCAGAGCTTGACTCTCAAGGGTCGCCGAAGCATACTTCACGCGGTCGCCCGCCGGGCAACTGCACATAGAGAACACGAATTCAACTTTTTCCAACCACCGGAGCAGTCCCACTGCCCCTTCAGTCCCATTAAAGTTGTGGGGTTTGCAATCCATGAACTTTTTGTAAGAGCACTGAGGTGGAGGGGGATTAACAGCGCCACCTGGGACAGAACACTCAGGTAAACAATCAAGGAAGGAAGTAAGATACCCAGAAACAAGGTAGAGTAGGTAGCAATCGACTTACCACCCATAGCGTTGTGGGCAGCTTGGAACGCAGCTAAAGCCACATTCACATGCTGTTGCATCAGATTGTTCAGCTCCTCCTGGGTCATGTTAATGTTGCCACGACCGCCACCACCGCGGCCGCCAGCACGGCCACCCCTACGACCGCCACGAGCTCCCGACATCTTCTGCCAGAACAAGAACAAAACACTCAGTCCATCGCCAACGCTAAACCGATAGGAATCAAAAGGAACAAAGAATTGGGTCCAAACGTGACCATTGATCCCAACGCGAGGTCCACCAAGTCTTCCATGCATTTCAACTTATGATTTCGTGTGCACCCGAAATGATAAATTGCTCTACATGGTCCTCTAGGCGTGCCCTGAGCTTGAACCTCAAGCCACCCGATACCCACAGCTTAGAAGAAACAACCAACTCAAGGGATTTCCCAGTGACTAATCACCTAGAGATAGATTTCAACGAGTACATGCGCAAGATAATGTGTGTAAGCAGATGTGTTCATTGGAGCATAGGAAGGAGATGTCCGAATCCTGGACAGATCTCGAGAATGAGGCGAAGCTGCTCCAACGTACACCACCGCCGTGCAAGGTTTATCGAACAAGTCCCTCCGACTTTAACCCAAAAGGAAGGATAGAGTAGAGATAGAAACATCAAAGACAAGGAAGATAATACGACACTGTGTGTTAAGGATACCGACACCCCGACAAAGTTAATATGTTTACCCAAAGACACGACTCGTACGTATGTGACCGTCTAGTGTGTGCAAGACTCGGCTATAGACTAGACTCTACATGCAGTCCTAGTTCACTATAACCATTGGCTCTGATACCAATCTGTCACACCCTCAAATTTCCACATGCGGGGTTTTACCGCGAGGCGCGTGACACACCAGGATCCCAGTCAACGGTCACAATAAACGACAACTAAATGTAAGAAAATACGTAAGACATTCCATGAAACAACCAAAACGTTATGCTTTGAGCCATAAACCAGCAGCAGAAGCATTTCTTGTTTACAACCAAAAGACATATTACAGTTTTTCAAATCAGAGTTTAATATGCAACAAGACTTCTAGACGCCGTGCAAGACTCCGTGCGCGCCTAGCCATTAACCGCTACCTTAGCGACCTGAGAAAACATGCCAAAAATGTCAACATATAATGCTGGTGAGTTCACAGGTTTTTCTTTTTCAATAATCGTTTCATTAATCCTTTAAAAACTGTTACCGTTACCGTTACTGTTATTGTTACTGTTCATACTATGCTTGTTCGTACGCTAGCTAGGCGTCAAGTGTGTTACTCATACGGGCGAAACCATTGCTGACTGTGTGATACCCTTGTTTACAGACTACCTCATCTTCGGTAAGCCTAGTGTGATTGAGACAACATGCACCCGCCCGGCCTCCAGCCGTCGAGTGGGGTTTGTCAGGCCCAATAGCGCTATCCACATTTCCCCGCTACATCCCCGTATTAGTGGTTTCTAAGGGACTTAGATGAACCGTATAGTAATAAGGTGTGAGCCATAGTATAACATGAAAACATGTGTTTATAACTTATAACATGTAAATGTGTGATCCAAAATGTATACGCATGTTTCTCACCCCCGAAAACAAAACCAATAGAGTGTGGGGCCGTGAACTCACCTTAGATCGCGTTACTTGAAAACAGTTAAATCAATGTGCTATGATAGCCCCAAATAGCGGCGACCTATCATAAGATGTATGTAAGTACCCGGACTAATAACCCGTAGGTTAACTAGTCCCCGAATGTCCAGACCATGACCATAAACGTATGAAAACACCTTTGACTGTTAAACCGACCGTACCAGACAAGACCCGACATCCCATTGGTGACCCGACATCCCACGTGTTAGATAAATACAAGACATCATGCAACATATGCAATTAAACACTTAATACGCGCAATACTTCACCTAGTCTAGCATAATGTCCGATTAACGCGTAAACAGGTCCGAACACGTGTTAATAAGTCATTGGGTGTATCCCGGGGTTCCTATCATGTTCCTAGGCGTCAAATCATGTTCCGGGATGTTAAAATATACATACAGCAGCATTATACGCGATTAGGAATCAAACTAGCATTTAGGATTGTAATCACTAGTAAAAGTGGCATTTAGGATTGTAATCACTAGTAAAAGTGGCATTTAGGATTGTAATCACTAGTAAAAGTGGCATTTAGGATTGTACTCGCTAGTGCTAGAGGCGAATAGGCTTGTATTCGCCTGAACATCAGGTGATTAGGAGCCTACTCGCATGAAGCTTCATGCGAGTAGGATCCTACTCGCCTCTGTACATCTGTAGTGCATTTTCGCGCGTCGAACACTCCAAATCAGATCCGAAACATGTAAAAACACCCAATATCAAAACTAAACTCTTAACCAACCCTTTCCAAGCAAAAACCCCCAATTTATCTCTGCTCTAGCGGGCTCGGTGCGATTATTTCCAAAAATGGCAAAATACTAGGTTTCATTAACTAACCTTATCTTTCCTTAAATGGAAACAATCAGATTTCATCTCCTACAAGTTTGCAAATCAACATCTCTATGTTATATCATCATCCTAGCATGATTTCTAACCATAAACAAGCAATGAATCATATCATAACATCCTATTCTTCAAGAATTACCCAAATGGGTCAAAATGCATACTTGCACCTAAACACCATAACAAGAGCTTAAACTCAAGGATAATCATCCTAATAACCCCTACATAACAGAAGTACAACCATTTCATGGAAACATTCATGTTATAAACACCAAGAAGATCAACATATGCTTGTAAACTTCACATATAGCAAGTATTATGGTGTAGACTTGTTTTAGAACTCTTTTCAAAGGGTTTTAAAGACACAAACTTAGCAAAACAAGGTCTGGACTTTTGGGGAACCAAAACAACAACTTTACAAAGGTTAGAGATGAAGAACACACCTTGGATTTTATCAAAGAAAGGTGTGTAAGCTTGGAAATGGTGATTTTTGTAGCAAAACAAGTTCCAGAGGTGTTCTAGGGTGTGTGGGTGGCTTAGGAACAGTTAGGGTTGCTCTAAGGGTGTTTGGGGAGTTAAGGGTTCTATTTATAGGTGTTTTGACTCGTGCACAGCCCTTCATGCGAGTAGCAGATCAGTTCAGGCGAGTAGGGATCCTACTCGCCTCTATTCATGCGAGTAGGGATCCTACTCGCCCCAAACCCCCTCTATTCGCATCAAGTGGGGCGATTAGGGGCTCCCCAGGCTCCTAATCGCCTATAGGGTGTTGGAACGGGTTTTTGGCGCGTTAAACACTATTTTAACACATATAAACACGTATTCACATACCGACAAGTCACATAATGATTTCAAACATACAATGTACGATATCTAACACGTTTACATCCGTTCACCAATTCCCGGGACTCGAGACTTGTGTGTGCGTTAAACCCGACGATTCCACGAATCACCAATCCTTGTACACATGGTTATGGACCGACTCCCGATGATCCCGCGGATCATCGTAACGAGTCCCGATGATTCCCAGAATCATCGTACCGACTCGACTGACCCCGTTAAGTACGTAATATGCGTGACTCGCTAAGGTAGACTTACTAGTTTAACGAAAGTTATTAACCGGAGTTTGCCGGGTGTCACAAATGAAGAGAATTTCATTACGATTCCAACACATTTATGCTTGCATCAACCTATACATGGATCTTATTGACTTACAGACTAAGTGTTCTTACCCTTCAGTTTAGAACTTTAAGGTTGCTTAATGAACATGTAGGTCATCGTTATGGAAAGTTGTCTTAATGTCCATCTAATGTGGCTCTTAGTTATTATGAGCTACAAGGATGGTAATGATCCTTAAAGAAATCTTTTGTAATATAGATAAGAAGATTCTTTGATAATCTAATCCCTCCTTGAGTATAATCTTTTACAATCAATCTTATCTTACAACGTTCCCATTCGGATCTGGTTTAATTATGAATACCTTTAGGTGATTCAACCAAATCCCAAACGTTATTCTAAATTATGGAATGAGTTATGCTAATAATAGCTTTATTCCATTTAGAAGATTGATTGATACTAATGATTTAATTAGAAGAGGTAGGATCAGTAAACTTTCCAAACATCCATTTTGTATTAGTCAGGTAGGTTACATAATCATCAAAGTTAGTGGGCTTTTAGACCCAGATGACCTCCTGAGTTCAAAATTGAGTTTATTATGATACAAACTTATCTTTAGTTAAGTGTTTTTATTTTCGGGTATATAAGGAGCAACATTAATTTCTAAGTGTGTAAGAGTTGGTGCAGTAAGGTGTACAAGAGGAATAATCGAAGTTAAATTCGGAGTTAAACTTAATGAGTCTCTCCCCCGCATCTTGTACTTCCGAAAAGTCATAATAAGGACTTGTACTGCTCCTACTTACCTTAGAGATCTTAATGAATTCAGCATGCTTAAGATCTAACATTTGGAAGATCCATAGATTTTAATAGAGAAAACAACCTAATGATGTTTATTGTCGTCTCTCTTAATGAGGATTACTTTAGTAAGAAATCTAAGTTCGCCCATATTTAGGCATCCACAAAACTTTGTTAGGAGTACGTTAAATGCTAAGGAGACAAGTTGTGATAGAGCGTTATCCAGTGCAAGAGGTGTAATTTGAGGATAGATCAAATTTTCGTTCTCCCACCTCTATAACTTTTGCAAGTCATAAGTAGGACATCTAATGCTCCTACTAATCTTTTAGGTCTCTTAGTATCTCCACATAATAAGCGTTAACGATGCGTGTGAACGAGAATATTTCATATATTTTATATTTGATTTCCCTTATCGTCCAGATTTCATAAGAAATTTTAAGGACATACTTAGAGGGAATCTTATTAAGTATATATGAATTGATTTCTTTAATACTTTTGGTCTGTAGGAAACGGAATAGATACAATTAGATATTTATCTAAGCTCTACTAATGTTAATTAGTTATGACTTATGATGGAATCCCATTTATTCCTTTCGCCGTTTAATGTTTAGGCCGTTTAACACATGCTTTAAAGTCACTGAGAATGAGATTTGATAGCTAAGCATCCTTTAGTGACCTGGTCATGATTTATCATGAAATTTTGGTCTTAGTGGATGAATTGCATGGGTCTCATTTTCCTTTGTTAAATTTTCATTTTCATGACAACAAAGTTGTGAAAACGTTATTGGATCATCTAGTTTTATTCCATAAGATTTCTATTTAGATAATAACAACAAACAATATAAGAGTTTAACTTAATACTGGCTTTGGTTTGGTCATTAAAACCTTGTAACTATCAAAATTGTAGCTTTTAGTATTGATACTAAATTTTGAGTAATCTCAAGAATATCGTAAGGTATCATAAAGCTTCAACACTAAGATCAGTTATTAATGGTTAATAGACCCTTAATTTAGCCACGAACTCTCATCTTAAGTATTTGTTGAATTATAGGAAGGAAACGTATAAAACTAGACTCAGCCATTATGTGTTAATTGGAATTCATTAGCATTTGTGGAGTTAAATATCCTTAATTAGGCACTACATATCTTAGCCAGCCATTCTCCTTTCTTATGGGTAATTTTTTTGCTTATGCCCATGCTTAATGGCACAGTTTTGCTTAGTAAGACTTTCCCTTTGGAAAAACTTATAGTTGAAAGTAGTACTTGTATCTTGTTTCCAGACCTTATAATTATCCTCTCTATGGTAATTATTCTTCCTCTTTTAGGTTTAATGGTAGTAAGGTGAATAACATCAACTTTTCTAGTTTAATGCGTTCTTTTTCCTGTACGTAATTCGCTATCAAGCCACTCATTCTACTTTGATATTTCTGAGTGTTATTAGTTGATTCATAATGCATCTAATCGTACTAATGGAAAAGTTATTATGCACTAGAAATTTATTGATTTTCATGTGTAATCAATCCTTAGCTTTATGGGTCATGTTATTCAATATTAAGATGTATTCACAGATCCCATTTAACCATAGAGTTAGACTTATTTATTTCATGCTTCTTAGGAATTCGTTATATTCTTTCATTCCAAAGATAAGGGCACAAGGGGTGCTCCATTGAACATGTTTTCACTTCACTAATTTATACCAATCCTGCACTGCCACATCACTTCACTGATTTCTGTAACACCCCAACCGATGGCGGAAACATCGGGATGTCACGTATTGATGATTGTTTCAGTAGCACATGGTATAAATTGAAATTTTAAATAATTTATTCATAACATAAATATCCAAAATGAAATGATGTCTAGAAATCCAAATACATGATATCAAATAAAGCAACAACTTCAAATAACTTCAAACAAAAACTTCATGATAATTCCTCATGCATACTCAAAGCCTCAGCTTCATTGTTACCTGAAACATGTTAATTTTGAAAATATTTTTGGGTCAACAAAAGTTGGTAAGAATTACATAGGTTTTGATAATCGAATAAAACTTGTATAACTCAAGTGTCATGGCAAGTCTAGTCCATATGTGAAAACATACTAGAAGTAAATCGAGTGCATAATCAACCCTTGTGACTGTTATATTGTGGTACATCCCATACGCTCATGGTTCACTCGATTATGTTATGCGATAACAATCACCCACGCTACCTTTGTAGGAGGCACGTATCTGGGTGGGATTGTCAGTCCAATAGATCTATCATTGTATACCGTCGGCTGATCAATGTTAATGATTATGCTAGAATATTGTGCTTACCCTAGTCATGTTTAAGACATAATGCAACATAGAAAAACACATAGACACTTTGATGATTGAATTGCATATAGAATGTTGTAACATGTTTCACCCCAAAAATGGTGATAAATAGAAAAGGGGCTATGTAAAACTCACATTGGCAAAGGTGAATTATCCTCTAAGTGTTGTGAATGTATGCGAGGCGAATCCCAAAGACTCAACAACGTAGCTAGTCCAAATTGTAGAAAACGAAAAAGAAAGAATATCAAGCTTCCAATTCGCCAATTACAAGAGCTTATAATCAAAGCTTCAATTGTAGAAGTAATAGACTATAGAAGAAAGGTATGAGGGAAAGTTTAATCGGATTGAAACAATTTGATTTAGAGGTGCAAAGTATAATGGGTCATAGGTGGGTTTTTATACTAGTTTTGGAGTCAATTAGCCATTAAAATTGGTCAACACCATAAAGTAAGGTTTTATGATGAATTGACTATTTGACTAAGACTTTGACTGTTTGACTAAGACTTTGACTGTTTGACTAAGACTTTGACTGTCAATTTAAGGAATGTGTTAAGTTTATTTTCTTCTGAAATACTACACAAGATGATAGTTGGCTCAGTTGGTTGTCACTGTGTGTTGGTTGGCTGTGGACGTGGGTTCGAGTCCCGGTCCACACAAATCTTTTTTTGGCAATTATTTCCCTAAAACTATATTATTCTAAATTCATAATATGATTATATAAGCCCGAAAGTGACTCGAAATATTTTTATAACGTACAAAAGTGTCGAGATACAAATAATTATTAGTTTAAGGTATTTAAAACATATATTGTTTAAAACAATACATTCTTTTTATCAAAAATTAGGGGAAATTCGCGATGTTACAGTCTCCCCTACTTTTGGAAACTTCGTCCCGAAATTATTAAAAACACAGGTTTGAGGTTGATTAGGTAGAAATTAAGGCAGCTGTGGTTTGGGTTAAGGCACGACATGAATTTATAGGTAATAGAATAATTTGTTTCGAATAATTTGGATAAGAGGTTTGAGATGTGAGTTTTAAGGATTGGATTAGGTTCGTCTGAAGTAGCAAGAAGCATAAGAATCTAGCAAAATACTAAAATTATGTTTTTAGGAATCTTATAAGAAATGCATGAATTGATTGGCTATATGAAAACCAAATGAACTACTAAAACCTTATTAGAATTTCACACTACCTTAACGTACCTGTAAATTCATGATTACGTTCCGGACCGCAATCACCAATTTACCTTACATTAGGGTTTTGTGTCCTTCTATGACTCTAAACACACATGTAAGTAATGCAAAATAACCTTGTGATTGAATCGTTTACAATGTATCCAAAAATGAGTCCAACTGTTGAGTAGGAAAAAGACTTCTATCAGTCAGTGAGTAAGAACCTCTACCGATTGTTGAGCAGGTGCGATAGCCTCTACCAGTCGTTGAGCAGGTTGTAGGGCCTCTACCGACTGTTGAGCAGGCATGATGACCTCTACCAATCGTTGAGTAGGTTATTTGGTACTCAACTAACTGTTGAGCAAGTACTTCATCCTCTACCAGTTGTTTGATTAAGTGTACCAATTATTTCACACATAAATTGCAAATTGATAATATGTACATATAAACAATCAAGTATCAAGCATAGCATGCGAGTTGTAATAGTGTTGTCCTAGACAAGGTTAATGACTCTAGGTGTGTCTATAGCAAATAGTTTATATTCCATGATTTCTAGTATCAAATGTTTAAATATGGTAGATAATCGAATCCTCATGTATAACTAAGGATTAAGTTTGATGCAACACACAATCAAGTTTCAATAGTTTGGTTATCATGGGTAACTAGCTCATGTGTGAGAAGGTGAAGGATATGAATTTAGTTCTTGAGAGGATGATGAAAAATCTTGAAGCAGAATCAAGGTTGTGAGAGATAGTGAATGTGAAGATAGTTGATAAAAAGTTTATTTTATAGTAAGGAGATTATGTAGCAGTGTAAATTTTGGGGTTTGGATCAAAGGTTATAATCAAGTGTATAAGAAAACATGATTGTGGTATATGCCAAATATTGTCAAAATTTGAACAAGTTGAAAATGAGTGAGTGTCGATGGAGAATTTAGAGACTAGATATTATTCCTATGGATAAAAAAAATCTTATTTTCAAAATTGTTTTTATACATAAAGCAAAAGTTGTTAAATAGTACAAGCTAAGTGGGCTTTTGATTAAAATATTCCCGTTAGTTGGAGATTTCAAACATTACATTAGGTTTTGAAGATCAAGGTTCTATTAAGTGATTTTTAATAGTTTAAAGCATTATATAGAAAATTGTTTGTTACGTCAATAAATAAACAATTGAATTTAAGTTCGAGGACATCTTTTGACAAAAATATGTACTTTGTAAAGTTACTAGGTAATGAAAATACAACAGGATTTAGAAATCTTTAATTTGTGCTAAGGTATGAGGTTATAGTTTTTTAAAAAATAAGTAACATGTGGAGAAATGAAATAATATGATTTGGGTAGGGTGTTGAATATTTAAAAAGTGGCTAAGATGGTAAGGTGAAGTGTGATTGTGAAATCCGTAGATGGTTATGAAATGAGATTGATTTAAGCTGTAAAATTTTGAGATTTTAGAGCTTAGTTTAAGGAAAGTGAGTGTAATCATTTATTCATCAATTAAAACGAATAAACAAAAAACGTTGACTTATCAAAACTTCTAGATTCTAATAACATAGTGAAGACATGCTTTAGCCTATAAGTGAACACTCATCCCAAGAATTCCCAGGTAGGCATCCGGGTCCCTCGTTTGATTGGGATATATGCGCAATGCCAGCCTAGACAGAAGACTCAGAATACAGGCGTTCACCCTTCCAGATTGCACGTGTTCGTTATTAAAATTGTAGAACTTCGACGAGATCTCAAGGTGGTTCAGGCTAAACCTGAGGATTTGTCCTATTGGTCTAAGAGTAGATCTTGTGATGGAGAACAATCTTCTTGTAGGGACTAAAGTGGGGATAAGAAGTAGGAGGGAGATAAAGAATAACAAGTAAAAGGAGCAAATACTGGTTATAATCCTATGGTTATAGACTAGATTATTTTTCTAATAACCTAATTCCCTATAACCATGGCTCTGATACCAATCTGTAACACCCCAACCGATGGCGGAAACATCGGGATGTCACGTAATGATGATTGTTTCAGTAGCACATGGTATAAATTGAAATTTTAAATAATTTATTCATAACATAAATATCCAAAATGAAATGATGTCTAGAAATCCAAATACATGATATCAAATAAAGCAACAACTTCAAATAACTTCAAACAAAAACTTCATGATAATTCCTCATGCATACTCAAAGCCTCAGCTTCATTGTTACCTGAAACATGTTAATTTTGAAAATATTTTTGGGTCAACAAAAGTTGGTAAGAATTACATAGGTTTTGATAATCGAATAAAACTTGTATAATTCAAGTGTCATGGCAAGTCTAGTCCATATGTGAAAACATACTAGAAGTAAATCGAGTGCATAATCAACCCTTGTGACTGTTATATTGTGGTACATCCCATACGCTCATGGTTCACTCAATTATGTTATGCGATAACAATCACCCACACTACCTTTGTAGGAGGCACGTATCTGGGTGGGATTGTCAGTCCAATAGATCTATCATTGTATACCGTCGGCTGATCAATGTTAATGATTATGCTAGAATATTGTGCTTACCCTAGTCATGTTTAAGACATAATGCAACATAGAAAAACACATAGACACTTTGATGATTGAATTGCATATAGAATGTTGTAACATGTTTCACCCCAAAAATGGTGATAAATAGAAAAGGGGCTATGTAAAACTCACATTGGCAAAGGTGAATTATCCTCTAAGTGTTGTGAATGTATGCGAGGCGAATCCCAAAGACTCAACAACGTAGCTAGTCCAAATTGTAGAAAACGAAAAAGAAAGAATATCAAGCTTCCAATTCGCCAATTACAAGAGCTTATAATCAAAGCTTCAATTGTAGAAGTAATAGACTATAGAAGAAAGGTATGAGGGAAAGTTTAATCGGATTGAAACAATCGATTTAGAGGTGCAAAGTATAATGGGTCATAGGTGGGTTTTTATACTAGTTTTGGAGTCAATTAGCCATTAAAATTGGTCAACACCATAAAGTAAGGTTTTATGATGAATTGACTATTTGACTAAGACTTTGACTGTTTGACTAAGACTTTGACTGTCAATTTAAGGAATGTGTTAAGTTTATTTTCTTCTGAAATACTAAACAAGATGATAGTTGGCTCAGTAGGTTGTCACTGTGTGTTGGTTGGCTGTGGACGCGGGTTCGAGTCCCGGTCCACACAAATCTTTTTATGGCAATTATTTCTGTGACACCCGGCATGTTCGGCTTAAACATAATAGTAACATCTAAGTCTACCTTAGCGAGAAACGTTTATAAACAAACTTAACTGGGTTAGTTGAGTCGGGTCAGATTAGGATTGTCCAGGGTTCAACGATCCGGAGGATCATTGGGAGTCATTTTGGGGAATACACTAGTACCGGGTTCCGTTGTTGGTGACATTACATGAACTAATTAAGTATATGTGTAGATTATGGGTCGTGTGGTGGATTGTATACTTATACTTGCTTAAACAATGTACAAATGATTATACGTGCCTAAATATGCTAAGTATAGACTATTGGATGCATGCTTATGTGTTAAGATGTGTTAGAATGCGTTAAACACGACAAACTGGAAATCTGGAAAAAGTTAACATGTGTTAAAAAGTGCTGTTAACATGTGTTAAAAAGTGCTGATGACCTGAAAGTGGAAAGTGGGCGAATGTGGAAATGGAACTTGAGAAAGTGGGCGAATGTAGAAACAAAGTGGGCGAATGTGGAAAGATTCCACATTCGACCATTACAAAGGGGCGAATGTGGAAAAGTTCCACATTCGACCATATAAAAGGGGCGAACCTGGACCTGGTATAAATACCATACTTAGTCATTTTTCATCATTTCACAAACCCTAAACGCCTCCAAACACTCTCTATCAGCTATTATCATTGGGGAAGGAGTTTTTGAGCTTGTTTTTCATAACCTAACTCTCTAAATCATTACAAGTGAAAATCTAAGGTGTGTTCTTCATTCCAAATCCTTTTTAAACAATTTAGACTTGTTTTCATCTAAACCCCAAGGGTCCAGATCTGATATCAACATGTTTTATGGGTAAAAACCTTCCTAATATCTTTCTAAATAAAACCTATTCATAAACAATGAGTTTTCATACAATTTAACATGTGTTAATGTGGTATTAAGCATTGTTTGATGATTACTTGCTATGTAGATGACATGACAACAACCTAGGACTGTTATTAATGGAGAGTTATGATTGAAACATGTTACAATTGATGGTTGATGGTGTTTTGTCGATTAAAGGAATTTTTAGTTAGATTTAGGGCTTGTTTTTGGATGATAATGATAGAGTTATGATAGGGGTTTCTTGTTCATGATGATTTAAGTATGATGAGCTGATGATTGATTAAATTTAGAAAGTTTCCTAATTGGGTAATGATTTCATGCATGATGATGTGACATCTCCATAATTTACTATTTTAGGAAACTTGTAAAAACGGATAGATTTTGGGGTAAAATCGGTAGGGATTCGTAGGAATATGTTAATGATGCTTGACTGCTGTAACTCATGATGTTTCGTGATGTTTTCGGATGTTTTCGACGCGTTTTTGGGAAAATCTAACAGCAGGGGCGAACCTGGAATACCTTCGACCAGCCGAACGGTCGAAGGTGGACTCCCAGGGGTCGAACCTGGAAACCAAGGGGCGAATGAACCACAAAAAGGGGCGAAGGAGGAAAAAGGGGGCGAAGGTGGAAGTTTAAAGCCACCTTCGACCACTCAAAGCCACGTTCGGCCCTACGATAACAAAAATGAGATTTTTGATACGAACTAAGTGTTTTATGCTTGAACCTTGCGTGTAATCTGTGTGTACTTGATTAGTTAGGGTAATGGGTCACCAGCGGGATGTCGGGACGGTCTAGTGTGTCGGTTAAACATTTAAACACGTTTTAAAACATACTTGGTTAAGATCTGGACAATCGGGGACTTGTTAGCCTTCGGGTTAGTAGTCATCACACTTATGTAAACTCATTGATAGGTTGTCATTAGTTGGGATTATCATACACGTGTTGGAATTCTAGTTATCGGAAGACGCACTATAAGGTGAGTTTCACGGCCCCACTCTTTTACTGGTTTTACATTTTGGGGGAGAAAACATGCTGTGTCCTTTAAACGTGTGTCAACTATGTTTTCATAAAAAGACGTTTCAACTATGTTTTGGTATTCATGAATTCATTGGGTTTGGAGTATTCATTATGTTTTCACGTATTCATTATGTTTTGGAAGTATTCATTATATTACTATGCGATCTTTGGAAGTCCCGGGGGAAACCATGAATGTGCGGGGATGCACAACGGGGGAAATGTGGATAGCGCTATTTGGGCTTGACCCGCCCCACTCGTCGACTGGAGGTCGGACGGGTGCATATTGTCTCTTAGGTATTCAGTATTCAGTATGCAGTATTTAGTATTCAGTATTCATTCGGGCACGTATTCAGTATTCACAGTATTCGAGTCCAGTAATGGTTTTCCAATCGCAGTAGTAACAGGTATTCATATGATTTGCATGCATGTGGTCTGGATTGATCATGGGTATTCATTTGGGAGTTAGTATTCAGTTAGAGTCGATTTTCACTTGGAATTGGTATACATTTGGAGTCGGTATTCATTAAAAACCTGTGAACTCACCGGCATTATTTGCTGACGTATTTAGCATGTTTGTCTCAGGTCGCTAAGGTAGCAACTGTCGATAGGCGCACGGAGTCTCACGGCGTCTAGGATTCATGTGCATCTCATTTAGTATTTTCAGACTTTCGTACTTTTGATTTCACGTTGTAATAAAGTTTTACGCTTCCGCAGCGTTGGATCATTTATGAAAACTTAATGGTTTGATTATGTCATTTTTACGTATCATATAGTGTTGTTTATTGTGACCGTTGACTTGGATCCTGGTGTGTCACGCGCCTCGCGGTAAAACCCCGCACGTGGAAATTTGAGGGTGTGACAGATTGGTATCAGAGCCAATGGTTATAGTGAACTAGGACTACATGTAGAGTCTAGTCTATAGCCGAGTATCACACACGTTAGACGGTCACACATAGTTACGAGTCGTGTCATTTGGTAAACATACTAATCTTGTCGGGGTGTCAGTGTCCTCATCACACAGTATCACATTATCCATCTTTTGTTATTCCTACCTTGGTTCTATCTTCTTCTTCGGGTTTGAAGATGAAGGGGCTTATCGCTTATACTTGGCAGTAGTGTACATTGGGGTGCCTTCGGCGCATTCTTGAGATCTTTCCGGGTTTTGGATATCTCCCCTCTATGCTCTAATGTACATACTTGCCTACACACACACTATCATGCACTAGTACTTGTCATAGTACACTCCTGAGTGACTATTCACTTTGGGATCTTCGTGCGATAACAGTTTCTTTTAGGAATGTGGGTATCGGGTGATTTGAAGTTCTAGCTAGGAGCACGCCTAGAGGACCATGTAGAGCGATTTGTTATTTCGGGTGCACACGAAATCATAAATCGAAATGCATGAGAATCTTGGTGGACTTCGTGTTCGGACTAATGGTCATGCTGGAACCATGTTCTGAATTCGTTTGGTCACTTGTAGCTCGATCTGTTGGTGATTTTGAGTGTCTTGTCTCATGTTTGGCAGAACATGTCTGGTCGCGCTGGTGGACGCCGTGGTGGCGGCGGGGGTCGCAATGGCGGTGGACGAGGTGGTGGGAACATCACCATGACTCAGGCGGAGTTGGAGCACATGTTGCAACAACAGTTGAACGTTGCGTTGGCTGCTTTCCAGGCTGCTCAGCAGACCCTGGGAAATACTAATCAGATGCAGACTGGGTGCACGTACAAGAAGTTCATGGACTGTAAGCCCCATTTCTTCAATGGGACTGAAGGAGCGGTGGGACTACTTAGGTGGTTGGAGAAGATTGAGTCGGTGTTTGCTATGTGTAACTGTCCCGACGCTGATCGCGTCAAGTATGCTTCTGCTACACTGGAGGGACATGCGTTGACCTGATGGAACTCCACCACTGCGAACCTTGGTCTGGGTGAGGCCAATGCTATGCCGTGGTCCGAGTTTGTTCAGATGTTGAGGGCAGAGTATTGCCCAAGAGACGAGATTATGAAGTTGGAGCATGAGTTCTGGAATCTGAAGATGGTTGGGTCGGAGATCGAGGAGTTTACTGCTAGGCACAACGAGTTGGCTGTGATGTGCCCCGGGTTGGCTACACCGGAGTACCGGAGGATTGAGCACTACGTTGCTGGGTTAGTACCGGAGATTGCTGGACTTGTTGCTGCTGCTGATCACACTACTATGTTGGCCACTGTTCGGGCAGCTCACAAGCTGACCAACATGAAGGTTGCTGAGGGCGTTCTACCTCCGAGGGGTGCTGCTGTGAAAGCCCCTGCGGACAACAAGAGGAAGTGGGAGAGTGCTGGAAAGAGCGCTGGGTCGTCCCAGCCGCAGACAAAGAAGCAAGAAGTTGTGGGAGCATCATCCGAGCAGAGGTCTGGGGGATATACTGGGAAGCTCCCGAAGTGTGGTGAGTGTGGGTTTCATCATACGGGTGATTGTGAGAGGTTTCGCTGTCGACGGTGTCAGCGTTTTGGTCATCATGCTAAGGACTGTAGGACTACTCTTCAGCTACAACCGGCACAGGCCACTACTACTACTACCACTGCTACTGCTCCTCGGGGGAGGCATGTTTGTCTCAGGTCGCTAAGGTAGCAGCTGTCGATAGGCGCACGGAGTCTCACGGCGTCTAGGATTCATGTGCATCTCATTTAGTATTTTCAGACTTTCGTACTTTTGATTTCACGTTGTAATAAAGTTTTACGCTTCCGTAGCGTTGGATCATTTATGAAAACTTAATGGTTTGATTATGTCATTTTTACGTATCATATAGTGTTGTTTATTGTGACCGTTGACTTGGATCCTGGTGTGTCACGCGCCTCGCGGTAAAACCCCGCACGTGGAAATTTGAGGGTGTGACAATTTCCCTAAAACTATATTATTCTAAATTCATAATATGATTATATAAGCCCAAAAGTGACTCGAAATATTTTTAAAACGTACAAAAGTGTCGAGATACAAATAATTATTAGTTTAAGGTATTTAAAACATATATTGTTTAAAACAATACATTCTTTTTATCAAAAATTAGGGGAAATTCGCGATGTTACAATTTCCTTCACTGAAACACTTTTTTGTAGGCAGCACTCCACTGATTCTTTACCCAACTATCAATTATTTTCACACATAATAATAATAATAATAATGGTACTTATAAGAAAAAAAAAATCATAAGACTTAAGTCTCGTTAACAAGAAAATAATAATAATAAAAAAAAGTAGAGATCTTCGAACTAGCATCAACACAAGCATTTTGGAGAAGAGATCTTGGAGCTAAACATTGGGTTTTGAAACACTAGTTTATCTTGGTTTAGATTTTGGAAATTTATAAGTAAATGTGACTTTGGTTTGTCCCACATTGGTGGGGAGATAAAAAATGGATGAGTTTATAAGGTGAAACCAAATGGAAGAGATTAAATTCTTTGTGTTACATTATACTCTGGCACCTACCCGCGCGCGCAGGGGGGTGCAAAAAATGGGTTCTGGTTCGGGAAAAATTCTTCAACCAACGCGACGCCCGCATCTGCGGACACGAATGCAGCTCGAAAAAACCCGAGTACGCGTGACGTTGGTTTTTGCTGCTTTCCATTTAATTTTAGGGGATATTTTTTTTTTAATTATGGTGTAAAGATGGTGTAAAGGATAAAAAATAATAAATTGTGTGAAAGTTTGTGCCCACAATCCGTGAACCAGCACGGTAACTACAACCAGAATTTGGTTCATGGGACCCCTACCAGCGTGGGTGGCGGCGGTGTTACCGTGCTAGTACTGAGGTACCTGTGACCAATTCTGGTAGCGCCCCGTCCCCCTAATACATTAGTCTTAGGAATTTCCAAATCATTAATAGCTCACCTGATAGGAATCAGTAAAAGGAGTTCTTAATTACCATAAGAGACATTTTTATTCCACTTATTATGCTCACGTGTTATTCTGTAATCCTTTATCAGATAGAGCGTATGAATGTCATGTCTTAAAAGGTAACTTAATAAAAACAAAATTTAAGCAAACTCTTCTTAGTTTTGATAATTAGAGTGGATTACTTAGTTGAGATAATAATTTATAGAAGAATGTGAGATTAGTTTCGAGTTATGGGTATTGATGTAAGGTAGACTTGGATTATGATCATTATATTAATGAATGATCATTAATCGTGAGGATCAATTTTGCAATGAAGACGTGATAATATCATAACACCAACATAAGCTACTTAAATAACATGCTCTAGCTTTGGCTATACACTGTTCATTTAAGTATTAAATTGCCGACAGTGAATGTAATCCATCACCTTTGGGCAGAAGTGAGACATTCAAAGTCCTAATGCAATACGCTCAGTTCACCAACATAATCTGTTACACATCACCTTTGGGCAGAAGTGAAACCTTATGTAACTTATGTGAACGAGCTACAATGCTTAACGAGATCTTTATAACCACCTAATGTGACACATCACCTTTGGGCAGAAGTGACACCTCAAATGTTATTGCAAGTTAAAGCAAGGTTTAAGTAATGATTTGATAAAACTGGTACGTTATGTTTTGTCAAAACCTTTAAAAAATTAAATGAGATATCCCACGAGAAAATAATGGGTTTCGAAAAATAATGTTTTACGAATATCATGAGGTTCTCAAAACTTTAGAAGGTTCTAAAAAATAGTGGTTCTTGAATTATTTAAGTTTTCTCGGAATAATTATTCGTAAGATACCTGAGAACACGTTAGATTCGTGAACCTGATTTGAACCTAAACTGAGAACTAATTTATTCGGTAAAACTTGATGACCCAGAAACGACTTTTTAAGTTTGGAAACTGTGATGGTCGGAAACATCATTATGGGTCGGAAACCCTCTCATGGGTTCGGAAACACACTAATGCTCGGAAACAACCCTCTAGTCGGAAACGGTTATAAGGGTCATACACTTAGATTCGGAAACAGTTTTATGAGGTCGGACACAGTTATAAGGGTTAGGCACTCTAATGTTTCTTTGTGAACAAGTTTCTTGACGAGCTATTTTGGGAACCGATTATATCTCTAATTTTATTAAGATTCTTTTAATCCAAAAACAAGTTATGGGTTAGGAAACCCTTATTTGTTTATTAATCCGGAAATCTTATCATTAAATTTTAAAATTTGATTAGTAAAATTATGGATAATCATTAAAGTTGTTTCCTTATTTTAAGGGATAACATCCCTTGATTTTAGGAAACAACAAATCAATCCTAAAATTAACCAAAACATAAGGAATTTTCGGTTTCTCTAATGAAGTTCTTGAAGAACATCAACCGAAAAAATTAGCTTAAACATCAAAAACATAATATATTATCTGGAATAGAAATCTGATAACATTAAAACTTATTACAGATTTTGAAAAAATAATCATAAACCATGAACTCGGTTAAAATAGAAAAATTATTAACCGAGAATTTTTAATTATTAACCGAAAATTATAGGAGCACCATTATCAGGTTTTAACATAATTGTTTTCCGATTTTAATTCCAGATCTTAATGAAAAACAATCAAAATTGATTGAGCAACATTGCTCTAATACCACATGTTGATCAGTTTTGACTGTATGTAATGGAAAACATAATAATAATAGTAATACCTGATAGATCCATGAGACCTGCTACTGATGTCGCAAGAGACTTGAGGTTGACATGCTTGTCAGTGGATTCGGGTTCCCTTTAGGGTATGCAGTTCTGATGGTTTATGTGTTCTTGAGTTATGAACACATTGAGAGAGAGAGAGAGAGAGAGAGAGAGAGAGAGAGAGAGAGAGAGAGAGAGAGAGAGAGAGAGAGAGAGAGATAGGGGACTGCTAATGGTGTTATGTTGTTATGATTGTGTGTCAACCCTAATCTCATAATAACCTCTCTATTTATACATACCCAGGGACACCCTAATAAGGCCCATCTAATGATAGTTCGCCCATCAAAGACATATATGTTATTGGGCTTAGGATAATATTAATAATTTATCATCATAATATAAATGATTATAATGGCCATCGATAAATATACAAACGTTACGTATATTTATTCCAACACGGTGCACCTCACATTTTTTACCATTGTTTTGAGAGAATAAAAACAGGTATCTCAGTAGAGACTAAGATATAAAATGTGACAAGATTAAGCATAATGTTCAATAAATCATAAACATATGAAAGGAACATCAAATGACAATTTTTTACGTAGTTGTGCACGAACATAGTCACTAGTCATTTTTATATATTCCACTACAACAAAAATGGGTTTTTAGTACGCACAAAAGTGTCCTAAAATGTTATTTTATAGGACCTTTTATTTAATAGGACCAACGGTAAAAGCGTTTCATGTAAGGGGGTCGTAATAAGTCACGAAACTTAAAAAGCGTCCTAATATCTCAAATGAGATTATGAAACCAATTTTATGGTCGCATAATATGTCCCAAAAAAACTCCTAATAAAACATATTAGGACACTTTTACAAGGTTTTAACATGTGCTTACCTAGTTTTAATCTTTTAATACACATACAAGAGTCCTAAAAATTAAGTTATAGGACCCTTATGATGTAACATTATAGAAGCATTAGTACCAAAAAAAGGGTCCTAATATCTCAAATAAGATTATGAAACCAGTTTTATGGTCGCATAAGATGTCAATGAACAAACAATATAGCGTCCTAAGAAAAGCATATTCGTACACTTTAATAGGACCAAATTTGAAAGTCCTAACAAGTCATGATACAACGGTTTTTTAAACATATACACACACAATTTTATGATATACTGTATATAACATCAACTAACGAAAGAAATAAAACTTTATTATATTTCAAATAAACATATTCATAACAAAAACACTAAACATGAATAAGTTATAGCATCATCCAACATAAAGTTTTGTAACATTTAACAAAGAAACTAAAAGCAACGAAAGAGATAAGCAGCATAGAATCCTGAGTCATCATGTGTCCTCAATCCTCACGGACTACCTACAAATAAACCATCCGTGTATAAGCATTAAGTTCCAGATTATTAAAATTATTCGTATCACAAAATTAATAATTACATACCGAGATGAAAGGACAAGGCCATGCAATGAAGGCACCAATACAATCTTGAATTGTGAAAAATAACCCATATGGTCTCACCAACTTTTCATCTATTTTTATTGCTACTTGAACGTTTACCTCACACCATTCTTGTCCAATCTCTGTACCACCAACTAGCTCATTTGGGTCCAAGCTCTTCACCCATCCTCTTGCTACAATCTCGGCAGAGTTTAGAATGCTTTTGAGGACAACTTCATCTCCGACCTAGATTTTAGTTTTCAACAAACATATCAAACTCTAGTCACAATAGTACAAGTAACGTTTCACAAAAAAAAAATAAAGATTTATATAGAAAAATACCCGTAAACGTGGAGGTCCATTGGTTGCAATGGGAAAATGTGGTGATGTAAGAGGTGGAACACTAGGACCATCCGTACTCCCTTTAATCTCCGATACTTGGGCTTGTAACCGAGCCACAGTACTAGTAAGTTCTTCACATTTAGACTTCAATTGGATGTTTTCTCTACGACATGTTGAACGACTTGATGTTACACCCCAAACATCAGAAGCACGAACACCCAGACCATACATGACTGCATCACCATTTCGATCTTTCCCCATTACTTTAGAAAAAACATCATCTGGTCCAGGCTTATCGATCGAACCATCAGGAAGATTAGAACTAAGTTGTTGCATCTGTGCCTGTATTAGATATAGTAACAAAAATAAGATATGTATTTTTAACAACATCAAGAACATAAAGAAAAGATATGTATATGAATATATAAGAAATTACTTACAATTGCATTTGCAGCTTCCACATTTTTTGTAGTTCCATGTTTGGAGAAACATGCACGAAACATTTCCAATCGACTTGGGTCTTGTCCCACAGATGCCTGTTTGAATAAAAAGAAAATAAGTAGTAACAACGGATATCGACATGCTACATTTAGAATTGCACTATTTCATACAATCACCTTTAACTCTTCACGGACTCGAGCATAACTTTTTTTACCCGTAACTTGCACCATCTTCTTTTTTGACCGATTCACCTTGTTTTTTTTCACTTACCATCTTCAATAGAAAATAAAATATCATAATGAGAAATAAACTAATTGTAACATCCCAAATTTTGAGGATTTATATTTGAAGTGTAAGGTTATTTCATACCTTAGACTTTGTTTTATTCCAATACTTCACAAGTCTCCTCCATTGTTTTTTTTGAACTTGTTTTGGCCTAAAATTTATTTGTTCCTGAAGTGACAAAGATGGATCGTAGTAGCTTTCCTTAACTCTTGCCCTCCAGTTCTTGACCTTCTTCCCAAATGATTTCAATACCCAGCCTTCAGCATCTTCTGGAATATCAAATTTTGTCTAAAAATGGAACATGTCACATTAGAAAACAAATACTTTAGTCATTCATTAACAAACATATTTTTAATTATGTACCTTTATGAATTCGAGCAACGTTTGTTTTTTGCTGTCCTTAACTTTATTCCATGGTTTATAAATCGGACAGTACTTTCCACTCCTTGAAAGGGTTCCCATGAAATGGGTTAGTTTACTAACTTTGTCACCAATAGGTTGTCCAAGTTCATTAACTAAAATAGGAATTCTATCCCCTTTTTCTTGGGCCCAAACTTCTAGCTGTCATTTAAACAATCTAGATTACAAAACATGAAACAGATGTTGTCAATGTTGATTAAAAGATTTGACATATGGCTACCTTTCCAAAATGTGTATCCATCTCCTTAATATTGTACACCATTCACTGAAGGGCATTCACACACTCTTCCCCTAAAAGTGTCCTAAAACCACAAAAACACTTACGAATTAAGTTACAGAAATGGCTTTAGATGAGCAGAGTGTTTCAGCTGTTTATACCTTTTAAGCACTTATTCCATGTTCTGAGTCGACCCAGCAACCGCCGTTCCTTTCAAGGCATTCATTTGTCTCTAGATCTATAACATAAACAAAATACAAGCACACAAAGATTATGCACATGTTGACATTACGTCTCTCGATAACGATATCTAAACTTAAAGTCTAGGTCTCTTGGTCAGTGGCACCAATATAACTACTTTAAAAATTACATAAATTCCAAAAACCAAACATAACATGCTTAAAATCCAATCAACATTTATTTAATTCAACAACCTAAAAACAAAAATACGGATAATAAATAACCATACACACAGAAGATTAAGAAATGAACCTGGTCTTTAAGAATTATTCCTCCAAATCCTGCTTTAACAGTCCTTTTCACATTCATGGCATATCCATAGCCATTATCCGCATCACCTATAACTGGAATGGACACAACTTGAGTAATTATTTGACCTTGGTCAACCATTTCTCCACAAGAAATTAGTCCTGCATCTGGCAAGCCTAACCGAGTAGCCAATATTCCAAAGTCTGTTTAGGGAAATAAAATACAATTACTGGAATCCACAAGAGGAAAACTAACAAAATCTAGTTTACTTTCCGTAGGCAAAAAAAATATCCAAGTGACAATGTCGTCTAAATTTTAAAGTAACACACATCTGTTTGTTACTTCCCGTGTTCCAAGAAAAAAATATATACTTTTGACTTTAAAGGTCAAACGTCTGACTTTGCAAATACAAAATAGATGTAGATTTGGTGTCAAAATTTGATAGTCAAGTTATGTAAAACAGAATCACTAAATCTACAAGTAACATGTTAGAATAACACACATTTGTTTATTACTTCCCATTATCCAATAAAAGATTATATATTATTGACTTTCAAGGTTTAACTTACGACTTTCCACATACAAATTTGGTGAACGAACTTGATAGACACACACACTTCATATTTCTAAACTTGCATTGTCCAATAAAGTACCACTTTGTTTCCATAACCAATTAACCAGAGAAGTTGTATAACTACTGAAGTTTAAAGTTTATAAGTTTGACAACAGAAAATCAAAATTGACCTTTAAGTGATCCCCTTCTAACACTGAAATTATTAGTAGTTTGTAATTTTACTTTTTAACATTCTCGACTGCCTCAATGTTAACTGGTAACAATACTAAAAAACACAACAATCGTGTTCAAAACCTATTTTCACCTAACTTAAACAAAAACGGCAAGCAAACAATTAATTAATTATTAATTTTTAAAAAGGTACCAGTGGTGAAGCAGAACTGAAAACCAGCTCTCTAGACAAGCTTGGACCTGAGAGCATTGAAACAAGTAGGGCCTTGACGGCGACGGTGCTGCTGGTTAAGCTGCTTAGGGATGAGAGGTTGACGGGAGGTGTCGGTAACGGCCATGCTTGTGGATCGGAGAATAATATTTGAGGGATGGCCAGAGACGACAACGACGACCAAAAACTCTGAATCTCTCAAATTTTGTTCTCCGTGAGAGAATGGTGATGGAAATGGGTTGGGTTTTGGATGAAGTGTGTGTTTAGATGGAGAAGTGGTTATGTAGGCTAGGGTTTCAAATGATGAAGAGAAGATGGGTAAGGATGTTTAAATAAAAAACATAGGTGGATTTGGACACTAAAAGATGACACTTGTTTTCATAATGTCATAGATTTTTTTATATGACACTAAAATAATGACATACAAAAATGTGTGTGATAAATTTATCAGATTTTATAAAGTATGACATTTTTTTCATGACACACACTTTTAAATGTCATAAATTAAGTGCGTGTTATTGTTTGTGTGTGAAGATAGGTATATTTTCTAGTAGTGTGATTAAGCGTCCTATAAAAGTTAAAGTTATAAGACTCAAATGTTAAGTATACCATTTAGTTATGTTATAATAAAACTCTAGTGAAAAAGCGTCCTATAAAACTGATGTTTTATGACTCAAATATCATGTGTCCTATTATGGTGTATTATAATAACATCACAATGATTAAGCGTCCTATAAAGGTTAAAGTTATAAGACCCATGTGTCAAGTGTCCTATTAAGTTATGTTCTTATATGACTTCTACTAGAAACGGTCCTATAACATCAAACATTTATGACTTAACTACAAAGTGTCGTATTAAGTTATGTTATAATAGGACCCCCAGTGATCAAGTGTCCTATTACATTACCACATAATAGGACACCCACAACTAAATGTCTTATAAATTACTTTATTAGGATCTACATTTTAAGGGTCTTATTAAGTTATATGATAATAGGACCCCAAAGAATCATCCATCCTATTAAATAACTTTTTAGGACACTGGTTTAGTAGCGTATATTATAAAAGGACCCCAAAAGTTCATTCGTCCTATTAAATAGTTTTTTAGGACCCCATTTTACAAGCGTCCCACACAAAAGGTCCTTAAAAGCCCTTTTTGTTGTAGTGTTCTGAAACTGGAATGTTTTTTATAAAAAAAAAACAGATGATCAAAAGAATCATATGTTCCAAAAACTGGAACGTCTCTCTCATTACAACTGACTATTTAACCTAAAGAAACAGATGATCAAAAGAATAATATGTTCCAAAATCTGAAGGAAATTTGCATAGAAAACGCACATGGCCATCAACAGTAGAAGTTACTATTGTCCTGTCATCAGAAAACGACATAATTCGAGGCAAAAATATATTATCTACATGACTAGAAGCATATGAAAGAACCAAAGATCTAGTCGCCACATTCCAGAGCATAAGTCATCTGTCATCAGAACCTGACTGTTGGGTCTGCTGACCTGGAGAAGAACAGATGATTGAAAAGTCAAAACATGCTAACAGTTGATCCACACAATAAACAGTCCTTACAACATACTTCTCCCAAAAGACTGCTGACTCTAACAACTGTTCCATCCAAACAACTGCTATGACAACTGCTGATACAAAGGACTGCTGAATAAACACTGATGAAGAACAACTGCTGATCCAAGTACTGAAGACTAAAGCACTGCTAGAGCCAACAACACTTAGGCTCAAGCAGAGGATACAAGACCATCAGAGTTTTCCTACAACAGTAGTTTACCTTCAGTGTTTTCAATGTAACAGTAGTTTGTAATAGGCAGATGTTTTATGTTTGTTATTCCGTTAGAGGTCACTGTCTTAAGGTGACGTCAGCCTAGGTCATCAGTGGTTTAGGTTTGTCTATAAATAGAACAGTGCTTGTACTGTTCTATTGCATCACACACACAGACATTCTCTTAGACAAACAATCACTGTGTGATCAGGCTGAGGGGGAGTACTTGTATGATTGTAATCTTTTAGATAAATGAAAGCATTCAATCAGAAAACATTTACTCTCATGTTTTGATTAAAAGTTTGTCATTCCGCTGCACTTTCCATCTATATTCATATCACTCTTATCATTCTTAGTTAAACATAATCAAAACAATCAAACTCAGATCCTAACAATTGGTATCAGAGCTTGGTCAATTAAATTCGATCTAATCAATCAATTTAATATAAATAGATCAACTCACAATATTGATATCGTTTGTTTGTCGGATTAAAACAGAGTAATAGTTTAATTTCGATTCAACCGTTTTAAACAGACTTTGTTTTTGAAAAAATCAGAGAGAATGGCTTCAATCAATCACGATCCACATAACACTGGCACGAACAACAAGCCACCGATGCTTGTCAGATCTGAATACAATATCTGGCAACGTCGGATGAGCCATGTTCTAGCTCAACAGAACACTGGGTGTTGGAAGTCGGTTATCTTCGGACCACATGTTCCGATGGTGCTGAGTACTGAAGATCCCAAGGTTCAGGAGCCAAAGAAACTTGAAAATTACTCTGACCAGGATTTTCAGAAAATTGAGTTAGATGCTAAAGCCTTCATTATTGTGGCTATGGCTCTACCCAATGACATTTATGCTGGGCTGTTACACTGTAACAGTGCAAAGGAGTTGTGGGATGCACTGAAAGAACAATTTGGTGGGACTGAGGAGGTTATTGAAAACAATCGTGAAATACTTAACCAACAATATGAAACATTCAGTCATGTCAAGGGAGAGTCATTAACTCAACAATTTGAGAGGTTTAACTGTCTCATTAGTGAACTAAAATTGGTTGGTCTTACTTACCCTCATTCAACCCTGAGCCATAGGTTTTTAAGATCCTTACCAGACAAATGGGACACTAAAATTGGTTGGTCTTACTTACCCTCATTCAACCCTGACCTTTCACTGACCCAGCTTCATGGTAAGCTCTTGACCTATGAGAGAGAGCTTAACCAGAAAAAGAAGCTCCAGGACTCTGGAAAAGTGTCTGATGATTATGTATTTGGGAATACAGCACTTTTGGGTCATGATGAGGTGCCTGGAAATATTAAGGATCAGAGTTATGATCATTTCATTGACATAACTTCAGGTTTTAACTCAGGTTTTAACTCTGATTCTTATTCACCAAACTATGCTTTCACAGCAAGTGGTGGTGATATCCAGGCATCTGATAACATATCCTTTGAGTATGATGACCTGAAATACTTTGACCCTGATGATCTGGAAGAAATGGACATTATGCACCAATTGGCCCTTCTCAGTGTAAGAACTAACAATTTTTACAAGAAAACTGGGAGAAGGTTTCCAGGGTTAACTGGCAGATCAAAGGTTGGGTTGGATAAATCAAAGATAAAGTGTTACAAATGTCATAGACTTGGTCATTTTGCTAGGGAATGTAGGAGTCAACATGGTACACCTATAATCACCTATCCAAATCAAAGACCTCAGACCAACACTTATCAAAATTCCTATAATACCCCTGGACCAAATGTGCAAAACACTGCTCATTTTGCACAGTCCTCAAACACTGTTACTGTCCAGTATGTCCAAACCACTGTTCCTCAGATCCACTATGTGCAAACACCTGTTGCTCAAGCACCTGTGCAAACGACTGTTGCTCCATCCTCTGCTCCTGCAGAGACCAGTCAACAGAGCTTCTTTACACAAGGCTTTGTTGATTGGAGCAGTCTACCAGATGAGTTAACAGATGAAAATTTTGCATTAGTTGCCAAAGCTGAAAATGAACCAGAAAACTTTTGTTTCATGGCTATGGTAGATGAGGTTGAATCTGAGGAGGTGGTGACTGAATCTAATGTTGTGACTGATGATGTTGTTGATGAAGTTGTTAAAGGTGAAAAACCTGAAGAAGAGGTTGTGAATCTCTCAGATCCCTGGGGTGCATCTGATGATTGTGAGTGCAAGTGTGATTGTGCATTGATGGCTGCTGCTAAGGTATCTCCTCAAATTCTTAAGGATTTGTGTTCTGACAGATGTGTAATAGCATTTGCTAACATCAAAGAGGTGAATGAAAACCTTAGAAACAAAATTTTAGATGATGAAATTAAATTTGAGAAACTTTCAAAAGATTTAAAAACAAGTTTAACTGAAAAGGAATCTGAAATAAGCAGCTTAAAACATGAAGCAACCATAACCAAAGACCAGCTCCAAACTATGATAACAAAATATCGGAGTTGTAAAAGTGAGCTTGAGTCCACCCAAGTTGAATGTGAGAAATGGGTGGAATCATGTAGAGGATTTGAGATGCTACTCAACAAACAAACCGAAAGTCATGTGAAGTTTGGTTTTGGTTTTGAAACCACTGCTCCAGCTTTTGGAAACACTGACAAAAGGGGTCAAAAGTCTGTTGAGATAGTTCCAACAAACCTGCAGGGTCAAGAGATTAAAATCACTGAACCAAATGGTAAGAAAATTGTTCTTGAAAAACCAGAAGGTTCCTCATCATTCACTGAACTTCAAAAGTATGAATTTAAACCTACCTGGTCTGATGAGTGTGATACTCTTGAGAATTTTAAACCTGTTGATTTTAAAACACCTGAAGGAAAGACAGCTCCTCAGGCAAAAGTCATTCCCTTGAAAAACCTTCCAGCAGATGCTCAAACATCTGCTGAAAAGAAGGCTGAAAAAGGGAAGAAGAAAGAAAAGACTGTCCACTTGTTCTGTGATTTTTGTGAAAAGAAGAATCATGTCACTAAAAACTGTTTTCTTCTAAAAGCATATGACATTAACAAAGGAACAAGTGTATGTGATTCCAAAGCCACATGTTCAATATGTGGGAAAAAGAATCACAAAACCAAAGAGTGCTTGTATCTCAAAAATTTTGATGTGAAAATACAAGAATACAAAGCTAAAACTCTTGCAAATCCTGGGGTAAGTACTTCAAAAGGAAAGCCCAAACAGACTTTCACTCCTGTCCAAACATCTGTTACTAAAAGTCTTGAAACATCTGCTCCTAGGGATGTCCAAGTAACAGATGCTCCACCCACAAGCAAATACCCAAGAGGATATGGACAACCACCATGTCATAGTCTGTCACATGTTTATGAGGAGCCAAAGAGACCCTCTAAACCAAGAGTGAACAGAAATCCCTATGGGTATTATCATCTGTCTGGAAGTGATCAAACAACTGTTGCCCCAAGTGTTGACATTCAAGCACTGGCAAATGGTCAGCAGCAGTTGTTGAACTTGATTCAAAAATTAGTTCAAACCACTGATCATCTTCCAAAGCTTGAGTCTAAAAAGTCTGAGGACCCATCCAAAGCCAACTTGGCTTTGGACACTCACCAAAACTAATCCATTACTGCTGTGCAGGGAGCTTCTGCTTGTTTAGATAGTCTTTGGTATGTAGATAGTGGAGGCTCCAGGCACATGACAGGATGTAGAGCCCTTCTTCTGGACTTCTTAGCTCATGGAGGGGGTGATATATCCTTTGGTAATGATTCAAAAGGTAAGGTGTTGGGGTCAGGGACTGTGCAAGCTGGGAAACTCAAGTTTGAAAATGTCAATCTTATTGATAATCTCAAGTTTAATCTTCTGAGTGTTTCACAAATGAGTGACAAAGGTTATGGCTCATTTTTCACAAAGAAAACTTGTACGATTATTGGACCAGAAGTGGTGAAAAAGATTGATACCATCATTGCTGAGAGCAAAGCACAACTTGTTGCCCATAGAAGTGGCAATGTGTATGTTGTTGATATGTTAAAGGACAATCCTATGGCAAATGTCTGTCTATTTTCTGCTGCCTCCACAAAGGAGACAGAATTGTGGCATAGGAGATTGGGTCACACCAACCTTAACACTATCAACACACTCTCCAAACAAAGCCTTGTCAGAGGTTTACCATCAAAAGAATTCAAATGTGATGAGCATTGTGTTTCCTGTTTGAAAGGGAAACAACATAAAAGCTCTTACAAATCCATTGATGAGTCCAAAACCAGTCAATGTCTACAACTGTTGCACATGGACTTGTTTGTCCTTGTTAAAATCATGAGCCTAAGAAGAAAAAGATTTTGTCTTGTGATAGTTGATGATTTTTCTAGGTTTACATGGACTTACTTTTTACATTCCAAAGATGAGACTGCAGGTATTTTGAAGGACTTTGTCACCAAAGTTGAAAAACAATATGACTTTCCAGTAAAAGTCTTCAGGAGTGACAATGGAACAGAGTTTAAAAATAAGGAGTTGGATGACTTCTGTGTGTCAAAAGGAATTGTGAGACAGTACAGCATTCCAAGAACACCAGAGCAAAATGGGGTGGTTGAGAGGAAAAATAGAACTCTTATCGAAGCTGCAAGAACCATGTTAGCAGACTCTGGTTTACCACTGTCCTTTTGGGCAGAAGCTGTAAACACTGCTTGCTATGTTCAAAACAGTGTTTTGATCAACCCCATACATCAAAAAACTGCTTATGAAATTTTTTTCAAAATCAAACCATTAATTTCATTTTTCAAAGTTTTTGGCTGCCCATGTTTGATCTTGAATCTCAAAGATTCTATTTCAAAATTTGCAGCCAAAATAGATTGTGGTTATTTTTTGGGATATTCTTCTACTGCCAAGGCTTATAAAGTGTTTAACACAACAACCAAGACAATAGAAGAAACTCTGAATGTGAAGTTCAATGAACTTTCATCTTTGAAAATCCCAGCAAATCCTGCTGAATTATTTGACTTAGATAAATTCAAATTTGAAGATATCACTGTTAAAACTAACAATGCATGTATCCCATAGTCTCCACAGCAAGATTACAGAATGGATGTTGTGATTCCTAATCACTATAAAATCTATTCTGCATCTGAGGAAACAGCTGTTCAAAACAACTATCAAAACTCTGCCCAAGCTGAGTCAACCACTGTTGGCCAGTCTTACCCTCAAACCACTGCTTCACCTCTTACAACCACTGCTCAATCATCTGTTGACAAAATTTACACATCTTGTGACAAAAGTCAGTCCAGTCTTACACCACTTGGACCCATTCCCCCAAATCCATTTCAAACATCTGTTGGCACTACAGAAGTGCAAACAGATGTTGCCACAACAGAGTCACCAAACCTCTGCCCTTCACCTCAAAATGCCATCATACCATATCAAGGAGATCTAATCTACCTTAGAGCTCATCCACCAGATCAAATCATTGGCAACATCAGAGAGGGTGTACTAACAAGAAGTCAATCCTCAAACATCTGTCTTTTTGCAGGGTTTCTATCTCTCACACAACCTGTCAAGTACCAAGAGGCACTGAAAGACAACAGTTGGGTAGAAGCTATGCAAGAAGAACTCCTTCAGTTTAAAAGACAACAAGTATGGGAGCTTGTACCACTACCTAAGGATGTTTGTCCTATAGGAACAAAGTGGGTCTTCAAAAACAAAACTGATGAAAGGGGTATTGTTGTCAAGAATAAAGCCAGGCTTGTGGTTCAAGGCTTCAGACAAGAAGAAGGAATAGATTATGATGAAACTTTTGCTCCTGTAGCAAGACTAGAAGCCATCAGACTATTCTTAGCCTTTGCTGTCAACCACAACATAAAGGTGTATCAGATGGACATCAAATGTGCTTTCCTTTATGGCAAAATTCAGGAGGAAGTCTATGTATGTCAACCACCTGGTTTTGAAGACACATTCCATCCTGACTATGTCTACAAGCTTAACAAAGCTCTGTATGGACTCAAACAAGCACCAAGGGCCTGGTATGAAACTCTTTCCACATTTCTCTTATCCATTGGCTTCACAAGAGGTAAAATTGACAAAACTTTATTTCTAAAATGGAAAGGGAAAGACTTAATGATTGTTCAAATATATGTGGATGCCATCATTTTTGGATCCACATGTAACCAAATGTGTGAAGAGTTCAGAAAACTCATGACAGCAGAGTTTGAGGTGAGTGCCATGGGTGAACTTCAGTGTTTCCTTGGTCTTCAAGTGAAACAACTGCAAAATGGCACATTCATTCACCAAAACAAATATGTAAAGAATCTATTAACCAGATTTGAGATGAATGATTGTAAGCCATGTAGTACACCCATGAGTACAGTCAAGCTACTCACTATTGATGACAAGGATGAACTGGTTGATCAAACACATTATAGATGCATGATTGGGTCTTTACTGTACTTAACTGCATCTAGGCCAGACATTATGTTTGCCACCTGTGTCTGTGCAAGTTCCCAGGCTTCACCCAGAAAGTCAAACCTTATTGCTGTGAAAAGGATATTCAGATACCTCAAAGGTGCTCCCACACTTGGTATCTGGTATCCTGCTAATGGAAACATTGAGCTTTCAGGTTATTCAGATAGTGATTTTGCTGGCTGTCACACCACAAGAAAGTCCACATCAGGAGGGTGCCAATTTCTAGGGAATGCCTTAGTCTCCTGGCAAAGCAAAAAGCAGGCAACTGTTTCAACCTCAACAGCTGAAGCTGAATACATTGCTGCTGCAAGCTGTACAGCCCAACTCATGTGGCTTCAAAATCAGTTACTGGATTTTGGGATAACTGCACTACAGACTCCACTTATGTTGGATAGTCAAGCTGCTGAAAATATCATCAAGAATCCAGTCTCTCATTCCACTACCAAACACATTGACATCAGACATCATTTTGTCAGAGATAGCTATGAAAAAGGTTTGATTTCTCTGCACCATGTTCCAACAGAAGATCAGTTGGCAGATGTGTTGACAAAAGCTTTAGACACATCTACCTTTACAAATCTGATTTCTAGAATTGGTATGTGAAACATGGATTAAACAACAAAAATGTTTTTTTTAAAAGCATTAAAATGTTTCAGAAAATCAAAATTTCTCCTTAAAAATAGCTTTTTGGTTGAAAAATCTGTTTCAAACATTTGATCAGATAAAACAACCACTGTTTCATTCATATCCACTGTTGGTTGAAAAATCTGTTTCAAAATATCTGATCAGATAAAACAACTGTTTCGTTATCTATATGTAACATCGCAAAAATTCTCACCAAATTTCTATACGAAGAAGCCCTTATTTTATCCTTTATGTGCCCAAGTCTTTAATTACTTCTCCTAATTCGCAACATATACATATATACATATATACAAATATAATGCATTTTTTTTCTATAATAATAATAATAATAATAATAATAATAATAATAATAATAATAATAATAATAATAATAATAATAATAATAATAATAATAATGCTCACAATTAAACTACACCCTTAACAAACCCAAAGCCCAAACCCAACCACCCTTTTTCCTTCTTTATAAAAACAGATCTGGGCCTGCTGAGCCCAAGGAGCCGGCCCAACCAAGTCCAGCCCAACTCCACTTCGCTGTAATAAAAAAAGGGAAAAGCTTGTCCCAGCCGGGTTTCGAACCCGGGACCTCCCACACACAAACACGCGTGTTTCCCATCTGCTCCACACACACTAGTTGATTTTTACCCAGCATTCATTTTATTTAAACCCTCTTTCATTTTCCTTTCTTTCTTCCCCTGTGTCACGAACAGCATCAGTAGCAGATATGGTAACAAATCAAGCCTTTGACCAATCAATTCATCCTAATAATGTGCAATTAACCATGTTTTGACTCGGAATCGTGATTTCCGGCCCTCATCGAGTTAGCACACTACCAATTAGCCATTAATTCTTACCAATTTGATCCATGGACGCGTCAACGATTAATTCATGGTCAACCATTACCAAAACGAACACCAACTCATTATACTATAAATTGAACTCTTCTGGACTCCCTACAATCACCGAACAACCTTTCCCAATCTCCAATTCCTCATAAAAATTCTCTGTTCTTGGCAATTGATCGTGTTTGTTGACTTCGAAGTTGACCCATCAAATCAGTATTAAAACGAGATTGTAAGTTTAATTTTTGATGTGGGAATTGTTAATCGGAACCTACACAGCGTTTACCCTATGCTTAATTAGATTAACATTGGGTAAATCGTTCGATTGGGAAATCTAGGGTTCGTGAGTATGAATTTGGGGATAAAACTGATTTTTCATTGTGTATTTATTTTATTAAAACAGATTTAAATCACAACCACAGGCCTAGGCCAAGTGGTTGTGACTGATAATTATAACCTTTGCCAGCCGGGTTCGAGTCCCAGCTTGGGCACCCATTTTCCACTTGTTTTTTTAACAAGTCAATTATATATATATATATATATATATATATATATATTTCATTTAAACTTGTAAATTCATTTTTAATCATTAAAACCTTGTTATAAATTCTAAAAAAATTATTTTTAACAAATCTGATGTCAAAGTTTCATCTACAATTTTTACTTTTCTGAAATTCATTTATTTAATATTTATAATAATTAAATCAAGTTTATTCTATTTTATTTATAAAAATCTATAAAAATATCAAAACGATCTTATTAATTTCCACAAAAATTATCCTAAGTTATTATAACATTAAACTTTACTGAAATAATTTTTAATTCAGTAAAATCATTTATTTTATATTTTTAATCAATTTTTGTTAGATTTAATCATAATTAAATCATAATAAATTCAATTTTCATTATTTTTGCACCAAAATTTTATAGAAATTATTTCTGATTATTTGGAACAGAAATATAAATTTTAAACTTCTAATTCTTTGATTTTAATATTTTTAAATATTAAAGTTAAGATTTTGACAATTTGTAATAAATATATTTAATAATCTATTTTAAAGAAAATAATTTTATAAAAATTATTTTTATACTTTAAACACATTCTTGTGACCATCCTAGATTTAACATTTATAAAAAGATTTGTAGTTATTTATTTACTAAATTTCTTTCAATCGGCGAATATTTTTAATATTAATCAAACGAGCAATTATCCCCAATTCGAAACCCTAGAAACTTATACATTTGTAGACTCGATAGACTTAGACATATTTATTACTTTATTATAGGGTGATACTTGATACATTTGGTCAACACAATTATCCAAATTTCTCAACAGATATAACATTTTACCAAGGTGAGTTTTACATAGCCCATTTTCTATTTATCATCGTTTTTGGGGTGAAACATGTTACAACATCATTTATGCAATTCAATCATCAATGTGTCTATGTGTTTTCTATGTTGCATTATGTCTTGAGCATGATTAGAGTAAGCACCATTCTAGCATAATCATTAACATTGATCAAGCCGACGGTATACATTGATAGATCTATTGGACTGACAATCCCACCCGGATACGTGCCTCCTACAAAGGTAGCGTGGGTGTTTGCTATCGTATAACATATTCAATTGGACCATGAGCGTATGGTATGTATCATATTATAACAGTCATCAGGGTTGGTTATGCACTCGATTTATTTCTAGTATGTTCTCACATATGGACTAGATTGACATGACACATGAATTGCACAACATTTTTTATTCAATTATCAAAAACCTATGTAATTCTCACCAACTTTTGTTGACCCAAAACATTTTCAACTTAACATGTTTCAGGTTCTATTTGCTTGAAGATTTGAATTGATGCTTGAAGATATGTGTATAGTTTTATTCAATTTGATGTACAAATTCTAGAACTATTGTATGTAAATTCATTTAAATCATTTAATGAAATCTATTATTCACCATGAGCTACTGAACAATCATCATTACGTGACATCCCGATGTTTCCACCATCGGTTGGGGTGTTACACTATATATATCTATACTATACCTATACATAATAATAATAATAAAAAAAATATACAACAGTTGGTTCCATCAGCTGTTTGTATCAGCTGTTTGCCAAAACAGCTGTTCTCCACCAGATGTTTATCCATCAGATGATTGCCACGTCTGCTCCTACAAGCAGAGGTTTGGCCACATCAGCGGTTTCCCCTGAGCCTATAAAAACCCTGTTTTATCACAACAGATGTTACACTGTCTCATTGTATTCAAAATACAGAAACCGTCTTCTTCGCTCTCAAACCCTTACTCAAAATTTCATTCCTTTTCACCTTCGGAATCCATTAAAATGGATCTTCAAGCCAAAGCCACCCACAATTGTCTCCCATATCTGGTTAAAACAGATGATAACACATCATTCCATTCCACCATTGACATTCTCCTAAATTCCAAATATCTACCCATCTTAACCGTTGACGCTCCTGAGAATCCGGATTAAAAACGAACTCATGGATTGATTACACGAAAACAACTCGGTTTCAGACGGGAGATTCGAGACGAGACAGAAACATACGATAACAAAGTCATCACAGAATCGTATTAATTCAGAAACGGTTACAGACACTATCATCAGTAGGATAAACATCTATCTCGGAGCCGGGGGAGGTCGGGCATGACCTCCCCCTTGAGAGCATTCAAAGCATTAACTCAAATCTACAAAATGAAAACCAACACATGAGATTGCTATTTATAGTCCAAAACCATAAGTCACCTTCGCCCATTTAAGGAGGTCGAATGTGGAACTTTTCCACATTCGCACCATCTCAAACGGTCGAACCTAGACTTAGGTTTTGGTCTATATTCAGAAATGCATCAGATCCATAAAATGCCCTTATGGATCACCACAATCTCATGTAATACAATACAAAGACTCAACCCTAGTCTATTCGACAGTGACGTCCACAGAAAGTGCATCAACAATCTCCCCCTTGGACGTTGCTGGCGAATCCCAAACACACCTAGCATCTTCAGTCAGTTATTGTTGAAGTATCAGACACATTGTTGCATCAACAATCTCCCCCTTGACTGATGCTTCACCAAGTTTCTCTGAGATCTCGTATGATAAATCAGTCATGTTCTTGAGTAACTTCATCTGTTCGACAGAATACAAGCCGTAGACGAGTGGATCAAGCAATCAGAAGTTTTCCGCGGGAACTACCAATACTTATTGAGGACTTGAAATGCTTCAGAAACTGAAGTTTTTGGCGGGGCCAACAATATCTACCAATAGCTCTTGAAATTCTTCAGGACTGTGATCTTGAAACTTTCGTTGAACCTACGTGCCACATGACTCCTACTAGGATACCTCATTACTTTCAGAACATTGAAATCTCAAACTTGATTTCCTTCTTCATAACAACTCTTTAGAACAAGTTCCTTCAAACACACAGGAACTGGGTTGACTGTTCTCATCATGCGGAATAAAATCTGTCTATTTTCTGGCCCATAATAGTCATTTGAATCTGATTATCATAATGTTGATTCTCATGACTACCCCACAATAAAACGTTTCATCATCATCATTTCTTCAACAATTTGTGAAGACATCATCACCATTCTCCCAAAAATCTTCAAAAATTGCCTTCGAAATTTTTTACCCCTTAAAATACCAATTTTTCATCCTCTATGTCGAAGGGGCGAAGGTGTAAATAAAGCTACGTTCGACCGTTTAACAAGGTCGAATGTACCATCATTGGATGAAATTCCACATTCGCCCAGTCGAGAGGTACGAATGTAGAAAATTCTCTCCTTCGCCCAAAAAGTTCTACATTCGTCCATTTACACTCCACTTTCGTCCATTTAATCCTACGTTCGCCCACCCGTTTTTCTGAAAGGTGCGAATGTGCAGAAAAACGTGTTCTTCTTCAATATTTTCTGCAAATCAGCCCATAAACACTCTAATTCTTCGAATTTGATGATGAAACTTGTACAGAAAGGTGCGGAAATGAAAACCTATCCCTCGAATTCACAAAAACATGGTGAAATCACATGATTTTGGGTTCAATTAAGAATCTAGGGTTTCTAGGGTTTCAACCTTTCAATCAAGAACTGAACTTTAACGTCTGAAATCATGAAAACGAGCTGTGATTGATTCAAACGACTGTTAGATCGTTCAAATCGGTACCATAGCACTGATACCAGTTGAGAATCCGGATTAAAAACGAACTCATGGATCGATTACACGAAAACAACTCGGTTTCAGACGGGAGATTCGAGACGAGACAGAAACATACGATAACAAAGTCATCACAGAATTGTATTAATTCAGAAACGGTTACAGACACTGTCATCAGTAGGATAAACATCTATCTCGGAGCCGGGGGAGGTCGGGCATGACCTCCCCCTTGAGAGCATTCAAAGCATTAACTCAAATCTACAAAATGAAAACCAACACATGAGATTGCTATTTATAGTCCAAAACCATAAGTCACCTTCGCCCATTTAAGGAGGTCGAATGTGGAACTTTTCCACATTCGCACCATCTCAAACGGTCGAACCTAGACTTAGGTTTTGGTCTATATTCACAAATGCATCAGATCCATAAAATGCCCTTATGGATCACCACAATCTCATGTAATACAATACAAAGACTCAACCCTAGTCTATTCGACAGTGACGTCCACAGAAAGTGCATCAACAGCTCCCATCTACATTGATACTCTCCAAGAGTTCTGGTTGAATGCTGAGTTCTTATTACAAGACAAAAAGCCTACTTCCATTATTTCCAAAATTGGAGAAACAAGTGTCGTCATTACCCCTGAACTCATATCCACAACCTTCTCCCTCAATGACCTGGCAGGTAAGGACTCCTTCACAAAAACAGAGCTTCACACTAAGTTTCAAGAACGAGGGTATGATGGTCAGATGACTGGGTCAACACTTTTCAAAAAGTTTTTCCCACCAGTCATGAAATTTTTCTTCCATACCCTCCTTCTATGTGTCTCCGCTAAGTCCACATCCTTCAATGAAATCCCATTAAGGATGCAATATCTGGGCTATGCCATGTTGTCAAACTCTGACTTCAATCTTTCCCAGGGATTGTTTATGGACCTAGTGTCAAATGTGAAAGAAATTAAGTCTGGGTCAAACAATGCTTTTCTAATTTACCCAAGAATTCTTAGTGTAATCCTACAAAAGGCCTTACCAGAAAAAAGTTTTCAAAAAGGGTGAGGCAATGCAAATGAAAAGCTTAACTGATGAAACTTTCACTAGAATGCTGGGTGGAAGCACCCAAGAAAAAGTGTCAAAAGTTTCAAAAACACAAACAAAGAGGACAAAGTCAACAACTGTTGTCAAAACCTCTGTTGTTGAGCCCACTGCTCCTGGTGATCATGGCACTACATCCAGTGCTGTGAAACCCACACCAGCCACTTCCAAAAGAAAACGTCCATCCACAAAAACCACCACTCAACCACAAATGAGACTTCTGGATGATGAGGTACCAGAAGATAACTCTGTTGCACCACCAAAGCAACCAGAAACCACTGTTGTTACTTCCTCACAACAGTTGGACATACCTCAACCTGACCAAACTCCTCATGAATCCTCACAAAAGGATCATGTTGTAAGCCAAGGGGAACCGCATCATGATACATATGAGTCACTTGACCATATGATCACAAGCCCCTCTCCCAGGGCTAATTCTCTTGTTACTCCTCCACCCTCACCATCACATCATGTTCCACAAACCTTTCAACCTCTGTTTGAGGCAATTGAGAAATCTCAGGAAAATCCCAGTTCCTCTTTTTCACCTATCACTGAGAGCATACCCCCACAAGTAACTGGTCCTGAGAACATTCAATCTGCCATCCCACAAACAGTAGAGGAGGTTACACCACCTGAGTTCAATGCAACTCTAGGTGAGTTTTCAAATGAAGCAGCCACTACTGAAGTAGAGACCATTGTTTCACCTCAGGACAGTGGTTACATCACTAAGACTTCTTTGAAGGCAACAACTGATGAGGCCACTATAGTGTCCCCCAAATCAGTTGGAAGTCCCCAGTACCAAGAAAAAGGGGCATCTGATTCACCTCTTAGGACTGAATCAGGTAAAACTACCACTGGTAGGGACTCAAATGATCCTATTAACTTAGGAGATGGGTCAAAATAACAAGAATTGACGGACAGAGTTTAAGCAATTGAAACCTCTGTAGCTCACATCAAATCTGATGTCAAGCTTATACTGGGTTCCATAGCAGATCTTTCCAAAAGTCAACCATCAACAGCTGATATAGCTAGTGAACTATGGAAATCCGTTTCCCCCATCATCATAGCTCACAGAAAACTAGCTGATCAGACCCATGAAACATATATGGCTGAAATCAGAAACATGGTGGATGCAAGGTACAAAGATACACATGCAGACATTCAAGCCATTAAAGATCACCTGCTGAAGACCACTGGCTCTGCCCCTACCACCATTCTCAGGGATGAAGATGATGATGACTTCACGGCTGATGATGCCAAAAAGGGGGAGAGTGGCAGAGATAGGCTACCAAAGCTAGATCCCTTTGGTTGTCCACCTTCTAAAAAGGGTAAAGCCAAGTCTGCCAACAAACCAGAGGCTAGTCAAACAACACCACAACAACCACAACAACAACAACAAGCAACACCATCAGCACCACAACAAACCACTGATAAAAGCAAAGCAGTAGACAACTCTGCAAACAAAGAAGCTGAAAAGGCTGCTCAGGCCAAACAAAAAAGGGCTGACACCTTGGAAGCTAAAGCAGAGTTGTTGGTGAACCTCAAGAAGGAACAACAGCAGGAGGTTGAAGATGTGGGGTCCTCAAAAAGGATGAAAATGCCTGCTAGACATGTCAGAAAACCACCATCTAAGCTAAAAACCTCTGTTGACAAAACCACTGCTGCTACAGCCACTGCCACCCAAAACACTGCTCCCCAAACCACTGATAAAACTACTGCCACCCAAACCACTGAAACCACTGCACCTAAACCTACAAACACATCTGAACATACAACCACCAAACCTACACCCAAACCTACAACACCAACCAAATCCCAAACATCTGCTGGTCCTACTAAAAGGTCAACATATGTTAATCCAACCACTGCTTCCACATCACCATCCCCTAAAATCTTGTACACAAGGAAGAGAAAGTCAACCTTTGTTGTACAGGATGAAAACATACACACATCACCAAATACCACCTCTACTACACAATCCACCCCTATTACAGCTATTCCACTCTCATCATTCTCACCACACACATCCAAATTCAGATCCCATAGACCACCACCAACCATTACACCATTGGTTGTTCAGTATCCCCTTGAACTTGATCTACTCAAGGGGGAATTACAATCCTTCTACAATACTGAACAACCATCTGACAGATCTTTCCCTTCTCTCCCAAATTTCCCTGTTCCCCTAAACATTGATACATATCTTAAATACAAGGGTGAACAGGCAGATGCCATCATTAAGGAGAGATGCAAAGGGAAGGATGACAGGACTGCTCAGGGCATCCATTCAGCAGAGCTTAGCAAACTCAGAAGGATTGAGGACTTTGCTAAGACCCTGAGCAACTCCATGTCTTCCATGCCTCTCAGTGTTGACTTGGAAAAGGAGGTTAGGGATTCTCTTCTGGAACAGATCTTGGCAACCAAGCCATATAAAGCAACCAAAAAGCAGTTTGCTGGCTGGACCACTCATGCACTAAGAGAAGAACTTCTCAGAATAGAAGAGTTGGCCAAAGACCCCAAAGCTAAAGTCTCTGTTCCTAATTTTGGCAAAGGCAGAGACCCAGCCAGAGCCTTAAAGTTTAAAAGAATGAGACAAGAGATAGTAGCTGCTAATTATGGGGAGATGAGGTCTGTTGCTAAATGGTCTGAGCTGAGGCTGGTTGAGACATACAAGAGTCTTGAAGAAAACAGAAAGAAGGATCCCAGCCTACCTAGAAAACCTGTCTATCCTGATGAGCCACTGATGAAGAGACCCCAGCAGACTTTTACCTTAGACAACTTACTTGAAACTTCTGATCTATCAGCTGCTGCAAGAAGACAGTTCAAGAAAAAGAAAGAAATGTCAGAAGAAGATCAGAAGAAGTTTGCTGATACATTTATAAAAGAAGGGCTCTTCAATCAAATACATTTCTTCTCTGATCCCACAACAGAGAAACTCAGGGAACTCATTGGGAGACCTCCATCACCTAACTCATCCAAAATAAAAGTTCATCTCAGCAAATCCACTGACTCAAAAATTCTAAAATGGAAAGTCAACAAAGACAACCATGAATTGACTCTGCTCAGGTCAGATGGAAGAGTTCAGAAAATTAGCATGGATGATGCATACAGCCTATGTGCAAATGATCTTCAAACATTGCTAAATCTAGAGCTTGAAAGAGATGAAAAATACTTATATGCTCTGAATAAACACTGATGAAGAACAACTGCTGATCCAAGTACTGAAGACTAAAGCACTGCTGGAGCCAACAACACTTAGGCTCAAGCAGAGGATACAAGACCATCAGAGTTTTCCTACAACAGTAGTTTACCTTCAGTGTTTTCAATGTAACAGTAGTTTGTAATAGGCAGATGTTTTATGTTTGTTATTCCGTTAGAGGTCACTGTCTTAAGGTGACGTCAGCCTAGGTCATCAGTGGTTTAGGTTTGTCTATAAATAGAACAGTGCTTGTACTGTTCTATTGCATCACACACACAGACATTCTCTCAGACAAACAATCACTGTGTGATCAGGCTTAGGGGGAGTACTTGTATGATTGTAATCTTTTAGATAAATTAAAGCATTCGATCAGAAAACATTTACTCTCATGTTTTGATTAAAAGTTTATCATTCCGCTGCACTTTCCATCTATATTCATATCACTCTTATCATTCTTAGTTAAACATAATCAAAACAATCAAACTCAGATCCTAACACTAACACCGGATGATCACCACAATGACAAATCTAATATGAAGTGATCACAATGATAAATCTAATATGTATAGAAATTAATGTACTAACATGTATCTAAATAAACGCCATACCGTTTATCCCCATACCATGAGCACAAAAAAATACACGACCACATACGTGTATTATAAATAAAAAGGTGCTGGTAACTCGACCTAACCAGAATTATTTTGACACCAACATAGAAATACCTATTTTGCATAAAAACCATTTTATAGATCAAAACTTGGGAAGAGCAACACAAATTTGAGCTTTTTTTCGCATTTAATTTATTAAAATCTTACTCACTAATGCATGCGCGCGCACACATATTTATTTTGACACCAACATAGAATTATCTATTTTGCATAAAAACCATTTTATAGATCAAAACTTGGGAAGAGCAACACAAATTTGAGTTTTTTTCGCATTTAATTTATTAAAATCTTACTCACTGATGCACGCGCGCGCGCACACCTTTATATAAAAGAATAGAGGTGTGACACATGGCACTAGGTGAGGCCTTCACACTCCTTGGTTTCCCTTCAATTTTTTTAATTATATTTTTATCTTTATCTTTTCATTATCTTCCGCCCATAGTTTTTGAACGTTAGTAACTTTTATATATGATATTTTTTAAAAAGAAAATAAACCAAATTAATGAGCGTTTTATTATCTTCCAAATGAGTATCATAGTGCTATACAAAAAAACGAAAAAAATACGACTTTTTTAGGGGGTTTTGTTCATGCTGGAAAAAAACACAATGTGTTTAGGTAATCCATTAATCATGTCTAGACAAGTCATTAATAATGTTAAGATAGTATATATTTGCTTTTGAACCTACTATTACATATAAGAACCCACTAACCACATATATATTCACAGATATTGTCAATTTGGTAAGAATCTATTTTTTTTTGTGTATCTTGATTAGTGTTGCTAGGAATATTGATTACAAAGGTTGCTAAGCTTGTTAGATGTAACCTATGATTCTTAGACATCAGATAAATCTCTAGCTGATAAGTGATAACTATTCATCTAACCATGCACGCCTCTTAAATCAATCATCATTATGACATCATTTGAACCCAATTTGGTTGTTTTTTTCTCAGGTTCTCATCACAACTTTAACATGTCTTGAGGAAGTGACAAAGTTGTACAGAGACTTCACTCGAGCAAGATGTGCACACATAGAATCAGAAGTAGGTTTTATGAGTTATTGAGTGTTGATCCTTTAAAAATATTTCTGAAAAAACGACCAATTTCTTTTACGGTACACACATTTTGTCACTTCATATTAGATTTGTCTATCCCGGGAAGCACCCGGGAGATAATCTAGTGACAAATACTATATATGAGATCAAAACATACAGAAATTACCTCTGTAATTAATTCAGCAGAAACCATTTCGGTTTCTTCTCGAAGCTCCCTAATTGCAGTAGAAAGTGGCTCTTCTTGCTCTTCAATTCCCCCTAATAACGGAACTTGCAAATTAATATATACAATTTATCTAAAAATGAAATTATTATGAGAAATTGACAGAAATACTAATAAATAAAGGTACTAAAAGGATCAAATCACTCAATAATATCGATTTCCAGTTAAAGTGCTAATACATATTTCACATGTATGTGTGTTATATAATCTTTATTTACCTGAGGCATTTGCCATGCTCCTGGTACATTTTATCTGAAAGCTACAAACATCTGCAAGCAATTATTTATAAATGAATAAATCACAAAAAGCATATCAAAATCGAATAAATGGTGAAATTAGCAGACTCTCCCACTAAGCTCATAACTGGCACCAAAATCTCAAATTTGTGATGCCATTGAAGTGGTTGTGATTTTCAATTGGAGAACACTTTATTACCATGTTTTTTAATCATCTATCAATTAAATCGATTCGAGTGGTTGCTTTTGATGCAATCATAACTTTAAAGCAACCCTAGAAAAAAAATCATGTATCTGATTTATACCCAATACATGGTAATGATGACGATCAAGTCTTGCTAATTTCCCAATCTTCGGATTTTTCACAAGTGGCATGCATGCATTATCTGTTACCTGCACACTCAACAAACCACGCGTAACAACGAACAAAAAGAAATAACAAAGACAAAAATTAAACAGTTAATCACAATAATCAACTAAAAACTAAACACTAAGCGCACTAGCTCCCCGGCAACGACGCCATCTGATGAGCCGGTCATCACGGGTCATACAAAACCTAAATAACCTAGGTAGTTAGGGTAAATAGGGTATCAATCCAAGGAGCGTTTGGTTAGTGAATATTGTTTAATTGATTAGACAATGGTGCTTATGAAGATGCTATATTATTTATGAAGATTGCAATATGTTCATTTAAGACTTTGGTTGAAAAGGGTTTTAATTAAATTCACAAAACTTGTAATTGAATTATAATAAAATGGTAGAGAACAAATTAGATTGTAAACAAATGATTAAAAAGATCACATTTAGGGTTCAACAATGAAGTCTAAGGTTATCACAAATGGGTCAATTAATTATGATGCAATTGATGTTAACGGGGTGATTGTTCAATATGCTTGGGTGTCAAGTTTCATCAACATTCAACAATGGATTAAACTACAATTCATTACACTAGAACATACAACCCTAGGTTTGTGTTAGAGCAAGAAACCATGTTCATGACATTAGAAATCGGCACAAGATCAATTAGTTAAAATGGCTTCAACATAAGATTAGTCACAATCTAACACAATGGTTCAAACACACACATCACATAATCAAAAGTTTAAGAAATACCCAAATGCTTAAACCCTAGAACTTCAATTGTTTACTTCCTAAGCATGACACAAAGCGATTAGCCACTCATGGCTATGGAGCTGGATTCTTCAATAATCGGGTCTTGAATCTTGAAAATCTTCAATGATGTGATGGCCAAAAATCGATTCTATCATGGATGAATTGGTGTGTGTTGTGTAATAATGCTCAAGATGATTAGGAATGATCCCCTGATTTACTCCTCTCAAGCCCATGTTGGTCCAAGTCAATGATTTGGTCTTTTTTTAATTTAATTCTGAGTCAATAGTCAAATCCTCCATTGATTATGTAACTCCCGCTCCAAGTTAATGGCCCCTAAAATCCCGTTTTAACATTTCTCCAACGTGCAGCCAAAGAAGTATCGGTTTTTAACTTTTCAAAACCTCATATTTGGATTGGTCTTGTCGAGCTACCCCTAATATATATATTATAAGCCTCGTAACTCATTTTTTAGCTCCGGATATGGCCAATTTACCGATCCTTATTTTGCTGTCCGAGAAGCGGCCATCGCTGACGGTCCCCTGGCCATCGCTGACGGTCCCCTGGCCGTCGCCGACGGCGCTCCAAATGGCTGGAAAACTTGTTTTCTTCAGAACTTTTTCGTTTCAACTCCGTTTTTGTCCGTTTTTGCGGCCACGTCTTCGTATTTCGAAGACCTTTCACATCATCAAATAACATCTTCATTTCAAATTCATGTATTTTTTTTCAAATCACATCCAATATTTGTTCTTTGCTCTCGGTTGCTCGTTCCTTGCACCCGGTTCCTCCTAGCTTCAATCCAATCATCATTTAACTTCCAAAAGTGCACCTTTTCATGTCAATGCTTGAAAATCATAAAACACATCAACGTAGTGCTATTCCATAATCTTTTATACATTAATTACCCATTTTGGCTTTGTTAACTCTCATGCTTTTACCAACCCATCACACATTCCATGTTGCAGCAATAAAAACGTCTACCTAGGTTTTGACTCGTCCACGAAGTATGAATCCTAGTTGTAGAGCCACTTGCACACCATACCATCGTTAATTGAGAGCATAAAGATCGATTCAGATTTTAGGTCATAGTGATTGTGATTGAATATTTGGGGTTTTTAACGTTCAAATTGGAGAGGGACGAATTTGGCAAAAAAAAAAAAATTAAAACGTGAATTGACCATTATACCCTTGACTTAACTGGACTAAGTTGACGTCGTTAGTGCCAGGGACGATTGTGACAAGTAATTGGAACCATGGTACGGTTATGACAAAAAATCACAAGTATGTACGTAAGTGGCAACTTTCCCCAAACCACAGGGATGATTTCAGCAATTCACCCTAGAATATAAGTGATATGTGATATTAACTGGTGTTGCTACAACAAATATATGACCAACGTAAACAGGAAGTCTCACAGAGGTAAAAGGATTAAAGGGTTTAAACTAGCCAAACGCAAGTCGTGGAGTCCCTCTACGTTGCAAACGTAGATGGGAGATTCGAATGTTTTAGTTTTGTTGTTATGATTCTGATTTGAGATGAACTCAAAGTCATAATGTTTTTTTCAGTATTATTAATTTTTGAGATGTGATGTGAAGAAAAGATCATACATAAAGTATGTTCTTTGAGAGGGAGAATAGAAGTGTGTAAGGGATTTCTTTTGATGGTGATCAGGGTCGAATTTGTAGACAAAGCACCTTTGATAAAGGGAATGACATCTCTCTTGATTTTAGTTGCAACAATGGACTTTCCTCTTTAGCCTAGGGAAGGTTTGAAACCTGCGGATAAAAGCATGTTTCCTCCACACTTGGTGGTTGTGGCCAGTTGTGGAGAGTCAATTGAGAAAGAAGTGATAAGACCTGTCACTGATCTGTTCCTTTTGCTGATGACAGTTATAATCTTTTGATCCTTTTAAGCCTTTAACCTTTCTAGCACACTGTGTCTTATAATCAACTTTTTAGCCTTAAACTACCCACGTCATCAGCCCCCTAAGTCAGAGGTATTTGCTGTGTAGCTCAAATGCTTCTTACTTATTGCACAACCTATAATGCTAAAAAGGCTTCAAGGGTTGGAGGCTTCATTTGGTTAAGGCAATGAAGCCTCTGGATTTGAATTTGAATTAGACGTTTAATGTGACAAGTGGCAGGTTGTCAGGTGGTGGTTATTAATTTTATAGGCATCATTAAGCCTAGTGTTGGTGGTGAAATCCTCAAGATGGATTTACCTTGAAAATCTTATGTGACATCCTCAGGATGGTAAAGGACTGAGCAGACTTCAGGATGTAACAGCATTCTGACAAATGTGCATCCTGAGGATAGACTAACGAATTACCTTGTCTTAATATTTTTGCAGGTACAATCAATGAATGAGTAAGACTTGTAATTTCTCTCCAACGGCTATAAAGTCTTATCAAGTCAATGAGTTTAAGGATGCATGAAGAATACGCGTATAGAATTAAAGAACGAGTCAAAGTGTAACCGCCAAGACAATGAATGAAAGGCGAAAAAGGTGGAAACCAATGTCTAACGTCCATTTCAGTTGAAACATCCTCAGCAAATACTTGAAACAGCCCAGAGGATCATTGAAGACAACGGATATTATAGGATCTTCTAATTATTGTCATGTAAACTATAAATAGGGGTATGATGAAAAAACATAGGATACTTCTCACCTGCCTAATACTTTGGAACACAGCTGATACACTCTCTCTACATACACATCACTAGACAATCGTTGTAATCATAGATTGTTCATCATACTTCCAAAGTTATAACACCTTTTTTACCACTTTAATATTAACAAACAAAGGCAGGAGCCTAGACTCCTCCCGAGGTTTTATGCTGGAGATCATTAATTGATCAAGGGCTTTCCTCGTACATCGTGTGTCGTCCCTTATTACTTTACGTACATATTCATCTATTCTCACTTATTTTACGAATATGATATACAGTTACATCCTCAGGATATAACTGCCCATCCTAAACGATATCATTGTCATCCTCAGCATAGTTGTCACATTATAATTGATTTGTCATAATAAACCCCTATCTTGAAAATATAACTAAGCTTTTGATATATTTCACACATTTAGCACTCTACCTCACTTTTACTAATTTGGAATACAAATTTATTTCTAGTAGGTAATTTTTGACCAAGACAATTTGGCGCCCACCGTGGGGCAAGTGGTGCTATTTTTAACAAAAACTTGTTTAAAACTCTATCCAATCAATTTATTTCAAAAATCTTGACAACTATTGCCTCAAACCCAAAATCTGTGTCTTCTTCCACACATCCACAAAATCCACAACTTCTACCAGAAATGTGACTCTACCACCTCCTCCTACGTTTCCCAAGAGTTCTGCACAAATTACCAGGAGTGTTGCTCCTAATACTGCTAGATCTGTGATGGCAAATCTGGATCCACTCCTCCTGTTTTCGTGTCAAATGATGAGCTCCTTTCCATGTTTGCAATGGTGAATGAACAAATAAAGCAACAACAGGATACCAACCAGATGCTGATAAGAGAAATTGAATCTCTCAAAACATCCTCAAAGAGACCGGCTGAAGACATGGGACACCATTGCAGCCTAGAGTGTTGGATTTCAATTTTGGCATCTCTGGGGGCATTCATCAAGGAGATTTCATCCCCATGAGCACTGGATTCTCTGCACCAGAAACTATTTCAGCACCCAGGATGGCAACAACTAGAGATGCAGGATACACTACCGAGTCATCTTGAGGATACGATGTAGAGCCATCTCGAGGATATGCCACTGAACCATCCCGGAGGATATAAACAACGGTAACAATTTAAGTTCAAGCACTTATGCTACAAACGATATTGCTTCTTTGCAGGATACATGTATAAGTCCACAATTGGCGAGAGAGCTTTAGAAAATCAAGGATATGGTGTCTAGTGTGTCGGGGAATCGGGGATAATACGGCCCATCCCTGAAGTATCCTCAGCATGTTACAGGGTGTCTCATTTTGCACCTCCAATATGTGATGTTGAGATTCCAGACTCCAAGCATGAAGCTTTATGATGGATCCACCGATCCTGAGGAGCATGTAGCACAATACAGAGAAAGGATGGAAATAAACCCCATTCCAATAAACTTGAAAGAAGCATGCTTATGCAAAGGATTTGGTTCTACCCTCACTGGTCCAGCCTTAAAATGGCTACCGAGTGTTCCTTCCTATTCTATTACTTCTTTTGCTCATTTAGTTAATGTTTTGGTAAAAAATTATCTACTAACATAATCTTGTTTTCCAAATTAGTTAAAGTGAGGTAGAGTGCTAGTTTGATAAAGAAAAACTAAGTGTTATTCTAAGGATGGTGACTTGTAAATGTAAATAAACTTTGAATTGACAACTATGCTCGGGATGGTGATGATAAAGTTGAGGATGGACAGTTATATCCTGAGGATGTAACTGTTAGGCAAAATGTGAATTAAGCTAAGATAGACAATTGTAAGTAAAAATGCAATAAAGAAACGACACTCGATGTACGAGGAAAGCCTTTGATCAATGATAGATCGCGGCATAAAACCTCGGGAGGAGACTAGGCCCCTGCCTTGTTTGTTAATATTAATGTGGTAAAAAGAATTACAACTTTGGATGAATGAGTGGACGAGTGATCTAATATTACAATGATTCGTGAGTATTCTAAGTAGCTGAGTGTGTGTGTATAGCTCTAGTGAAAGCAATGTGTCCTATACTCGTCCATCATTCCCATTTATATAATACAAGGAAGTAAACAACAAGTCCCGTATAATCAGCTTGCTTAGTTAAGTTCTTAGAAGTCTTCTTGTGACCGTTGTAACTGTTTCAGCTCAGGTAGACGTTGTAGTAACGGTTTCCACCTTCTTCGCCTGTTTTTAATGCATGTCGGGTTACATCTTTGACTCCTTCTTCAAGCTTAGACTTTGGGCTCGCAAGTGTAACTCTCCCAGCAAAAGTCTATTGACCGAGTCATTACAATATAGACGTTGGAAAACAGTTTTAAGTCCATATCATAATTGAGTTGTTCTTGCAATCATGTCATATAAAGATGGTTCATTAGTACATCCTCGGGATGTGCACATGCTAAAATACAGTTATATCCTGAAGTCTGTCATGTCCTTCAGCATCCTGAAGATGCTATATTGAGATATTACGTAAAATCATCCTGAGGATTTTCACCACCAACAGTTAACATGTTTAACAATCAATTTTCTTGCAGTCGAACATTTGAACGTTTGACAAGTGATTTGTACAGGGTAACACAACCACAGGGAGAATCATTAAGGGAGTATATCACAAGGTTTGGGAAGGAAGCACTTGATATCCCAAATCTGGATGTCACAACGACAGTACATGTAAACACCCAACCGATGGCGGAAACATCGAGGTGTCACGTAAGGATGAGTATACAGTAGCACATGGTATTCAAGTTTTAATTTGAAATTTATTTAAAGTAAAAAAAATATCCCAAATTGAAAATACATAATAAGTCTTGAATGGAATTCTAATACATCAAATAACCAAATAAGCATAAACTTCAATATGTCTTCTCATGCTAACACTCTAGTCTTCACGCATCATTATTTCCTGTTGAGTTGTAAAAATGGGGGAGGGGTCAACTAGAAGTTGGTGAGAATACATAAGCCATGTCAAGCAATTAAGTTTAAGAATAAAAGTTTAGCAATTCATATGTCTATCGTAAGTTTAAGTCTACATGAATAAACATGAAGTGTTGAATGCACATAATCAAAAACCTCCGACTAGTTTAGGTCCATCCCGTCATCCACGGTTCACCTTAATATTATGTTGGAACGATAACAATCACCCGCCGCTCCCCATAAAAGATGGTCAACGAATCTAGGTGGGATTATCAATCCAATAGATCTATTATTGAGTATCGCTGGCTTGGCCATAGCTAATGATTATGTATGTTAAAGCGTAAGTCTAACTGTTGTTGTTGTCTAAATCATGAGGCATTAAAGTTTACAACTAGACATGTTGTCACACCCTCAAAATCCACTTGCGGAGTTTTACCGCGAGGCGCATGACAAACCAGGATCCAAACCAACGATCACAATAAACAAGTCTAAATGAATATAAATGCAATTTCAAAACATAGTTTAAAATCCCGTTTACAGCGAAAGCTTATTCAAAACAGTATCTCAACAGTGAAACAATAGTTCAACGTTTATAAGACCATGCAACCCTAGTTAGACGCCGTGCAGACGCGTGCGCCCTAGTCCATTGTGCTACCTTAGCGACCTGAGAAAACATGTAAAAGTTTACGTCAGCACAAAATGCTGGTGAGTTTACAGGTTTTGTATCCAAGTACCAAGTCAACCTGTCCATACTATAACAAATCGAAAACCAGTGTACGCTAGCTAGGCGTATGTTTTGTTACTACCACGATTGGAAAACCATTACTAACTCGAATACCAGATGTTGTGCCCGAAAAGTAAACCAGTTGTTCCTGTTGTTCCTGTTTGAGAACATATGCACTCGCCCGGCCCTCCAAGCCGACGAGCGGGGTTGGTCACTCCCAATAGCGCTATTCACATTTCCCCGTTGTGCAAACCCGCACATTCATGGTTCCCCCCGGGACTTCCAAAGATCATGTAGTACACAATAGAAACCCATAGTATGACAGTAGTTACCAAATAATCGTTTTTAAACACATGTTTTCTCCCCCGAAAGTATGAAACCAGTTTAAAGAGGGGCCGTAAACTCACCTTAAGTTGCGTTACTCCTTAAACCGAGTAAACTCAGCTGCTATGCTAGTCCCGTAAAGCGGCGACCTAACATATGACAGTTACAAGTACTTAGACTAATAACCCGCAGGTTAATTAGTCCCTAGATGTCCAGACCATAACCAAGTTCGTTTGAAAACACCGTGACTGTTTAACTGACCCAAAGTACAAGACTCGACATCCCATGGTGACCCGAGACTCCCCGTGTTATGTTTACGCTCTCAAACATGCAATCATGCAATCACACTTAACATACGTTAACGCACACCAAGTTATAGCACATAGTTCACGTATCACCGAATTACATCCAAACATACGTTACAAGTTATTAGATATGTTACGGGGTTCCTAGCATGTTACTATATGTCAAATCGGGTCTCGGAATGCTAATTTACACTTACGGCAGCAGTACACGCGATTAGGAAAAGTAAACTAGCATTTAGGACTGATTGCATATAAAAACTAGCAATCAGGGCTGATTGCATATAAAAACTAGCAATAAGGGCTGATTGCATATAAAAACTAGCAATTAGGGCTGATTGCATATAAAAACTAGCAATCAGGGCTGATTGCATATAAAAACTAGCAATTAGGCCTGATTGCATATAAAAACTAGCAATCAGGGCTGATTGCATATAAAAACTAGCAATCAGGGCTGATTGCATATAAAAACTAGCAATTAGGGCTGATTGCATATAAAAAACTAGCAATTAGGCCCTAATCGCATTGAAGATGGCGATTGGCCTCCTAATCGCCTCTAACATAGGCGATTAGGATTGCTATCGCCTGTAACCTTGCTGTTCCAGTTTTTCGCGCGTTTAACGCTCCAAATCAGATCCAGAACGTGTGTAACTACCCAATATCATCCCAAACACTATTCTAAACATGTTTCAACTAAAACCCTTCGTTTTGCCTCGTATTATCAGCCCTGCATGCAATCACGTAATCCAAAACACCATTCACATAGCATGCAATCATCATACCAACATGCGTAACTATAACCCTAATATTCAATTCTCAGATTTTATCATCATAATATCATTATTCTTCTGATCTAACAATAATAACATATCATTCATCCACCTTGAATCATAAAAACCCTAGCTTTCTATCATAAACACACATAAAACATGTATACTAGTTAGAATCCGATTATCAATAGTTATTAACGATTTTCAGAAAGCTTTTCCGTTTTAGAACAGGTCTGGACCATTAGGGATTGATTAAAAACGTTTTATAAAGATTCATGGATGGAAACCAAACCTTAGAATTGTGAAAGAATGAAGGATTAAGCTTGAAACCTTGTGTTTTGATCAAAAATCGCGTTCCAGAGGTTGTGTGTGTGTTGGGGCAGGTTATGGGACGACTAGGGTTTGTATAATGAGTTTATGAGGTCAAGTATGGTATTTATAGTAGTTTTTAGTCGTCCAGCACGTAACACGCGATTATGCAGCTTTACACGCGATCAGGAAGCCTAATCGCATGTAAGTTCATGCGATTGGGGCCTAATCGCATGAACAGTCATGCGATCAGTCCCCTACTTCGCCCCATATGATGCCTACTCGCCTCCCTTATGGGCGATTAGGCTTCCCTAATCGCCTATAGGGGCTGGTTTCGTGTGTTTTGTGCGTTAAACCCCGTTTTAACATATGTTAACACATATTCACATACGACAAGTCACATAATGATTGTAAAACACATAACATATGTAAATACACATATTCACACTCGTTCACAATTCCCGGGACTCGAGACTCGTATGTTCCGTATGTCCTGACGATCCTACAAATCGTCACCGTTTGTACACTTGGTTAAGGACTGACATCTAATGAACCTCTAGACCAACATCCAATGATCTTCTAGACTATCCGATAGTTCCCGAACCATAACCCGACTTAACTAACCCAGTTAAGTACAATATACGTGTGACTCGCTAAGGTAGACTTTCATCTAGACAACATTGTTAACCAGAATTTGCCGGGTGTCACATCATCCCCACGTTAAAAGAATTTTCGTCCCGAAAATTGCACAAGTACCAAAAGAACAAAAGAAATAACGAAGGGAACAAACAAAAGATAGAAACCAAAAGAGAGTTTTACCCGGTTGTCACATCATCCCCACGTTAAAAGGAATCTCGCCCCGAGATTCATTCAGCTGCAGAAGAGACATATCTCGACTCGAACGCTTCCTTAGGAAAGAGATGAGGATACTTAGACTTCATCTGATCCTCCCGTTCCCACGTATACTCTGGTCCCCGGTTCGAGTTCCACCGAACCTTAACGATACGAATCTTGTTGTGACGTAGGCTAACGAATCTTGTAATCCAGAATCTCCACAGGTTCTTCCACAATCCGAAGACGATCATCAACTTTGATCTCTTCCAGTGGGAACAATGAGGGACTCGTCAGCCAGACACTTCTTCAAGTTTGACACGTGGAAGACGTTATGTACGTTACGAGCTCCGTCGGTAAATCAAGACAATATGCCACCGGTCCAATCCGTTCCAGAATCGTAAATGGTCCGACATACCGTGGGTTGAGTTTGCCACGCTTCCCAAAGCGTATGACGCCCTTCCACGGTGAGACTTTTAGAAGTACTTTTGTCATTGACTTGGAATTCCAATGGTTTGCGACGCTGATCGGCATAACTCTTTTGCAGATCCCGTGCCGCTGCCAACCGGTTACGAATCTGTACGAATCCTTTTCCGAAGTTTCGTACACTAGTTCAGGCCCAGTGAGTTGACTCTCACCCACTTCAGACCAACAAAGAGGAGAACGGCATTTCCGTCCGTACAGTGCCTCGAACGGAGCTGCCTTGATGTCGTGTGATAACTGTTGTTGTACGAGAATTCTACTAACGGTAAATGAGCTTCCCAACCCTTGCCAAAATCGATCACACATGCCCGCAGCATGTCTTCTAAAGTTTGAATCGTGCGCTCTCTCTGACCGTCAGTCTGTGGATGGTAAGCTGTACTCATGTCTAGTTGGGTACCCAAAGCCTTGTGCAAAGACTTCAGAAGTGAGAAGTAAAATGAGAATCACGATCAGAGATTATAGAAACTGGCACCCCGTGCTTAGAAACAACTTCCTTCAAATAAAGACGAGCCAAACGATCCATGGTGTCGGTCTCCTTGATAGCAAGGAAATGGGCTGATTTCGTCAACCGATCGACAATCACCCATATCTTGTCATTCCCGCTTGGTGATTTAGGAAGTTGTGTGACAAAATCCATGGTAATCCGTTCCCATTTCCATTCCGGAATTTCAGGATGTTGCAAGAGACCCGACGGTTTCTGGTATTCCACCTTGACCTTAGCACAGGTCAAGCATTTGCTCACGTATGAGGCTATATCCGACCTCATGTTTGGCCACCAGTAAAGCACCTTCAGATCTTGGTAC